>CM071798.1:33121850-33721850 GCA_036559045.1 Platycarya longipes | reverse complement strand
TATGAGTTAAGAAGAACAAGATTTTGAAGGAAAAATGACCAAATATATGTACTCGAGTTTGCTTCGAGTTATGCATTCACAAAGTTAGAAGTTGCATGTCCCATGCATAAGCACAAAAACCCATGTTTTGAGTTAAACATGTTTTAAAAGGAAGAAATGAATTAAAGTTTTAGAAGAACTCCAAAGGCTGGGACGGGGAAGTGTCCCAGTGGAACTCTCTGTTCACTCAGGAGTGCCTAAATTGAGTGAAAATCCCTGGGTCGACGAAGAACAGTCGGCGGAGCATGTATGGCTCCAAAAGGTGTCCGGAGCATGGTCGCACCTAATGCTAGTGGGTGCCATAAAAGCGGTGTTGGCTTCGGCCTCACCATCTGATAAGTTTGTAGTTTCTCGGAGAGAAATCTCCGAGTGATGCAAAGCACGAAAGGGCGCGAAATGTATTCGCCTAGGTTGACTTGGTCGCCGGGTGTGACGGTAACTAGCGGGGAGTACACGGTGCATAGGGGAACCGTGAGGTGTCCAAAAATATGAAGTCATGACGAAAAGAGAAGAGCTTTCGGGCCATATATGATATGATAAGTGGCGCCTAAGATAAGAAAAGACGAAAGTTTTTGAACAAAGTGTCTTTTCGAAAGAAGCTGTATTAAAGAAATTTTGCTACGTGATTTTGAACAAGTATGCATTGGAAATTAAGAAAAAGATGAGAAAGATGAATTTTTTCATGAGCATGTGCATCGGTCTAAGCATGAGTCTCATGTTACTACATACGTAAGAAATTTATTTGTTATTCGCTTAACTATATGCCTGAAATGCTTTCGTTAAAGTATAGATGTACTTGCTAAGATTTCCCCCAAAATCTCACCCCCTCTTTATGTCCTTACTATCCTTCCCTCCTGGGAACGATAGAAGTAATTGCAGGTGAGGATGGTTCAGACGAGTACGACCCCCGGGATGACACCTCGGATCCTCAGGGACCCGATTGAGGCTGCCCTTAGGGGGCCAGTGACTTTGAACCACCCGGGTCAGTGGGAGGTAGAGTCACTAAAGATGACCATATACAGTTCAGTCGGTCTATATCCTGCGGGGTATTGCTTAGTATTAGGGGTTGAAAAGTCCCTTCACTTGGGGTATATTTTTGGACCGCTTTCTAGAGCGATATGTGAGGTAGGGCCTAGCATAGACTTGGATCGGCTTCGCTGGGGCCCGAACCTTAAGAAGGTGAAGAAGGAACCTGTCAGTTGAATTCTATGGGCAGTGTTAAAACCCATTTTATTTTGTGATGCCCTGTATTTATGCTTTTGGTAAAGTCTTCCTGCCTGTGGGAAGCATTATTTTGATTACTTGGACAAAGTTATGTAAATTTTGAAATTTGGGCTATGGATGATATTATGTTTGGGATCCATAGTGTAACCATGTTGTGCATGTTGTAGAAGGCTTGACCTTTTTATTTCGCTGCGAGAACCTTTCTTTGATGTTTCAAAAAAAAAAAAAAAAAACGCACACGTATGATATGACGAGGGGTGAACTTCCTTGCGTTGCTCATCCCTGACGCTTCTATTCACGTGTGATCCCAAGCGTGGATTGGGGCGTCGACACCAAGATATGATTATTCTACTGAAAGTCAATAGATCAGCCCGAGAGCACCAATCCGGATACACCAAGTGTTTGATAAATAATCCCTCTTGTTTCACACGAAACTTCATAGAGAAAATCTCCTCATTTTCCATATATCTACAAACTTTTCATGATCTTAGGATAATTTAGAAAATAATCTAAAGAATTAATCTTATTCAAGGTCACTAGTCAACTCCAAGTCAATACCTATATACTCGATTTAGTTCTGCCACTTCAATTCCAATTTTGTATTTGATTAAGTTTATAACTCTTAAAACTCAAATTATAAGAATTGTAGATATTCCTTTTAGATTTCAAAGTCATCTAGAATCATCTCAATCGGACATAAAATGAGTAAGTTATGTCCATATTACTGAAGGACATTGAAACTGTCTAAAGTTGCCTAATCCGAAAATATCATAGGGTATATTTCTTATTCATACCACTTGACATCTTTTGTAAATTTTCTTTAATTTATATACAATATTTCCTTGAATATTCAAAAACCATATCTTCTCATCCTATTTATTGATTTTCTAGAAAAACGTGTCATATTGTTCTAAATACTTGAACTCATATAGAGATAATTTAATAAATATTAAATTATTCAAAGATTGCTCTATAAGAACATTAATGAAACTTATAACATATTCGTTACTGAATGTAATAGACAAATATAGTTACAAAGACATTCGGAATAGTCACAAAGCTATACCTTAAAAAAATATTTTAAAATATTTTAAACACATTCTAGAAATAAGTTCATGTTATATATTCAATTAGAAGTTAAGCCATGTAAAGTAACATGGAAGGATATTTTTCTAGAACTCACAACCAGCATAAATTAAGCCATGCTAATATAGTACAAAGATTATGCATGCCATAGAATCTTAAAATGTTTAGATCATGCTAGGTTATGTCATGTTATGCTATGTCATGTACAGAAACATGCCATGCTATACCACGTCATATCATGCACAAGTAGATGCCAAGTCATGTATAAGAGAATACCAAGTTATGCTACATCATGTACAAGGACATGCCATGTTATGTCATTTCATGCACAAGAAAATGTCACGTCATGCAATACCATGTCACGTAGAAAACATGTCATGTACAAGTAAAGTTCATGCTAAAAAGGTTAATCAAATTCAGTAAATTCTCATGCATTAAGAAAGATAACATGTGTTCAAGTGAAATACGGACTCAAGCATATTTTATAGTGAAACACGGACCCAAGCGTGTTTCACATGTTCAGAAAAGTCAGGTGAAGTACATAATCAAGCATATTTCATGGTGAAACACGGACTTAAGCGTGTTTCACTTCATGTTTAGACAAGTCAGGTGAAATACGGATCCAAGCATATTTCACAGTGAGACACGGACTCAAGCGTGTTTCACTTTATGTTAAGACAAGTTATGGGGTGTTACGGACTCAAGCGTGGTTTATCATATAATAAGTTGAAGACAATATAAATAGATTATTCATGCATTTAAGTTACATGTTTCCATGATCATGTACGTTTCCACTCATTTTTAATGACGTATAGATATGCCGTGAGATTTATTGACGATTTATGCATATTATGTTGAGTCTTCCAAAAATTAGGTTATGTTTTTTTTATGATATGATGTACTATTACTGAGTATTCGACTCATTTTTGTTTGTTTTCGTATCTTTCCTATGTTTATTTGTCATGGATGAAGATTGTGATGACGTTGAGCTAGATGGCCAGGATGTAGATTTAGTAATTATCTCCAAGCATCAATTTCAACAGTCTAAATGGTTTTTGACTAGATTTCTTCTCTAATCAAATCTTCTTGAATAGTTCCTTTTTCTATCGGTTTGATCTCCAAATTTGAGGGTATCTCGAATTCAACATACATCCATATCCTAAATCATCTTATTTAAATCAAATTGCATAATTTTCGACTAAATCCCCTAAGTACTCTTCAGAGCAAATCTTTACGATCTCCCAATTCCAAATCCAAGTCTCTCCTTATCGATCATGGAGATTTCCATCCCTTGCCTATAAAATCACCAAGACTTTTTCAGTATTGACACACAAAAATACCCAAAGGTGAAACCCACCTCTCGGCAGCACCGTTTGATTTAGCCAATGTAGCAAGCCACCGTCAACCATCACCTAGACATCGGACCACCCTCTTCGGCCACAGAAAGTGCTGACCAGCCAACCCCTGCAAACCCAGGTCATTCCGGCAAGCCTCCACCGCTGGATCCTTCTTCCCTTCTTCGTTTCGGTTTCCAGTCTTCTCTTAACTCTCTCTCTCTCTCTCTCTTCCCCCCCCCCCTCGGTAACCAGAAATTAGTTGACCCGCCGTGAGTCTTGGCTGAAACCAGCTTCAAAGGGGGTCTTCATTGCAATGGGTTCTCTCCCTCGGTAAGCATGGCTGCTGCCTTTCGCGTGTTTGTCTCCTTAAGCCTCACATTGCTGATTAGTTACTAGAGGCTCAAATGTTTGTAATTATCCCTTCTTATTTGTTATTTCATCACTCTCAATAAAGCCCTTATTATTGCTATAATTACATTTGTGTCCCTTTTAATCCACCTAGCCGAGACTAACCCTATTATATTGTTCTATTTTCATGTTAGGTGGACATGGGCCTTATGGCTATTCGACTAGTTTTTCTTTAAGGATGTGGGCCAATTGTTTTTAATGTATTTGGCCCAATTCTTTATGATTTCAGAAATTGTTTGAGATGGGGTTTTCCATTTTAAATGGTTTGTGTTAAAATTATTGGGCCCGATCTTAGTATTTCTAAAACTGCCTTTAATGTTTTAATTTATGCTGGCTGTGAGTTCCAGAAAAATATCCTTCCATGTTACTTTACATGGTTTAACTTCTAATTGAATATATAACGTGCACTTATTTCTAGAATGTGTTTAAAATATTTTAAAATATTTTTCTAAGGTATAGTTTCGTGACTATTCCGAACATCTTTGTAACTACATTTTTCTATTACATTTATTAACGAATATGTTATAAGTTTCATTAATGTTCTTATAGAGCAATCTTTGAATAATTTAATATTTATTAAATTA
This sequence comes from Platycarya longipes, assembly GCA_036559045.1. Classification (NCBI taxonomy): domain Eukaryota; kingdom Viridiplantae; phylum Streptophyta; class Magnoliopsida; order Fagales; family Juglandaceae; genus Platycarya; species Platycarya longipes. Next base: position 33,717,172 of record CM071798.1, on the reverse strand, counting down.
TCTCTATATGAGTTCAAGTATTTAGAACAGTACAACACGTTTTTCTAGAAAATCAGTAACGTGTAGTGCCTCGTTTAGGTTACGAGCTACAACTTAAAAACCAGGAAGCAGCGCTAAGAGGTAATTAATATAATCATACAATCTTATAATTCTGCTGTAAATATTAGAATTTCTTATAAAAATGCGATGTTGTTTACGATATGCTACAAGCCAGGTCAAGGTCAGATTCCTTTCACAATCCTTGATGAATTATGATAATATGCTTGTATCTGTGATTGATGGATTTAATGAATGTCATGATCATATAATATTTAATTCAAGTATGCTATGTAACAAAATAACTAGATCAGATATGCCATAAACCAACTAAAATGGAAAGCCCCATCTCAAACAGTTTCTGAAATCATGAAGAATTGGGCCAAATACATTAAAAAGGTTAGGTTCACATCCTTAAAGAAAAACTACTCGAATAGCCATAAGGCCCATGTCCACCTTACATGAAAATAGAACAATTTAAAAGGGTCAAAGTCTCGGCTAGGTGGATTAAAAGGGGCACAAATGTAATTATAGCAATAATAAGGGCTTTATTGAGAGTGATGAAATAACAAATAAGAATGAATAATTACAAACATTTGAGCCTCTAGTAACTAATCGGCAACGTGAGGCTTAAGGAGACAAACACGCGAGAGGCAGCAATGATGCTTACCGAGGGAGAGAACCCACTATGATGAAGACCCACTTCGAAGTTGGTTCTGGCCAAGACTCACAGTAGCTCAACTGGTTTTTGGTTCTAGAGAGAGAGAGAAAAAAAGAGAGAGAGCGATAAAGAGAGAGAGTTTAAAGAAGACTGGAAACTGAAATGGAGAAGGGTAGAATGATCCGGTGGTGGAGGCTTACTAGAACAACCTAGGATCGCCAGGGTTGGCTAGTCGGCACCTTCTGTGGTCAAAGAGGGTGGTCCGATGTCTGGGTGATGGTCGGCGGTGACTGACTACGCTGGCTAAATCAAACGGTGCTATCGAGAGGTGGGTTTCAGCTTTGGGTATTTTTGTGTGTTAATACTGAAGGGTCTTGGTGATTTTATAGGCAAGGGATGGAAATCTTTGTGATCGATAAGGAGAGATTTGGATTTGGAATTGGGAGATTGTAAAAGTTTGCTCCGAAGAGTACATAGGGGATTTGGGCAAAAATTATTCAATTTGATTTAAATAAAATGATTGAGGATATGGACGTATGTTTGAATTCGAGATACCCTCAGATTTGGAGATCAAACCGATAGAAAAAGGAACTATTCAAGAAGATTTGATTAGAGAAGAAATCTAGTCAAAAACCATTTAGACTGTTGAAATTGATGCTTGGAGATAATTACCAAAAAAAAGATAAAATATAAATAATAATAAAATATTAAATTTAAATCCTAAATTTGGGTTGGGTCGTTATGAAGGTTGGCTACGGTGCTGTAGTGGGTGTATAAGTTGTTCAGATCTTTCCTAAGCGTTATGATAAACACCACACCCTTCACTGCCTCGAGAAGCTCAGTTTCCTACTATTTTATCACCGCCAACTTCAATTAGAGGTCAAGGATCGGCATTATGAATAATAATCTATTTATCTTCTCAACCTGCCTCCAATATTTATCATATTTCGACTGCATCTATAATGCCATACCAGATAACAGTTCGTTCGGGTTAGCACAACCTTCTTTCAAGTGGTGGTGTAGCATCGAGACTTCGTTGAATCAAATGTTTGCCATCGCATATGCGGATCTAGATACCCGCATAGTAATGTCATAGAAGATATGTAAAAAGCTAACAAACTCCCCCACATGTTGCTAGTTCATACTATCTGGCGGACCGAGCCCTCTTCCATTAGGCTCCAGCAAGGCATACCTCAGACCCCCATCCTCAATCTCCAATCGCTCGAATGCTTTTTGGTACTTTTATGCCACATCCAACATCAGATATGTAGAGTCCCATCAAGTAGGAACATCCAAGCACAACATTTTTGAACACTTCACCCGAATCTGTGCTGTTATTGCTTTGAACTTTCGCAGTCTTTGGGGAGAAGCCATTGCATATCGCACAATGTTGCGGACTTTGGTGATGGTATCGTGCACATCTTTCAACTCCTCACTTGTTTGATCATTGACAAATACCCAATTATCATAACAATATAAAAAATATCCTAATTTTTAAAGACTTTAATCATAAAAAAATTAAAATATAAAATACAAAATCTAACCAAAAGGCTCACAATAATAAGCTTGATTATATGAGCAATGCATCGAATGTGGATATACTGGTGGTTTTTAATCACATCGTTTCTCGCCTTCGTATTCCGCATAAACCATTCGATAGATGTCTCATTGGCACCGACATTGTTAACTGTAATGCATAACATTTTTTGGATGCCCCAATCCATCAGACAATCATCCATCTCCACCCCTATCATGCACCCATATGATCAATTATTTCTTTAAACCCAATAATCTTCTTCTTAACATTCCACTATTTATCAATATAGTGTGATGTGATACACATATACAACGTATTTTGTACAAATGTCCATGTGTCGGTCATAAATGCCACTTTTTGGCTAGTGGTCATAAACATCTTCTTCATCTTTACCTTCTCCCTTAGATGCCTTTTCATACAATCGCGCATCACTGTATAACGGGATGGTAGTGAAAATTTTGGCTCAAGCAGCGTCACTAACTTCTGAAACCCTTTCTTGTCAACCATGGTAAAAGGTAGCTCATCCTCTGTAACCATCTCCGCAAGTGCCTTACGGTACACCTTCTCATTGTATCGAGGGATCACCCAGTTCTTCATCTGTATTCTTGTCCCATTAGTGGTTGTAGAAGTCTCGTAGCTAAAATTAGTTTGAGACAGACTTGCGACTGTGTTTAATAATTTATTATCAATATTAGTCTTAAGTGGAAATTAAATGGGATTAAATGAACAAATCAAGTAGCATACATTTAGGATTAGTTTGACACTAACCTCTTGACGCCATCCCTTTCACTACTTGGTACTACTGGCAACCGTTCAGATGTGATGATAGACAAGCAGTGTCTTACCTTTTTGAATGACACTCAACTCGAGTGCCACAATGGTTGCACTCAGCCCGTGGTTGCTGTGACACCCTCAAATTTCGCTTGGGATCGGACGGATATCTAAAGCGTCGGGACATACAACTCAAGGTTCCCTACCCCAGTTCAAAAGAGTGCTAGAGATCAAAGTGCTAAAAATATCTTAACATATAACATGGCATAAACACAATCCATATACAAAATACATACTAAACAACCATAATCACAACATTAGTCCAAAATGGTTGTGATCAAGAGAGTCCTAGAGATCAAACCCCATAAGCACAAAAAGTGATCTAAGATAACTACTATGCTATCATCTACATTGCACCGTCGCCTAGTCGATCGTTTCCAGCTGGTCGACTCTTGGTTCTCCTTCAAGTCGTAAGAAAATATCTACCATTTGGGGGAAATGATAGTGAGGACTACCATAGTGAGATTTGGTTACGAATCTCAGTAAGTTAACTGAGAACCTCCACATGAACATGGACTTGAAGCATGATTGAACGTGAACTTGAACATAATTGAACATGAACTTGAACATCGCATGAACGTGAGCTTTAACATGAACATGAACTTAAATTGGATTAAGCATGAATATGAACTTGAACTTGATTAAACATGAACATGAACATGAATACTGACAATCAACATGATTTCCCTAGTTTTTTTCCCATAAATAGTAAACAATCAGAATGATTCTGTCTAACTTATCCTGTCAGAGATACTCAGACAATCAGAATAATTACGTCATGAGTATTTTACATGAGATACCCTAGCAACCAAAATGATTACACCAAGAGTACCTAGTAATGCTCTGACAATCAGAATGATTACGCTAGGAGCATTAGAGTAAATGTATTCCAATAAGTAAAATGATTACGCCAGAAGTACCTCACATGAATTATAAATGGAGATGCTCGGACAATTATAATGATTACATAGCAAGTATCACAGGCATCACTGACTAAAATAATACTGCTTTATAGATACTCTGTACTTGAGACATGATGTGATGTGAAACGAAAGACATACCGTACTATGAGACAGAAAACATGTCATAATATGACATAATATCTAACAGACAATATTTCATAATATGGAATAACATGTAATAGACAACATTTTGTAATATAGAATAGTATGTAATAGACAACATTTCTTAACATGGCATAACATGTAATAGAGAATATTATGTGATACGACATACAAGTAACAGATGGAGTACGTAATATGACATACTTGCAACAAATAACATATGCGGCAAAATCTATTATGTAACAGATAAGCATTTCGTGACAGCATAATTCGTGTAATAGATAAACATGTAATGATATGGTATGACATGGCATATATGATAACATACATACATAACTTGTGGTTTCCTTACCTTTCACACATACACAATAAACTACTAATAAGTTAGAAACTAACTTACCTCGATTACGCGTTCGATGGAATAAAGAGCAAAATACGAGAAATTGAAAATAGTGATTCTAAAGGTTAAAACTTAATCACTAAAAATTAGCAACACAAAAAATACTAACTTAGAGCAAAATTATCATTTTATCCTCTATATGTGGAAAAATGATCATTTTTCTCCTAACTTAAGGATTTCACATCTTAACTCGAAAAATTACTGAAGTTTATATTCCATATATAAATCCTGTCCTAAACTCAACTACTAGCTCAAAAAAAAATTTAAAGCTAAATACAACCATGAAAAATATGTAGGAGCCCAAAATATACATAAGTTTCTCCCTTGATTTTTGTTGCAATTCTTCTATTTTTTAAACTCATGATCAAACCATTGTTTTTTTTTTTAAAAGATCTTCCTATCCGAAGTTTAAAAGATACTTAAATATCCACTAAAAATATACTAATCATTAACACCAAACTTTTTAGAAAAAGAATCCAATTTTTAACTAAAAAGGCAAATCCTTGAATCATTTGATTTGATCTATTTCAAAGCATCTCCAAGAACTTCAAAAATCCAAATTTTACTTCTACCATATATATAACATATTCATAGAACAATGATGCTTTGAATCATCAATCAAAAGTCATCAAAATCACTAAAACAACACTTGAATTTCTTGGCTTTCTTTTAAGTCCAAAAATAGATTTATAATTCTAATTTGTTTTGATCAACCTCTTGATCCACGACTTATAAAGACGTGATCTTCAAACCCAAACATCATATAGTTTTAAATGGTTTCCTAAAATAGATCTAAGCTTCAAACTCAAGATCACATGGTCAAGAATCAACCAAAACATAAATTTAGTTATGAACCTCAATATTTTGACCTATCCAAATATCTCTTTGCATAAAATTTCATATCTTTCAAACTTACATCAAATATTTAAAAAAAAAAACATTCTAACATGTATATAAGAGGCTTAGAGTTCTTCAGTAAAATTATCAAAGCCATTGAAATATGATTAAACTATGAAATATTCAAACTTACTCAAAACAAAAACTATTTTTCCACTTCCAGTTTTCAAATATGTAGATCCAAGAAAAACTGTCATCAACAACTTTAGTGTAACATCTCGACCCAGATATTAGGGTATTGATATAGATCCTTTGTTTTTTTTATAATACTATAGAATTTCAATTATTTATTTTAGTATTATCATGTTGACAGGATTTAATAAGAATAATAAATAGTTCTTTTTTAAAATGTGGATTTCATTATAGATATTATATTTGTTAGTGTTTTTATCATCATCATCATGTTTATTATTATCATTATGATTATGATTATTATTATTATTATTATTATTATTATTATTATTATTATTATTATTATTATTATTATTATTTTGAGATATGTTTTAAGATAAGATTTAGATTTAATTAGTTTTTCCTTATCCACTCTCTTGTACGTTTTTATCTTTTGAAAATTCATTTTGAATGAAGGCTAATAATTGGAAAACCACCTTAGGATCTACTTCAAACTTCAAAATCTAGATTTATTTTGTTAGCTCTCTCAACTTCATCTCAACTCAACCTCTTCAAACCATGCATGTCTCTCCCTTTCTCGTTTAGGGTTCCTCTTCATCCATAAATGTACGTGGTCGATCAGCACATCACGGAGAAAACACCAAGCACTAGCCACTACCGCTAGCCTTCATGTTCCTAAAGGCCCTCCTCGTTGCCCCATAGTGTATAAAAAATCCAAGCTTTCACTGCCCCTCCTAGCCTTCACCACCGAGAACCACCATCCACCACCATTGCCCGGCATAAGCGCACAGCCAAGACACCACACGTCACAACCTCTCCTTCACGCACAAGCCGCCCTTGAACAATCCCTGTTATTGACATCCAAAACAAAGGAATTCATCCCCCAACGTGAGCTAATGAAGCCAGCCATGGGGAGCGTCACCCACATCGGAAAACCACCTCAAAATGGACCCACTATCTCCCACTAATCACTTTATTTTCCAGCCATCGTAGTCACTACGCGTTCACCCTTGGAGAACCATCGAATCGCTGACCACCCCCCTGTTTTCGCACCACCAAAATAGAGGAGTTAATCTTCTTCACATTGGGCCACCTTGGAGCTTTGCCACCATGGATTGAAGTAGCTTCTGTTGACCCTCAGCCTAGCTTTGTTGAGCCCTACTCCTGCGGTGTCTCTATTCTGTTCGGTAAGGATATGTCACGCAAACTCCTTGTTTTTCTTGGGTGAAGTCGTCAACTTGGTTGATGATGCATTTATGATAGCTACTTGCTTTAGGTTCTTAGCCTCTCAGAAAGTGCCTGTATATTTATAAAATTACAAAATACCATTTAAAACTCTTGCCATGTAAGCTTTCCAATGAAGGCTTTGAAGCCTTTCCATATCATTTATTTTTTCTATCCCTTAGTTTTCAAGTTGCAGCAGATGTCTTTCATGGGCTTCACTTTATCTTTACATTGGACTTTAAACTTTGATCATTCTAGGCTTGTTTTAATATCAAAGATTATACCTATGTTTTTTTTAACTACTATTTATTATAATGAATTTAGTTATAAATAAAGTTTGATCTATTTTAATTTGTCAAGTATATTTGATGAAACAAGCTTCCACTGTTATTAATAGAAGTTAAACTAAATATGATTCCTTACTAAGTTATAGTCCAAATATTTTTTCTAAGTTTTAATATGTTTTTAGTATTTAAATAATTTAAAATATAAGTATTATTTGACTTCTATACTAGACAAAATATTCATTTAATTATTTTATACAATACAAATTTAATTAAATAGAAATATCTCACTTGTTGAATCTAGCTTTGATTGTTTTACTAAAGCATAATTTTAAAGTAAAATGTTTTTGTAACACCCCCTTCCCGTAGGCTAGGAGATGTTACTTAACTTTTTCTAAAGCATTTAACCCGGAAAAAGATTCTTGGATTTAATAATAGAAAATAAATATCATTTAATCCAAAAGCGAAGTTATAATAAAAATGTCTTTTGCGACCTTAACTGGACATAACTGAAAGTAGTTTGTGTCGTAAAGACACTTATTTGCCAGAAAACATAAACTTAACTGAAATAATTAAAATTAAACTTGTTTCATAAAGACACTTATTTTTAATAAAACTTAAAGATTTTAAATAGCTGCTCAAATTACTCCTGGCCTGTCTGCTCGCACTGGTCGTCTTCATCACCTGGGTGGTTTTAAAAATAGGAAATAAACTGAAATGAGTCGATGACTCAGTAATTAAATCCATCACAACGTAAGAAAATATTATAAGAAGTTTTTATAAAACCTATGCTGAATTCTGAAATATGATTGTACATGTTAATGCTGATGCTATGCATGACTGACTTAACTGACTTAAGTGATTGGTTTGAATTAACTAATAGTTTTGATTGATCTAAACTGACTAACTGAATTGATTGAAATGATCTGATTTGACTGTACTGGTCTAGCTGAACTGATCTAACTGAGCTGATTGGCCAATACACTTAACCCTGTGTGCAAGGTTGTGCACCGGCCCCACGTCCTGCTGCAGCAAGGGGAACCGCTGATAGTACTCTAGCGTACTATGGTGGATCACGCTTAATCTGATATGCATTGGTACCATGCATCTAATGGCCATCTAAATAACTGATTTACTGAATTGAAACTAACGGAACTGTTTTAACTGACTAATTTAACTAGAAGACTGCTTAAATGATTTTTGATCTGAATTAATATTATACCTGAACTTAACTCAACTTATGTGACTTATGTGGCATGGTATGCATAATACATACTATCATAAATAACTATAATTCGCTGAGTCTAAACATGATGCTGATGACATGATCGTATGCTGTGCTGAATGACATACTTGCATGACGTGAGAGGTATTTGAAAAAGGGCTATCAAAGAAATGGCTTTACTAATAATATAAGCTACATGTACGATCCTAATTTTGTGATCAAATTCACTTACCTGGATGCACTACTTCCTGAAACTCACTTCCTAGCTCGTTACCTATATGGATTACAAACCGTTACTAACTTAAAAACATGTTGTACTATTCTATTAAATTAAAAATAAAACATATCGACTAATAACACATATCATGAAACTAATAAATACTTTATTTTGAACCTCATACCATAAAAATCAAAAGGTTTTTCCAAAACAATATTTTAATAACCAATGTTTGTTATTTGATTATAGTTTGGGTAAATATTTACTTTCTATAGTAACCATATAATATAAAATTCCTTATTGACTACTTAAAATCTTAATTTACACATCATATATAAGGAGAAGATTTAATAATTATTAACTTTTTCAATATTACTTATACTAAATTTTTTTAATCAATGCTCATTACATAATCTTTTAATATTCTATTAAATAATCTTATTAAGTTTATCATTTTATTTGTCTCAGCTGTCATGGGTCACGTAAACTTTAAATGTAACATATATATTAGACATTAGAGTTTCTTAATTAACCGAGTTAAGCCCAACATGAATCATAAAGTCATAACCACTTAAGTCTAACGTTACAAGGTTCTAGCCCGAACGATTTTATGGCCCAAGGCCTATTGCTATACCCAAGACACAACACACCCACGGGTTGAACATAGGCTTGCGGAGACAACTAAACGAGAGAGAATGAAACAGAGATGAAGGAGGGTTCGCGCGAGTGCTTACCAAGAGGAGAATGAGTGCGGCGATTTTGGGTGGCTGACCAAGGCTCACGGTGTTGTCAGATGTGGTGGCCGGCAGGATAAACTGGAGATTTAAGGGATTTCGGTGGGTTTGGGTGGAAACGAAATAGAGAGATGGAGAGGTGTTCTCGCTGGAAATTTACCGGAAGAAGAGTGGGGCTCCTCGGGGTAGGCCAGCCGGTGTTTTCTATGGTGGCTAGAGGCTGTTCGGTGGCCCAAAGATGATTGGCGGTGGCTAGAGGTTTGGGGCGTCAGTTTGCCGTGAACAGAGTATGGTTCATGTGGTTTTTTGGTGTGTTTTTAAATTAGGAATTTAGTGATAATTTATAGATGAAATGTGATAGGTTATTTGAAGATTTTTAGTTAGATTTTTAGAATTTGAATTTTGATTGGATTGGTTTGAAGTTGAAATTGATATTGAATCTACTGATTATTTCGGTAAGCTAAACGGTGAATGAGTGAGTTGGATGTTTTCGTTTAATAGGAATTAAAATAAATCCAAAGTGTGTATTTTTTTCCGATCTGTGAGGATACGAAGTGCTGGGGATTTGAATTTCAATTGGGTTTTAAAAAGATTCTGATCTTCCGATGGTTGAGTAAATTTCGGGAATAAGATGTTTATACAAGCTGCCAAATTGAGAGGGAAAACGCTTGCACTTTGGAAAAATGAAGATACTATAGGACCTTGGGAGTCTGATTGGCTATAGATTTTTTTGAAACTTGAAAAATTTACTAACTTAATACCTACTTAACAAACTGATAGATTGATAATAATATTTAAAAATGTAAGGATAATATTAATAAAAATAATAAAAATAAATAGCGAATAAAATAAATAGATAAAAAAATGAATAAATTCTAAATTTAAGGTCGGGATATTACAGTTTTATAAGTATTTTATTTTATGATATTAATATTTAATGTCTTTTGTATGAAGTATAATGTGTACTATATTATTATTCTCCACGATATGTATTATTTCAGTAAACTGTTACGGTACGTTATTTTAGAAATGTTAGTGACGATTCGTACTTCATATAGGTAACGTCGAGTTATAAAAGAAAATTTAGGAAGCAGCACTATGAGGTAAGTTAATTTGATCACAAAATTAGGATCTTCACCATTAGATTATATTATTAGTAAAGCCTATTCTTTGATAGCCCTTTCCAAATACCTCTCACGTCATGCAAGCATGTTATTCAGCACAGCATACGATCATGTCATCAGCATCATGTTTAGACTCAGCGAATTATAGTTATTTATGATTGTATGTATTATGCATATCATGCCACATAAGTCACATAAGTCGAGTTAAGTTCAAGTATAAGACTAAATTAGATCAGAAATCAATTAAGCAATCATCTAGTTAAATCAGTCAGTTAAAACAGTTCAGCTAGCTTCAGTTTAGTAAATCAGTTATCTCAGATGGTCATTCAGATGTATAGTGCCAATGCATATCAGATCAGGGTGGATGTGCAAGCCACGAACCTAAGTGTGGTCCACCATAGTACACTAGAGTACTATTAGTGGCTCCCCTTGCTGCAGTAGGACATGGAGCCAGTGCACAACCTTGCACACAGGGTTAAGTGTGTTTGCCAAACAGTTCAGTTAAATCAGTTCACCTAAATCAGTTCAGCTAAATCAGTTAGTAAGTTTAGTTAGATCAGTCAGTTAATTCAGACCAGTCAGTTTAAGTCAGTTAGTCAATTAAATCAGATAGTTCAGTTTTATACAACATGAGCGTTAGAATACACAATCTTGTTTCAAATTTCAGCATAAGTTTATGAAAAATTCCTATAGTATTATCTTACGTTGTGGTGGATTCCTTACTAAGTCATCAACTCATTTTAGTTTATTTCATATTTTTAAAACCACCCAGGTGAGAAGGATGACCAATGCGAGTAGGCAGGCCATGAGAAGATCGAGCAGTTACTGAAATTTTAAGAATTTCCAAAAAATTTGTGCTTCATGATGCAAGTTTAAATTAAAATATTTTAGTTAATGTTTTGGAAAGAATTTTTTATTAGAAACTTCAGTTTTGTAAATTAAATGCTATTCAATTTTGTTATAAAAAATGAGATTCTCATGCCAGATTGAAAAGTTTTAGAAAAATTACGTGACACTCCTTAGCCTACGTGAAGGGGGTGTTAAATTTAGTCATGCAACAAAACCTCAATGATGATTCATAAACACAAGTTAAAAATAATACAGAAAATTTTTGGACCAAGATATTTCCATTAGCTTGGTCAAAACTTCAAAGTATAACTCACTCTCCAGTTTAGCGCCCATAATGACCTATTCATGGTTAAAACCACTTTTTACCAAACAAATAACCATGAAATGAAACTAAAAATATATCCACGAGAACTAGACTCAAAGCAGAACAAGTTTAATGAAGGAGTTATAGCAAGAAAATACTTATAAAGGGCCCAAAATGACCACACAAGAATAAGCTTGATTAAGAGTGGGATGAAAAGGTGATAAAACGATGTTAAGAGGGTCTTGCACGACTATAGATCTTTGGAGGGGGAAGATATGTTTTTGAATGACCTTTGATTGGAAGTGATTAGATCACATAAATTAAGAAGTGGTAAGGAGTAAGGCTGGCTACTATAGTTGTGAAGCATGGCGGTGGTAAGGTTGATTTGTACTTCACATCATGACACTATTAAGTACAAACAAGAAAAAGGGATAGACTACCGTGTGGGGGAAGGAAAGTTCCTCAAGAAACTTTACCAAGGTGGCCAATTTCGTGGGCCTCTACCAAGTAGGTTTCAATTTGGGATTTAAAGGGGGTTTGGTTAGTATTTGTGATGCTATCAAGCCCAAATTCAATTTTTTTTGGCCCAATCAAATTTAAAAGGTTTAAAATATTGAATAATGATGTAATAACATGAATCTTAGAAACTAATAGCATATGAAAGTGATTTAATCAAGTGATTAAAGACATTGTTAGACATTAGATAAAAATGGATTTTAGAGGTCAACTTTAGGATTTGGAGAAACTGTTTAGGATTTCAATTGGATTCCCACCATTTAGGATTTTTCTGGGTTGGAACCCTATTTGGTTAGGTAGAATTTGGATGGTCAGATGAAAAATAGGGTTTTGCTTAAGTGGCTTTGTCTCACACCTTAATTACTTCTCAAAACATCTCTTGGTTCCTCTTGGTGCCAAGTGTCAAATACTACTCACCAAGTGTGTCTAAGATCTTGCCAAGTGTCTAAATAAAATTTTTCCAGCGTAATTTGGATGTCCCAACTGTGATTCTAAAAATACTGACTAGGTGTTATTAAGGAGGTTACCATTACTCCAGGAAAGTGAAAACTAAACTTTACACTGAAAATTTTAAATATTAACACTAAACTAAAAGTGCAATTCTTTTAATGAAATTCAACCCCAAAGTGCCTCGAAAAAACCAAAGTGCAAATTCTAACAAGCATAATGACTAAAAATTTAAAATAGGATTATTGCGCTATAAAATCCTAAATAATCAATTGAGTCTAATGGTGTAGACCATAATGCATTCTGACACTTAACTATTTCAAATAAATAAAATCACACTTCTGGCAGTATAGTGAGTGGTAATACTAATTATGCTGATAGACTAAAACATATTCGATTAGCCGATTTGTGAAAACTCCCAAAATTTTCACGAGATTCCTAATGCCTATAGAAATTCTACCTTTGAGTTTTTAGCGGGCTATTACAGTTGCTAGGGATCCCCACCGTTAACCTTCGTGAAATATTCCCATATCCATGATCTTTTTTTATTTAATTGTGGACGGGGTGGCCTCGCAGTTGAAGGGTGTACTAGTACATTCGGATCCTGAATCGAATAGTCTCCAAGACCCATCTCTTCCTCCTCCATAAACTGATCGAGATCTTTCATTTCCAATTCTATGTCGACTGGAAGTGAAAATCCACTAGTAGCACACGAGTTTTATGCTCGAGAGGAGGTGGGTAGCCAACTCTGACTCCGAGTCCTAGCATCCAGAGTCTCATGTGGAGTTAGAGTCCCATTGGCACTAGGTGATGGATCCATCTGTGATGAAGCCTAAAATTCAAATAAAATAGAAGGAAAACTATTAGTAAAGTACAAAAGATAATGAATTGTTGGTAGAAAACACAATAAACAAGACTTAATTGAATCTTGGTATCCATACATCATGCCTCATGGAGTATAAACTGAAATACACAATAATAATATTGATAAACCGAAATACATCATGCCTTTTGCATCTTTAAATTTTAATCACCTTCTCTTAATACCAATCCAACAAGCCTAAGGCTAAAGCTACATATATGGCTATGCCTTGTTTTAGATACCTAAAAGGCTAAAGCAGCCCATTGTTTTACTTTTCTCCCACATTTTCATATAACTTTTTTTTGTTTAATTAATAAGCTAATATTTCAAGATTAGCATTGTAGTTGGTTTAAGCAGAATAGCTTAAATACTTCTTCAAAGGGTGATCTGTACCTTCTCTTATGGGGTAGTGTGGAAGTCTATAGCAAAATAGATTGAAAATATAAATAGAAATTATGAACAACATTGTAGAACATCTTTTCAGTCATTAGAATGATCTTTGTCTTCATTAGTGAACAAGTTTTTTTTTTCTAAACTAGCACCATTTACTATTATTTCCTCTCCCATTTTGATTTTTCATTTATTCAATCTGTACTATTCATCGCTTTGATCAACTATTGATATTCCCAAAACAAGAAACCAATTTAATCTATACTTGTGTGCTCTCCTTATTACAAAACTACAGCACATTACATGAAGTAACATAAATAAAGGAATCTAAAAGCATAGAAGTTTTTATTTATAAGTGTAAGAATCTCTCCATCTTTCATACCAACGTCTTTATTTTGGTGATAATCTTTGGGCATTTTCTCAAGTATCAACAAGCTTAATATCCTTCCCTCTCTCCCCTTTAAATAAAGTAATTGAGTTCTTTAACTGCCATGCATGCATTAATTTTTCACTTTTTAAACATTCTTCTATTCACTTTGGCCTTGAACCCACTCAAGTAAATTTATCATAAATTTTTTCATGTAAGTTCCATGAGTGCCATTGGACCTTCTCTTAGCAGCTTGAAATCATAATTTGTTGCCATGACTCTCAGTGGATAAATATGTAGTACTTATGTAAATAGGCATATATACAGGGACCTTATGAATAATACTATGTAATTATTGGCAATCCTAGCCTAGTGCAGTATTACTTCCCAAACATGACAACTCTTGATGTAATTCCATGGCCTTTAATTTTATTGACTGTATATTGGATTAATGAAGTAATTAATTGTGTTTCCTCACTGATTTTGGTATATTATGGATGTTGTGAAAATTTTGCCTCACTAATCTTGGTTATTAGTGTTGCATTCAGTGAGATCCCAGATTTTATATACCTTTAATTATTATTTTTTATTTTGTCTCAAAGAAAATGTTATTTTATTGGATTTTTCGGATCGGTTCAATGATTTTAATTTATCAAATAATTAGGTCTTATTATTATTTATTCCATTTTGTTTGATGATATTTTTAAGAGTTGCAAGATATTAGAATTGTACCAGATCATTTTATAAGTCGGTTTTAGTTATTTAAAATATTGGTAAGTTTTAAATGTATTTTAAATCTCTGATTTAAATATATAGCTTTACCGTTTAAATAATTAGTAAACTTCATCATTTTAATTAACGATGAGGAATATTATATTATAAATTAAAGTAAGTTGAACTAATATTGTATTTTAATTACTTTAAATTGTTTTAAAGTTAAATTGATTTTACGAGCTTTCAGAGCAGTGTTTTAAGTGTATCGTTTGTCCGTTTGAGGACTCTAATGTGTAGGGCCTATAAATAGCCCAAAGAGGCCTAGATCCATCACTTTTTCCTTTTCCTTTTTATTTTCTCTCTCCTCTCTCTCGTCTCTCCCATGCACAGCCCCCCCTTTTTGGATCGTTCGGCTTCCAACCCTTGGCAGCGCCACCACCGCTCACCGTGCCTCACCACTGGTCCCACCTGGACACCCTGCCGCAGGCGACCTCCCCTGCACCGGCGGTGCACCTCACGGCAACCCCTAGCTGGCGCGTAAATTTCAAACCCGAAATGGGTTGTCTTAGCTTTTCCTCCATTTTCTTGCGCCACCATCGGCCGCCTTGGCTCACCGCCACCACCATTAGACTCCCCTTCCTCAGGAGTACAAAACTCACCCCCGGTAGCCACCACAGCTCTGCCGCTCCTCCTCCACCCAAAATGGGTCTTCTAACGGGTTTATCTTCACCGTGCCTCCGTCTGGCCACTGTGGGTCTCACCTCCACCACCAAAATGCTCCTCCACCTCAGCTGACCACCCCCCTAGCTCAGTTTCTCCAACCGAGCCTCCACCTCCCTTGTACAAGCAAGAATTCGAAAATGGGTTTACACCCTTTTGAGCTAGATCCGCCACCTCCGATGGTTGTACCGCCTCACCACCACCTTCATGAGATTCCCCATCCTCCAAGGAGTATTTTCCTAAATTTTGGTGTCAAACCGAGCATTTTAGCCCAACGTACGGAGTGATCCGCTATGAGCACTGTGGGTCGATGCTTGTTCAAGGATCTAAATTTTACCCCTTTATAAGTATTTTCCTAATGACTCTTGAGATTTTAATATATTGTGCATCATTATATATATATATATCTTTTGGTTGGCTGGTTTTACCAGAGTGAGTCCGAGGAGTTCGTAAGTCGGTTGGATTTGAGAGTGGAGTTGTTTGTGATTGCTTGATATTTGAACTTGTTGATGGTTGGTTATTTGTGTGCTTGGTTGTATGCATTGGGTAAGAGTATTTATAACTTAATTTTAGTGTTGATTTGTGTATATAGAATTAACATGTTTAAGGATGTTTCAATTAAGTGCATAACATGTTTATAAGCCATGCTATGTTGTGTTAAATTGATGAAAATGAATAGTTATAAGATAATTGGGGAAAAAGTTTATAAGAAGCAAGGAGATGCTTTGATAAATTATAGTTTGAGGAATTAATGAAGGTATGTGGGATTGGAATAATAAAAGAATGGGGTGAAGGATTTAAGAGGTTATTGGACTTGGAAAAGAGCCTTAGGGGTATGTGTTTTTATATCTTGATAAAGGATATGATGACTAAGTTAAGTTGATATTGTTTGAGGAAGATTTTATGGATCAATTCTTATAAGGAATGGTGAGAGGATTAAGATTAGTTAATGATGGAATGATTGATTTTATGTATTTAGCGGTAAGTTATTTTATGAAAAAGGTAAGAAAGCACTTGGAGGAAATCTTTTGAAAAGCAAGAGTTTGTCTTAGTAAATCATGACTGAAAATTTAGAGGATTAATATGAGAAGTTTGGTTAACAAAGAATTAAGTTGGACTCATAAGGTTCAGTTTTATGCTTATGAATTAAGGTAAGATTTTTCTAGTTTGTATTTAAATGAAGTTATTTATGTTTTAAGAATTGGGATCCAAGATAAGGATATGGTGGAATATAGTGACTGTGATGAAGGATCCCAAGAGTTTATAAGTGTAGGTTAGTATAAATGGGTCTTGGGTAGAAAGGTGGCTTAAAGGCACCTAACCTGAGATTTCGCTTGATTCTCGCTTGATGTCTGGCTTGAGCGAGATATCCTGCCAGTTTAATTTTGAAGCTTTCCTTTGATGGAATGATTTATAATTGAAGTAAAAAAGAATTTTACTATAAGAATTATATGTGAAATGCTATTTCATAGTTTGCATGGCATGTGCCCATGAAGAATATAGCATGTATGAAAAGGTTTAAGAGTACATGCATGTTCAAGTATGTCTTAAGATGTTTATGTTATAAACCACAATGTTTTTCAAAGAAACATGGATGTGAACTTTTTTAAGAACAAGAAAATAAGAGAAGAATAAGAAAGTTTAAAAGTCATGTCACGATGGGGAAGGCGATACGTAACTCCCATGTAACTAACGTGACGACAGGGACGGCGATACGTAACGCCTGTCGAATGATAAAAAGTCATGTCAAAGTGGGGACGACGATACGTAACGCCCGCAGGACTGACATGACTAGCAGGAATGGTGATACGTAATGCCTGCTATAGTAAAAATGTTTACGTCATGACGGAGATGGCGATACGTAACATTCGCATGACTAAGATGAGTTGGCGGTGAAGGCGACACGTAACTGCTGTCATGATAAGTATTTTCGTGTCGCAATGGGAAAGGCGATACGTAACTCTCGTTCGACTGACATGATAGGCGGTGAAGGCGATTCGATCTGCCGCTATAATATGATAAGGCTCGTCATGACGGTGAAGGCGATATGTAACTGCCATATGAGTGACGAGAATATGAAAATTGACGGTGAAGGCGATTAGATCTGCCATCGTGGTTACGAATAAGATATGTATAAGAATAAGAATTTCATGAAAAATATCTTATATGTTAAGAAAAGTTGTGCACCGTTTTTCATGAGGATTCTTTGTGAAGATATATAAGTTTTAAAAGGAGTGCCCTAGTTAAGTGTAAGTAAGCATAAGTCATGTCATAGTCTCATGATCTTGTGTATAATAGAAAATATAATTTTCATGTGTGACTTGATGTTTGGTATGTTGAAATAATTAGTTTGAGCGGTTTGAATGAGTGACGAGGTATAAACGGTAGTAAGCAGGAATGGTGGTAAAGTCCCACCTGCTATTCTCGCCTACAGTGTTAATTGGATATTTGGTATTTTTGATAAATGGTTTTATGTGTACTATTTTCTAGAAAAGTGGTAGTTGATTTTAATAGATTTTATTTGGGGCAAATGAGAATTTTGGCGTTAGTGGAAACTATTTATTTCAAAAAAAAAATATTATTTGGAGTTTCATGCCTATGGTATTAGGTTCATGCATTCTATTGTTGCATGAATGTATTTTATCTTGTGGTTTATTTTGATTTTACTTACCAGCAGTACCATTTTTGGTATCGTAGATTTTGATGCAGAGGACAAGAAGGCTGAGGCTGAGGCTGAGGCTGAGGAGGCGGATCCATTGATGGAGTAACTTGGTTTAGTTTTATCTTGGAAAAAAATTGTTTTCCCAAAATTGGATAATTTTGTATTCTAAAGTTTTAAATATGGGATGGCTGTATTAAATTTCCTGTTAGAGAATTTATGTTAAACTAGTTTGTATTATTTTTAAAATTCTGGTACTTAGTGATTGACTCAACTTATCCGCTGTGTCTTTTAATTTTACCCTTATCATATTATACGCACACATAGCACTTATCGTTGGGTGTGTGATCTGAGTTGTCAGCACTTGATGCCTCGATTCCCGTGTTTCCGTAGGGCAGAATTAGGGGCGCCACACATTCTTTTTTTTAGTTTATTAGCATTATTTGATATATGAGAATGAAAAGAAAAACTTAATCTTGTTATTGTCCCAATCAAATCATGGCAAATTAGAAAACTGTATGCTCTTTATTTTCTTGTTACTGGATCTGAACTATGCTGTTTTTCTCCATTTGGAAATAGTTTTTAATTGTCATAACTAAATGATGCAATTCTAAGTATTTAGACAGTGGGACACAGACACCTAAACTTCTCAAACTCAAGTGACATTTCAACAAACACCTTGCACACACAGTCACACTAGAAAAAAACATGAAATCTAACACAATAGAGCAGTCAGCCATCTCAATCAATAGGTTCAACATAATCAAATAATTCCAATTTCCAATCAATAACTAGAAATGAAACTTAAAATCATAAATTAAAATTCTTAATTTTAAAACCCTAGAAATCACAAATACATGCCAGATTTCTTAATCAATACAATCCAATGATTTCAATTTCCAATCAATAGGCATAAATGAAATTTAAAATCAAATTAAAATTCCTAACTTTAAAACCCTAAAATTTTTATCAATACTAAATAGTAAGGTGAAGAAAAACAGACGACGCTGACAACAAGAACATAGACGATGGCGGCAAAAAGGGTCGAGCTGCGAGCATAGAAAAACTTAGTGGAGACGACGGTGAGGCAATCGATAGTGGCATGAGAGATCGCGGTTGGAGAAGGGAGATTCGGAGAGGTAGACTGGTCACTGGTCGAGAAAGAAGAATAAGAAAGAAGAAGAAAGAAGTAAAGAGAGGAAGAGAAAGAAGAGTATATACATGCAAAACTAAAGGTGTCGTTTTGATTTTTTTAAAACAAAACACACAAAATCTCATATGCGAGTAAACTGCATCATTCCTATTTAATTGGAATGGCATTGTTTTGCTTTTTTTTTTTTTTTTTTTAAAAACACACAGATACAAAACGACATTGTTTTGTATCTGTTTTTTTTTTTATATCAAAAAGTCATAGTTCGGAGTCGGAACTCAGAACTTTCGTGGGCTTCAGTTCCGACTTCGAACTTCGATTTCTGATTTCCAACTCCGATTGGAGTCGGAATCGGAGTGGAAGTTGGCCAGAAGTTAAAGGTCGGAAAATTTTCACAGCCCTACACGGCCTTTTTGATTTGTTAAGGCATACGTAGAGTAGGCCCAAGGGAGAGCAAGCCCATGAGATCTTTTTCTTGGAAGCCCAAATAAGCAATGGAGAGGGTATATTGGGTAATTTTAGAAAAATATAAAGTTGGACACTTGTCAAATTCTAGTGGAAAGGAAAGCATGGATGAAAGAAGGTACAAGGAAATTCAGCCATGGTGTTAGGCGCCACATGCAAAATTTGAGCCCCTCTTGGACACGTGTTGAGCTAAGACACAATCTCTTTTTGCCTTTCCCAAATGTGTCTTACATAGGGAAGATAAATATGTAAGTTGGAAGGATTTTGTGTAAGAAGAAGGTTGATAGACGTGTAAAGGGAGAGAGAGATTGAGTGTGAGAGTGGAAAAGGTGCATTGAAAATGACAAAGTGTCTCTTCACTTGTCTTACACACTCCACACCCATGTCACTTGTCAAGCATGCAAGAGAAGGAGATTTAGAGTTTGAAGTGAAATGACCTAGGAGCCATTCTTATGTTTTGAACTTAGACTTGAATTGAGGGGTGAAATTGGAAAAAATGAGAAGAAGATATTTTTGGATGTGAAGGGATGTACCAAAAAATCTCTTGGCATTATAGTTTTCCGATGCCATCCTATCATAAAGGAGAGAGTGGAAGAGGTGGACATGTGTCACATATGCATTGGTTGATTTTTTTTGTAGGAAGAGACTATATATAGTTAGAACCGAAAAGTTGGGGGGTTCTCCTACAATTTTGTCTTCTCATCTCTCTAAGGTTTCAGCCAAGAGCTTTTCTATCTAGGTTTTCATATTTTCCTTCATTATCTCACTGGCCAAACGCCTCGTATTTGCTTTATTTTCGAGTTTTTTATGTGGTTCTTTCGAAGAAGGATCACTACACCTTAAGGTTAGAACTTTCTCTATTCTTTTCACTTCACCATGCATGAGTTGAGGGAGAAAATCATCATAATATTCTCAGATCTATGAGTTTTTCCGTACGCCCCCAATTTATGCCTGGAATTTAACGTAAATTAAGGTGTCTGGATAAGTAACACTTGGCTACTCACCCTCGTACTTAACAAAAATAAAATGCATATATCACTTAATTTGCAGCGGATAAGGTTTTTGATATAAAACTTTCTAAAGATCACATGGGAAATATATTTACAACATTCACAACATTCATTCAAAACTTAACATTGTACTTATTTACATACACAAGACCCAAATTGCAGCAAGTTAGCAGCAAAACATATTACATTCATCCAAAAGACTTTCCTTCACCTTACTCTTTTTCCTTCTTAACCTCGGGGAATTCTCTCCCATAGTGAAACCTATTCATACTAACACTAAAGTCTCGCTGGAGTAGTTGTCCCTGTGGAGTCACACAAACTTCACACATGGACAATGAGCCATCAAGTCCTAAGGTTAAACAACATCCTGTACGTCGCCTCTTCTCAACAAAAGTGGATGCGTCAAGGCTCCAAACTCCGATAGGTTGATTACTAATAGGAGGTCCGAAGGAAACAAAATAACTGTCCATATAAGGACTATAATCGGAGAGTCCCTCAGGACTCCCCGAAGTCTCCTGCCTCGTCAAGGTTGTCCCCTTGCTGGTCATCGAATCCTGTATAAAATTGATATCCACAAAAATATATAGAGCCACAAAAGAGTGAGATTTCATTTGAAATCTCAATAAGTACATAAACAGCTTAAAGGAAACAGGGAAAAAGCAACTATAATATTATCACCACTGATGACTAGGGAAATTTACCCTAAGATACACCTCATAAGACCACTGTCTAACTGGTACTTTTCTTACTCAACTGAAAACATAATCTTATACTGAATTACACCGTTTTCTTAAAAGTTCTTATTCTTTTTTATCACTGATGGGCGTTACGTCTCGCCGTCCCCATCACATACACTCATCAATCATCCGGGTGTTACGTCTCACCGTCCCTGTTGTGATGAGTCTCGTGTCAATCTTCTGGGCATTACGTCTCGCCGTCCCCGTCTTGACACAGATCATATACCTATATCACTGCGGGCGTTACGTATCACCGTCCCCGCTATTCAGATCAGTTTCACAGGCGTTACGTCTCACCGTCCCCGCTACTCTGATCAATCTCACGGGCATTATGTATCGCCATCCCCGTGAAGACCATACACTCTTATAACACGACAGGCGTTACGTATCGCCTTCCCTGTCGGCACGTCCATTATCCGGGCATTACGTCTCGCCCTCCCTGTCACGACGTGACTAACTTATTCTTGTACTTCATTTTCTTTTTAGTGGTTCCTCTCTTATTCATATGAGTTTCTCACTCATAACCCTTTCCATTTGGAACACCGATTTTATTCCGGGAAAAACCCTGAGTCTAAACAAAACAGAACATCTCGCTCGAGCGGGATGTCGAGCGAGTATCGAGCGAAGTCTCCGGTTGGAACTCGCTCGAACAGAGTATCGAGCAAAACTCTATCGAGGAGTCATATTTTGCCTTTGCTCGACTCACATGTCGAGCGAGGGTCGAGCGAGATCACGGCTCTAGGAGTTTTTCTACTTAAAACATGCCAATCTTTTTACTATACTCTATTTGGCTTCTTAAAAACTTAAATCTATGTTCTTACAATTGTAATGAATATTTTTACAAGACAAGTTAAAACCAACCTTACACATATGTCACTTTTTTACTTAATCATCTTCTTAAGAGTTCAATGCTAGTAAACATAGTTCAATCACTTCAATAAACCATTTCCATGCTTAAGTTAAGCTAGAATATGGACTTACAAATTCTTCAAAGTTCAAGAGAATGGATCCAACCAACTTCTTGCAAGCTTTCTTCCAAACTCACTCACTTAGCTCACAAATGAACTCTTTAAGGGTTTTGGGAGGGTTTTCTAGTGTATCTTCCAAAGGGGAATGTGTTCTCTCCTTCTAAAGGAGCTTAGAAAGCTCTCAAGGCTCTATTTATAGGGTGGTGGTCGACCAACATGAGGGAGAGAAAAGGAAAAACACCCTAAGGTGCACTAGTTGCCAGATTTGCATGGATGATGAGTGTCTATCTAAGCAAATCTCATGATGAGGATTAAGCCTCCCCAATCTTAGACTTTGCAGCTGGATTAGTCATCCAAGAGCTTCCATTTGAGATATTTTGGCTGCCCATTTTGATCCATGGCTGAGAAGTGAGCTAAAGGGATAAGAGGTGAGGTGGCAGTTCACCTAACCATGCATGCATCTCTCATCTCCAGCCCTTTCCTTGTGTCACACGCCTCTCTCCAGATTTTTCCACCCATTTGGTTACTTCCTAACTCCTTTAAGTCTCCATTTAACAAGTTCTAGTGTAATAGCCCTAAAAATCTTCATCCTAATTTAATTATTTAATTAAATGCTAATATACAAGATTAGTGGTAATTTGTAAAAAAATAAAATAGGCTCTAAAGAGATGGGCTTAGGAATGAGACTTTTGAGGAATGGATCAAGTGAATGGGCCAAGAGAGTAATGGTGAGCCGAAAAGCCCATAGAATGAGCCCATGGCCCATCAAGCCCATAATAGAGACACATGTCACTTGGAGAAAAACCCTAGAAAATTATCCAAATACTTGTAGGAAAATCCTAGTTGGTGGAGATTGACTAGTAGGTGAACACATGCCATGTAGGATTGAGTGTAGGATCTAATGGAGTGATTTTCCTATCATGGAATCTTGGAGGTACAAGACACCATTCCTTGACTTGCCAATTGAGATCATGGTGTGTAGGGAAGTGACAAATGGCATGAAGAGAAGCATGGAAGGAAGGAGCAAGGGTGGATTCGGTGGAGGCAACCCGTGGGGTATCTTGGGAGGATCTCATGGGGTATGGCCACCAACAAGTTGATAGGACAAGGGAGGAGTGTGTAAGTGAATAAGGTACAATGTGTAAGAGAGTATGGTGATGTGAAGAGAGGTATGGTGTGGGTGTAGGTGATGGAAATGACAAAAACAAGGAAAATGGACAAAGTGGGTTTCGGTGGAGGCTTAGCTTGGCCGGATCATGCTTTGCTCAAATTCCAAAAAGCATGGCTTTGAGATCACTTGGATGGACACATGAGAGGATGGGGGAATGATGATTGAGTGAAAAGCAAGAAAATGAGTGCTAAACACTCAAAGAAGCCACCGGCCATAACAAGTGAGAAGGGAGAAAAGAGAATCCACCAAGACATGGCCAAGATTTGATCTTGGAATGGCCTAGAGTTGTCAATCACTCAATCTATCATTGGCCATACCTAAGTATGGTAAAAAGTGTACCAAAGACCCTAGGAAAAAGAGTTGGCCGTGTGACCCCATATGCATTTCCCTTAGCGCATTCCACTTGGACACATGCAAACACTCTCCTATCTCATTCTCTTTTCACCTCTCGGCCAAAACCACTCAAGCCACTTCTACTTTTGTTTCTTCTTCTTTCACCACATAATTTGAAGAATCCTAAAGTAGTGAGGCCAAAAATCAAGAGTGTTGAGGTGATCAATACATTGGAGAAGGTTAGTGACTAAATTCATGCAAGCTCAGGAAGAACACACACACACATGTAACACTTTGTTTTGGTTAGAAGGAAATAAGGTCTCCTTTAAGATTTTGTGTTTATAGCTAATCTAATAAGAGATTTCATATGTGTATTTTCAGATTTTAATAAAAAATCTAATAGGAATATTGTAAGTATACTTTCACCTTTTCCTTAACAATTCTTGTATATAGTGAGGTGATCATGTTTGTTGGATTAATGATTGTATTGCCATGTTTGGATTGAATTGATTTTACTTGTCTTTGATATGAATATTCTTGTGTAAACCTCTATGATGAAATAAGCTTAGAATGTGAGTAGAGATGATGGATCAAGTATTAGTTGCAAAAAGAAGTGAAAAGCATGATTATTATATGAAATGATGAAGTTGATGCATGATGGATTTTAGTGTTAAGTATTAAATTTGGTGTTGCTAAGATAAAGTTTATTTGAGGAAATTAGTAATGAAATTGATTTATTCAAGGAAAATATTATCTTGAGGAAATAAAAATGGACATGGGAATAAAATACATGATTGGTATGAATTGAATTAGTGTATACTTGCATGTGGAAAGAAGTAACCACTTGTGCATGATGACTAGTAACGTTTACTTGGAATTTTATGATATTTAAGGTTGAGATTAGAAGATTTGATTATATTGCTTTGTGGTGGAATTATTTAGTTGAGCTTATAGAAGAAACTTATAGAAAAGGAAATTTTGAATAGATTAATGGAAGGAATTTCCCAAGTTAGAAAGGTGAAGGAAGGAAGTTAGAAATAATTAAGTTTGGAAATGAAAATGCCTACTTGGGGAATACTAAGGTTTCGGTTACCCCTTGCTAAGGAGGGTACATGTTTTAATTTAACACTTTTAAATTGTTGGATGATAATTGGAGTTAAGTGATGAAGGAAAGCCCTAGGAATTCCCTAGGAAGGTTCGGCCATGATGGGTTGGAGATGGGCCAAGTACCCCACTTCAATCCTAGGCCCAATTTTGGGTATAGAACATGATGACTAAGTAGGAAGTTGTGAAGTTATCCCAACGAGGGAGAAAAGAAAATGAAATGTGAATGCACTCGAGCTTGTCTCGGGTTTTGCATGAAATTAAGTTAGCATTGCATGTCCCATGCATAAGTAATGAAAAGTATGTTTTTAAAGTCCAAGATGTTTTTAAGAAAAAGAAAAGAAAAGATTGAGTTTTTGAAAGAAAGGAAAAGAAGTAAAGTTTTTATAAGAACCCCAAAGGCTGGGACGGGGAAGTGCCCCAGTGGAACTCCCTGTCCACTCAGGAGTATTTAAAGTCGAGTGGAAGCCCCCTGGGTCGACGAAGAACAGTCGGCGGACCGTGTATGGCTCCAAAAGGTGTCCGGAGCGCGGTAGCACCTAACGCTGGTGGGTGCCAAGGACGGATAAGGTGTAAGGACCTGCCGTCTTAAAGTTATAAGACGCACTCACATTAAAGTGATGCGGTAACCAGCAGGGAACACGCGGTGCTTAGGGGAACCGTGTTGTGTCTCATATATGCAAAATGATAAGTCATGACAAGATGGGCTTTCGAGCCATAAGAAAAGATCGATCTGTTTAAGATAAGTGGCGCCTAAGAAAGAATAAAAGATACGAAATGTTTTTAAGAAATGATTTGAAAAGCAATGATATGAAAAGAAGTTTGAAAGAAGAAATCCGTATGAAAGTTTTACGAAATGAAGTTTGAAAGAAGCAAGTCTGTTTGAAAGTTTTCATGAGCATGTGCATGAGTCAGTCATTCATTGCATGTGCATTAGTTACGAATGTTTTGTTCACTTATCTGTATATTGGAAATGTTCTGGTTTAAGTGCTCGTATACTTGCTGAGATTTCTCCCAAAATCTCACCCCCTTTTTATTATCTCTATTATCGCTCCCTTGGGAACGATAGAAGTTATTGCAGGACATGATGGATCCCCGGATTACGACTCTCGAGAAGATGGGTCGGACCCTCATGGGCCCGACTAAGACTGATACTGCTGGGCCAGTGACCCTAGACCTGTTGGGTCAGTGGGCGGCAGAGTCGCTTCCTATGGCGACGTACTTTTTTGATGACTTACGCCCTACGGGGTGCTGTTTGGTGCTAGGAGTGGATGGACTCCTACATATGGGACGCCTGTTTACGTCATCCTCTGGGATGATGTGTGACGTAGGCCCAAGACTGAGTCTGGACAGCCTTCGTTATGGCCCGGACTTTAAGAAGATAAAAGAAGAACCCGCCTATTAGTATGGTTGGCGGAAGGAGGAGTGGATCGTCAGTATCATTATTTTGTATCGCTGATGTATTTTAAGGAAAAATCTTCCCGTTGTTTTGGGAAGTGCTTTTGTATAAAACTGTTTACATTGGTGACCTTAACTTTGATATATGTATATGATGTTTAATTTGGGTTTTATTTCGTTAACCATGTGATGTGCGACAAGCGTAATGTTTTGTCGATTGTTTATGGCTTGACTTTTTTCCGCTGCAAGTGAAAAAAAAAAAATATAACATAAAACAAGGCTCTCACACGTAAAGATGAGGGATGACTTCCTTGTGACGTTCGTCCCCGGTGTCGCAATTTGCGTACGAACCCAAGCGCAAGCTGGGGCGCCGACAGCGGTGGTATCAGAGCAGTTAAGTCTCTGGGTAAGAAACCACAAGTCCTAGGAGAAAGAATCACATGGTATAGGTTATGATCCTTTAGGCTTAGGTCTGAATCTTTAAGATAATTGATTGGAGATAGTAGTGGTGTACAAGTATGATATGATGAGTTACAAGAATCGGAGCATAGGAATTAAGGTAACTCATACGAGGGTTATGTGCTTTTCAAGGAAGAATGGCAGGAGGGCGACGACGTGCCCCTACTCCAAGACCCGAAGCATTACCGAGAGTTAATGTTTCGAGTCCAGTGCCGACTGTGGAAAATGCGCCACTAATTTTGCCACCTCAGACCGGAGGAAGGGAGACCCCGAATACCCTGTTGGATGGCGGACAAGCGATAGCGGAAGCTATTCGCCAAATGACGGAATTAGTGAAGCATCAAATGGAGCAGAGCCGATGTCACCCAAACGTCAGTGGAGGGATGACAGGATGCTCATATGAAAAATTTCTGGTGTATCGGTACTCGAATTTTGTGGGGAATGAAGGAGCTATAAAAGCAGATCGATGGATTATGGACCTAGAACGCACCTTCGAGATCAGTGGGTGCACTGAGGCACAAAAAGTGCAATATGCTGGTCACCTATTACAAGGGGAGGCCGGACTACGGTGGGACACAAAGAGAAGGCTACTGAGACAAGAACTGGGAGAGAATGTAGTTCTCACCTGGGATAGGTTTAAGACAGAGTTCAATAATCGATTCTTTCCGGAATCGATTAAACAGCAGAAGGCGATAGAGTTCTCCACGCTAGTGCAAGGGAGCATGACGGTGGACCAGTACGCCGCTAAATTTATGGAGCTGACACGATTCGCCCCGCATTTGGTGATAACAGAAAAGATGCGAGCAAAGAAATTTCAGGATGGATTGCAGCCAAGGATTCGCAATCAAGTGGCTTGTTTACGAATCGAAAATTTTCAAGAGTTGGTGAATGTGACGGCCATTGCTGAAGCCAAGCAGAGAAGTCTGATCAATCAAGCTCAGACTTACAAGAAAAGAAATTTTCCTTATTCTTCGGGAAAAGATATAGGTAAAAGGAGAAGTACTCGTCCCATGGATAAGGGGAAGGGTAAAGTAGGCGGACCAAAAGGGACGATCTCATTTCCACCATGTAGGACGTGTGGACGCCCGCATAAGGGAGAATGCCGCGCGGCAACAAGAGCTTGTTTCAGGTGTGGTCAAGTGGGCCACCTAATCCGTGATTGCCCACAGACAGCCTCTGGCTGAACGACAGCACCTGGAGGAAAGGCGAAGGCCCCTGTGAAGTCCAAGGTGTACGCTATTACCCCGAGAGAAGTGGATGTGGACGACGAGGAGGCTATCAACGCCGGCATTATTACTGGTAACGATCTTAATTTTTATCTAAAATTAAAGCATAGATAACTTTCTTAAAATAACCATGAGAAAGTTTTATATATAGGTGAAATTATATTGATGCGTAATGTGGTATATGCTTTGTTTGATTCCGGCGCGACGAGATCTTTTATTTCTTATGATTGCGTGTGGAGGTGTAAGTTAGAAGTAGAGCCTTTAACCCGAAAAGTGTTGGTGACGCTCCCTGATGGGAAGACATTTGGATGTCAGCGAATAGTGAGGAACTGCCCGTTAGAGATAGCTGGCGTAAGGTTTAACGCTGATCTGATAGTTTTCCATTTGTTGGGATTTGACGTGATATTGGGCATGGATTGGCTATCCAAATATTACGCCAAAATTGACTGTCGCAAAAAGGAGATTACATTCGAACTGCCCGAAGAAGAGAAGTTGCGCTACGAAGGGGAAATAGTTCACTATGTTTCTTCTATAGTGACAGCAAAAAGAATGACGAAAAGTTTAAGAGGAGGAGGGGCTGAAGGGTTTTTGATAATGTCTTTGAAAGCGGGCGGAAATACCAAGAATATTGAAGAAATTCTGGTAGTAAAGGACTTCCCCCAAGTGTTCTCAGATGATCTGCCAGGATTACCCCCAGAACGTGAGACTGAGTTTACAATTGAACTTGAACCTGCTACGACTCCAGTTCATAAGGCGCCTTATCGGATGGCTCCAACGGAATTGAAAGAATTGAAGACTCAAATCGAGGAATTGTTGGAAAAGGGATTTATACGGCCTAGTTCATCATTGTGGGGAGCCCCAGTCCTGTTTGTGAAGAAGAAAGATGGAACAATGCGGATGTGCATCGATTACCGAGGACTCAATAAGGTCACTATTAAGAATAAGTATCCGCTACCCCGGATAGACGATTTGCTGGACCAACTGCAAGGAGCCACAGTATTCTCTAAGATAGACCTCAGATCAGGGTACCATCAGCTTAGGATTAAAGAGCAAGACGTACCCAAGACTGCTTTCCGAACTCACTATGGACATTTCGAGTTCTTAGTCATGCCTTTTGGACTGACAAATGCCCCAGCAGCCTTCATGGATCTGATGAATAGAATTTTTCGATCGTACCTAGACAGTTTCGTCGTGGTGTTCATCGACGATATTCTGGTATACTCTCGGAATGATGAGGAACACAAGGAGCATTTAGAGACAGTGCTGAAAATTTTACAAGAACACCAGTTGTATGCCAAACTTAGTAAGTGCGAGTTTTGGCTCCACGAAGTTAAATTTTTGGGCCATGTAATTTCAAGCAACGGAGTTTCCGTGGACCTGGCAAAAATTGAGGGGGTAACCGAATGGCCTCAACCGACGTCCGTTCATGAGATACGTAGTTTTCTTGGCTTAACAGGATACTATAAAAGATTCGTTGAAGGGTTTTCCAAGTTATCTGGTCCTCTAACGGCTTTGACCAAGAAGAATGCTAAATACGTCTGGAATGATCAGTGTGAGCAGAGTTTTCAAGAACTTAAAAGGAGATTGACTTCTGCACCAGTGTTGGCATTACCAGAGCCCCACAAACCCTATGTAGTATATAGTGATGCCTCAAAGTTGGGTTTGGGATGTGTACTAATGCAGGAAGGATGAGTAGTCGCCTACGCATCCCGACAGCTTAAAGATCATGAGCGAAATTACCCCACCCACGACCTGGAATTGGCAGCAGTAGTGTTTGCGTTGAAAATTTGGAGGCACTACTTGTATGGGGAAGAATGTGAGATATACACTGACCATAAGAGTTTAAAGTATCTGTTTAGCCAGAAGAATCTAAATATGAGACAAAGAAGGTGGATCGAGACTATAAACGATTTCTGGTGTGAGATCAAGTACCACCCGAGAAAAGCTAATGTGGTGGCAGATGCTTTAAGCCGAAAATCTCAAGTGGAGGAACCACCAGTGCTGACAGTCATGCAAAGTATGTTAGCTAAGAATCAGCCTAGAGAAACAATGTTGGCAACAGTTCAAGAGATTATTTCTCTAACTGAAGATGAAATCCGGGAAGGACAACGGCAAGATACCAAATTGGAAAAGATCCGAACAAATTTACTCGAAGGAAAAGGATCGCCCCATTTTACCGTGTCTGATGATGGAACGTTATACTTTGGAAAGAGAACAGTGATACCAGATAACTCAGAATTAAAGGAAAGGCTTATGAGGGAGGCACACTGCACCCCTTATACAGCCCATCCCGGAAGTACCAAAATGTATCGAGATCTAAAGGAAAGATTTTGGTGGGAAGGTATAAAGAAAGATGTAGCTGCTTTTGTGGCAAAATGTTCTGTGTGTCAAATGGTTAAAGCAGAACATCAACGTCCCGCAGGAATGTTGCAACCTCTTCCAATTCCGGAATGGAAATGGGAAGATATTTCTATGGATTTTGTAATAGGGTTTCCAAGAACCTCGGCGGGAAAGAACACAATTTGGGTGATAGTGGATAGATTAACAAAGAGTGCCCACTTCCTACCGATTGCAAATACTGATTCAATGGAGAAATTGTCTCGAATTTATGTGAAAGAAATAGTTCGTCTGCATGGAGTGCCTAAAACGATTGTCTCAGATAGGGATCCGAGATTTACCTCTCACTTTTGGCAAAGTCTACAGAAGAGGATGGGATCCAACTTGAAGTTTAGCAGCGCCTATCATCCGCAAACTGATGGCTAGACAGAACGGACTATTCAGACTTTAGAAGACATGTTACGGGCGTGTGTGCTAGACTCTAGTGGCGATTGGGAGAGTCTTTTGCCTTTGAATTCGCCTACAACAACAACTTTCAAGCTACTATCCAGATGGCACCGTACGAAGCCTTATATGGAAGAAAGTGCAGATCTCCTTTATATTGGGATGAAGTCGGTGAAAGCAAAGTGTTAGGGCCTGAGTATTTGCAAGAGGTTAAGACTCAAGTAGAGCTGATACGGGAAAGGATGAAAACTGCCCAAAGCAGGCAAAAGAGCTACGCAGATCAAAGGAGAAGACCCTTAGAGTTTGTAGTTGGCGACTGGGTGTATGTTAAGATTTCGCCAATGAAGGGAGTGGCCCGATTTGGCAAGAAAGGAAAATTAAGTCCCTGATACATCAGACCGTATGAAATTTTGGAAAAAGTCGGACCGGTAGCTTATCGTTTGAATTTGCCAGTAAACCTACAAGGAGTCCATAATGTGTTTCATGTGTCGTCCTTAAAGAGGAGTTTCAGCGACAAACCGGCGACGGTAATGCATTCGAGTACCATCGAACTACGCCTTAATCTAACTTATGAAGAGTGGCCGACACAAATTACCGATCGCAAGGAACAAGAACTGAGGAATCGAAAAATCTCCCTAGTAAAAGTGTTGTGGAATAACCCGGCATTTCAAGAAGCAACTTGGGAACGCGAAGATGCTATGAGGGCTAACTACCCTCATTTGTTTGGAAATTTCTAGTGTATCTGGTTTTTGTTTGACTAGATTTTGTTGTGAATGAATGAATGCTTTGTTTGAATGTATGAACAATTGATTGATGTTTTGAATGTTATATTCCTTGAATTATATCACCAAACTATAAGTAATTTCTTAATAAAAATTTGACCAGGTTATGGCCCGAACTAGAAGAACCCCACGCATGTCAGTAGCCACTATAGCCCAATTAAGAGAGAGGAGAGAAATCAGACAAAGAATCTTGTGTAATAGCCCTAAAAATCTCCATCTTGATTTAATTAACTAATTAAGGATTAATACACAAGATTAGTGGTAATTGGTGAAAGAACAAAATAGGCTTTGAAGAAATGGGCTTAGGAATGAGACATTTGGAGAATGGATCAAGTGAATAGGCCAAGAGAGCAATGGTGAGTCCAAAAGCCCATGGAATGAGCCCATAGCCCATCAAGCCCATAATTGAGACACTTGTCAATGGGAGAAAAATCCTAGAAAAATTATCCAAACCCTTGTAGGAAAATCTTATTTGGTGAAGGTTGACTAGTAGTTGGATGCATGCCATGTAGGATTGAGTGTAGGATCTAATGGAATGATTTTTCCTACCATGGTATCTTGGAGGTACAAAACACCATCCCTTGACTTGCCAAGTGAGGTCATGATGTGTAGGGAAGTTACAAGTGGCATGAGGAGAAGCTTGGATGAAGGGAGCTTGGAGTTTCGGTGGAAGCCAATCCGTGGGGTTCATTGGGGAATCTCATGGGGTATGGCCATCTACAAGTGATAGGACAAAGAGGAAGAGTGTGTAAGTGGATGAAGTACATGTGTAAGAAAGTATGGTGATGTGAAGAGAGGTATGGTGTATGTGTAGGTGATTGAAATGACAAAAACTAGGAAGAGAAGCAAAATGGAGTTTCGGTGGAGCTAGCTTGGCCGGTCATGCCTTGCTCAAATTCCAAAAAGCATGGCTTTGGAATCACTTGGATGGACACATGAGGGGATAGGGGAATGATGATTGAGTGAAAAACAAGAAAATGGAGGCTAGAGGCACCAAGAAGCCGCCGGCCATAGGAAAGAAAGGAGAAAGGAGAATCATCTAGGTATGGCCAAGATTTGATCTTGGAGTGGCCTAGAGTTGTCAATCAACCCATCTATCTTTAGCCATGCCTAAACATGATGAGAAGAGTACCAAGGACCCTAGGGAAGGGAGCTGGCCGTGTGACCCTTAGGCAAAACCCCTTGAGCTCAAATCACTTAGACACATGCAAACACTCTCACTTCCTCTCCACCTCTCGGCCAAACTCACCCTAGCCATTCCTAGTTTTGTTTCTTCTCTTTTCACCACATATTTTGAATAATCCTATAGTAGGAAAGCCAAAAAGCAAGAGTGGGAAGGTGATCAATTCATTGGAGAAGGTTAGTGATTAAATCTATACAAGATTAGGAAGAACACACACACACATGTAACACTTTCTTATGGTTGGAAGGAAATAGGGTTTTCTTTGAGTTTTATGTTCATGACTAGACTAATGGGAGATTTTATATGTGTAATTTCAGATTTAAGCTAAAGCCTAGTAGGAGTGTTGTAAGTATACTCCCACTTTTTCCTTAACAAGTCTTATATATAGTGAAGTGATCATGGTTGTTGGATTGATGGTTGCCATTGCCATGTTTGGATTGGAATGATTTTTCTTGCTTGTGATATGAATATTTTGGATAAATTTATATGATGGAACAAGCTTAAAATGTGAGTAGAAATGATGAATCAAGTGTTAGTTGCAAAAAGAAAGGAAAAAGCATGATTATTTGATGAAATGACGAAGATGATGCATGAAGGATTTTAGTGTTAAATATTAAATTGTGGTGTTGCTAAGGTAAAGATTTTATTGAGGAACTAGTGATGGAATTGATTTATTCAAGGAGCATATTGTTGTAAGAAAATGAAAAATGGACATGAGAATAAATTATTTGATTGATATGGATGGAAATGATATATATATATATTTGCATATGGAAGGAATGATCACTTGTGTATGATGTATAGAAATGTTTATTTGGAAATTGATAATATTTAAGGTTGAGATTGGAAGATTAATATTATATGGTGTTGTGGTGATTTTGTTTAGTTGAACTCATAGAAGAAACTTTTAGGAAAGGAAGTTTGAATAGACTAAGGGGAGGAATTCCCTAAGTTGAAAAGGTGAATGGAGGAAATAGGAATAACTAAGTTTGATGTGAAATGGTTACTTGGGAAACATTAGGGTTTCGGTTACCCCTTGCTAAGGAGGGTACTTGATTCAATTTGATACTTTAAAATTTATTGGAGGAAATTTGAAGTCAAATGATGAAGAAAAAAAACCCTAGAAACTCTCTAGGAGAATTCGGCCATGATGGGTTGGAGATGGGCCCAATACCCCACTTCAATCCTAGGCCCATTTTGGGTATAGAATATGATGACTAAGTAGGAAAATTATGAAATTATCCCAAAAGAGGGAGAAAGAAAATGAAATGTGAATGCACTCGAGCCTGTCTCGGGTTCTTGCATGAAAATAAGTAAGCATGCATGTCCCATGCATAAGTCATGAAAAGAAGGTTTTAAAGTCAAGCATGTTTTTAAGAAAAAGGAAAAGAAAAGAAAAGATTGAACTTTTTGAAAGAAAAGAAAGAAGTAAAGTTTTATAAGAACCCCAAAGGCTGGGACGGGGAAGTGCCCCAGTGGAACTCCCTGTCCACTCAGGAGTGTCTAAAGTCGAGTGGTAGCCCCTGGGTCGACGAAGAACAGTCGGCGGACCGTGTATGGCACCAAAAGGTGGCCGGAGCGCGGTAGCACCTAACGCTGGTGGGTGCCCAAGACGGATAAGGTGTAAGGACCTGCCGTTTTAAAGTTATATGATGCTCACTCTAGGGTGATGCAGTAACCAGCAGGGAACACGCGGTGCTAGGGGAACCGTGTTGTGTCTCATACATGTTAAAGAAAAGTCATGACAAGAAGGGCTTTCGAGCCATAAGAAAGATCTGTATCTGATAAGTGGCGCCTAAGAAAGAAAGAAAGAAAGATACGAAATGTTTTAAAGAAACGTTTTGAAAAGTACCGATGATATGAAAAGAAGAAGTTTGAAAGAAGAAGTCTGCATGAAAGTTTTATGAAAAGAAGTCTGAAAGAAGTATGTCTGTTTAAAAGTTTTCATGAGCATGTGCATGAGTCAGTCATTCATTGCATGCGCATTAGTTAAGAATGTGTTGTTCACTTATCTGTATATCTGATATGTTCTGGTTTAAGTGTTAGTGTACTTGCTGAGATTTCTCCCGAAATCTCACCCCCTTTCATTATCTTTACTATTGCTCCCTTGGGAACAATAGAAGTCATTGCAGGACAGGATGGATCCACGGATTACGACTCTCGAGAAGATGGGTCGGACCCTCATGGGCCCGACTAAGGCTGAGACTACCGGGCCAGTGACCCTAGACCTGTTGGGTCAGTGGGCGGCAGAGTCGCTTCCTAGGGTGACTTACTTTTTTAACGACCTACGCCCTACGGGGTGCTGTATGGTGCTGGGAGTTGACGGGCTCCTCCACATGGGACGCCTGTTTACGTCATCCTCTGGGATGATGTGTGACGTAGGTCCAGGGCTGAGTCTGGACAGCCTTCGTTATGGTCCCAATTATAAGAAGATAAAAGAAAAACCTGCCTATTAGTATGGTTGGCGGAGGGAGGAGTGGATCAGCAGCACCTTTATTTTGTATACACCGATGTACTTTTGGAAAAGAATCTTCCCGCTGTTTTGGGAAGTACTTTTGTATAAAACTGTTTACATTGGTGACTTTATTCTGATGTATATATATGTGCTTGTGATGTTTAATTTGGGTTTTATTTTGTTAACCATGTGATGTGCGACAAGCGTAACGTTTTGTCGTTTATTTATGGCTTGACCTTTTTCCGCTGCGATAATAATGAAAAAAAAAAAAAATATAAGGCTCTCATAAGAAAAGATGAGGGATGACTTCCTTGTGACGTTCGTCCCCGGCATCGCATTTTGCGTACGAACCCAAGCGCAAGCTGGGGCGCCGACATCATGCGTAGAAGGCGTGAAAGAAAGAGAGTACAAAGGCTTAGGCACCTGGAGCGATATGAGAGACACCGTACCCATCGGATGGACATAGGGCCTAGAGGAAACCTCGTGTTCCGTAGAGCTACACCGAACGAAGAGCAATAACCCCCTAACCCGTGGATGAAGGGAGAGAGAGAACATTTGCGTAGAATAGTACGGGGAGAAGCGAGTGAACCAAATGTGGAACTCCTGGAAAATTCTGATACCTCTAACGATTGCATAAGACAAAGAATAGAAGGAATACCACGAGTGGAAACAGAAGAAGAAATAATGCACAGATTGAATGAATTAAGGACGAATATGTATTACGACTCAGACGTGGATGCTATATTTTATTTTTCTCAAGACTCTGTAACCGAGGAAGAAGGAGTACCCACTTATTCATCATCAGAAGAGTCCACTACTAATAATCCTCGAGGTATGTTATATTTTATTATTCACCATGTCATCGCATGCATTGATTTCGAGGACGAAATCTTTTATTAGTGGGGGAGGATGTAATAGCCCTAAAAATCTTCATCCTAATTTAATTATTTAATTAAATGCTAATATACAAGATTAGTGGTAATTTGTAAAAAAATAAAATAGGCTCTAAAGAGATGGGCTTAGGAATGAGACTTTTGAGGAATGGATCAAGTGAATGGGCCAAGAGAGTAATGGTGAGCCGAAAAGCCCATAGAATGAGCCCATGGCCCATCAAGCCCATAATAGAGACACATGTCACTTGGAGAAAAACCCTAGAAAATTATCCAAATACTTGTAGGAAAATCCTAGTTGGTGGAGATTGACTAGTAGGTGAACACATGCCATGTAGGATTGAGTGTAGGATCTAATGGAGTGATTTTCCTACCATGGAATCTTGGAGGTACAAGACACCATTCCTTGACTTGCCAATTGAGATCATGGTGTGTAGGGAAGTGACAAATGGCATGAAGAGAAGCATGGAAGGAAGGAGCAAGGGTGGATTCGGTGGAGGCAACCCGTGGGGTATCTTGGGAGGATCTCATGGGGTATGGCCACCAACAAGTTGATGGGACAAGGGAGGAGTGTGTAAGTGAATAAGGTACAATGTGTAAGAGAGTATGGTGATGTGAAGAGAGGTATGGTGTGGGTGTAGGTGATGGAAATGACAAAAACAAGGAAAATGGACAAAGTGGGTTTCGGTGGAGGCTTAGCTTGGCCAGATCATACTTTGCTCAAATTCCAAAAAGCATGGCTTTGAGATCACTTGGATGGACACATGAGAGGATGGGGGAATGATGATTGAGTGAAAAGCAAGAAAATGAGTGCTAAACACTCAAAGAATCCGCCGGCCATAACAAGTGAGAAGGGAGAAAAGAGAATCTACCAAGACATGGCCAAGATTTGATCTTGGAATGGCCTAGAGTTGTCAATCACTCAATCTATCATTGGCCATACCTAAGTATGGTAAAAAGTGTACCAAAGACCATAGGAAAAAGAGTTGGCCGTGTGACCCCATATACATTTCCCTTAGCTCATTCCACTTGGACACATGCAAACACTCTCCTATCTCATTCTCTTTTCACCTCTCGGCCAAAACCACTCAAGCCACTTCTACTTTTGTTTCTTCTTCTTTCACCACATAATTTGAAGAATCCTAAAGTAGTGAGGCCAAAAATCAAGAGTGTTGAGGTGATCAATACATTGGAGAAGGTTAGTGACTAAATTCATGCAAGCTCAGGAAGAACATACACACACATGTAACACTTTGTTTTGGTTAGAAGGAAATAAGGTCTCCTTTAAGATTTTGTGTTTATAGCTAATCTAATAAGAGATTTCATATGTGTATTTTCAGATTTTAATAAAAAATCTAATACGAATATTGTAAGTATACTTTCACTTTTTCCTTAACAATTCTTGTATATAGTGAGGTGATCATGTTTGTTGGATTAATGATTGTATTGCCATGTTTGGATTGAATTGATTTTACTTGTCTTTGATATGAATATTCTTGTGTAAACCTCTATGATGAAATAAGCTTAGAATGTGAGTAGAGATGATGGATCAAGTATTAGTTGCAAAAAGAAGTGAAAAGCATGATTATTATATGAAATGATGAAGTTGATGCATGATGGATTTTAGTGTTAAGTATTAAATTTGGTGTTGCTAAGATAAAGTTTATTTGAGGAAATTAGTAATGAAATTGATTTATTCAAGGAAAAGATTATCTTGAGGAAATAAAAATGGACATGGGAATAAAATACATGATTGCTATGAATTGAATTGGTGTATACTTGCATATGGAAAGAAGTAACCACTTGTGCATGATGACTAGTAATGTTTACTTGGAATTTTATGATATTTAAGGTTGAGATTAGAAGATTTAATTATATTGCTTTGTGGTGGAATTATTTAGTTGAGCTTATAGAAGAAACTTATAGAAAAGGAAATTTTGAATAGATTAATGAAGGAATTTCCCAAGTTAGAAAGGTGAAGGAAGGAAGTTAGAAATAATTAAGTTTGGAAATGAAAATGCCTACTTGGGGAATACTAAGGTTTCAGTTACCCCTTGCTAAGGAGGGTACATGTTTTAATTTAACACTTTTAAATTGTTGGAGGATAATTAGAGTTAAGTGATGAAGGAAATCCCTAGGAATTCCCTAGGAAGGTTCGGCCATGATGGGTTGGAGATGGGCCAAGTACCCCACTTCAATCCTAGGCCCAATTTTGGGTATAGAACATGATGACTAAGTAGGAAGTTGTGAAGTTATCCCAACGAGGGAGAAAAGAAAATGACATGTGAATGCACTCGAGCTTGTCTCGGGTTTTGCATGAAATTAAGTTAGCATTGCATGTCCCATGCATAAGTCATGAAAAGTATGTTTTTAAAGTCCAAGATGTTTTTAAGAAAAAGAAAAGAAAAGATTGAGTTTTTGAAAGAAAGGAAAAGAAGTAAAGTTTTTATAAGAACCCCAAAGGCTGGGATGGGGAAGTGCCCCAGTGGAACTCCCTGTCCACTCAGGAGTATTTAAAGTCGAGTGGAAGCCCTTGGGTCGACGAAGAATAGTCGACGGACCGAGTATGGCTCCAAAAGGTGTCCGGAGCGCGGTAGCACCTAACGCTGGTGGGTGCCAAGGATGGATAAGGTGTAAGGACTTGCCGTCTTAAAGTTATAAGACGCACTCACATTAAAGTGATGCGGTAACCAGCAGGGAACACGCGGTGCTTAGGGGAACCGTGTTGTGTCTCATATATGCAAAATGATAAGTCATGACAAGATGGGCTTTCGAGCCATAAGAAAAGATCTGTTTAAGATAAGTGGCGCCTAAGAAAGAATAAAAGATACGAAATGTTTTAAAGAAATGATTTGAAAAGCAATGATATGAAAAGAAGTTTGAAAGAAGAAATCCGTATGAAAGTTTTACGAAAAGAAGTCTGAAAGAAGCAAGTCTGTTTGAAAGTTTTCATGAGCATGTGCATGAGTCAGTCATTCATTGCATGTGCATTAGTTACGAATGTTTTGTTCACTTATCTGTATATTGGAAATGTTCTGGTTTAAGTGCTCGTATACTTGCTGAGATTTCTCCCGAAATCTCACCCCCTTTTTATTATCTCTACTATCGCTCCCTTGGGAACAATAGAAGTTATTGCAGGACATGATGGATCCCCGGATTACGACTCTCGAGAAGATGGGTCGGACCCTCATGGGCCCGACTAAGACTAATACTGCTGGGCCAGTGACCCTAGACCTGTTGGGTCAGTGGGCGGCAGAGTCGTTTGCTATGGCGACGTACTTTTTTGATGACTTACGCCCTACAGGGTGCTGTTTGGTACTAGGAGTGGATGGGCTCCTACATATGGGACGCCTGTTTACGTCATCCTCTGGGATGATGTGTGACGTAGGCCCAGGACTGAGTCTGGACAGCCTTCGTTATGGCCCGGACTTTAAGAAGATAAAAGAAGAACCCGCCTATTAGTATAGTTGGCGGAAGGAGGAGTGGATCGTCAGTATCGTTATTTTGTATCGCTGATGTATTTTGAGGAAAAATCTTCCTGTTGTTTTGGGAAGTGCTTTTGTATAAAACTGTTTACATTGGTGACCTTAACTTTGATATATGTATATGATGTTTAATTTGGGTTTTATTTCGTTAACTATGTGATGTGCGACAAGCGTAACGTTTTGTCGATTGTTTATGGCTTGACCTTTTTCCGCTGCAAGTGAAAAAAAAAAAATATAACATAAAACAAGGCTCTCACACGTAAAGATGCGGGATGACTTCCTTGTGACGTTCGTCCCCGGCGTCGCAATTTGCGTACGAACCCAAGCGCAAGCTGGGGCGCCGACATCTAGAAGGCCACTTCTTAGTTTAGTTAAGGTAGAGCCAAATTTGATCCACTTAGTCACCTATTAACTAGATTTTGTTTCCCCTTGTGTTTCCATCATACTAACTAATCACTTGGCTTCCAAATCAACTTTCCATCCATTTCCAACTATTCCTACACATGTCCTAATCCCAGAGAATCTCAAAACCAATTGCCTAATTCGTTACATGCCCTAAATTAGCTCAATTCATCCAACTCGGGTTCCATTTAAGCCCATTCCAGAGCTGCCTACTTGATTTCCAAATAAGTTATTGATCCCTTCCAAATCTCAGAAAACTTGAAACATATAAGTTTTAGATCTATCTTTCAAGGTTCTATACCAATTTAAATCACCTCATTTAGACCTCATATGAATAACTTATGACCATTTCACTAAAACTCGACAGATAAATCCGAGAATGCATAATTCCCAATACCAAGTGTTATCTCACATTCCTCAATTAAATCTCCCACTCTAATTTCCTAGTAAATAAATACATCAAATAAATTTCCTTATAATAATATCCATAAAATAATTTACCTTAGAAAATTTGGGCTATTACATCCTCCCCTCCTTAAAAAGGATTTTGTCCCCAAAATCACTAAGATATAAATAATTCAGATTTTAAGGAATTTATACCTCGGTTGCTAGCAGCAGTAGATTCTTCTGAAGAGGTAGGTACTTTTTCCTCATTAAGCAGCGAATCTTGAGAGTAGTGAAATATCATGTCTACATCTAGATCATAATACATATTCACACTTATTTCTTGCAAGATACGCAATCTCTCTGCCTCTGTCTCTTCTATTATGGGTCCCTCTTCACATTGACGTTTCCGATCTTCAGATCTATCAGATGACTCTACTATGAGAGATTTTCCTTTATCCTCTCTTTTCAAAAATCTTTTCTTTGCTTTTAACCATTTTTGAGCGGGTTGTCTTTCCTCACCTGGTAACGCTCTTCTACTTACAGGGTTACCTTTTTTGTCTATGTCCATAACAAGGGTTCTGTGCTTCTCACTTTTATTTAACCAGCTTAATCTCTCAGCTTTCCATTGCTTCAGTTTTTCCCTATGAAATCTCTCTCTAATTCTTTCAGATCTTTTCTTTAACTGATCTACAGGGGTGACTGACATACGTGCATTTCTTTTTGGAGCCATAATCCTGTGTAAGGTTAAATATTAATGAATATAAACATAAAAGAAAACACAAATATCATACAAATGTCATACAGCTGATTCAATTTATAACGCATATTATTACAACTATGTTTCAAACAAGTGGGGATAATTAACTCTCATTACATCCTCACGTTCCCAGGTGGCTTCCTGAAAAATAGGATTGTTCCAGAGTACTTTTACTAACACTATGGTACGATTCCGAAGGGTCTGTTCTTTCTGATCTTCAATTCGTACAGGCCACTCTTCATAAGTTAAATTGGGACGCAAATTATTAGGACGCGGATCCATTACTGCCACTGGTTGATCATTCAAACACTTTTTCAGAGAAGATACATGGAAGACGTTATGAACTCCTTGCAAATCATCAGGTAGGGCTAAGCGGTAAGCCATTGTACCTACTTTTTCCAGAACTTCATAAGGTCCGATATAACGAGGACTCAACTTTCCTTTCTTACCAAACCGCATAACTCCCTTCAGAGGCGAAATCTTCAAGTACACCCAGTCTCCCACCATAAAATCTAAAGCCCTTCTACGATTATCTGCATAACTCTTTTGTCTACTTTGCGCCGTCTTTATCTGATTTCTAGTCCTTGTGATCTGCTCTTTGACTTCTTGTAAATACTTGGGTCCTAAAACGCTACTTTCACCCACTTCATCCCAATAAATAGGAGACCTACACTTCCTCCCATAAAGTGCTTCATATGGCGCCATCTGTATAGTAGCTTGGAAACTGTTATTATAAGCAAATTCAATTAATGGTAGGAGACTTTCCCAATCTTTGTCAAAATCCAATACACAAGCTCGCAACATATCCTCCAAAGTCTGAATAGTTCTTTCTGTTTGCCCGTCCGTTTGAGGATGATATGCACTGCTGAAATTTAAATTGGTACCCATCATTTTTTGTAAACTTTGCCAAAATCGAGATGTAAATCTAGGGTCTCTGTCCAAAACTATAGTTTTGGGTAATCCATGCAAACGAACTATTTCCTTCACATAAATTTTTGCCAACATTTCCATAGAATCCGTGTTGGAGATAGGTAAAAAGTGAGCACTCTTCATCAACCGATTCACTATTACCCAAATCGAATTTTTTCCCGCAGATGTTCTTGGAAATCCTACTACAAGATCCATAGATAGATCCTCCTATTTCCATTCGGGGATTGGTAGAGGTTGCAACTTACCTGCTGGTCTTTGGTGTTCAGCTTTTACTAATTGACACACTGGACACTTGGCTACAAAGGTCGCGATATCCTTCTTCATTCCTTCCCACCAAAACTTTTCTTTTAAATCTTGATACATCTTAGTACTTCCAGGATGAGCAGTATATAGTGTACCATGAGCTTCTTTCATCAATCTTTCTTTCAATTCTGGGGTATCCAGAATGATCTTCCTTCTCCCAAAGTATAGCATCCCATCGCCCGAAATCATAAAGTGCGAAGACCATTTTCCTTCCAATATTTGCTGTTTCATCTTCTCCAGCTTAGCATCCTTTTGTTGTTCTTCCTTAATTTTTTTGTCCGTTAAAGGAACAATTTCTTGAATCTCCATTAGCTTGAGGTCCTGTGATAATCTATTTACCAGAATTTCTCGCATTACTGCCAGCACTAATAATTCTTCTGTTTGAACTTTCCTACTCAAAGCATCGGCGACCACATTAGCCTTTCTAGGGTGATATTTAATTTCGCATTGGAAATCACTTATAGTCTCTATCCACCTTCTTTGTCTCATATTCAAGGTTTTCTGGCTAAAAAGATACTTGAGACTCTTATGGTCCATAAATATTTCACATCTTTCTCCATATAAGTAATGCCGCCAAATCCTTAGAGCAAACACTACAGTTGCTAACTCTAAATCATGCGTGGGATAGTTCTGTTCATGGTCCTTAAGCTGTCGGGATGCATACGCAACTACTCTTCCTTCTTGCA
This sequence comes from Platycarya longipes, assembly GCA_036559045.1. Lineage (NCBI taxonomy): Eukaryota > Viridiplantae > Streptophyta > Magnoliopsida > Fagales > Juglandaceae > Platycarya > Platycarya longipes. Next base: position 33,673,916 of record CM071798.1, on the reverse strand, counting down.
TTAATACACACCCCAGTCCCATTTTTGAGGCATCACTATATATTACGTAAGGTTTATGAGGTTCTGGCAAGGCTAAAATTGGTGCTGTAGTCAATCTCTTCTTTAGCTCTTGAAAACTCCTTTCACATTGTTCACTCCAAACGTACTTAGCATTCTTTATGGTCAATGCTATCAGAGGTGCAGACAATTTGGAAAATCCTTCCACAAATCTTCTATAATATCCAGCTAATCCCAAAAAGCTTCGTATTTCATGTGCATTGGTTGGTTGCTGCCATTCTATCACTGCTTCTACCTTTGCTGGATTCACTGAAACTCCTTCACTTGAGATAACATGACCCAAAAATTTAACTTCTTCTAGCCAAAATTCACACTTACTAAGTTTGGCGTACAGTTGGTGTTTCTGCAAAATTTCCATTACTACCTTTAAATGTTCTTTACGATCCTCGTCAGTCTGAGAGTAGATCAAAATATCATCAATAAAAACCACCCCAAACTTGTCTAAATATGGTCTAAATATTCGGTTCATCAAGTCCATAAATACTGCTGGTGCATTTGTCACTCCGAATGGCATAACTAAAAATTCAAAGTGCCCATATCGAGTTCGGAAAGCCGTCTTATGTACATCTTGCTCCCTGATCTTCAACTGATGATAGCCAGAACGAAGGTCTATTCTTGAAAACACAGTTGCTCCTCTTAATTGATCCAACAGGTCATTTATCCGTGGCAACGGATATTTATTCTTAATGGTGACCTTATTCAATTCTCGGTAGTCTATGCATATCCGCGTTGTCCCATCTTTCTTTTTCACAAACAGTACTGGTGCTCCCCATGGGGATGAACTGGGCTTGATAAATCCTTTTCTTAAAAGTTCCTCAATCTAAGCTTTCAATTCTTCTAATTCCACTGGTGCCATTCTATACGGAGCCTTATGAACTAGAGTTGTGGCCGGTTCCAATTCAATAACAAATTCCGTTTCTCGATCAGGAGGTAGTCCCGACAGATCTTCAGAAAAGACTTGAGGAAAGTCTTCCACCACGAGAATTCCTTGAATACACTTAACAACTTCTGAGGAATTTAACATAATTACCCAGTAGCCCTTTATCTCTTTGTTAATACTTTTCTTTATTCGCTTAGCAGTTACTATGGAGGAACTGCCTTTAATATTTCCCCCTTGTAACAAAATTTCTCCTCCTTGGGTAAGCCAAAAATAATTTCCTTTTTGCGACAGTCAAGTTTAGCATAATACTTGGCCAACCAATCCATACCTAAAATTAAATCAAATTCCATCAAATGGAATAGTATTAGGTTAGCGACTAGCTGTGAACCTCCAATCTCCAAGGGGCAACTTCTTACCATCCGGTGGCATCCTGCTACCTTTCCATTAGGCATAACTACCAAAACCTTTTGGGCCAAGAATTCTATTTCTAAGTCACACCTTTGGACACAATCATATGAAATAAAGGATCTTGTCGCTCCCGAATCAAACAAGGCATAAACCATGCATTGCTTCAGCTTAACCTTACCTAAAGAAAATTTTATTCTACTATTATTATTATTACCACTCCCAAGGAATCCATTCATTAACTAAAATAGGGGACTTAGAAATTTACCAGTAATAACATTAGCATCTATTGTCTCGTCTGCCTCCATGTCTACTTCTCCAGGCGTGATAGCATAAACTTTAACTTTCGCAAGAGCTTTGGCTTTTCCTCCGGGTAGAGCTACTCCTTGAGAGGTATTCTGAGGGCAATCCTTGATCAGATGTCCTGGCCAACCGCATCTAAAACAAACTCTAGTATCCACTCGACAATCTCCCTGGTGCCGACGCCCACATTTTGCACATTGCGGAAATAAAATCGGCACATTTGGATTTGTTGCTATTTCTTTTCCTTTATCCATGGATCTAAAATTTGGTTTCCTTCTAGCATCTTTTCCCCTAGAAAATTGAAGTCTTCTTTTTCCATATGCTTGAGTTTGCGCCATAACACTCCTCTATTCAGCTTCTGCTATGGCTACTATATTCACCAGTTCTTGAAAGTTCTCAATTTGCAAACATGCCACCTGCATTCGAATTCGTGGCTGTAGTCCTTCCTGAAACTTCTGGGCTCTCATCTTTTCAGTAGCTACCAAATGCGAGGCAAGTCTTGCCAATTCCATAAATCGCGCTAAGTACTGTTCCACCATCATACTGCCTTGTATTAACATAGTAAATTCCAAAGCTTTCTGCCGCTTCATAGATTCCGGAAAGAATCGATCGTCGAATTCTTTCTTGAACCTTTCCCATGTGGGCACTACATTTTCTCCCAATTCTAATTTTAACAGCTTTCGCTTCGTGTCCCACCATAGTCCTGCTTCTCCCTGTAGTAAATGTCCCGCATACTGCACTTTCTAAACTTCGATACAACTACTAACTTCGAAGGTACGTTCCAGGTCTACAATCCATTTGTCAGCTTTTAATGCTCCTTCCGTTCCGGTAAAGGGCGGGTATCGGTATGCCAGAAATTTCTCATACGGACACCCTTGAGCTTCTCTTTTATTTTCATTCTGCTGATGATGACGGCTATGTTCTATTTGATTTCTCACCACTTCCATCATTTGCCGAATAGCTTCAGCTATTGCCTGGCTTCCTTCTAATGGGGGGTTTTGCGCCACTGGTCCCCCTTCCAAGGGCGGATTCCGTGCCATTCGCCCTTCTCCCAGCGATGGGTTAGATGCCATCTGTTCTTCTCCCAATGGTGGGTTTGGTGCCGTCTGCTCTCCTGTACGTGGAGGGGTAACAAGAGAAGGATTCTGAGCTACCATGTCTACTCGTTTCAAAGGAGGATGACCTCTTGGCATATTGTTTTCCTGAAATACACCTAACTTTACCATAAGCTATACTTACTTTACAAACTTCCAAATTCCTAAAGTCCAAAACATTCATCCATATTACTCCAAACTCCAATCTGATAAAGATTCAAGCCTATACTTGTGCCATGTGATCCATTTCTCCTAGGAAACTGTGGATTTTACCTAGAGACGTAATAGCTCTGATACCACTCTGTGACGCCCCCAATTCACATCTGGGATTTAACGTAAATTAAGGTGTATGGATAAGTAACACTTGGTTACTCACCCTCGTACTTAACAAAAATAAAATGCATATATCACTTAATTCGCAGTGGATCAGGTTTTTGATATAAAACTTTCTGAAGATTACATGGGAAATATATTTACAACATTCACAACATTCATTAAAAGCTTAACATTGTAATTATTTACATACACAAGACCCAAATTGTAGCAAGTTAGCAGCAAAACATATTACATTCATCCAAAAGACTTTCCTTCACCTCACTCTTTTTCCTTCTTAACCTCGGGGAATTCTCTCTCATAGCGAAACCTATTTATACTAACACTAAAGTCTCGCTGGAGTAGTTGTCCCTGTGGAGTCACACAAACTCCACACATGGACAACGAGCCATCAAGTCCTAAGGTTAAACAGCATCTTGTACGTCGCCTCTCCTCAACAAAAGTGGATGCGTCAAGGCTCCAAACTCCGGTAGGTTGATTACTGATAGGAGGTCCGAAGGAAACAAAATAAATGTCCATATAAGGACTATAATCAGAGAGTCCCTCAGGACTCCCCGAAGTCTCCTGCCTCGTCGGGGCTGTCCCCTTGCTGGTCATCGAATCCTGTATAAAATTGATATCCACAAAAATATATAGAGCTACAAAAGAGTGAGATTTCATTTGAAATCTCAGTAAGTACATAAACAGCTTAAAAGAAATAGGGAAAAAGCAACTATAATATTATCACCACTGATGACTAGGGAAATTTACCCTAAGATACACCTCATAAGACCACTGTCTAACTGGTACTTTTCTTACTCAACCGAAAACATAATCTTATACTTTTTTACACTGTTTTCTTAAAAGTTCTTATTCTTTCTTATCACTGATGGGCGTTACGTCTCGCCGTTCCCATCACATACACTCATTAATCATTCGGGCGTTACGTCTCGCCGTCCCTGTTGTGATGAATCTCGTGTCAATCTTCCGGGCATTACGTCTCGCCGTCCCCGTCTTGACACAGATCATATACCTATATCACTGCGGGCGTTACGTATCACCGTCCCCGCTATTCAGATCAGTTTCACGGGCGTTACGTCTCACCATCCCCACTATTCTGATCAATCTCACGGGCATTATGTATCACCGGCCCCGTGAAGACCATACACTCTTATAACACGACAGGCATTACGTATTGCCGTCCCTGTCGGCACGTCCATCATCCGGGCGTTACGTCTCGCCGTCCCTGTCACGATGTGACTAACTTATTCTTGTACTTCGTTTTCTTTTTAGTGGTTCCTCTCTTATTCATATGAGTTTCTCACTCATAACCCTTTCCATTTGGAACACCGATTTTATTCCGGGAAAAACCCTGAGTCTAAACAAAATAGAGCATCTCGCTCGAGCGGGATGTCGAGCGAGTATCGAGTGAAGTCTTGGGTTGGAATTCGCTCAAACAGAGTATCGAGCGAAACTCTAGCAAGGAGTCATATTTTGCCTTCGCTCGACTCACATGTCGAGCGAGGGTCGAGCGAGATCATGGCTCAAGGAGTTTTTTTACTTAAAACATGCCAATTTTTTTACTATACTCTATTTGTCTTCTTAAAAACTTAAATCTATGTTCATACAATTATAATGAATATTTTTACAAGACAAGTTAAAACCAACCTTACTCATATGTCAATTTGTCACTTAATCATGTTCTTAAGAGTTCAATGCTAGTAAACATAGTTCAATCACTTCAATAAACTATTTCCATGCTTAAGTTAAGCTAGAATATGGACTTACAAATTCTTCAAATTTCAAGAGAATGGATCCAACCAACTTCTTGCAAGCTTTCTTCCAAACTCACTCACTTACCTCACAAATGAACTCTTTAAGGGTTTTGGGAGGGTTTTCTGGTGTATCTTCCAAAGGGGAATGTGTTCTCTCCTTCTAAAGGAGCTTAGAAAGCTCTCAAGGCTCTATTTATAGGGTGGTGGTCGACCAACATGAGGGAGAGAAAAGGAAAAACACCCTAAGGTGCACTAGTTGCTAGATTTGCATGGATGATGAGGTGTCTATCTAAGCAAATCTCATGATCAGGATTAAGCCTCCCAAATCCTAGACTTTGCAGCTGGATTAGCCATCCAAGGGCTCACATTTGAGATATTTTGGCTGCCCATTTTGATCCATGGCTGAGAAGTGAGCTAAAGGGATAAGAGGTGAGGTGACATTTCACCTAACCATGCATGCACCTCTCATCTCCAGCCCTCTCCTTGTGTCACACGCCCCTCTCTAGATTTTTCCACCCATTTGGTTACTTCCTAACTCCCTTAAGTCTCGATTTAACAAGTTCTAGAAGGCCACTTCTTAGTTTAGTTAAGGTAGAGCCAAATTTGATCCACTTAGTCACCTATCAACTAGATTTTGTTTCCCCTTGTGTTTCCATCATACTAACTAATCACTTGGCTTCCAAATCAACTTTTCATCCATTTCCAACTATTCCTACACATGTCCTAATCCCAGAGAATCTCAAAACCAATTTTCTAATTCATTACATGCCCTAAATTAGCTCAATTCATCCAACTCGGGTTCCATTTAAGCCCATTCCAAAGCTGCCTACTTGATTCCCCAATAAGTTATTGATCCCTTCCGAATCTCAGAAAACTTAAAACATATAAGTTTTAGATCTATCTTTCAAGGTTCTATAACAATTTGAATCACCTCATTTGGACCTCATATGAATAACTTATGCCCATTTCACTAAAACTCGACAGATAAATCCGAGAATGCATAATTCCCAATACCAAGTGTTATCTCACATTCCTAAATTAAATCTCCCACTCTAATTTCCTAGTAAATAAATACATCAAATAAATTTCCTTATAATAATATCCATAAAATAATTTACCTTAGAAAATTTGGGCTATTATATTTTTTACACAAGCATTCACATTCACTCAAAACTAGGGTTCTTACTCCTATTGAAATGGAACCCTAAGTGTTATTAAGATTTTGAATGAAGAAAATGCATGATTTTATAAAATATAAATATGGTTATAAAGAGAAAAGAAAAACAAAACTAAGGTTTTTTATATCCTCAGAGATTCGGCCCTAGGAGTTTGAAAGGGATATTTGATTATTTAGAACACTAAACAATCACTATTTCTTAGAGATTCAGATCTAGAAATTTTTGGCTCAAATCTTGATTTATTTCTTGGTTTATTTTCAAATTTTCGTTACTTATTAATCTTGGAAGTTTGTAAGTAAATTCTTAACCTACTTTGGATATTATTTTGCATATATTGTGTGAACTTTACTTGTTTATTGTTTGCTAAATCTATTTTCTCAAGAATATGTGAAGGTTTTGACCTTACTATATTGAGGATATATATTGATGATTAGTTGATGATCATTTGATGAAAGCATGGAGGTGGTAAGACTTTGGTGATTTTAGCCCAAGTGTTTGGAATCTGATGGATTGGTTATTTGATGAAAGTCATGAGGTTTAAAGGCCTATGCAATTCGGCCATGAAGAGATTTTAGGCTTTATTTTAAGTTTTCAACTTATAAATGGATGCATGTTTATTTTACTAAAGTTCTTATATGATAGATGGTATGAATTTACCAATTACTATAGCATGTATTTTTGGCTTTGAAGGATTGATAGTGTTCGATGAAATCTTTTGATGTTTTGATGAAAAGAGAGCATGATAGGGAACTTTAGGATTTCGGCTAAGGCCTTGGAAGATAGCTTAATATGTTGTTTGGATAAGTACTTAAGTAAATGCATGAGTTGGTAAAGAAAAAGATGAAAACTGATTTCTTGGAATTGCATGAGTTGGTTTGGTCATGATCCCTTAGGGTTTTGGTGGAAATTGTTTGTTATCTTTCTAAAGCTTAAATGATTAAGTTTCTATGTGATGAGATATATTGTTTTAATGCTTTTAAGTTATGATTGGAAATGTATGCTTTGAATATGATTGTGATTCGGTTTGATACTTTGATGAGTAAGTCAATAGTTGCATATATGTCCATGTCACACATTACATGTCTTTGGATCTATGTTTTGAAAAGAAAAGAGTCAAAGAGGTTTTATAATGACCCCACGATGATTGAAAACTTACTAATAAGTATCAAAATGTATTCAATTAAGATCTCTTAGATGACTCGAAGGAAAAAAATTAATTACTAAACTAGAATAGTAAAATAACAAAATTAAAGTTGCAATTTTTTTTTCAAGAAAGCAAGAATCTAGAGTTTCCGATTCACCATAACTAATTCTATACACTTTCCCTAATTGAATTAAAAATATCCATTCTTAATATTGCTAATCAGATTTGTCTAATTTATTCATTAATCTTTCTCAAACATTAACGAAATATCTCAACAAGCAAATTCCTTATATCTCTATGACAATTCTAAACTTGTCAAAACTCATTAAGAACAAAGAAACCCTATAAAATTACACAGGCCCATAAATATCTCTATCCTATGACATCCTATGGTATCTCAAACATAGGTTGAAACAATTATCACTTCTCAATCTCAAACTGAATCCAAAATCATGTAAATGGAGATCAAGCATTCACAAGCATTAAGTCTAGAATGAAATACTCAACAATATGATACAAATATTAAATTAATCCAATTACAAAAAAATTACATAATCAAAGTTGGGTTACATCGTAGCCCTAAAACAAGAAAAAAAAAATAGTTCATGAGGAAACTAAAGAAAAATGTAATGGAAAAGTTTAGCATCAAAACACTTAAGAAAAACTAATTGAAAGAGCCAATTGTTTTTTGAAAAGTCACCAAAGTCCACTACTTGTCACGTTGCTGCTCGCGGCTCCTCTACTCTTTGTTTTTTTGTTCTCCAATTTTCGTCCAGGCTTGCGGTGCTACGTGAAGTGAAATATATATATATATATATATATATGCTTCTATATTGTGTCACTCACAAGTCCACTACAACAAATAAGCTTATTTTCGACGACCAGAAGTCACCGTAAATAGTCTTATTTTCACCAAAAATACATATTTTTGGCTAAATATACCTGCCCAAAAATCACCATAAAATTTGAGCCAAGAAAGACTTATCTTGGACATTCTAGTGATTGACAAAAATATTTTACTATTTACGACGACATTTAGTCACCGTAAAAGTATAAAAATTCACCACAAATGCATCTGGCTACCTATTCATAATTTTTTTTTTGCGATTTTTTTTTTTTTTTTTTTTTGCCTTTTTTTTTCAATTATATTGGTTTTTATCCACTCATATCAAATGAGCTTCTTTTTCTTCTTCATAGCAACTAAAAACACAAACACTCAAGAATTAATTGAAATTTTATGGATTTCATTCCCAACAAATAAAATTTTTCTTGGCTACAGTAATTTTTTCAGTAAAACAAACTCTGAACTCCTCATCTAAAATCTATATTCACTTCATTTTTGAAGTTTATGAAATCTATAAATGATAAACACTAGTTTTGAAGTTTGCTAATGTCATTAAGAAAAGCAAAAAGCTCAAAAGAACCCACCAACACTTATTTCTTTCAATTGTATCTAAAGATACAGAATCCCTCCTATTTATGGAAGGTGTTGATTTTACTTTCTCTGGGTTTGCAGAACCAAGACTATCTAATGAATCCAAGCCACTATTGTCACCATTTCCCCTTTTGCTAGACCACAGGCTGGCAAAGATCTTCTTTGACTTGAGCAGTTATTTCATGAGTTTATTTAACGAATTCCTTCTCATCTCTAAGTGAAAAATAAACCACATGTATAAGAAAATCCAGGCAAATCCAGCAGCTCCAAGACCATAAGCATTCCATGACCGTGACCACAAACTACAAATAAGAAACATCAATCAAATAATAGCCAGCAGAAATCCCTTTAAAACATTAATAGACCATGCAATAATCAAATCATGCTTAAAAGATTATAAAAAAAATCCCTGAAGAATTACTTATACGTGTTTAATTTGGGATATACTAGTGGCAGTAAGACAGATGTTGGAATGGCTTAAACACAGTCTATTTGTTCTAGTCTCTTGGACACAATGAATTTCTGCTTTATGTTTTGGACACGACTAATCTATTTTGTATCTTGGGAGAACAACATTTCTTACTCAAAAAGAGGGTTTTGGTAACCGTTTCTGCATGGAAGACGCTATGGAAGGAAATAATGACATAAACTTATATCCAGCAAAGTCATACATAAGCTTAAACCATTCTCAAGTAGAAAAATTCAGTGAGAGTAACCTATGTCAAGAAAGTAGTGCATCCCAATCAAAACATCACAATAGTCCTGCTTAATTGAAAAAAAGAGTGCTTCCTGAATTATTATGAAAGACAATATGGAAGTAAACAAAGACAGAAACTTAATTCATCAATCACAACATGTTTCTATAATTTCTAGAAAATAAGAAATTACAAACTCATAATTGAAGGGAAGAATGTCAAGTCTTATGTATATGGGAGAATAATGTAATGTGAAAATGACAGAACTGAGAACTTATTGGAAAAGTTTTGGACTATCAACATCATTTTTAAAAGAAGCAACTTACCTTGGTGGAAATCAGTCAAAATTCATGGATGCACAACCAACTTCCACACCTAATAGATTTCCACCTGTATTTTACAAAACAAAATAAATGAGCTCAACTACTTCTAAATGCATAGGAAACTCCACATAGGTTTTGTGACATTTGAGATGCAAGTAGTACAAAAAGAAAATGCCTTATAGAAGTCGCAAACTCACATTTGTAGTACTTAAACTTATCGTACTCGGCTTGTTTCTCCCTGAGTCTACCTCTCTAACTCATATCTCTCTATAAACTTGTCGTACTTGGCTTGTAGTAACTTGAAATTTTCTCATAAATCATCAAGCTGTTCCTTATTTGAACATTAGACACATGGGAAATAGATTGCCTCACTTGCAGCATGAGACCGGGCCAAGGTAAGAAACTCCTTAACTCTTTCAGCATATTTCCTAGATCCAAATCTATCAGGGATTTGCATCCAACTTTTGTCCATCTAGAAACAAGTAAGGTTGGAAAAGTTGTTTAGTAAGGAATAAATGTGCCGAAGGATATATCCATAAGCCTATGACCACAATTCTTTTACATATAAGGACCCATAAGTTAATATGAATAGGCCGTTAGAAAAATTATATTGCTTGTTCAAGAGGCTAATATAGTTAGCGTGTTCCATTCTTAGTAATGAATTAAAATGCAGTCATACATGGTTTAAGACATTTCCAGCATCCCCAACTGTCGGCGCCCCAGCTTGCGCTTGGGTTCGTACGCAAATTGCGACGCCAGGGACGAACGTCACAAGGAAGTCATCCCTCATCTTTACGTGTGAGAGCCTTATTTTATTACATACACAGATATATATATTTTTTTTTATATCGCAGCGGAAAAGGGTCAAGCCGTAAATAAACGACAAAACATTACGCTTGTCGCACATCACATGGTTAACGAAATAAAACCCAAATTAAACGTCACATGCATATATATATATCAGAATAAAGTCACCAATGTAAACAGTTTTTATACAAAAGTACTTCCCAAAACAGCGGGAAGATTTTTCCACAAAATACATCAGTGAGTACAAAATAAAGGTGCTGCTGATCCACTCCTCCCTCCGCCAACCATATTAATAGGCGGGTTCTTCTTTTATCTTCTTAAAGTTCGGGCCATAACGAAGGCTGTCCAGACTCAGTCCTGGACCTACGTCACACATCATCCCAGTGGATGACGTAAACAGGCGTCCCATGTGGAGGAGCCCGTCAACTCCCAGCACCAAACAGCACCCCATAGGGCGTAGGTCGTCAAAAAAATACGTCGCCATAGGAAGCGACTCTGCCGCCCACTAACCCAACAGGTCTAGGGTCACTGGCCCGGTAGTCTCAGCCTTAGTCGGGCCCATGAGGGTCCGACCCATCTTCTCGAGAGTCGTAATCCGAGGGTCCATCATGTCCTGCAATGACTTCTATCGTTCCCAAGGGAGCGATAGTAAAGATAATAAAAGGGGGTGAGATTTCGGGAGAAATCTCAGCAAGTACACTAGCACTTAAACCAGAACACATCAGATATACAGATAAGTGAACAAAACATTCTTAACTAATGCACATGCAATGAATGACTGACTCATGCACATGCTCATGAAAACTTTTAAACAGACGTACTTCTTTCAGACTTCTTTTCATAAAACTTTCATGCAGACTTCTTCTTTCAAACTTCTTTTCATATCATCATTACTTTTCAAAACATTTCTTTAAAACATTTCGTATCTTTCATTCTTTCTTAGGCGCCACTTATCTTGAACAGATCATTCTTATGGCTCGAAAGCCCTTCTTGTCATGACTTTTCACTTAACATGTATGAGACACAACACGGTTCCCCTAGCACCGCATGTTCCCTGCTGGTTACCGCATCACCCTAGAGTGAGCGTCATATAACTTTTAGACGGTAGGTCCTTACACCTTATCCGTCCTTGGCACCCACCAGCGTTAGGTGCTACCGCGCTTTGGACACCTTTTGGTGCCATACACGGTCCGCTGACTGTTCTTCGTCGACCCAGGGGCTTCTACTCGACTTTAATCACTCCTGAGTGGACAGGGAGTTCCACTGGGGCACTTCCCCGTCCCAGCCTTTGGGGTTCTTATAAAACTTTATTTCTTTTCTTTTCTTTCAAAAAATTCAATCTTTTCTTTTTCTTTTCCTTTTTCTTAAAAACATACTTGACTTTAAAAACCTTCTTTTCAAGACGTATGCATGGGACATGCAATGCTCACTTAACTTCATACAGAACCCGAGACAAGCTCGAGTGCATTCACATTTCATTTTCTTTTCTCCCTCTTTTGGGAATAACTTCATAATTTTCCTACTTAGTCATCAGGTTCTATACTCAAAATGGGCCTAGGATTGAAGTGGGGTATTGGGCCCATCTCCAACCCATCATGGCCGAATTCTCCTAGAGAGTTTCTAGGGCTTTCCTTCATCATTTGACTTCAAATTTCCTCCAATCAATTTTAAAGTATCAAATTAAATCATGTACCCTCCTTAGCAAGGGGTAATCGAAACCTTAGCGTTTCCCAAGTAACCATTTTCACCTCCAAACTTAGTTATTTCTATTTCCTCCATTCACCTTTCTAACTTAGGGAACTCCTCCCCTTAGTCTATTCAAACTTCCTTTTCTAATAGTCTCTTCTATGAGCTCAACTTAAACAAAATCACCACAAAGCAATATAATTTTAAATCTTCCAAATCTCAACCTTAAACATTATAAAATTCCAAATAAACATTTCTATACATCATACACAAGTGATCATTTCTTCCATATGCAAGTGTATACCATTTCCGTTCATATCAATCATATAGATTATTCTCATGTCCATTTTCATTTTCTCAACACAATATGCTCTTTGAATAAATCGATTTCATCACTAGTTTCCTCAAGTAAACTTTACCTTAGCAACAGCAAAATTTAATATTTAACACTAAAATCCTTCTTGCATCATTTTCATCATTCATCAAATAATCATGCTTTTTCCTTTCTTTTTGCAACTCACATTTGATTCATCATTTCTACTCACATTCTAAGCTTATTTCATCATATAGATTTACACCATAATATTCATATCACAAACAAATAAAATCAATTCAATCCAAACATGGCAATGGCAAACATTAATCCAACAATCATGATCACTTCACTATATATAAGAATTGTTAAGGAAAAAGTGGGAGTATACTTACCACACTCCTATTAGGCTTTAGCTTAAATCTTCTCCAATGAATTGATCACCTCCCCACTCTTGCTTTTTGGCTTCACTACTATAGGGTTCTTCAAATTATGTGGTGAAAAGAGAAGAAGCAAAAGTAGGAGTGACTAGAGTGAGTTTGGCCGAGAGGTGGAGAGGAAATGAGGGTGTTTGCATGTGTCCAAGTGAAATGAGCTTAAGGGGTTTGCCTAAGGGGTCACACGGCCAGCTCTCTTCCCTAGGGTCTTTGGTACTCTTCTCATCATGTTTAGGCATGGCTAATGATAGATGGAGTGATTGACAACTCTAGGCCACTCCAAGATCAAATTTTGGCCATACCTTGGTGATTTCCCTTTCTCCTTTTCCTTCCTATGGTCGGCGGCTCCTTGGTGCTTCTAGCATCCATTTTCTTGTTTTTCACTCAATCATCATTCCCCTATCCTCTCATGTGTCCATCCAAGTGATTCCAAAGCCATGCTTTTTGGAATTTGAGCAAGGCATGACCGGCCAAGCTAGCTCCACCGAAAATCATCTTTGTTCTTCTTCCTAGTTTTTTGTCATTTCAATCACCTACACCCACACCATACCTCTCTTCACATCACCATACTCTCTTACACATGTACTTCCTCCACTTACACACTCTTCCCCTTTGTCTTATCACTTGTTGGTGGCCATACCCCATGAGATTCTCCAATGAACCCCACGGATTGCCTTCCACCGAAACCTCCTAGTTCCTTTCATCCATGCTTCTCCTCATGCCACTTGTCACTTCCCTACACACCATAATCTCACTTGGCAAGTCAAGGGATGGTGTCTTGTACCTCCAAGATACCATGGTAGGAAAATCATCCCATTAGATCCTACACTCAATCCTACATGGCATGTATCCAACTACTAATCAACCTCCACCAACTTAGATTTTCCTATAGGTGTTTGGATAATTTTCTAGGATTTTTCTTCAATTGACAAGTGTCTCTACTATGGGCTTGATGGGCCATGGGCTCATTCCATGGGCTTTTGGACTCACCATTGCTCTCTTGGCCCATTCACTTGATCCATTCTCCAAAGGTCTCATTCCTAAGCCCATCTCTTCAAAGCCTATTTTGTTCTTTCACCAATTACCACTAATCTTGTGTATTAACCCTTAATTAACTAATTAAATTAAGATGAAGATTTTTAGGGCTATTACACCAACTAACCACCCAATGAATATCAAACCAAATAATCACTTATCAGAAAGTACCAAGTGTTGGAATAGGTTGTAATATATATTTAAAAGTTGAAGGAAGAAAGCTCGTGAAAGATGGTTGATAATTGTGTGCAGGCCAAAATCTTGCTCAACAGTCGCTCGAGTGAAGCCAATGTTGAGATCTCACTTAACTCTCGCTCGACCTACTGCTCAAGCGAGAGACCAGGCAGTGAACTCGCTCGAACTTCACTCGACATATCGATCGAGCGTGATATTATTGGGATCCAAAATTGTACAACATTTGGAGAAGAGACGCATCTCAACCAAAGTGTTGTGTAATATGTTTACTCGCTCGACGTGTCGCTCGAGTGAGATACTAGGCAATGATCTCGCTCGATCATTGCTTGACGTGTAGCTCGAGTTAGGGGCCAGGCAATGATCTCGCTCGACACCTCGCTCGAGCGAGAGACTGTCAACTGCCAATATTGTGATTTTCCACATATGCCTTTTTAGGCTTTATAAATAGTGTGGTGACAGGTCTGTAAAGTCACAAAAATTTCCTTCATCTTCTTGTTTCTGTCATTCTCAATAGAAACTCTAGGAACTCTCCAGAATTGCTATTTAGAAAGTTTAAAGATTTTATTGTATTCTGGAGACAATTTACTTGAAACCCTTAACAAACTCTTAGTGAGTGAGGTCAAATACGTCTTATAGATAGTAGTTCTATATGCCTCAAAGCCTTGATTCATTTTCAGATTCTCTTTCCAATCTCCAAAACTCTCCAACAATTTTAAGACGATATTTACAAAATGGAAGGAGGGTCTGAATCCACTGCTTTCAAAGTGATGAATCAAGACTTTGTGAAGTTGGACAGGTTCAATGGAACAAACTTCACTCGGTGGCAAGATAAGATTAAGTTTCTCCTCACAGCATTGAAGATTTTTTATGTTCTGGATCCAACTTTGGTACCAATTCCTGAAAATTCAGAGACTGTCAAAGCGTTGAGGAAGAAACGCGAAGAGGATGAACTAGTCTGTAGAGGTCACATTCTTAACACTCTTTCTGATCGTTTATATGATCTGTTTACTGCTATGAAATCTCCCATGGAAATCTAGAATGCCCTTGAAGCAAAGTATAAGACAAAAAAATTGGGTAACGATAAATTTATAATTTTGAAATACTTTGAGTTTAAAATGGTGAAAAATCTGTCTGTGTTGGACCAAGTGCATGAGTTGCAAGTCTTGGTCAAAAAACTTTGTGATTTGTCTATTACCATTACTGAGTCATTGCAAGTGGGAGCGATTATGGCAAAACTCACACTAAGTTGGAATAATTACAGGAAGAAACTTCTGCATATGGCAGAAGAACTCACTATAGAACAAATTATAAAACATCTACGAATTGAAGAGGAGAGTAGAATTCGTGATGATATTCATTTTGATTCTAAAGTGAACGTCAATAATGTTCAAAAGGGCATTAAGGTAGTTCTTGAGTCTGATAAATTAATTTTGTCTGAGAATTGGGTGTTTATAGGTAAAGGGCATTCCTGTGATGGGATGTTCAAACTGAGTATTGTTATTAATAAAGATGTTGCACATTCTGCTTATATGCTTGATTCATTTACTTTATGGCATGGTCATTTAGCTCATTTGAATTTGAAATATTTGAAATGCATGTCTAAGCATGGCATAATTTCTTATGACAATGTAGTTAATTCGAAATGTGAAATATGCATTCAAGCAAAAATGTCTAAGAAACCACTCCCTTCGGCTGATAGAAATTCCCAAATATTAGAACTTATACTTTCTGATATTTGTGAATTAAATGGCATTTTGACAAGAGGAGGAAGAAGATATTTTATTACGTTTATAGATGACTTCTCTAGATATACTGTTATGTATTTGTTGAAGAGTAAAGATGAGGCCTATAACATGTTCATTCGCTATAAATAAGAAATAGAAAATCAAAAGGAAAAGAAGATTAAAATTCTTAGAATTGATAGAGGTGGAGAATATTTCTCATATGAATTTTCTAATTTTTGTGAAGAGCATGGGAGTATTCATCAAATGACCTCACCTTACACTCTACAACAAAATGGTTTGGCAGAATGAAAAAATAGGACACTTGTAAATATGGTCAATGCTATGATTCTAAGTGCAAAATTGACTTTCAATTTGTGGGAAAAGGCATTACTTACAGCATGCCATGTGCATAATAGAATACCATCAAAGAAATTACAAGTGTCACCTTATAAACTTTGGAATGAAAGAAAACTAATTCTAAATTATCTTAAAGTGTGGGGCCATTTGGCATTTTACGGAATTCCAGATCCAAAGATGACTAAATTAGGACCAAGAGCAGTAAAAAGTGTGTTTGTTGGTTATGCTGAAAATTCCAAAACTTATCGATTATTAGACTTGAGTTCTAATATCATAGTGGAATCAAGAGATGTTGAATTTATTGAAAATAAATTTAATAGTGATTTTAAATATATTTCAAAACCAAGTCAAACACAAGGTTCTAATTATGAATTAAATAACTCTCTTAATAAAAATAAGATAAAGTCTATAGATTTGCCAATAGAGCAAAGGAAAAGTTAGAAAGTTAGAAAAGAAAAGAATTTTGGTCCTGATTTTGTATCAACTCTTGCTTTAGTCTTCCTTGTGGAAGGAGACTTAAACTTAATTCTTAATAAAATACCCATTGTTCTAAACATGGAGGATGATCCAAAAAGTTTTAAAGAAGATTTGTCTTCGAGAGATGCAGCCTTTTGAAAGGAAGCAATAAATGATGAAATAGACTCAATATTATCTAATAATACTTGGGTACTAGTGGACTTACCTCCAAATTCCAAGGCTATTGGTTGCAAATGGGTGTTAAGAAGGAAGTATAATACTGATGGTTCAATTCATACCTTCAAGGCTAGATTGGTAGCAAAAGATTTTAGTCAAAAGCAAGGGATAGAATATTTTGATACCTATGCTCTAGTGGCAAGAATCACATCAATTCGTGTACTTATTGCTCTCGCATCAATATATGATTTACTTGTGCATCAAATGGATGTAAAAACTGCATTCTTAAATAGTGAACTTGATGAAGAAGTTTACATGGAATAACCTGAGGGGTTTGTTCTACCAGGAAATGAAAAGAAAGTATGTAAACTAGTTAAGTCATTATATGGACTAAAGCAAGCACCAAAAAAATGGCATGAAAAGTTTGATTCTATTATTTTGGCTGATGGTTTCAAACATAATAGTACTGACATTTGCATTTATTCAAAATTTACTGAAAATTATGGTGCTATTGTTTATCTTTATGTTGATGACATGCTAATTTCTGGTACTAATATGAAAGACATTTGTGAAACCAAGAAGTATTTGACTTCAAAGTTCAAAATGAAAGATCTCAATGAAGCAAATACAATTTTGGGTATTAAAGTGAAGAAACATAGTGACGGTTATGCACTGTGTCAATCTCACTATATTGAGAAAGTGCTTCTTAAATTCAAACATCTAAGAATAAAATAAGTGAATGCACCATTTGATTCTAGTGTCAAATTGGATAAGAATTCCGGAAGAGCAGTAGCACAACTAGAGTATGCTAGTGTAATTGGTAGCATGATGTATGCTATGCATTGTACTAGACCTAATATTATTTTTGTTGTGTGCAAACTTTCAAGATACACTAGTTTTCCTAGTGTAGACCACTGGAAAACAATTGGTAGAGTTCTTGAATATTTAAATAAAACAATTGGTTTAGAACTCTTTTATTCAAAGTTTCAATCAATACTTGAAGGATACTCAAATGATAGTTGGATCACTAGCATAAATGACAATAAATCCACAACAGGTTGAATATTTACCCTTGGTGGGGGTGCTGTTTCTTGGGCATCAAAGAAACAGACATGTATCTCTCATTCTACAATGGAATCAGAGTTTATAGCTTTAGCAGCAGCAGGGAAAGAAGTGGAATGACTTAGGAATATGTTATTGGATATAGAGTTGTGACCACAACCTATGCCTGTTATTTCTTTGCATTGCGATAGTGAAACTACTATGTCTAGAGCATACAATAAAGTGTACAATGGAAAGTCTAGACACATAAGTCTAAGATATGATTACGTTAGACAATTAGTAGTTGATAGAATAATAATGATCGTTTATATGAAGTCAAGTTGTAACTTCGCAGACCCTTTTACCAAAGCTTTATCGCGAGAATTGGTAAGGGTCACATCCATTGGAATGAGACTGAAATCTTTTCAAGAGAATCACTAGTAATGGTAACCCAACTCTTAAGATTTATCTAAAGAGTTTAATGGGTAATAACGAGTTACTGATTTGTGATTAGTAGAGCACTACAATAACAAAGTCTCATTTAGAATGGAAAAATGCTGACTATTATGTTTAAAAGAGGATGAGTGTTACTCTTAACGAAGTTCAGATTTAAAAGTGTCTTGGTAACGGGGACTAGAGGAACTTCGTCTATATGAACATAGAAGTGGTGCCGCTTCTAACAATAGACCTAGGTTTATCTCTTGTAAATGTTCATTAAACCAGGATGTAGCACAAGGCCGTAATAGTGCTAAAACTTAAGAAACTCTATTGTGAATAGTATATTTTCATGTGTGTGTTGGTTCCAGTTTTGAACTAAAGAGTTTTGGTTTAAGCCTAGGCCACCAATTACTTTTTAGAACTTTGAACTAATTATATTAAGAGAAGGTTTAAGTCAAAAGATACCTTCTTTTATGCATGATAATGTCAACAGTGAAACAGAATTTTAAATACATATCACAACCTAGTGGGGGATTGTTGGAATATCTTGTAATATATATTTAAAAGTTGAAGGAAGAAAGCTTGTGAAAGATGGTTGAGAATTGTGTGCAGGCCGAGATCTCGCTCGACAGTCGCTTGATATGTCACTCGAGCGAAGTCAAGGCCGAGATCTCGCTTAACTCTCGCTCGATGTACCGCTCGAGTGAGAGAACAGGCACTGATTTCGCTCGAACTTTACTTGATGTATCGCTCGAGCGTGATACTGTTGGGATCCGAAATTGTACAACGTTTGAAGAAGAGATGCATCTCAACCGAAGTGTTGTGTAATATCGTTACTCGCTCAACGTGTCGCTCGAGCGAGATACCGAATAGCGATCTCACTCGATCATTGCTTGATGTGTAGCTCGAGTGAGGGGCCAAGCAGTGATCTTGCTCAACCCTCACTCGACACCTCGCTCGAGTGAGATACTATAAACTGCCAATATTGTGATTTTTCATAGATGCCTTTTCAAACTTTATAAATAATGTGGTCACAGATCTGTAAAGTCACGAAAATTTCCTTCATTTTCTTGTTTCTATCATTCTCAATAGAAATTCTAGGAACTCTCCAGAATTTCTATTTAGAAAGTTCAAAGATTTTGTTGTATCTTGGACACGATTTGCTAGAAACTCTTAGTGAGTGAGGGGAAATATCGTCTTAAAGATAGTAGTTCTATACGTCTCAAAGCCTTGATTCATTTTCAGATTCTCTTTCCCATCTCCAAAATTCTCCAACAATTTTAAGACGATATTTACACAATGGAAGGAGGATCTGAATCCACTGCTTTCAAAGTCATGAATCAAGACTTTGTGAAGTTGGACAGGTTCAATGGAACCAACTTCACTTGCTAGCAAGATAAGATGAAATTTATCCTCACAACATTGAAAATTTTTTTTGTTCTGGATCTAACTTTGGAACCACTTCCTGCGCCAACTCCTGAAGATTCGGAGTATGTTAAGGCATTGAGGAAGAAACGCGAAGAAGATGAAGTGGCCTGTAGAGGTCACATTCTTAACACTCTTTTTTATTGTTTATATGATCTGTTTACTGCTATGAAATCTCCTATGGAAATCTGGAATGCCCTTGAAGCAAAGTATAAGACAGAAAAATTGGGTACTGATAAATTTATAATTTCGAAATACTTTGAGTTTAAGATGGTGGAAAATCTGTCTGTGTTGGACCAAGTGCATGAGTTGCATGTCTTGGTCAACAAACTCTGTGATCTATCTATTACCATTCCTGAGTCATTCCAAGTGGGAGCGATTATTGCAAAACTCCCACCAAGTTGAAATAATTACAGGAAGAAGCTTCTGCATATGGCAGAAGAACTCACTTTAGAAAAAATTGAAAAACATCTATGAATTGAAGATGAGAGTAGAATTTGTGATGATAATCATTTTAATTCTAAAGTTAATGATAGCAATGTTCAAAAGGGCATTAAGGTTGTTCTTGAGTCTGATAAATTAATTTTGGCTAAGAATGGGGTGTTTATAGGCAAAGGGTATTCTTGTGATGGGATATTCAAACTGAGTATTGTTCTCCAACACCAAGTGCAATCCTGGATGAAAAATGGGTAAAGCAAATATAGAAGTACACAGTCACAACTTAAGTATTATCTTCAGCAAATGAAATACTTTTTGTCACAAATGTTCTTCTTTGACTGCTATGTGGTCAATTTGTTAGCTTAAACTCTTTAATCTTATCTTAGGATGTTTAACCAAGCACTATTTTCACATAGAGACCAGATATAATCAAATCTGAAAAATTAATCCCATGAAAAATCAAATTAAATTAGATCTTCATAGAAATTTAAACAACTACCAACCTCTTACAATGGTCTTTTTTTATATGTTTATAAATATGAAGTAGTTCGCATTCAACTAGTATCAAAATAGAACCCAAAAAATGATAAATGTAGCTTAGGTTCTGTTTCTTTGGCTGGTGCATATGTTTTGTTACTTTAACTATGAAAAAACGTGGTCATACTCACATTAATATAGTACATTGAGAATGTAGACATGAACAGTAAATATATGATGACATCATGATAAAGGAGATATGAGAACATGGTTGAATACCTTGACACAAAGGAGCCACTAGAGTAACAACCTACAAAAAAAAAAATAACACAACAAAGTCATAAATTAATCCGAGCAAATAGTTGTGCACAAAATATCGACATAGATTCTTAGAGATGTTTCAAACTTTTGAAACTAACAGTGAAATAAGAATTCATGCTATATGTGCTACAAACTAATCAGGCAGGGAAATCAAAACATATGAAAGCCAGAGCTAAAACACACCCCACGTTATTAGAGCAAAGATAAAATAAACACAAAAAATTTATTCATAGATTCATAATCTAGATTAATTTATTAATAAAAAATTCAGGCCAATATTTGAACAAATTATAATCGTAAAGTGCCAACATAAATGCTAATAAGCATTATATTGCTTCCATCCAAACAGAACACAACCAAAAGGCATGACAACACTAGGAAAATTAGTGATACAACTTTTATGAAGAAAAATGGAACCCAAAGTTATTCTTATGACTTCAATTAACAAACAAATATTGAAACTAGCAATTAGCAGAGTCCACATTTTCTGATTTATCCAAGCTGGTAAATTTAGGAAGCTCATGTGTGACTAGCTCTTACTTCATTTGAGCAAACAAGAACCAAAAAGAAACTTATTTTGAATTATCTAACTAACAGTTTAGAAGTTACCTCTTGTACATCCTTTTTTTTTTTTTGTGTGTGTTTAAAGGCAAACCAAAGGTCAAAGGTGGACAAGGTCTTTGATCTTGGAGCTAAAAGCAGGGAGCAGCAGTTATATTTAAGACTCATACATATGCAACGTTCAAAACAATTACCATATGCCGCCAAGTTCTTGTTGAAAAGAAGATATGAAATGAAAAAAAAAATTATTTTTTAATAAATTAATGTGAAATATGTAGTAAACTGGCATATATCATAGCAGGGAGGATTTCTTGACACCTAAATGAACGTTTTTTGAATTATCAAACTAATTCAAACAAAATCACATCTAGCTATTTATTTCAAAACTTTTGTCATAACATGGTAGATACTAAAATGGAGTTTTGATTATCGTGTCATAGGGTCTAGCAAAAAACTCGAGTCAAATTTAAATTCAACATCCATGTTCAAGACTTGTATGGTCAGTCAATATACAATGGTTCTAGATTAGAACATGCTTTGGTAGAAAGCTTTAAAACACACACACACACACGCCCTAATTACACCACAACAGCTAGTAAATACATGTTCCAAAGTCTTGATAGTGTAATTTGTTCAAGGTATTCTCAGCATCTTACAAGAAGACCGGCGACTATGCTACTTCTAACATATTCAATCCCTCTAATTCTTCTTCTTCTCATTCTTGTCAATGGAATTCTTCAGTTGCAAAACAAATAAAGTCATGTAAGTATCATCATATTTTTACAAGCAGGGAAAAAATAGATGTGACTAAAACAAAGGAAAAGAATGGCTCTGACACAATGCATTTTTACTAATCTGACCATAATAATGAGAATTTGGACGGTAACAAAATCAGTGAAAAGTAGTAGTGCATGATTCACATAGTCCAAGTAACCCCGATGTGCTTTCTCAATTATATCCTGAGTGTAACGCCCCGGTCCCGCAGGGGTTGGAGAGTTACTTCCTATTACAAAACTCACATTTCAATAGAATAATTAAAAACTCAAAATTCTCTAATATATGTATAAACTTGGTTCCAAAATCACTTTCCTCAATATCATCAATTCCAGAAATGCAATGTCACAAAAAATACAATAACATTTCCTTACTAAATCTTGTCAATACTCATATAAACTCTTTATGTTCAGTTTATCATTCTTAAGCCCTTTCACCCAAAGCTTCATAATATGATCCTCCATTGAAACATTCAAATTCATTTGAAAAATATTCAAAGATAAGGGGTGAGTTTAACCACAACTCAAAAAGCAAGGAATATATACTAGTGTGCAAACATGAGCATTTACTAAATTCAGAATGCAGAACAAAAATATTTCTTATTTTCAGAATGCAAAAACAGATCATATTGTCAAAAATCAGAGGGAAATTTAGAATAAGCAAAAATAGAAATTCCTTTGGCATAGCATAACTGAAACATCTCATTAAAAATAGAAGTACCATGTTTAACCCTCCTAGTAGGGTTGTGCAAATCCCAACGGCTAATCGACCAAAAACAGAATGTGAATCTTCCCCTTATTATTCTTGGAGCTCCGAGTGTGCACACAGGAAAGACCACGTAGAAAACCACTTTACAACCAAAGTGAATACATCGAAAACAGAATAGTTAGTACCAACCTAGAACAAAAGAGAGCGGAACAGAACCAAAATGTTATGCTAGAGGTTTCAAAAATAATTTCTTATCATGTCAGAGTACAAAACTTTTCCAAAACATAACAAAATCAGATCAGAAATATCATTTATGTAGAAACTTTCATATTCACTCTTTTTTCAGTTCAAAAAATAGAATGCAGAAAATTAACTCATGTCTACACCACTTCATGCCAGAAACACTTTTTTCTTATACAGAGTTTTATGCATATGCGAAACAAATAACTGAGGTAATTTCAAAGTTTCTTTTCGTAACTAAAACATGCATATGTTTCAAATAGACCTCAGTTCATATTTTTAATGCAAAGTCTAGCATAGGAACCCTGCTTACCTGAATTTCTTAACTTTTCAAAAATTCTCCAAATAATGATTAACACATAATAATCGACACCTATAAAATAATCATGTAACTCCATAAATTTCCAATTAACCACAAATTTAAAAAAATAGAACCGAGACATAGAATCTGATATCTTCTCTTAACGTCTAAAAATCTTCAAAAGCCTGAGTATCAACTCTTTCCAAAAAAAAAAAACGTTTTGAATTTACCAGAATCCTCTAAAAACTTAATATATCTTAAATCCTCCAATTCCTCAATTTTCACTAAATGGTAAAATAACCCAAGTTTTCCGACTCGCACCAAACCTCTTCAGAAATCAGAAATAAAAATACTTAAATATTGAAAAGTCATTCAAATGAAAATATTATCGGATCTAAAATAAATTTAGAACTCAAGCACAAAATGATATAGAACCTGAATTCACCTCAAAAACATCAACTTAATAATAATAATAATAATAATAATCTGACACAACGCACTCAAAAAAAAAAAAGATCAAAATTCCAAAACAAACCTATGTGGCCCAGAATAGAACAACCCGTTCAAATATAACGTGAGAGCACTGTGAGGTGATATTGACACGGACGGAGCTGGGTAGCTGTCTTATCAGCATGAAAGAGCTCGTGAAGGAAACGGCGTAACTGGGTTGTACTGCCAGTGATTTCTAAGGTTGCCTGGGTAGATCTCCTACCTGGTTAGCTCACGATGAAGGTGAATAAAGTGGTTGGCAGCAAATCGAGTTGTGCTCTGTTTTCGGTTATTAAAAATAGAGGAGCAAACTGGTTAAGTTTCCATGAGGTGGGGAAGGTGCACTAGAGTTGGTTTAGCAAAAGAGTTTGCAGCGTGCGACCTTGAAGGGTTGGGCAGTGACTAGGTGGTGGCTGAGCAGTGGGGGGCTACGGTGGGGTGGTTGTTGTGACTAAATTTAATAGATTACGGGAGTGCAAGCCAATTCCAAAGGAACGATGGCTGATGGCTTGATGCTGTGTCCTTGGGAGGTGGTGGTGCGGATGGTTGTCCATGGGTAGAGCTACGCCACTTCGGCTTGCAAGAGACGAGAACGCTTCTCTGAGTTCATGGCCGGGGAAATGAGGGTTTGTGTGTGTGGTGGTGCGGCGGCAAAAAGGTTTTTCCTATGCATGAGGGGTAAATGGAACTATATATATAGGGTTGAACGTTTGCAAACCTAGAGAAGAAAACCAAAAAAAAGAAACTGTAAGGGAGGAAAAACATGCGAAATAAAAGGAAACAAAACTTTAAAGATGATACAAGGAAATAAAAAGAAAAGGCAACGTATACTAATAGCGGACAATTGCCGAGAAAATCGTGGAGATTGGAAGAAGGAAAGTTTAGAAAGTAAACGTGTGGCAAGGGATCTGGAAAATAAAATTTTAAAGGAGTTAGGACTCAAGAGTCCATTTGATATAAATTAAAAAAACATTTAAAAACAAAAGGCGAAAAAATGCTAAAATTCTGAAAATAAAATCGTCGAAGTCAAATAAAATAAAATAAAATAAAATTTTGAATATAGAAAAGGGATTTTCGCTCAAAATAAATACATAAATAAATAAGACATTTTAGAATTCAAAGTGGTGCTGGAACCAGGTGTTACACTGAGTGTCCACAACTGTGAAGCCTAGAAACACCAGTAGCCCAAAATACATCTACAAAAGTAATCAAGAATGCAGAGCAAGAAAAACAGATAGTAGCCACCTATTCAAATTGCTAAAACAGAAGATAGCAGTATCGCAAAGGTATTCCCATGTCTCCCATCCACAGTTTGGTTGTTGATAAAACAAGAGAATATAAAAAAAAATTGAAGATCCCACCTAAAGCAGTGAAAGCCTTTATATAATTTATTTCAAACAGAATACCAATTTTAAAGTGAAAAAAACTAAATAGTCAAGAAAATCATGTCTTGGGGTAACAATACATCTCTCTTTTTTTTGAATGATTGTAATTAGTTTCCAACTTGAGATAAGAACAATGACAAAGGGAGTTTAAACATTACCTAGTTCAGAATTCACAAGACAGATATGTAGAGCATTCCCTCCTCTTTTAAAATGCTGAATCGAGATGAAGTTTCTTGTAATAGCCCTAAAATTTTCATCCTAATTTAATTATTTAATTAAATGCTAATATAAAAGATTTGTGATAATTTGTAGAAACAAGCTCTAAAGAGCTGAGCTTGGAAATTAAGCTTTGGAGACATGGATTAAGTGAATGGGCCAAAAGAGTAGTGGTGAGCCCACAAGCCCATAGTATGAACTCATGACCCACCAAGCCCATATTAGAGACACTTTTCACTTGAAGAGCAACCTTAGAAAGTCATCCAAGGCTTGTAGGAAATTACAAGTGGGTGAAGGTTGACTAGTAGGTAGCCATGTAGGATGGAGTGTGGAATCTTATGGAGAGATTTTCTTATCATGGAATCTTGGAAGTACAATGCACCATCCTTTGATTTTCCAATAGAAGTCATAGTGTATGTGAGTGTGACAAGTGGCATGAAGGGAAGGATGGAGGAATGGAGCAAGGGGTTTCGGTGGGGAGGCATTCCGGAAGCTACTTGGAGGATTCCATGGAGTATGGCCACCAAAAAGTTGATGAGACAAGAGAGGAATGTGTAAGTAAATAAAGTACAATGTGTAAGAAAGTATGGTGATGTGAAGAGAGGTATGGTGTGTGTGTAAGTGATGGAAATGACAAAGAAAGGAGATGAATCAAATGGAGGGTTCGGTTGAAGCAAGGTCTTGGCCGGATCATGCATTGCTCAATTCCCAAAAAGCATGGTCTTGAGATCACTTGGATGGACACATGAGATGATGGAGGGAAGATGGTTGAGTGAAATGCAAGAAAAATGAGGACCCAACACTCAAGGGGGCGCCGGCCATAGCAAGTGAGGGAGGAAAAATCAAATCTTCCAAGGTATGGCCAAGACTTGATCTTGGAATGACCTAGTGTTGTCAATCTTTCAATCCATCATTGGACATACCTAAGAATAGTAAAATGTGTACCAAAGACTCTAGAGAAAGGGTTTGGCCGTGTGACCCTATGCCCATTTTCCTTAGATTGTTTCATTTGAACACAAAGCCAACATATCCCTACCCCACTCTCTCCCTACCTCTCGGCCAAAGCTATCCAATTACCCCCACCATTGTTTCTTCTTCTTTTACCATACAATTTGAAGAATTCTAAATTAGTGGTGCTAAAATCAAGAGTCTTGAAGTGGATATTACTTTGGAGAAGGTTAGTGCCTAGACTCATGCAAGCCTAGGAAGAACACACACACATATAGCACCATTGTTTTAGCTAAAAGGAAATAAGGTTTTTTTTTAATCTTTATACTTACAATTAGTCTAATAAGAGATTCTATGTGTGTACTTTCAGATTATAAGCAAAAATCTAATAGGAATATTGTAAGTATACTTTCACCTTTTCTTTAACATTTCTTGTATATAGTTAGGTGATCATGCTTGTTGGATTAATTGTTGTATTTCCATGTTTGGATTAAATTGATTTGTGTTAATGCTTGTCTTTGATATGAATATTCATGTGTAAATCTCTATGTTAAAAATGAGGTTAGAATATGAGTATAGATGATGGATCAAGTATTAGTAGCAAAAAGAAATGGAAAGCATGAATATCATATGAAATGATGAAGTTGATGCATGGTGGATCTTAGTATTAAGCTTATAAAATTTGGTGTTGCTAAGATAAAATTTACTTAATGAAATTAGTAGTATGATTGATTTATTTAAGGAGGATATTGTCTTGAGGAAATGAAAAATGGACATGGGAAGAAAATATATGACTAATATGAATTGTAATGGTGTATACAGGCATATGAAAAGAAGTAATCACTTATATATGATGATTAGTAGTGTTTAATTGGAATCTTATGATGTTTAAGGTTAAGACTAGAGAATTAAAGTATATTGATTGTTTGTGGAATTATTTAATTTAAGTTTATAGAAGACACTTGTTGAAGAGGAGACTTTGAATGAATTAATAGAAGGAAATTTTCCCAAGTTAAAAAGGTGAATGGAAGAAGTTGGAATGAAATAAGTTTGGATGTAAAAATGTTTACTTATTGGATAATAGGGTTTTGGTTACCCCTTTTTAGAAATGATATATGTTTTAATTAAACACCTTTAATTCTTGGAGGATACTTAGAGTGAAATGATGAAGAAAAACTCTAGGAAATACCCTAGGAGGTTTCGGCCTTAATGGTTTGGATATGGGCCGAGTGCCCTACTTCAACCCTAGGCCTAAATTTGGGTATTAGAGCTTGATGGCTAAGTAGGAAATTGTAAAGTTTGTCCCGATGAAAAAGAAAATGAACTATGAATGCACTCGAGCTCGCCTCGGGTTTTGCATGAAAATAAGTAAGTGTAGCATGTCACATGCATAAATCATGAAAAGCATGTTTTTAGAGTCTAACATGTTTTTAAGAAAAAGAAAAAGAAAATTAAGTTTTAAAAGAACCCCAAAGGCTGGGACGGGGTAGTGCCCCAGTGGAACTCCCTGTTCACTCAGGAGTGTTTACAGTCGAGTGAAAACTTCTGGGTCGACGAAGAACAGTCGGCGGATCGTGTATGGCTCCAGAAGGTGTCCGGATCGCGGTCGCACCTAACACTAGTGGGTGCCAAAGACGGGTAAGGTGTAAGGACCTGCCGTACTATAAGCTATGTGACGCACTCACCTTAAGGTGATGCGGTAACCAGTAGGGAACACGCGGTGCTTAGAGGAACCGTGTTGTGTCTCATATATGCTACGCGATAAGTCATGACAAGATGGGCTTTCGAGCCATAAGAAAATATCAGTATCTGATAAGTGGCGCCTAAGAAAGAATAAAAGATGTGAAATGTTTTAAGAAATTATTTGAAAAGCACTGATATGAAAAGAAGTCTGAAAGAAGCAAGTCGGTATGAAAGTTTACATGAGCATGTGCATGAGTCCTGTCATCCATTGCATATGCATTAGTTATGATTATTTGGTTCACTTATCTGTATATTTGAAATACTTTGGTTAAAGTGCTAGTATACTTGCTGAGATTTCTCCCGAAATCTCACCCCCTTTTTATAATCTCTACTATCGCTCCCTTGGGAACGATAGAAGTTATTGCAGGAAAAGATGGATCCACGGATTACGACTCTTGAGAAGATGGGTCGGACCCTCAAGGGTCCGACTAAGACAGATTATGCTGGGCCAGTGACCCTAGACCTGCTGGGTCAGTGGGCAGCAGAGTCGCTTCCTATGGCGACCTACTTTTTTGACGACTTACGCCCTACGAGGTGTTGTCTGGTTTTAGGAGTGGACGGGCTCCTCCATATGGGACGCCTGTTTACCTCATCTTCTGGGATGATGTGTGACGTAGGCCCAGGTTTAAGTTTAGACAGTCTTCATTACGGTCCTGACTTTAAGAAGATAAAGGAAGAACCCACCTATTAGTATGTTTGGCGGAGAAGGAGGGGATCGTTAATACATCTATTTTGTATGGCCAGTGTATTTTGAGGAATTCTTCCCGCTATTTTGGGAAGTGCTTTTGTATAAACTGTTAACATTGGTGACCTTAACTTTTGATATATATGTATATAATGTTTAATTTGGGTTTGTATTTCGTTAACCATGTGATGTGCGACAAGCGTAAACGTCTTGTCGAAGTTTTTGGCTTGACCTTTTTCCGCTGCGAGATATTATGAAAAAAAAAAAAAATGGTTTCACATGTATCGATGAGGGATGAATTTCCTTGAGATGCTTGTCCCCGGCGTCGCAATTTGCGTACGAACCCAAGCGCAAGCTGGGGCACCGACATTTCTCACACTTTCTTTAGGTTTTATTAGAACTTTCTTCAAGTTTCTATTGGAAATATTTTTAAAATAATATATTATATATTCTATTTATTAATATATTTTGGAGATTTATTTTTGGAAGTTATGAATTATTTTGGAAAAAGAGAGATATGGAAAGTTTTAAGGTTTATTTAATCTCGAAACTGCATATGAAATGTAAGCCTTGATTGACTTAGTGGTTGTGGTTTTCACTTTGTGACTTGTGAACCCGGATTCGAGTCACATCTCATTCGCGTGAGGCAATTTTTGTTGATTTATCAATAGGCCTCACCAAGTGGCATGCGCATGTGTATGGAGGTGCAACACACTGATATGCTTGGCTCAATAAGCGTGACCAAGGGGTGCGCACTACGTTGGCAATGCATGGGCAAGGGGCTCACAACATGAAAAAGAGAGAATTATATGCGCTGAAGCGCTCATGCATAGACTCGGACTGGTGTTGTGTCATATGGCAAAAGGTATATTATTAGCACTTATTTCGAACAAGTTTTAGAATTACAAAAAGTAATAATTTTTCATTAGCACATTTTGATTATCTATAAATAGACTCAATGACCAACCATTTCGGGATCCTAGAGTTTCGAAAGTCTCTTTCTCCCAAAATTATTCACTTTTTCAAAACTAGTTAGAATCTATTTATTATAGAAAAACAAATTTCTAATTTTTTGGTTGAATAGCAAAATCTAAGGGTGTTCACAGTCTAATTTCATTTGTACATAACGTAGTTAGAAAAATAGATTTGTTATGAGCTTCATTGTATCTTAGAGGCAAATTTTCTTATAACACATATGCATATCGTTATTGGTGGTGTCGAATATTGTCTTAAAGAAAGCGATATTTGTCATGCACCTTTAAGCGAATATTGTCTTACGAATTAAAGTGTCGTGCCCCGATTAAAGTGTGCTGCAAGCCCAAGTCTCTTGCATGAAGTCAAATTGTCAAACCAAATATCCTATTGGGAGAGTGTGTGCTAACTCATGAGAAGTTCGGCCCAAACATGAAGTGCCATGCATGCCCAAAATTGAGAATGAATCTCACTCCTTTGAAATCGAGTGAAGTGTGTCCTTCAAGTACCATAGCCCAAGTGAAGTATCAAAATGTAGCCCAAAATGCTTAATTAAAATAAAGTGTGGCCTGTTTGTTTACCGGTGAGAATTTATTTCCCACTTAGATTCCATCCATTGCATGTATCCGGCCCATCTATATGTGAATTCCGGACTTCCTGTTATTTCTCTCTTTTTGCAAATTTTTGTTTTGTTTTCTTCTAATTCTTTCAACACAAATAAATAAATAAATAAAAATAAAATAAAATAAAATAAAAAATAAAAGAAAACTAACAATTTTAATAAGTAAAAATGTAATAAAAATCATGTAAAAATTATATTTATCACCAAATAGTGGCCTGTGGTTGCAGTAGTAGTGGCTGCGATTAGGTGTGGGGGACGGTGTGGGCTCTACGAGTAATGGACGTGTGGCATGTGACGACAGGCCACCATCGGCGACAAGCCACTTCCATGGCCAAAGTGGGTCAAGAGCCGAGGGAGTGGGGGAGAAACAGAGAAAGGGGCTCATGGGTTAGGGGAAAAGGAAGGTGGGCTAGTCGATGGAAGAGGGTGTGTTGCTTGACGGATGCGTGGTGAGGTTGGATTGGCAACCGTGGACGGTGCTACAGAAGTCACGAGCATAGGAGGAGAAAGAAGGAAGAAGAGGAAAAATAAAAGAAGAGAGATAGAAGAGATGAAGAGCAGCAAGAAAGAAGAAAAAGACTCCAATGTTTTTACCCTACACACCTATAACAACATCATTTTAGGGGAGAATAAATTTTTTATACTTCTTAGCCCCTAAACGGCATCTTTATGATGGGAAGGGTTGGGCTCTCAGCTAGCCCACGGCTGGGCCCAGTTTCTACCCCCTTTTAGGCCTAAAAGTAGCCCTTACACACACAAAAAGTTAAAAAGCCTACTAAAAACCAATTAGGATCCAAATCCTTTAGGGAAGAAGAAAAGGAAAACCCACAAAATTTTCAAGGGTCTCACATGCGCCCCTGTTTTGGACCTTTTTTGAGTTGATGTCAAATACAAAGTTGTTGAGTTTTTAAAGCATGTTTTAAATATTCAAGTTTCATTTTAATTTTAATGGCATTTGTAATGTTAGTCTTAGGTTGAAGAAAATTCATTAGCAATAGTAAAATAGTAATGACATGATAGCATAAGTATTAAGTCTATACTATTATATTAAATACTAGATAAGTTCTAAAAACAAAAAAAAAAAAAAACTTCTCCAGATGTTTAATACACATTTCATATAATAAGAAATTATCGTAAGCAACAATGCAACTAAAAAACATAAAATAAATAAATTGCAACATTTCTCAACCTTTAGTCTTCAATCTTCCATAGTTGTAAAGCTTGATTGTCTTCCCAAATCAAAAGTCTGAAAAAATAATTAGAACGAAGATGAGGGAAGGCATGGTCCATGCAAGGATACGACTCTTGACTCCATGATTTACACCCCTGAATCTTGATTGTACGCATCCATCACACGACATGCTTGAGGCTACAATCTAGCTTTTGTATCGTTGGACGTTGCGTTACTGTTGGGTCTTGCCCCTTTGGTGTTGCTGTGTCATATACATTTACTGATATTAGATATATGCTTTCACAATCACCTTCTCATCACTTGCGAAACTGTCAATTGCTGAACTCGCTAGTCGTGAAACTTAGAAACTGCGAAACCTTCACGAATCACCTTCTAAACTCTCATCTCGTTGGCTTGAGGCTTTGAGCCTTACTGCCTTGGTCCCTTGCAGATTGCTGAGTGTCGTATTGCGTTGCCTAAAAGCGTGTTGCGTTGCCGAGTGGCATTGTGGGGTAGTGGGCTGTAACACCTGTTGGTGCCATGTGGTGTTGTCGTTGGTCCATTGGAGCTTGCTCAGTTGCCATTGGTTCAACACTACTGACTATAGGTTCTACCGTTCATTGCATCTCTACTTATATAGAAAATTAATATAGATTTGTCACTTTGTGCTATTGTGTTGTACAATATATTATACTGATTTGTCTATATTAGGTTTTAACATCTTTATTGTACTAATTTGTGCATATAGTTTAGGTTCTATCGTCTATATTATATTTATACCGATTTGTGCGTATATTATAATATATATATATAGATTTGTCATTTGTGCATATATTATATACAATGGATTAATTTTATAATATATAATATATACAATAAATCATTTGCTAGTTTATATTAAAAAAAAAACTTGTCAAGACTCTCGCTTCAGAAATAATAATAGATAAATTTTATTTTATGAAAGATCGTTATCAAACTTAATTAAAAGAAAAAAATTTAAATTAATCGGCCCCTCAAATATCAAATCCTGATTCCAACCCTGTATGTGTCTTTGATGGATGTGACTGGGGGTGCTCATATGGCCGAAAAAAGCCTTGCGCAAAGTGGGGTGGACTCGACAACGACTGAAGATGATGGGCAAATGGTCTGACACTGGTAGGGAAGGCATGAACCATGCCGACACGTGGAGGTGATTTGGTGGTGGTGGGGAGTGGCGTTGTGGGTCAAGGTAGTGGCAAGGAAGAAGAAGAAAAAAAAGGACTGTGTTGAACACGACAGGGAGAAGAAGAGATGAAGAACTAGGATTTTCAACTTCTCAAGCCCAAAAAGGTGCCTTGGCAACTAGGGGCCTAGTCTTTGCTTCAGCTCATCAACTCCCACACATGCATGCTGGGCCCAGAATTCACATATACCAACCCAACATAAAAAAATAAAAAGATAAAATCAGACTTGGGCCTCACACACTTAAAAGGATATAAAAAAACAGAAACACATACAAGATAAACGTCGGCCCTCACAAAATATAATTTGCATCAAAGTGTGTTTAATACATAATTAATCCAGTTATTTCTATCAAATTAACATAATACTCAGTATTAATGACTTGATAATGAAGCTGATGGTATTTTTATTTATAAAATGGACAGACGAATTTTACTACGCTTAACTGGCTTCAACATTGTAGTGGTCAAAAAACTGCTTCTAGAAGTACTTTTATACAATATTGGGCAAAAACGTCTAGATTAGTCTTCCGAACACTCTGTGATCTTGTACGTAGTACTTAGTTTTTTGTTGTTCGTACATTTAGGCCATAGAACTGGATCTCACGACGGTTGAGTGGTTGAACTGGTCTTGCATTCATCTCAGCATACTGCAATTAAGTAAATCATGAAATTTGGAAATTAAGTTAGAAGCTATGTTTTTTGGCCATGTAGCTAACTAAACTAATGAATGACCAACTCTTTAATTTCAATGTGCTTTTTGCCTTAGATTGTAAAATGAAAGGTTATATATTACACCACCAATATCTCACTTTTGTGTTACTCCATGCGTAATTAATGTCCCATTATTCATTTGCTCTTGTTTTATTATTGAAAAGTTCTATACACAACATTGAAATTCTACTACTATCATATTCATGTGATGATCATATGGTATTATCTATCAATCATTATTTCAAAAACGAAAAAAAAAAAATTGATATAATTTTTAATGCGTAATGAAATGCCATCACGAATGCGATGAAAATTGGATGAGTGTAGTATAAAACATATCCCTTTGCTATTTTTTTTTAATTAGATCTGTTAAGAATCAATATTATATTAACATGGTAGGATGAGAATAGGACGCATAAGAAAAATGGGCTAATATAACCAATTTGATGCATCTAAAAGGAGCAGATGTATCTAATTTTGTTATTTCTATCCCTTTTAGATACATCAGATTGGTTATATTAATCCATTTTTCTTGTAGTGACGATAATGTAACACATAACACATGTTACAAGAAAAATGAATTTTTGTGGTTAATTAATTGTGATAAAAGATTATTTGCAACTAAATTTAATTATAAATAATTATTTTATTAAAATTAACTAATTACAAATAAATAATTTTTTTTTCAGTGACATACGGATGTAAAATTGATAATATAATAGATAGATGAAAACAGATTTGTCGTTACTTACATCGTGGACCACCTCTCTGAGTAGCCTTACTTGCTCCCTTGAGACAGTCCTTACCTGAGGGTGAATTTTAAATATAATCAATATTCTATTCAAATGTCTCATCCTTGCCTAACAAAAACAAAAGAAAACTAAAGCAAAAAACTGAAGAATTTATAAATTAAGGAGATGATCACTAGGTTTAACAAGGGCTTTACCTTCTTATTGATTATCCAAGTTACACCTTCAGTGCATGGAGGAACAGTGAGTGAGCCCATGTATCTGTAGTACCTCTTTCCACCCATTTTTATTTCTCTCGGATCAATCATCCCCATATTTCTTTCTGTCTTTTCATCGGCCATGGATGTTATGTTTCTCATCAACTGAAATTCGAATTAATATAACATGTTAAACCACAAATATTTGGAGCACAGCTAGGGCAAAACAGTATAATGAACTAGTCTTTTGATGATCATCTTCGCACATGTTTCAAGACTTCATCGTTGCCGTTTCTCCTTGAAATTAATTGGCCAATTCCTTGAAAGATAGTCCTGTCTCATTGCTTCCAATTAATTTCTTAATTTGAAAACAATGAAAAATGATTTTTTTTTCACCTTCTTGTTGACCCTTATGGGTTTGTGTTACATATCATTTAACTAGAGGAAAATATTGCAAATGTAATTTAGGAATCCTGGGGGAGTATTTGCACCTTAGAGAGGAAAGCATCTGGTCGACCAATGTTATAGAAAAGTCCAACAACAACAATCTTATTTTTCATGTTGAGGTCGGCCTGACTTAGGTGAACCATATGCAGCTCCAAGTCATACCTGATTTAACCAGAAGACAAAGGAAAAAAGAAAAGTCCATGAGCTTATTCAGCAACTCCTATTTCTTCCAGATGTAGAAGAAGAAAGATGTACACAGAGAGAGAGAGAGAGACCTCCTGCCATTGATGGAATGCTCAGAAGGTGAGTGCCAATGTCCTTGTTGGAGAGAGTAATCAGTGCCGTTGATCTGTATGGAGCCGGCATCACCTACCCATTGCACCTGCATCCATGACTTTAACATTATTTAATGTATTAAGAAGCAAATAATTCTCTTCATTGCTGGTGCGGACAGCCAATTAATACTACTTTACACGAAAGCATGTCCGATGTATTATTGCTTGCAACTTTCATTATTATAAAGTCAGTTTTAATTCATAATATATTAAAATCATAGCATTACTCTTAACCGGCTTATACGATCTGCAACAAGCTCTGGATAAACGTGACAAAAGTCCACACCCAATATGATATTGTCCATTTATAACCAAGCTAGCTATAAATGTTCTACTCATTAATCTCTCCCTTGTTTCGATTTATACTTCTTTTTGGTTGTCAAAATGCTACTTGCTCAGGAAAGGAATTGAAGAAAAAAAATAGTAAATCTGATATGATAGCTATTGGAGTTGACGTTTTGCATAGTAATCACTTCAGCTACCCCATCGGGATGGCGTCCAGCTTGATGATCGTCTACCCTCTGATAGGGCCACCATTTTCTCAGGCCGGGAAGTAAGGAAGCTTTTATACCCTAGCTTGCAGATGGTCCCACCTCACTGAACAGCAGTATTATATATCTTTCTTGATCATTTTAAACTTTCTTCATAATTTATAATCACAATATTTTGAGTCGATATGAAATTTAAATAACATATATATATATAATCATTAGATATATAAAACGCAGCAAAGATGATTAGATGTAATAAAATATAAAATGAAGAACAAGATCGCCCGGAAAATTAAATCATGAATTCAAAGGATATAAACCGGAAATGATACATGAAATCAAGCTTGATCATTTATGGTGGTTAAAAACAAAAAAAACAAAAAACTCTTGTAGTTTGGCAGCTTTGCTTCCTTACCGAAATATCATGTCCTCTATTCTTGATTGTGGCATTAGAAAGTTTGTAGCTCCTTTTTAGTTTCCCCAACTTGGGAATCAATTTCACTCTCTGACTTGACAAATCTATGGGAGACTGCATATCTCCATTCTTACATGCTGCCCATTCTTTCCGGATGTCTCCCCAATGACGTGGCCCCATCTCGCTTCCTTCCAAATAATCAAACTCTCTCTCATCCTCTGCATCATATGATTCACATATTATATAAGGAAAAAACTTATATAAGGAGAAAATGAAAAGGAAAGAGAATGACACATATGTATATATACATATATAAATATATAATATGTGTGTCTTCTGCATTACCGACTTCCTGAGATGCGGTTGACGTTAGATGAGAGAAAAGAACTACAAAGATAAAACTGCTTGATATAAAGATCGATTTGCTTGAATTCTTCATGCTTTGTAAAGCTTTGGAGCAAAAGAGTTTCGAGAAAAACAGTGCTACAGGTGGTGAAAATGCTGGGGTTTTCTGTTGGAGGGTATCCTCATGTGGCAAATTAAGGAGCAGGGTCTCTAATATATATAGATTGGTTGTACAGTACTACTCGGCCACGAAAAAGAAAACTTCCTACAGGTTTCTTGGGTCAATCATCCCATGTATGAACGCGAGAATCTAGACTAAACATGCATGAGAGAGAAGGTTCCTGGATACCTGAGACTCAATCGAGTGCGGACATGAAAGGGGGCAGTATAGATTATTAAAATGGAATGACATAATTAAACAAAGCAAATAAAATGAGTCGATATCGACTCGTGGAATTCACACCATGTCACACGTGTCTTATATATGTACTAATTATATTATGACATACATCAAGACGCTACTGGATGCGAGACAGAATTATTCTGTAAATTAGTTTTAATAGGTAATTCATAAAAAAGAATACAAAAGAGTCGTCCAAAAAATCCTTTAATATTTAATTGAAAATGATCAAATTAAGAAATATCAAAAATCAATCCACAAGCCATACTGTATAATAAAAAATTGTTTGTATCAAAATTTTATCCAAATTAGTAAAATCGTAATAATCATACCAAAATTAAATAAAAATAAAAGTAATAATCTGCTAAAAATCTGGTCCAAATCAAGTTCAAAATCACTTTCTAAATAATAAATCACGAAATATTATCATGACATAAAAAAAAAGAAAGACTAGAATTGGGAATCAATAAGGGAAAACTGTGGATTTTGACCTACTAGGTGGCTATGACGTGCGTAGCAAAAAGAGTTTTCTGAATTAAGGTCTTATGTGCGATTCTAATATTCGTTGCAAAAGTTATAGTCAAAATACTGAAATGTATCCATTATAAGAAAAATGGGCAGAATTTAGTTATTTCTAACCCTTTTGAATGCATCAGATTAGTTTTTTCTGACTATTTTTTCTATAGTGACCAAAAACTACCCCAATTAAAAAAACGATCACAAGTACTTGCACCTTTGCGTTAATCTGCCAACTCAAAGCATCTCAGTGTCATCAACGTGCAATCTGACAACTCAATATTATCTTACTCGAATTTTCCGACATCACTAATTCACTTGATCTGGTTCATCAAGCAAAGGATAGATCGTTTGGTACTTTGGGTCTAGTTTCAACAAAGAGTAAATAAATTTATTGGATGAGAACGCACGTTTCGTTATCTTTTTATAAAATTATAAGCGTCCTATGACTAATTAATATTGAATCAAAATTGATCAACCAGATCAAACCCGGCCAGATTAAATAATTGCCAACATAAAAGAAGTATCCGTCTGAAAAACCACAGGTTCAGATTCCAAATACATCTGGAGGAGGTGAATTGGTTTTTTCCAGATTTATTGAACTATTTAAATCACAAGATTTGATTGCAATACCATATTAATTAGAATACTAAGGACTGGTTTGGACATTTGAAGAATCGTATAATTCTGTGAAGGAAAAGGATAAACAACACTAAGCACTTTAAACAACTAGGTTCTAAACTGAGGTGTTTTTTTATAAAATAGGGTTTAGGGTTTACTTCATAAAAGTAATATTATTTTACAAAAAATATCCATATCTAAAACACAGTTGTGAAAATTTTGTGTGAGTATCATTAGTCGCCTGTGAATAATAATAGAATAGTTTGTGAATAGATGTAGTAAAATGATTTGAGTTAACATGTTTTATTAGATTTTGAAAAATAAAAGAGGAAAGATCAAATAAAAAATATATAATTAAGAAATTGATTCAATATAATTTTTTTAAGTTTGAAAATATCGTATTGTTCAAAATTTGTAAAATTTGTAATGGCTAAATAATGAGTAGATAAAAACATCATATATGTGAAACTAAAAAGTAATTTGTGTTTAACTCATTTGTGTTTAAGTGATGTTTAACAAGAAAATTATGAAAAATTAAATGTTATGTATATTAAGGCTGAGTTTAGATTGAGAAATGAAATGAGATAATTTGAGATAAATTTTAAAAGTTAAATAAAATATTATTAGAATATTATTTTTTAATATTATTATTTAATTGAAATTTAAAATAGTTAGATTATTTATTATATTTTATATAAAAAGTTAAAAAATTATAATAAAAAATTTAAAATAAATTTAAATGAGATGAGCTGACTTTAAAATTCAGACTGGGCCTAAAAGCAAATCTCTACACCTATGCTGGCAGGCCTGCATGGTGCGTCTTAATTAGGAGTCAGGACCGGTATAATTCTGTCTCTTCTAGACTAACTTTCTTTTCCTAAGCAAGCTGTCCACTAGATTTCATTTATTTTTTAATTGAATTGCAATCCTTCCATCCAGTTACTGTATTCTAAGCCTTTGTTACGTTGTATATTTTGATGCATGGTTAGTGTAACCTAACATTAGCTGTAGTGAAATAATTAAAACTATCTAAGTTGGAGCTAGCGCCTAATTAATATATTAGGTTGACCTTAAAATTAGAAATTCATAGGAAGATGAATGGAAATTAATTCATTTGATCTGAATAGTCGATGGTAGCTAGGAATATATTAGGTTCAAGTTCGAGACAAATTGCTATACAGGAGTCTAAAATGAAATCGATGGAGTAGTCGTACGTGGCCAAGATCATAACATTAATTAATGTGTGAAGTTTCTAATTAATTATGTAGACGTACACAATTAGCATGGACGTCATTACCTTGATCTCCAGGCCGGGTTAAACAAATTGACTTTTGCTGCATGCGGGTACCAAATCTGACTTTGATAATGACTATGAATTAGCTACGTACGGACAATATTGAATTCATGAATGCGTGACGTTTTTTTATTTTTTATTTATTTATTATGGAGAATGCATGACGTTTTATCTACTACCACTTGATTAATTGAAAGCTTCGTTGACAAGAAAATAGTACTGGGAAATGGGAATTAATCAGTTCCCTTGATCAGATCAGATGTGATTTTGGTTTAACTAAAATTGAGATTTGAATAGCTGGATATGAAAAACGCGTATCTTGCACGTATATTCGTACGTCAAATATTATTGGATACGTTCCTGGTCATCATGAGATTGTCCAATTTCAAGCATAAATTTTAGGGGAAATGATGCACTCTATAACTGTATTTAATATGTATTCCCTTCTTCTTTTTTTCATCAAAAAGAAAAAAAATATGTATTACCTTTTTAAAAGTTATGATGAATATCTGCTGGGGTAGGTATATATAGTAATATGTTTCAAACTAATCCATAAACACAAAATAATTAATGTATACGATGGATGAGCTTCTTGTGCCTGCTTGGCTGCTTGTATGTATGGCGAAAAAACAACCTAGCCACAACTGGCCGCAAGGGTAAAGGAAACGCGGTTTTCCATTGGCCACATGCGAAGGAGAAAGTGGCGGAGACAGGGAGTGATCTAGGCATCTAGCCCAGGTCCCCCCAAAAACAATATTGCCAACTCTGACTTCTGGTCTGGCTTCTAAATTGCACTAGCAGCCAGTGGTTGGCCCCCAGTACTCCACTGGCTAACATCTTCATACAAAAGTAAAGACGCTCCCCGAAAGACAGCCCATGTCCACATACTGTCCATGGTCCACTATTCACAAATAAATTGAATATCAAGAGCCAGATAGGGAAGTACTACGCTAGCTACCTTGAGCCTAGATTCATAACGCAACATGGGTAATGGAAATTTTTAAACTTCGCGGGCCTAGCTTTTAGGTTTTCCTCAATAAAGTAATTAATTGGTTTTTTTTTCTTGAATTATCACATCGTTCATAAAATACATCCTCAGTGTTCAAACTCCCACTTGGCAAAAATATGAATTATAGAAAAATATTTATCCTCTTTTCGAAAGAAAAATAATGGAATGCGATTACCTACGTACCTAGTCTCGGCTACCATAGTTATATATTGTACCCGGCCCACCTAGCTAGAACTCGTTTTTAATTTGTGGACTATACAATGTTTCGCAAACTAAGAAAAGGAAATTTGTAAACTCTTTAACACTAGTGTCACCGGTAAACACTTCTTGTTGGAGACCAATTTATATGTTGGAGTATACAAAACCAGATTGAAGACTTGGAATTGAAATCTCAAGCAGCCAAACAACACAGTTGTAAAGATGTGGCAATCAAGTTAGTTGCAAAAGAAAAGGATAATATTGTAAAATGAATTAAAGTGTATACGAGTATAAATAGATACCATATACATTCTCTTTAATTTTCAATTTTTGATTCAGTTCTCTTTCAATGAGAAAATATCACCAAGGTTTTCTCTTCCAGAGCTCTGTTTTCAATTTCCATTTCATAGAACTTTACATGGTATCATCGAGAATTTTTCCTCCCTCTGTTTCTTCATAGTTCTGCCTTGCTTCTATGGCTCCTTCTGTGGTAAATCCTTTGAATGATTCATCTAGTCCGTATTACCTCCATACTAGTGATAATCCTGGAGCACTACTTGTTGCTAAAGTATTCAATGGCAAAAACTATGTTGCTTGGAGCTGTTCAATTTCTATTGTACTTACAGTCAAGAACAAAATTAGGTTTATTGATGGTAGTCTTCCACAGCCTAATTCGACAGATAATTGAGTCAAAGTTGCTTGGTTTCGTGCAAATAATCTTGTTCTTTCTTGGTTGATAAATTCCATAGCAAAAGAGTTTCGTGGCAGCCTTTTATACTTCAACAATGC
This sequence comes from Platycarya longipes, assembly GCA_036559045.1. Taxonomy (NCBI): domain Eukaryota; kingdom Viridiplantae; phylum Streptophyta; class Magnoliopsida; order Fagales; family Juglandaceae; genus Platycarya; species Platycarya longipes. The sequence continues at coordinate 33,632,433 of CM071798.1, read as the reverse complement.
TTTAGAGATATGGGATGAATTAAAGGTTAGATATCTTCGAAGTGATGGCCCTAGAGTATTCATTTTGGAGAAATCTTTAAACTCTATTTCTCAAGGTTCATGTTCAATCACCGAATATTTCAAGATTTTAAAATCCTGTGGGATGAATATATCAACTATAGACCTATTCCCACCTGTACTTGTGGAAAAATGGAAACCTGTTTTTGTGAAAATTTAAAGAATCTTTCTGATAGATAGCAAGGTGACTATGTGATGAAATTTCTGATTGGATTGCATGATTCTTACTCTGCCATTTGAAGTCAATTGTTGCTTGTTTCTCTATTGCCATCTATGTCGAAGGTCTTTTCTTTGTTACTTCAAGAAGAAAGTCAAAGATCTTTGACAAAGACAATGGTAATTCCTCAAAATTCTCATGCAATGGCTGCTGCACAGCCATCAAAGCAGTTTTCTACAAACACTAAAAAATTGAACAAGAAAGGAAAAGCTTATGTAATCTGTACTCACTGTGGATATTCAGGTCATAGTATGTACAAGTGCTTCCAGATAACTGGATACCCACCAGGATGGAAAGGGCCTCAAGGAAAAAGATCATTCTCTACGCAAACATCCAATGCAAACGTTGCATATTCTTGGAGCAAGACTCAAGTGTCCCAACAATGCCATTTTCACAAGAGCAGATCAAAAATTTGATATCCCTTGCCAACGGTTTGTCCTCCACCACCATAAATCCAAATCATTCATCCAATCTTTCTTCTACATCAGGTATAACAAATTCATACTCAACTTGTCTTGCTGCTTCTACTTTAGATTTTAATCCTCTCTAGATACTTAATACTGGAGCAACAGATCATATGATTTGTTCTCCCCATCTTTTTATCTCAATAAAATTGCCTACAAAACCTGCGTCCATGTATCTACCTAATGGGCAATCTGTTCCAACTAGTTTCATTGGAATAGTTACAATTTCTCCTAATTTGATATTAGAAAATGCTCTTTATATACCCTCTTTTAATATCAATCTTATATCTACCTCGAAACTTACCTCAGTAAATTCTATTGCTTTGTCTTTCTTTCATTCTAAATGCATATTGCAGGATCTCAGCAAGTGGAAGATGATTGGGCTTGCTGAAGTGAGAGAAGGTCTATACCACTTAACAAGTTTTTCTGCTACTTCATCACAATAAAAGTATTCCTCTCATCCAACCAATTTATCTTCTACAAATTCTATTTCAGTAATAATTTTGATATCTGGCACAATTGATTGGGACATCTTTCCACTCCCAAATTGAGAGCCATTTCTTGTTTTGATTCTAGTGTAACATCATCTCATAATCATGCTTATGAGATATGCCCTTTAGCAAAACAAAAGAAATTGTCTTTCCCTGTATCAGAAAATAAATCAAATAAAGCTTTTCATTTGATACATGTTGATATATGGGGCCCCTTCTCTATTATATCTTATTATGGTTATCAATTCTTCCTTACCATTTAGATGATTGCACATGTTTTACTTGGCTTTATCTCATGAAAACAAAGTCAGAAACTCGATCTCTTCTTATGAATTTCGTTACCTATGTTCAAACACAATTCAGTACTCAAGTTCAAATAATTAGAACAGACAATGGTCATGAATTTAACATGCCAAATTTCTATCAAAATCTTGGCATAATTCACCAACTATCTTGTGTAGAAACACCTGAGTAAAATGGGAGAGTTGAAAGGAAACATCAACACTTGCTAAATGTAGCAAGGGCGCTGCTTTTCCAATCAAATTTGCCATTATCCTATTGGAGTGAGTGTGTGCTGACTGCCACTCATCTTATCAATCGAATCCCATCTTCTGTGTTAGATAAAACACACCTTATACTCTGCTTTACCAAAAACACCATCATATAACTATCTCAAAACCTTTGGTTGTTTGTGCTTTGCTAACACAATCACAAATAATCAAGGAAAGTTCCAACCCTGGGTTGTGAAATGCATATTTCTTGACTATTCACCCAATATCAAAGGTTACAAATTACTCAACCTCTCAACTCTAAAAATATTCATATCCAGAAATGGGGTATTCCATGAAAATGAATTTCCTTCCATTCCAAATGCTCCACATATTCCTTTTGTGTTTCCTGAATTTTCTCAGATACATGATTTCATAAATCCTTCAATCTTTTCAGAATCATCATCTTCTACCTCTCGGGAAACACCTACACAGAATCCTCCTAATCCTTTGGATATCAAAAATTCTAACAGTATAAGACATTCTCCTTCATTTCTACAAAATTATTATTGTGGTTATATGACTAACACTCCTTCAGCAATTCAAGCATCCTCCAGCTGTTGCATTCCTCTTTCTGGTAAGCCTTACCCAATTAATCATTTTTTGTCTTCTGCTAAATTGTCCCCAAAGCATAGACTTTTCACTGCTGCCATTTCCAATACTTTTGAACCAAAGACTTTTAAACAAGCTAGATCTCATCCTCAATGGCAAGAGGCAATGTCTAATGAAATTAAAGCTCTTGAATCAAACAAAACTTTGGAACTTGCAATTCTTCCTCCAAATAAGACTATAATAGGTTGTAAACGAGTCTATAGAGTTAAGTTCAAAGCTGATGGGTCAATAGAAAGATATAAGGACAGATTAGTGGCAAATGGGTATACTCAACAGGTAGGCCTCGATTTCTTTGATACATTCTCTCTTGTAGCAAAGATGAAAAATGTGAGAACATTGCTTTCGGTTGCTACCATTAAGAATTGGCATTTACATCAACTTGATGTAAATAATTCCTTTCTTCATGAAGATTTGCATGAAGAAGTATACATGAGATCACCACTGGGATATTCATATTCTAATGATCCTAGAGTTTGCAAACTCAAGAAAAGCTTATATGGTCTCAAGCAGGCATCAAGGCAATGGTTTTCCAAGCTGTCAACTTCATTGCTTCAGTTTGGTTTTCATCAAGCTAAATCTGATTCTTCCTTTTTCATTAAGGAAACTCCAACTAGTTTTATGGCCCTTTTGATCTATGTTGATGATGTTATTTTGGCATCTAATAGTCTTGAAGATATAGCTGCTGTCAAGAAATTTTTACATGAATCTTTCACAATTAAAGATCTCGGGGAATTGAAGTACTTCTTGGGGATTGAGGTAGCCAAATCATCAAAAGGCATTTCCTTGTGTTAGCGTAAGTATGCTTTGGATATTTTGAATGATAGTGGATTTTCTGGTTGTAAGCCTATTGCTTTTCCTATGGAATCAACACTTAAAGTCACTAAGAATGATTCCTCTCCACCTCTGTCACAACCTGAAACATAGAAGATTTGTTGGGCATCTCCTTTATCTTACAATCACTAGACCAGACTTGTCATACTCTGTCCAAGCATTAAGCCAATTCATGGCTAATCCAAGATCTAACCATTTTCAAGCTACTGAAAGGGTTTTAAGAGACATAAAAGCAACACCTAGTCAAGGGATCTTCTTATTTGCATCTTCAACCTTACATCTGAAAGCATATTCAGATAGTGATTGGGTAGGTTGTCTAGAAACAAGAAGGAGCATCACTGGTTTCACCATTTTTCTTAGAGAGTCACTTGTATCATGGAAATCTAAAAAGAAAGCCACTGTCAGTCGATCATCAGCTGAATTCGAGTATAGAGCTTTGACATCCACAACATGTGAGATTCAATGGTTGATGTACCTACTCACTGATTTAAAAATACATCATCCTCAAGCTGTCTTACTTCACACAGATAGCAAACCAGCTTCAAAAATTGCTTCCAATCCAATGCAGCATGAGAGAACTAAGCACATTCAGCTGGATTGTCATCTGGTCCAAAAAAAACTTCAAGAAGGTCTCATCAAAATTATCCACATACCTTCTAAACATCAACTAGAAAATATACTGACCAAACCTCTCGGTTCTCTTCACTTTCATCATCTCATTTCCGAGATTGGAATGTTGAATATCCATTCCCCTCTTGAGGGGGGGTGTTGGAGTATACAAAACTAGATTGAAGACTTGGAATTGAAATCTCAAGCAACCAAACAACACAACTGTAAAGATGTGGCAGTTAAGTTAGTTGCAGAAGAAAAGGATAATATTGTAAAATGAGTTAAAGTGTATTCGTGTATAAATAGACAGCATATACATTCTCTGTAATTTTCAATTTTTGATTCAGTTTTTTCAATGAGAAAATATCACCAAGGTTTTCTCTTCCAGAGCTCTATTTTCAATTTCCAGTTGATGGAACTTTACAATAAACATGCCACGTAAGGAAATATTAAGAAACATAATTATTTGTCCTGTAATTAATTACAAAAATGATGAGCAACAACCTATATGCCGCGACACATAGATTTGAAGAAGAAAAAAAACATTGTAACTGTATGTGGGTGTGCTGATATGCTGTTGCACACTGGTTGTTGCCTAACACAACCCAAGTAATTATGTCTACCTACCCCTACTGACTGCCCCTGTCTCCTCTCTCTCTCCCTCTCTCCTCTTTTTCTCTCGATATGTTGTCTACAGAAATCTTACCACTCTCTCTCCTTCCCTCTATTTGTATATCCAAACCTTTCCAAAGTCCATCATTTCCTTCTCTCTCCTCCTCCTCCTTCTCTACTAAAGCATTCACAATGGAGTAGTTAGTTTCTTTTAAATTTGGCTATCAAAAATTCATTTTTTCTATTTTAACTATTCACTTTTATAATACACCATCCATCAGCATCTCTATTTTTTCTCTATATCTTTTAAAATATTCATATTTTATTTTATTATATTTATTTTACAAAAAAAAAGTCAGGAAATGGCCAAATAAACATGTGATCAGTGTTTCTGAATCCTAAACGCTACATGTGGGAGACGACATTAGAGTTGCCGAAGCTAGGATCGCTAGGAGTTGGCCGCCAGCGTGAGAGGATGTTGGTGACACCGACGGTGGGTCGAATGAAATCCGTGGAGTCTGAAACCCATTTTTATTGTTCGATTTGCACATGGAAGATGATTGGGCTGTTGCCGTAGCTGGTAACACCGGGGTTTCATCGTCGGCGTGAGGGGATGCCGGTGATGCCGGCGGTGTGGCTAGTGCTGACTGGCGGTAAGTTGAAAGCTAAAAATGACAATGATGACGTTGAAGACATCTACTGCTAGAGAAAAAAAATTAATAAAATATTATTTGAAGATGAACAGTGTTGCACTATATATAACGCAAATACTGTTCATATTTTCATAAGTTTTTTATTTTTATTTTAAAGAGTCCAATGGAGTGCATTTTTTGATACTTTGAGTTATATTTTATAAAAAGATGTTGTTTAACTACTCTATTGAGAATGTTCTAATTAGCCCATCCCACGGCAAAACTACCCATTTATCAAACAAGAAATTCCAGAGTAAACAAGAGAAAAAAAAAGAATGAACTATCTGAACTCGGTAGAAATCCAGTGTTAACTCTCTTCAAATCGATAGAAGAAATTAGTTCTTCTTTGGCAACTCGATCGCAAATATGAATAGACAGGATATCTATTACTCAAATCTCAAGAACTTAACCAACGCACATCATAAAAGACCCCGCAAATAGAAAGAAGAAATTAAATAATTGATATTAAATCACCCATATCCAACGAAACAACACCCAGATAGTTAAAATCGCACTTTTTAGCGAACAAACACACAAGATCGAGTTTTTCATTGAAATTTGAGGAGTTTTGCCAAAGCAAATGCTTGATTTTCAAAAACTAACTCACCCCATTACAAGACCAAACTTCTGCGAATGCTTAGTCGTGATGGAGAGAGAAGGAGAGAGAGGTAGGGATTTTTGCAGAGGAATGGATCGGGAGAGAGAGAGAGCAAAGAAAGAGAGGGGGTCGGGAGGGTGGTATGGAGATGATAATCACCTGCAGCGTGTCGAGTATGGATTCTTGATCAACCACTTATGTGGCATGTTTTTGTTGCTTTGGAATAATTGTCAGTGTAGGGGACACCATTTGGAAGTTTTTCCTTCTCCAAAAGGCTTTCGTCTGTTTTGGCTTTGCAAAATGCTATGTCTACTTTTTGTGTTGCTTTGTAAAGAGAAATTTTGGTAATATGGTCATTTTTTAGGCATTAATATGGGACATTTGTGTAGTTCACAAGAAACTCATTATATATGCTATTAGGTAAAAGAGAGAGAGTTGCTTTTATTTATTTTTTCTTTTTGGAACTAATCCTCTCTCTCTCTCTAAGCTCTCGCAAACCCTTTCTTTGAAAAACCTCTTTGCCGTCTGATACCTAGGAGGAGGGCGGCGCCTCGTCTCCGGCCCTCTCCTCCGGCTTTTTCTTTTTTCTTTTTTCTTTTTCTTTTCTTTGGTCTGGTGTGTCTCTCGGCCACCGGTTGTTCCTGTTTTGATGGTGGTTTTCGAGGTTGTGTTTTTCGTTTCGGCTTTTGCAAGTTGATGTAGCTCCGGTGGTCTTAGACCACCACGCGCCTCATCTTCGCTCTCGTCGTTCGCCGATCTTGTTGTCACCTGGAGTTTTTGTCGAACGGAGCGATGCGTGCTCCACACGCGCGGGGTTGGTTTGTACACGCTCTGCGATTTGGTGCAATTTCTTCCGTCGTATGCGAATGATCTGTTGCCACTGAGCTACTGTGACATGTGGTTTCCACTCCTAGCGAGGCGCGCGTGGAACGTGTGTTCCACGCATCTCCACCGCCAGCTGTTTTTGGTTGTTTTGTGTTTGTTGTGTTTTGTTTGTTGTTGTATATATTTGTTTGTATAGAAAAAATTTATATTTGAGGAATAGTCTCTCGAGCTTAGCTCGTAGAGTTTTAGTCTTCTCCTCTTTTTAGAGGATGAGCTTAGTATATACCTCCATTGGAGGTACTGTTTTAGTCTCTCAGATTTTATCTGAGAGTGGTAGAAGTTTATGCTTTCATTTGTACTTAGTTGACGTGTAAACTGAGTTTCTCAGTTATATGGGTCACATTGTAGACTTCCTCTTTATAGTTGAATGAATGTCGACTATTTTTTTCAAGAAAGGTAAAAGAGAGAGAATAAAAATAAATTCCTTTGTCATCAAAACTAATGAGAAGTACCGCACGTACGTTGCACTGCATGTCAAATATGATCATTAAAAATAAGAGGAAAAAGGATTTATTTGTCAAATATGATCACGACTTATATATATATAATTAGTAATGGATTTTATGATCTACTATGTCAAGTTCAGCAGGAACAATTAAAATAGCAGTTCTAACTCTACAATATGGTTGTTAGTGATAAAACTCTACTATGTCTCTGTGACCAGCCACCATGCCCACCCTGTTTGGCCTTTGCTTGGTTGGGATAGGGATCCCGACTTATAGACGGGGGATGTGAGAGCAGATGCCCACAAGCTTTAGGCTACCAGGGGCCAGGGCTTTACTTGGGCCCAAGCCTAAAGTTTACCCTGTTCACCCAGCCAAATTATATATATTTCTACATAAAACAACAATGTTTTATATTTACAAGTGAGTATATTTAAGCCAAAAACCCTAATATCCTCCCAACTCACATTAAGAATGATCCTTGAGTCCTGGTCTAATGGCAGCAATGGTATTTATAGCTGGTTGATAAAACTTGAATTGAGCTGCATTAAAAGGTAGATTAGCATCATATCACTAGTTTGCTACAACCAACTTTGCTTTGTCAATTATCTACATAGAACACATAGCACTTTTAATGGAAGGTTGAGATCGAGAAGTTGTTCTTGAGGCAAAAAATCTATTTAATGCCCCCACTAACTTTCTAGTTCCACACTTTTCTCCTTCCCCTTACCTTTCGAATGTTGATAGTTTCCCTCAATATTATCATCAAATTTTAAATCTACATGGTCTCCAATCTTTGAGCTTAATTGTTTTCCTCTCTTTGTTTTTTTTCATTTCATTAGGTAGCTCCTTCATTTGTCATTTTGCATCATCAGAGACCTTTTTACATGCTTCTACATTACCTATAATCCAAGTAGATGATACTTTAACCGAGTGATTTTGTCACCTTTAATTATTTATTACAATACACACATTCAGTATTGTTTCTTGCCCTTGGCACTACATGTGCATGGATTCATACAGGATCTTCTGAACTTGCTGGAGCAAGTGTTGCAGATATAGCATTGGTTGATTGACACCCAAACATTTTTATACTTGTAACACCCAGGTCCAGTGTTACTCTGCTTTCTATTTTTTTTTAGATTTATCAGTGCCAAAATCCCATTTGAGTTTCCATTTTTTTTAAATAGACCACGAGCCTAAAATCTCTATGTTGGTAAACTATAATTTTTCTCATTGGATTTGATAATTAGGTTAAAAACATTTTTATGGGCCAAGAACATTTTTTTTTATGTCGGTTTGTTTTATTTTTTAATTTTGAGTCAAGTTCCAAGACTCAGAGAAAAATCCCATTTATTCTTTTATGCATTACCAGTCGTGGGCCCAAATATTTGAAATGGGCTTAAAGGCCAACGCCGTGAGATCATGTTTAGACCCCATGCCATGTACCTCTTATCTTCTTGTAGAGTCTTCAATTAGTATTTATATGCTCACATTTCCTTCCTCTCAAACAAAAGTTATCACGACAACTTCTTCTCTGTCCTAGGTTTTCAGTGCCACACCAGTGTTCTCCCCCCACCACTGCTGCTACCTTCTTGAACTACCTGTAGCCACAACAAACCACTAAGAGTCACCACCCTTTCATGCTGCAACCTCTCCTTCATGCACTAGTAGTCATCAAGCCACCCTTCCATCGTAGCACCACTACAAGAGTGCATGTAGTGAGCCGTTGTAACTTAACTGAATAATTGAATGTAATAGACAGATATAGAATGAATATGAGAGAGAAAAAGAGAAAGAGAGAGAGAGAGAGAGAGAGAGAGTTAAGAACCGTGAGAGAAGTTGCTAGTTCCAGAGTTAGCCTCCATTGTAACTTGTGGTCTGTATTTATATTGCTTCATGAAGAAGATGAATAGGGTTAAACGACTGTGTTTAACTCTTTCAATACAATACTTGCTAAACAACTTGCCCTTTAATACACAAACAGCTTGTTGTTACCACAACTCACTTAAAGGACTTACGAGAACAACAACATATTACTTGTTTACAATCCATTTATCTAACGACAATCATATTATTAAAGCTAACTAACATAACGACTTTTTCTTTATTCATAGCACCATTTCTTCCCATCACTACTGCAACAGTGTCCTTCCTCTTTAGGTACTTAACAAATGCCCTTCCCCTTTAGAAAACCTTGCCCACAAGGTGGGAAAATTTTTCACGAAGCTTCCAGTAAGACTCCCATGTTGATTCTTCTAGAGATGCCTCCTTCAACTATATCATAACGTCTATTAAAGGCCTATTGTTAACCTTCCATGTCCTTCTTTGCAAAGTCATTTCTGCTTTAAGTGCCATCTAACCATGAAAATTAAGGGGAGGCAAGGTAGCAAGTGGCAAAACTAATTGGCCTAATTTATTCTTTAGGTAGGAAACATGGAAAACAAAATGTAAGCTTGAAGATTGAGGCAAATCTAGCTCATATGCCAACTTCCCAATTCTCACTAAAATCTTAAACGGGCCATAAATTTAGGAGATAATTCCAGGTTCTTTCTAATAGATAGAACTACTGCCTATAAAGTTGTAGCCTTAGAAAAACCCAATCCCCAACATTGAACTCTCTTTCAGTCCTCAACTTATCAGCCTGCATCTTCATTCTTTCTTAAGCAGCTTGCAAATTTTTTTTCAATACTACTAACACTTCCTCTCTAGTTCTTAAGGCCTGATCCACTTCTTGGCTAGCAAATAATCCAAGGATAGAATTTTGTAATTTGGTTGGTGGTTTTGTAGATGAATTATATGTGGTATTATACCACCACTCAACTAGAGTCAACCAATCCATCCATGCACTTGGTTCATCAGCTGTAAAACATCTCAAAAATTGCTCCAACCCTTTGTTAACTGCCTCAGTTTGGCCAACAATTTGAGGGTGATAGGTAGAAAAATAGGTAAGAGTAACTCCTTGTAATCTCAACAATTCTCTCTAAAATGAGCTGGTAAATGTTTCCCCTTTGTCAAAAACGATTGTATTAGGCATACCATGCAATTTAAAAACATGGTCAAAAAATACCAGTGCTACTTTTGCAGTTGTAAAGGGGTGTTTGAGGGCCATAAAATGAGAAAATCCACAACAATTATCACTATAGAATATCCCTTTGATATTGGTAGGCCTTATATGAAATTCATATCTATCCAAACATATTGGGGCAATGGTAAGGGTTGTAACAATCTAAGGATTATGAATTGTCTTAGACTTACACCTTTGGTAGATCTTGATTACGCCCAAAGAATAATGTGGTCGTTTGCAGTATAGCTTTGGGGTGTCAATTTCACAGAGAGATGGATTGAGAAATGAAAGATAGTGACAAAATTGACTAAAAGATTTAGAAGAGTGCAAAAAGTGATTTTTGAAGTGTGACGTAAATTAAAACTAAATGAGTAATTTGAAAAGTATAAAAATGAGATGAAAAATAGAGCGTGGGGAACTCCTTGCGTATTTCTAGTGTTTAAATTTACTTTTAATTCATTGATAACTCAATTGAGAATTCTATGTCCAAATTCTCAATCGCAAGATAGAACATTAATAACTAGATTTAAATCAAATGTATCTTTTTGAAAAATCATTTATCGTGATTCAAGAACAAAAATTGTTATCACTATTGAGAAAATTCAACATCGACAATATACTCAGGGAACGATACTATACCAGATAATTAAATCAATATAAACAATCAATTGCTCCAAAAATAATCATAGAACTAATCCTTTCAATGGAAAAGCATGACTAAATCCATAAACAAAATAGATTCTATAATTATTTGAAGACGTAAAATATCACAAATAAATTGAGAATGATAGAACAAAAGACTTTTTATATTTAAAGACCAAATATATGAATCAAAAATAAATTACAAATACCATCGCACACAAGATCATCCTTAGCCCTTATTTAGTTGTTCATCCACATGATAAACAACCAAATTCTTCAAGAGAGAAATAAAAAAAACAACACTTTGATATGCTCCTCCCTTTTTTCAAAGGCTGAGAAGGCTCTTCCCCCATCCAAGCATCCAAGCATCCAAGCATACCTTGATACACGCCCCACTCCCTCTATTTATAAAGTTTTTTTCTTGCAAGTTTGTCAAGCTAAAATCATAACAAATGCAAGTTGTATTGTCGTGTATCTCTTTTCTTCCGAGTAGATGTGTAGTGGCCGGAATTGAGGTGTATGAATTGTGTAGCTCTTCTTTAATTAGTTGATGTCAGTTTAATTCCATGATAAAGTGCCATATGTTACTTTGCATGGATGTGAAACAATTTCAACTTTGAAGAGGTGGAGTGCTGTATACCACTTTGCTTCCTCCCCATTTGTTGCCATATGAGATAACAACTTGGTAAATAATTCCAGCTCACAACAGCTGAATTCTTCTCTTCAATTCATCTCAAAGTGTCATGTCTTACTTTTCATATCTTCTTCAATCATAGCATGCGGGTCCCCTGAGTTTTAATTCAAGTCAAATGTCATGCTAGATCCATGTGAGTGTGATGAAGTTGCTAGTTGATTTTCTGAATTAGTTGCCGCCTACCACATGTGGCTGCTTGTGTCTTCATTTCATCATGTCGGTTTGCACTTCATTTTTCCTTTTGTTGTTTATCAATTAATTTGAATAAAGAGAAGGGACCCATGTGAATCATTATATGTGACCTCATGGATTTAATTCTTTTTACAGCCATAGGACTTGAAGTTATTTTGTGATCCGAAGTGCCGTGTAGCATGACTTTCTTCCTTCAACAATTCGGCTGGAAAATGAAACATGAGAGATCAAGCATTAATTAAATAGGAGACAAGATTGGATGCATGTTGATTTTACAAAATGATTTGCCGTGTATGTGTAAACATGCATGGGTTTAAAAATCTCAACATCTCTTGCAAATTATAAGCCATTTTTGATTTTCCAAAATTGAGATATAAAATATTATGAAATCATGCTCAAATTTATCTCAATGTGAATAAAAATTAATATTAATAATACAAGTTATAATCCATTCTTTCTATTCATTTTTTTAGCAATTTAATTCAAAGATTGAATATTTTGAGTGCATTTTTATGCACTCATCAGATCTCATATTCTCTAATAAAAGCCTTCACCTCTATTTTCAAACCAGATTAATAGAAATATGTTCTAGCGTTGTGTAAGGCTTTTTGAAATCCTAAATGACCAGTAGATGGACTCGAATGGACATAGCTCAGCAGCTTAGTCTTCAACTGCGGACAGTTAGGAGCATAAATCTTTCCCTTTCTAAACAAAACTCCCTGCTTCAAAGTGAACTTGTTGTCGGTAGAAGACCCTTTAGACAATAATTTTAGTTGTTGCTTGACCACTGCATCATTGCAATATGATTTCAACTCATCTAACCAAGATGGTACAGGAAATGAAATTGCATAAACTTAAACCTTCTCATATTGGAAATCTCTTTTAGACAGAGCATCAGCTACCTTATTATCTACTCATTTTTTGTACTTAATACAAAACTGATAACCCAATAACTTGAAAATCCATCTTTGTTGAGTTGTTGTACCTATTTTCTATTTCGAAAGATACTTCAAACTCAAGTGGTCAGTTTTGATAGTAAAAACTGATCCAAGCAAATAAGTCCTCCACTTTTGATGGCCAACACCACTGCAAGCAACTCCTTTTTTCAATTCTTCAATAGCCAAAGTGATTGTTGTACTCCACACAAATGCATCTTTTTTGAATAAGGAAGTCAAGGGTGTTGCAATCTGACCATATGATCTGATAAATTTCCTATAGTATTCAGTTAATCCCAAAAATCCTCTCAAAGCTTTCAGATTTTTAGGGTTTGGCCTCTTACTCATTGCCTTTAATTTCATTGGGTCAATTTTCACACCCTCCTTAAAAATTATATGCTCCAAATATTTAATCCCCGAGCATGAAAAATGACATTTAGATTTCTTTGCATACAACTGATTTCTCTTTAAAACTTCTAAAACAGTTGACAAATGCAAAAGATGAGATTTTAAAGCTTATGCCATTTTCAACTGATTGCTGATACCAATTGTAGTGAGCCCTTGTAATTGAACTGAATAATCGAATGTAACAGACGTATATAGAATGAATATAAGAAGAGAATCAGAGAATTAGAGAGAGAGTTAAGAGTCGAGACAGAAGATGAATAGGGTTAAACGACTGTGTTTAACCCTTTCAGTACAATAGTTTCTAAATGACATGCCCCCTTAATACACAAACAGCTTCTCACTTAAAGAACTTATGAGAAACACATTATATATTACTTGTTTATAATCCATTTATCTGAAGACACCTTATTATCAAAGCAAACTAACATAACGACTTCTTCTTCCTTCGCAGCACCATTTCTTCCCATCACTACTGCAACAACATCCTTCCTCTTTAGGTACATAACTATTAGAGTTTATATATTTTTCATGTGTATTGTATTTTGTCCTTTTATGTAATTTTATTTACATTGATAGCTGGCAGATTTCCTTAAGTCAGTTACATTTGTATATAAATAGATGTACTGTTCATTCAGATAATAAGATAAATTTTGAGGCATTATTCAAATATGTTTGAGTTTAATATAGTATCAGAAGAGATATTCTAAAGTCTTTCACATACATCATCTTCCACTTTCAGCCATTTCAATTTTGTCACTTTTCACTTTACCATTTCGCTTTCATCATCTCACTTTCAGCCATTTTGCCTTCGTCATTTCGCTTTCAGCCATTTTGCCTTCGTCATTCATCATGATTTTACTCGTGATTTCTTCACAAAATCTATTCGATTCTTTCATTCGAACACTTTCGTGACTTCGTCAAGTGATTTTCTCCCTTCGATTTCGAAATTTCACTTCGATTTTGTCTTCATTCAGTCCAAACCCTAAATTTATGATTTCATTCGATTTTGTTTGATTTCGTTCGATTCTTCTTTATACTTTGTTTCATCTGAGTTTATTCAACGATTTAGCTTGTTTTCCTGAGTTAAATCTTTGTTTCCTCAGCTTAAACACTTCTTATGCCCAAACACAAGTCATCGAACAAATCCTTGTCCAATTCTATGGCTGAAGCTTCCAGTCCTTATTTCCTTCATCCAAGTGATAATCCAGGAGTCAATCTCGTCTCACAAGTCCTCACTGGTGAGAACTATCATTCGTGGTCTAGGTCCATGCAAATGGCACTATCTGCCAAGAACAAGCTCAGCTTTGTGAATGGAACTCTCCTCAAGCCTTCAGATTCGACATATCCACTTCTTGCATCCTGGAATCGATGCAATAATTTGATAGTATCGTGGCTTCTTAGTTCTATTTCATCAGATATTTCAGCAAGCATTTTATACATAAATACTACTCATGAGATCTGGAATGATCTCAAGGAATGTTTTTCTCAAAAAAATGGACCACGTATATTTCGATTACAGAAGTCCATCTCGACCTTATCTCAAGGTCAGATGTTTATAAGTGCCTATTTTACAAAATTAAAAGGCCTTTGGGACGAGTTGATTAACTACAAACCTGTTCCGATTTGTACATGTGGAGCTATTAGAATCTCACTGCATACGTTCAATAGGAATGTATTATTCAATTCCTAGTTGGATTGAATGAGTCATAGCATTAGCTAGGGCTCAGATACTCTTGATGGAGCCCCTACCTTCTCTTAACAAGGTGTTTAGCCTTGTTTTACAAGAGGAACAATAGCGTGAGATATCTGTTCTTCCTATTGTTCCAATTGAAACTCATGCTTTCGCCATTAATGCTAACCGATCTGTGAAGCCTACCTTTAAGAAGGAACGTCCTGTGTGCAAGCATTGTGGTGCTATAAGACATGTCATTGACATGTGTTTCAAGCTCCATGGCTATCCTCCTGAATACAAGGTCAAGCCGAGACAATAGTCTTTGGCCAATCACGTTGTCTCTAATAACAATTCTTCGGTTGCATCTCCATTTACTTTCACTGAGTCTCAATATCAACAGTTATTGGCTATGCGATCATCAAAAGATTCTGTTCCATCACAACACACTGTTAATGTTGTGTCATCCACTTCACATGCTGGTATTGATTGCTTTTGTTCTCATATTTCATCTGTTTTTTCCACTACTTGCCGTATACCTTCAGATATTAATTCCTATGGTTGGATTCTTTATTTTGGAGCCACCGATCATATGGTTCCATCAATATCTTTTTTTTTTCCACTTGTACTCCTATTTTTAATACTTCGGTTAATCTTCCTAATGGTCAGAGTGTCACTGTCACACATATTGGGACTATCCACATCTCAAAGGACTTTATTCTTAGAGATGTTCTTTGTATTCCTGTTTTTTCCTTCAAATTAATCTATGTTAGCAAGTTAACTTCAAATCTAACTTGTTGTTTGTCTTTTATCTTTGACTTTGTCTTCATACAAGACCTGAATTATTGGAAGCTAATTGGAGTGGGTAAGCACAATGGAGGCCTATATTTCCTACAAGAATCGGGCTCTTCAATAAATTTCAGATCTGTACCTTCTATTCCTTTAGCTAGATAGTCTTTTAATTGCTCCAAATCATTTAAAATTTCCTTGTTTGATATATTGGCATCGTAGGTTAGGTCATCCTTCTGTTTCAAGGATGAAATTGCTGCCTAATAATGATTCATGCATTGATTTTGTAGAATTTAAATTTAAATGTCTTGTATGCCCTTCAGCAAAACAAAAAAAATTGTCATTTCCTAATAATACTCATATTTCAAATTTTCCTTTTGAATTGATTCACTGTGATGTGTGAGGTCCTTTTTCTACTTATACAATTGAAGGTCACAAATTTTTTTTAACAATTGGTTGATGATTATACATGAGCTATATGGATTTATCTTTTACAATGCAAGTATGAAGTTGCTATTCTTGTTCCTCAATTTTTCAAACTTGTCAAAACTCAATTTAACACAAAACTCAAAAAAATTTGTACTGATCATGGTACTGATTTTTCTTTAACCTCTTTTCTTAAGTCTAAAGGGGTTATTCACCAATTCAGTTGTGTTGAAACTCCTCAACAGAATTCTGTTGTTGAGCGTAAATATCAACATCTTCTAAATGTGTCTCAAGCTCTAATATTTCAATCTGGTCTTCCACTTGTTTTTTGGGGTGATGCACTTCTTACAACTACACATATTATAAATAGATTGCCTACGCCTACTCTAGGTAATAAGTCACCTTGTGAGTTACTTTTTCATTCACCTCCTACTTATAAACATCTTAGAACATTTGGTTGCCTTCATTTTGCATCATCCCTTCTAAGATCACGTTCCAAATTTGATCCTCGAGTACGATAGTGCATTTTCCTTGGTTATCCTTTTGGGATAAAAGGTTACAAATTATTTGACCTAAACATAAAAACTACCTTTCTCTCACGAAATGTAAATTTTCATGAGAACATTTTTTCTTACAAACATTCATTTCCTTTACCATTTACTTCTTCAAGTACTTCCAATACAAAGCATTTTAATAATGATATTTCATTACATGTTCAAAGTTCAACATCAACTTTTTATCAATTTAATGTGACTTCAATTCCTCCAGAGCATGTTCAGATATCTAATACAAGTTCACCTACCATTAGGGAACCTGTTACCACTTTAAATACATCACAATCAGTCCCTTACACGTCATAAATCATTCCAAAAAATCATATTCCCAAAAAACAGCCCATTGTTCCATTACGTAGGTCCTCTAAAGTTAGAGGAACACCTGGTTTTTTGCAGAATTACTATTGCAACTCCCTTGCTACCAATTCTACATCAACTTCCTCAGGTTCTTCTCCTATACCAGCAGAGATTTATTATGATATTCATTCTTTTATTTCTTACAAAAAGTTATCTTCTAAACACAAATAATTTGCCTTAGCCATTATTGCTGATATAGAGCCTGAGTTCTATCATTAGGCAGTCAAGCATCCTTATTGGAGAGATGCTATGACTGCTAAAATTGTAGCCTTAAAAAATAATAACACGTGGACTGTTGTTTCATTACCCCCTAGAAATGAACCTATTGGATGCAAATGGGTTTATAAGATCAAGTACAAATCTGATGGATCTATTGAGGGTTACAAAGCACGTTTGGTTGCCAAGGGTTACACCCAACGTGAAGGATTGGACTATTCTGAAACTTTCTCTCATGTAGCAAAAACGGCTACTATTCGTACTCTTCTTGCTATAGCATCTGTTCAGAAATGGTTTTTAGTCCAAATCGATGTGAATAACACTTTTTTACGTGGAGATTACTGGAGGAAGTTTACATGGCTCTTCCTCTCGGATTTCATACTAAGGCGGAGACTCAAGTGTGCAAGTTGAATAAATCGTTCTATGGTTTGAAACAAGCCTCTCGTCACTGGTTTTCCAAGTTTTCAAATGCCCTCATTGAACTTGGTTTTACCTAGTCTAAGGCTGACTATTCTCTATTTACTATTTCCAAACCATATTCTTTTATTGCACTACTTGTATATGTAGATGACATTCTCATTGCTAGTAATGATTTTCATGCTATTGATGAATTGAAGACATTATTGGATAGCAAATTTTAAGTTAAAAGATCTTGGTCCCACTAAAGTACTTCCTTGGTTTGGAAGTGGCAAGGTCTCCACAAGGTATTTCTTTGTACTAAAGAAAATATGCCTTGGAAATTTTACAAGATATTGGATTTCTTGGAGTAAAGCCTTCATCTTTTCCCATGGAGTAAAATTTAAAACTTAGTAGGGATTCTGGTGATTTGTAGAAGGATCCTATTATGTTTAGATAGTTAATTGGGAGATTATTATACTTAACCATCACACGGGCAGATTTAACCTTCTCTGTGCATCGGCTTAGTCAATATATGGATAAGCATTGTGAGTCTCATTTGCAAGCAGCTTATCGTATATTGCAGTATGTTAAATCTACTCCAGGCCATGGTCTATTTTTTCTAGCCAATTCTTCTCTACAAATCAAGGCTTTCACAGATTCCGATTAGAGTTCATGTCCAGATACTCGAAGATCCATTACTAGATATTGTGTTTTTCTTGGAGATTCGTTGGTCTCATGGAAATCAAATAAACAACAGACGGTGTCTAGATCATCTGCAAAAGCTGAATATTGATCTATGACTACAACTACTTGTGAAATAGTTTGGCTTCTCAACTTACTTTCTGATTTTCAAGTTCCTCATACTAATGTTGCTCATTTGGTTTGTGATAGTACAGCTGCATTGCATATTGCAGCAAATCCTATTTTTCATGAACGCACAAAGCATATTGAGCTTACTTGCCACTTTGTAAGGGACAAGCTTTAAGATGGACTTATTCAAATTTTTCATGTTGCCTCCCAACATCAACTTGCTAATGTTCTCACCAAACCATTGGGATTTCAGCAATTTTCAACTCTGATAGTCAAGATGGGAGTTCATTCCATTTACTCTCCATCTTGAGGGGGAGTATTAGAGTTTATATATTTTTCATGTGTATTGTATTTTGTCCTTCTATGTAATTTTATTTACATTGATAGTTGGCAGATTTCCTTAAGTCGGTTACATTTGTATATAAATAGATGTACTGTTCATTCATATAATAAGATGAATTTCTAGGCATTATTCAAATACGTTTGAGTATAATAATAATAGTGCACCCCACCTACAGAAGCAACCAACGTAAACCACCACCAAAGAGTCACGCCCAACTCCATGCACAGCAAGCCACCCCGTGTTTCCCTTTGGTGCACGCTGTTGTTTCAATCACATCTTACAACCATGAGAAACAGCAACTTAAGTCAGCCACTACACAACCACACGAAATCGAAACCACCATATGACCTTTGTTTTCCCACACCCGAAATAGGGGAATTATTTCTACCACCGTGAGCCAACATAACCACCTTGTGCATCGCGTGGTGCAGCCCTCCACTGCCATCATGCTCAACTACTCCATCCATGGCTGTACCACCTTGACCTCCAACCCTCTCGGTGAGCATCTCGCACGACTTCTCTCCCTTTCACGACTTTTTGTCTTCGTCTCTCCCTCTTTCTCTCACCATGTTTCTCCCTCTTTCAGCCAGCCGCTTAGCTCCGCTCATGCCTCTGCTAGTTCACAGAAGTTGATCACGATGAGCCTCTGCACGCGATTACTCTAAATCCATAGATTTTTTTTTTTGAAATGACCCTAACTCCGTAGTTAATTTCTACAAGTTAGTCTGGTTTTAACATTTGCGTAAGGTGGAAGAAGAGTAACTTAGAAAATTTACAATTGTGCCCTTAATGCCAAACATAAGGTTTTAAAATAATAGGTACTCTATTATGATAAGATGTTTCAGTTATGCTATGCCAAAGAAATTTTGATTCTAATTATTTCTAAATTTTCACTCTGATATTTTTTATAACATGTTCCGATTCTGCAATCTGAATGTAAAAATATGTTGTTATGCATTCTGAATTTTGTAAATGCTCATGTTAATATTACTAGTATATGTTTTCTGTTTACTGAATTGTTAATAACTCACCCATTATCTCCATAATGTTTTTTAGATTTATTTTATGGCTCAATTAGAGAGCAAGAGTAGGATATGTTAGCGATGTTGATGATGTAGAGGATTAAGTACCTAAAAGTACAATGAGTCTTACTTAGTAAGTTTATTAGTTTCGATTATTTTGATCTGTCAAGTTGTGGATAATTAGAGTCTTTTGGAGATGTTGTGTTGCTTTTGTTAAGGTATTTGTTTAGTATTTTATGTGGAAAAACTTGGATATTTGTGTTGAACAACTAAATATGATATTTTATGGAGTTTCTGGATTATATTCCTGTGTCATTAGAAATGATTTTAAGTGATAAGAGCTAACTATCCGGATCTCCATATTCCAAGTGTTACAATACTATTGTTTAATAACTTATAATTCAACACTTATTCAAGTTCAACAGTTTAGTTTACAACACTTATTTATTTAACACTGTATTTTTTAGTTGTGATGCTTTAATGTGGTGTGTGTTGTGACGACCCCGAATTTTCATATTCTTAATTAATTATTTATATTAATAATATTAGTAATTTAAGTTGGTAGGAATAAAGGCTTTGGCTTAGAATTGAGCTTTGGGAGTATGGATTAGAGTATTGGTCTAGAGTATGGTGTGTAAACCCAAAGGCCCATAGGTTGGATCCATTAGTCAACCAAACTCATGCATGAAGACACATGTCACTCTACGAGAGTTTTAGGAAGTCATCTAAGACTAGTAGGTGTGAGGAAGAAAATGTTAGTGGTTGGAGAGTTGACTAGTTGTTTTCTTGAAGGAAGAAGTGTGTAATCCCAAGATGAGATATTCTCATCATTTGGATAGTAAGGAGGCGTGTAAGGGAGAGGGAAAATCTTCCATTTTAGTCTCCTTAGGATCACACCAAATCTAGTCAAAGACACATGATAGATTTGGAAAAGAGAGAAGTGGAAGAATGGAAGAGTGGGAAGGGGAGCATGTTCGGGTAAGGGAGTGCCGAACCCCTTTGGGGTGTTTCCCATGTAATTCTATCCAAATCTAGATGAATGACCATTGAGAGATCTTGAGAGAACATATAGAAGCATGGTGGATGATTGATTGAGTGAGGGAAACATCATTGGAAAGAGAAGAAGTAGATGGAAGAGGGAGCAAGTTTCGGGTGGCACATTGGAAGGGTGTAGCCGACTACCTTATTTTTGGGTCTCTTCAAGTGTTTCCAAATCTAAGTGATTTAGACAAGTGAGATTGTGTAAGTGTAAAGTACATGTGTGTAAGAGTGTAAGAAGGAGTGGTGATTTGATAAGTTGATTGATGGTTGCTTGAAAGGAGAGAAAACCATGGGAGAAAGGGGAAGGTTTCAGGTGAGACCAGAAGTGGGATAGCCGAATGCTTCATGCTCTTTTTTCCAAAAGGATGATCTTGAAATCTTGTGGAATGACATGTGAAGGGATTGGTGAGTGTGTGAGGAGTGTGTGAAAAGAAAGGAAGGGCTTGGAGCCTATGTCATGCGCCGGCCATAGGAGCAAGTGGGGGGGTAAATGGTTGTCAACCAAGTACATGTTAGCTTAGGCATGATTTCACCCTAGTGATGGGAGTCAAGTCTTTCCATCCATCAAGTGTCAACTTTTGACTAGGGAATGAGTGGCCTAAGTGCTTAGGAAACCCATGGCCGACTGGCCTTATGCGTGCCCCATCTCCCTCACTTGGTTTCACTTCCTCACAAGCACACACACACCCATACCTCTTGGCCTTGAGCATTTCTCTCTACTCTCACCATTGTCTTGCTTCCTTGTATCTCCTAAATCTCAAAACACTCTAAGTCTAGTGGAGTTAGGAACAAGCTTTCTTGAGTGGAGGTGCTTTTGAAGAGGTAAGTGAAATCTTAAGTTGATTCAAGTATAGGAACTCAAGGAAGATCACATGCTACACCTATGTTTTTGATTCTCTAAAATCTTCTCTTTAAAACCTTATGATTATAGTTTGTTCTAATGAAACATTTTATAGATTTTCAAAGTTAATCAATCCTACTAGGAGTATGTTAAGTATTTCCTTATTTTGCCTTTAGCATTTCTAGTATATTTTTAAGAGAATGTAATTGTATTGTTTGATTTTTTGCTTGCTTATGCTAGGATAAATTTCTTTGATAAAATGCTATGCTTAGTTAGTTATGAATCCGTGCTTAAAAACCTATGATTCTTTTAGGTTTGAGATTATAATGTGATTGGTGGATTTAGCTAATTTGTTGCAAAGAAATCAACATGATATACATATTGATGAAATGCATGCATGACTAAGGTTGAGCTTGTTGGATATTGAATAAAATAGGTTAGATTCTTTGAGAAAATGCTTTGTTTATTTAAGTAGCAAAATCCATGCTTGGTTAAGGCTTCATGTTAGGTTAAAGTTTTATAAAACATTGGTGGATGTAGATACTTTCTGGCTAAGTATGAACGAAACATGACTAACATTGTAGATTGTGATAAAATGCATGCGTGATGAGTTAAAGTTTGAGACTTGAGAAAATGGAGATGATGCACATATGGGTTTCAGATTGGAGAACTTTTAGGGTTAATATCTTCCATGATTAATTATTCTTTCATGTCATGATTAAGTCTAGAATGTTTAGAAAACTTATAAGAATGAAAACTAGGAGCATGAAATGGTATGATTTTCAGCTTTCCTATGGATAATTAAGTATGCTATTTGTTTGGATAAGAAGTGATTAAAATATTAAATCTAAGGTCTATCAGATTCGGTCAACCCCATTTGGAAATGATAAAAAAAATGTTTAGATGATTCTATAAAGGTTTAGTGAGTGCATGGAGGAGGATGGAAGAAGAACACTCTAGGAAGAGGCTAAGGAGGGTCTCGGCCCAACCCTAGTGGGGGATGGCCGAGCAGCCCTTCTTCCTACTAAGCCCATTTGTATGCTTTTAAATAAGAAAGAAGTAGAATCCTATTGTGTTTGACTCGTGAATGAGCATGGCACATTGTCCAGTCGAACTTGTCTCACGTTTCACATGTTAAGTACTGGGAAGTTGCATGTCACATGCATGAAGCACAAAAATCATGTTTTTGGAGTCAAACATGTTCTTTTTTTTTTTAAAGAAAAGAAAAGAATTAAAATTTTATAAGAACCCCAAAGATTGAGACGAGGTAGTGCCCCAATGGAACTCCCTATTCACTTGGGAGTGAGTAAAGTCGAGTTAAAACCCCTGGGTCAACGAAGAACAGTCGGTGGACCATGTATGGTTCCAAAAGGTGTTCGAAGTGTGTCGCACCTAAAGCTAGTGGGTACCCAATAGCGGTGTTGGCTTGTGCCTTACTGTATAAGAATAAGGATGTAGTCACTTGATTTGAGTGGTCTCCGAGTGTGAAGAGCGGTTGACGTAGTCACTTAGACTTGAGTGGTGACCGGGTGATGCGAAAATTTGCATAATGTGTTACTTAGGCTTGAGTGGTCGCCTGGTAATAGGGTAACTAGTGAGAAACACACGGTGCATAGGGGAACCATGAGGTATCCAATAAGAAGTCATGACAAGAAGAACAGCTTTCGAGCCCAAGAAAATATATGAATAAGTAAATGACGCCTAAGATAAGAAATGATGAAAAGTATACAAAAATAAAATCTTTTGAAAATATGAGTCATGAGTTTTGTTACCCGATCTTATAAACAAGTGTAAATATATGACCTTATGAGTTAAAGAAAGACAAGTTGATGGAAGTTGACATGAGCATGTGCATTAGTCAAGTCATGAGTCCCATAATGCATGATGTATATATGTTGGTTGTTATTCACTTAAATGTGTGCTTGAGATGCTTTCGTTGAAGTAATTATGTACTTACTTAGATTTTTTGAAATCTCACCCTTTTATATTCCCATTATCGTTCTTTGTTAGGGACGATAGAAGTAGTTGCAGGAGAGGATGGCAATGAAGACAGTGATGACAGGGGAGACTCCCCAAACCTCTAATGGTCTGGTGACCTCACCACCTTTTGATGCAGTGACCCCTATCTTGTACAGCCAATTTATAGAAGACATGCGATGGAAGGTGCTCCACGAGGCCCCTGGATGGCAATGCAGCGGGTGTTGTCTCTCTTTGGGGTCCGACGGGTCTATATTCATAGACCGCGTTTATACTTCAGAGGCAAGGACGGACTTTCTACTTGGTGGGCGAGTAGGACTGACCCAATTCCTTTTTGGTCCTGGTGTGAATGAGGTCAATGACGAGCCTCCTTCTAAATAGAGGGTCATGGGTCAGCACCTGATTATTAATGTTTATTTTGTTTAAATATTTTGGGGTCTTCCACTATTTTGGAAGAAAGAGAAACTTATGAACTAATGAATTATGTTATTATTATCGTAATGAAGCTATTTTGGGATATTAAAATTATGAAACCATGTGATGATCAGTTAGAAGGGTTTGACCTTTTTTCGCTGTGATAACCTTTATTCACTGCTTTTATTTAGAAAAAAAAAATATTTATGATATGACGAGCTTCCTTGTGATGCTCATCCCCAACGTCTTGGTTTACGTGCGATCCCAAGTGTAAGTAGGGGCGTCGACATGTGTTTTGCTGTAAAGACTAAAGAATCATGGATTGTGTGGACTCGGCCCTATCTATTAATAGGTGTGTTTTGCTTATAGATGAACTTGTCCATGCTTGAAACAACTTTGATATATAACTCAGTTAAGACATGACCACATTAGGAACATAGTTTCAAATCTGGGAAGTATCAGGGTTTATCTTTCAAGAAGTCCACCAGTAATATTAAGTTATTAACACTTAAAAACAACATGCAGCAAGTTGCAAATTAAGGAAAACAAAAAGTACGTACTAAATGATCTCATAATTTGATCATAAGGCTGAAACCCAAGCAAATAGTGTTTATATTTTATAATTTAGAAGAAATATTTGGGCCGATTATGGCTTTAAAACCTAATGTAAATATAATGGTAGCTAGATTAAAGGATAGTAATTTTCAATTACCAATAGTTATATACGTTAGGCATATAAAGTTGAATCATTATTGATCAATAATGGGGGTTTCTCTTTGTTGTTCTTTAATTTCTCTTTTTGTTAATTTGATCTATAATCATGTGAATTAGGATTTAGGTGTTGGGGTGTAGGCCACTAATCTTCTAAGAGAATAACTTGGGTTGATTCATGGCTAGTAGGGAGAAGGATAAATGAAAAAATGGACCAATACATGACAGCGGCACGAGATGAAGGAGGCGACGGCGACAGTCACATGCTGTTGGCTCAATAGGCAATGCTAAGGAGAAATGAAGAAGGGAAAATCGGGAAAGATCGAAATTCTTGGGATCACTAAGGTGGGCTAGGTCTGGCTAGGCATGTGGGATTGATAGAGGTTGAGAGGTGGCCTCCTTGCCACCTTATTGCTTGAATCGCACGGAGGAAGGAAAATGACTTCATTGAACAAATTTGCAATCTAGCTAGGAGGAAGACATTGTTGATTTCTGGAAAGTGGGAAACCAAAAAGAACAAAAACCTATTACTTATGATTTTATGAAAATTCCCCTGAGTTTTTATTTAAATTACAAAATTGAGCCACTCAGCCATTTTATCTGTAACGCCCTAATTTTTTGCCTCGATTAAAACGTAAATAAAAGCATCTGGACAAGTAATACAAGGCTACTTACCCTACATAAACGTAAGAAGTAGCATGCATGCATCTAAGCTTACTAATTAAATGCAATGCAAATCGCAGCTAGAAGAGGTAAAATTCCAATATATGCAAAGAGATCTAACTCTTGCATAAATAGATCACATGGCATAATAAAACTTTAACCTTCAAAATTTCATATTTACAAAAACAGATTGTATCCAAGGCTTACAGAACCCAATTAGTATCTTAAAACAAATATCGTATCCCACCATCGTTCGATAATCTTACTACTTCACTTGATCACGTACGTAAGAGATCATTCCATTCGGAGATAAGTATTCTATAGGACCTTCAGGGTACCTCAGAATCTCTTGTGCTAACTGAGTCTCAATACAATTTATCTAATCCTACACAACATCTATCATTCCATAAGGAATGATAGATAAAACTTAAAGGAATGAGACTTCCAAGAAATCTTAGTAAGTACATAGTTAACGAAACAAGGCATAGATAACATCATAAATAGCAATGATCAATGACATACAACTTATGAAATGCTTTATTAGACTTATGCATGTAAATGACCATTCTTCCCATACAAACTTAGACCTTACTTGGACCCAGCACCTTATACTTAGAACTTATACTTTTTATCTTATTTCTTAATCTTGTGGGTCTTACTTATGTCTTGTCCTCAATGGGCGTTACGTATCGCCGTCCCGATCGGGATCTTACTTATTGCATATCCTCGATAGGCATTATGTATCGTCGTCCCTGTCGGGTCTTACTTATCTCTTATCTTCGATTAGCGTTACGTATTGTCGTCCCCATCGCATATAACTCATCAGTCATCCGGGTGTTACGTCTCGTCGTCCCCGTTGTGATGAGTCTCGTGTCAATTTTTCGAGCGTTACGTATTGTCATCCCTATCATGACACATAACATACTTAGCATAGCGGGCGTTACGTATCGCCGTCCCTGCTAGTCATGTCATTTGTCTGGGCATTACGTATCGCCATCCCCGTCATGACACGACACTTATTTTATGAAACCATGTTAGTCATCTGGGCATTACGTATTGCCATCCTCGTCGTGACATGATTCTTATTTTACGACATGCGTTACGTATCACCGTCCCTGTCTGCACGTCAGTCATACGGGCGTTATGTCTCGTCGTCCCCATCATGACGTGACTAACTTATTCATAGCTCTTATTATTAGTTGTTCCTTTCTTATTCTTATTCTCTTAAATACACGCCATTCTCATTTTCTTAAAACCTACCATAGGATGGAACATGCATCTACTCTTAAACCTTATGCTACGTACCCAATGCAACACTTATCATTCAAATCATGCAATACACTTACATTACACACATAATTCTTCTTTATTGAATCATCAACTTTCATCCAAGGAAAAGTCCCAAATTTAAACAAACAAGGTATCTCGCTTAAGCAAGGTATCGAGCGAACATCAAGCGAAGTCTTGGGTTGTTTCTTGCTCGAGCAGGATATCTAGCGAGGGTCAAGCAAAGTCTCAGGTTGTCATTCACTCGAGCAGGATATCAAGCGAAGGGTTCAGATTGTTCTTCGCTCGATCCATAGCTCGAGCGAGAATCGAGCGAGATCATGGCTTAAAGGGTTTTTCAATCTAAATCATGCAATCCTTTCACATAAGCCTTATTTTTACTTATTAAAACATAAATCTATGTTTTTATAATTTTGTAGCATTTTACCATAACAAAATCCCATCCAAAACACAATGGATTTCAATTACATCATATAAGCAAGGTTTAAGCTCCAACCAACAACAAACATGATTCAATCATCAATTTACTTATTCTATGCCAAGATTAAGTTAAATTGTATACTTACAAGTTTCTCCAAAACTTGAATTTATGATAGAACCAATCTCTTGCAAGAATTCCTCAAGATCACACAATTAGCTCACTTAGGAAATCTTTTAAGGTTAGATGATTTAGACAGGATTCTTCTTTGATTTTCTCTCCAATTGGCGTGTGTTCTACTTTCCAAAGAGGGTTATAAGGCTCATCAACACATATATATAGGAGGGTGGTCGACCCTTTAGAAGAAAAGGAGAAGGAAAGATGGCTATAGGCAACCAGTTACCCACATGCTTTGGAGGATGAGGTGTCTTGCCTCCAAATCAAATGATTAGATCTAATCTTCCAAGATCTTAGACTTTGCAGTAGATATTACCATCCAATGGCTAATATTTAAGATATTTTGGCAGCCAAAATGGTCAATGGCTGAGAAGGCATCAGCTTACCTAAGGCATGAAGTGGCACTCACCTAACCATGCATGAACCAAGCCATTCCAGCCTCTCTTGGTGTCCAACGCCTCCCAGCCCCTTTGTTATCCAATTGGTTACATTTTTGTTTCCCTAAGACAAAATTTGACAAGTTCTAGAAGGCAGCTTCTTGGTTTAGTTAGGATAAAGTCTGATTTTGGCTGACTTAGTTACCCTTCAACAAATTTTACTCTTTTATGTTTCCTTCACATTTCTGGGCTAACCAAGCTTCTAGATCAACTCCTCATCACTTGCCACCTATTCTTTCATATGTCAAGATACCTAAAAATCTCAGAACCAATCACATATTTCGTCACATATCCAAATTTGATACATTTCATCTAAGTCGAGCTCCCATTAAGCTTAATCCAGAGCTGTCTACTTCTTTCCCACTTAAGTCATCGATCCCTTCCGAAACTTCAAAAACCTAAAACATGAAAGTTCTAGATCTACTTCTTAAGGTTCTACAAGAACTAGAATCACTTCATTCAGAGCTCATATGACCACGTTATGATTTTTTTACTAAAACTAGACAGATAAGCGCGAAAACACCAATCCGGGCACACCAAGTGTTTGATAAATTATCCTTCTTATTTTACATGAAATTTCTTAGATAAGATCTCCTCATTTTATACATATATACAAACTTTTCTAGATCTTAGGATAATTGAGAAAATAATCCAAAGACTTAATCTTATTCAAAGTCCTTAGTCAACTTCAAAGGCAATGCCTATTATGCTCAATTGGGTTCTGCTACTTCAATCCCAATTTCGTATTTTATTAAGTCCTTTTCTCTTAAAACTCAAAATATAAAAGTTGTATATCCTTCTCTTAGCTTTCCAAATCATCTTGAATCACTCAAATCCGACATTGAATAAGTAAGTTATGTCCAATTTACCGAAAGATGTCAAATCTCTACATGTATCTTGCTCGAGCCAAATGTTAAGCGAGAGTCAAGCGAGATCTCCAATTGTATCTCGCTCGAGCCAAATGTCAAGCGAGATTCGAGCCAAATCTTTGCCTATATCTTTCTAATTGTCATAGTTTAAACTAAATTCCCCCCATACCAATAAAAGTTCATAGGAACTTCATTCATATATCTAAGATTTTCTAAAATAATCTTAAAGAAATAAAATCATGCTGAATAAGAAAATTACAAGAATACTTAAAAATCCAGGTTATCACATTATCTACTATATTAGGCCAATATAAACCTACCGGCCTATATAGTCCAAAACAATTCGAAGCGTAGGACTTCCCAGTGCCAGTTACTATTCTAGTACGGCATATACTGGCCATGCCGACTGGTAAGGCCGACTGGTAAGGTATGAATTTTAAAACTTTGGTTATAGTTGGATCGTTGACTAATCCTTTTAGAGTATAGGTCATGTGACTTGGATCTTCCATTAGGGCATTATAAATTCCTTCTCCATTGTTAGAAAAGAGATGTATTTTTCATGAAGATGTATAGTGGAATCAACCTTTTTGCAACACATGACTTTGTTTATTTTATAGATTAAAGCCGCAACAAATGCCCCTTACTGCCATAAAAAATGCTTGGGATGTAACAGAGACTTGTAGTGTCAGGACGTGCAATACAAGATTACATACCATCATTTATGACAATTAATATATAATGCATCCTAGTATGTAATAATCACAATTAGGGTGACTCATAAAAATTTATGCGATAATAAACTAAACATCTCAATAATATTAATAACCATAAGTTCAAACTTAAGGATAGCATTTCCTTAATACAAAATACTTAATCCAAGTTCCATTGTTAGATTAATTATTTGATACACTCTGAAGCATAAAGAATCAATGCTTATGAGCATTCAAATCACATCTACTCTTTGCTCAAGGTCCGGCTCCTCTTTATATGAAGCTCCGCAAGAACGAAAGGCAATGGTTCATCCTATTGGTCGAATGTTGGTCTAGACATAACTTGTAGCATTTCAAGTAGAATGGTAGGGGATTCACAAGGGTGATATTTACTTAAAATTTTAGTAAGTTAAACAACCAACTTACAGAGAGATAAGATATGCATGATTAATAATAAACATGAGATCCATACAATGCAAAAAAATTCGTATTTGTCCCCATTTAGGTTTTCTCAATATTATTCAAAAAACTTTGATGCACATTCCTTTTCAGAGAATATTTTTCAATTCTTTACTTCAAAAACATGACATTTTGGAAGAGAACATTTTATACCTCATCATTTCGAAAACTTATATTTTCTTATTTTTAACATCATTATCACAATGTATGGCAGCAACACGATTCCCCATATGCACTATGATCACCTGACCGTAGCACAACTCATGTTGACACTACATTTTTGTTTGCAACATTGTTCTCAACACACTGGTATCATATCAGTTCATCATAATAGATCAACATCATAACATTTTATCAAAATGTATGCACCCATCTTCATTAGGTGCCATATACGACTTCGATCTGACATTCTTTAAAAATAATCAATTTGAAGTTCGTTGGTTGTTTCTCTAACTCAAAGGTTACTACTCCCATTTTACTCACTCTAGAGTGGATAGAGAATTTCGACTAGGATATTGTCCATCTTAGCCTTGGGAGTTGTGACAAGATTATTTTCATGCTATGCTTGAAATATGTATTTCATGACAAGTGCATATGTAACAAGCTTTAATGTGAAAATGAAATTTATACGCAAATATGCTAAAAATGGTTAAAAGTTCACATGTCATGTAAGCATGTAATAAAAAACTCAATGTAGCATATAACATTTCATGCTAAAAGGAAATTTATAATATGAATGTGACGTTTATAGAAGAATCATAAATAAATTATCCAAGAGTAAGTTAAAACTTAACTTACAAACTGATAGAAATTAGAGAATCGAAGTGGCTGAAAACAAAGTTATTCTAAGTTAGGATTTGAAACTCTAAGGAAGATGTTCCTAACCAAAGGGTTCAAAAATTCAGTATTTACAAAATTGCCCCTAAAGTTAGAAAATTGCTACCACTATATTTTATACTATTTGCAAATAAGCCCCAATTTTTACCAAACTTCATAAAACTCATATTTTCCATATTCTAAAACCATCTCTATCCGTAGAATTTTAAGAATTAAAGTACAATTATGTCGATCACACCCAATTTGTAGCAAGCATTTTATTAAGGCCTAGAAGTGAATTTCAACTATTCAACCTCCACGGATGCATGTGTACTTATTCATGAAGTATCAATAGTATAGTGAAGTTTTCAACTTTGCGTCATGCTTGGTCAACTGAATAGTGCCCTATATTTTCATGATTTCTTCACGATCAAGTGTAAAAGTGAGACTATGGGTGTAGGGGGCTGTGTTTGTAAAGAAAATCAAATCAAAAAAATTGAAACATGAAACACACAGGAGGCCAACAGTTTTGAATAAAAAGTGTCTAGATTTTTATTCCCTTCTTATCTTTTCTCCTTGGCCTGAATTGGGGGCATTATTACCACCACCGAGTGGCACTGTTAGGTGATTAAGGGACATGAGTGGTGGTATGGGGAGTGGCTCATATAAGAGCAGAAAATTCAATTGGAACCCAATGCCACTCTGTTTTCCAACTAGGCTTGTAATGGAATTGGTTGGGTTTGTTGGCTTGGGTTCTTGGAGCCAATTTGTCCAAAGTTGAAACTGACAAGCGGGTTAAGATGAGGTGTAAAGGATGAAATTTCACTTGAGAAAATGGTGTAAGAGGCATGGGCTATGGGCTGATTTGATGCAATGCACATGAAGGTGCACTTAGGTGCTGATTGGTGCATTGCCATGGCTTTGCTTCTATTGACATATTTTGAACAAAGATTAAACTTATAATTTAGTCTAAGAATAAATCAAAACAATAATAAAATCAATAGATCTCAGCTAAAAATGTAGGAAATAATTTGAAAAAAAGATAAGCTTAAAACAAGGTTTAGAGGTCACTAATCATTTGTAAGTTGATTAATTCCCTTAACTCGAGTTAGAAGTTTAATTATGGTCAAGTGGGTACCTTAAGTGTATGTGGAACATCTTGGGTTTAAGGGAAACCAATGATATGGTATATATGGACTTCAATTGGAAGAATGAAATAAATTACAAGGCTTTGGGCTTCAAGAGTTGGGCTTTTGTTAGGCCAAAAGTGCAAGTTGTGGATGTGAGCTTTGGAATGGGTTATTATATGAATCTTATATCCAGATTTGTGGGAACTATCCATGGACACAAAGGCCTACTAGGTTGGGTCCTAATCTTTGGTTCTTTTCTCAATTAGGTCATAGTCTTGAATCTCAATAAGTTAGGCCCAATGGCCTTATGCTTATTAAGTTGGGCCTAATATTTTAGGTCTATTGAGTTAGACCCATGGTCTTGTATCCCAATAAGGCCTAAAATCTTATATCTTTCAAGTTGGGCCTAGGCCTTCATCCGTTAAGTTAGTCGCAATGGCTTTATGATTTTCATATTGAGCCTATTTTCTCGTATCTTCCAAGAAAGGCTTAAAACTTTATATCTCCTAAGTTGGGTTTAAGACTTCTTTAACATATTATCAATAGTGTAACAGCCCGAGATTTTTATCCTTAATATTAAATTTAACTGTGTGGTAATACGTATAATAATAATAAATTGGATAAGTCAAAAGGGCGAGAGAAGGCTTGGGCTTAGGAAGATTGACTTAGAAATGGCTAAGAGGCCCAAGTGCACACTAGGAAAGCCCCAAAGGTCCATGGATAGAGCCCACAAGTCAACAAACCCATGCTTGTGGACACTTGTCAAGTTAGGAGAATTTCAAGAAGTCTTCCAAGACTAGTAGTTAGAAAGATGGAAAGTTGCTAGTAGATGAGACTTTGACTAGTAGTTTTCTAGAAAGGAAAAAAGTAGGAAATTAGGATGGGATTTCTCCATCCTAGAGGGGAAAATAGGCTTGTAAGACTAAGAGGACTTCCCAAAGAAGTCTTCACTTGATCACATCAAGGTCAAGTCAAAGGAGAAGAAGGAAAAAGGAAAGAAAAGAAAAACCAATGGGGGGTGCGATTTTTGGAGGGATGCCGTGCACCTTGTGGAGAAATCCTAGGAGATCTTCTCAAGATCTAAGTGAGTAGACCAAGTAGGATGAGTGACATGTTGATGGACAAGTGATAGATGGAAGTAGAGGCATTGGGAAGAGGAAGAAGAAGAGAACAAACCAAAAGAGGTATCCGGCCAAGGAAGAAGCCGTGAGCTTCATTTGGGGTTTTGTTGAGATTGCGGCAAATCCAAGCTCAAGGCTCTAGGAGATCTCACTTGAGCACAAGTACAAGTGTAAGGTGAAGTGAGACAAGTATTGAAATGATTGATTGGAGGATAGGAGAAAGGAAAGAAGGCATGCTTTGGAGGATAGGTTTCGGATTGCATGGGAGGGCAGATCCGAACCCCTCCATGCTCTTCCTCCAAGAATTGGATCATGAGATCCATTGAGTGACATGTGAGGTGATGTGAGAGTGTGTGAAGAGTGAGGTGAGGTGATGAGTGGACTTAGACCCCAAGGGGGGCGCCGGCCATCCAAGGAGAAAGGGGAAGGAAAACCCCACTCAAGTGTTGCCTAGATTAGGGTCTCATCATGCCCTAGAGATGGAGGTCTAAATCACATCTTTCAATCCCTCAAGTGTCACACCATTGCATGGGAAAATGAGTGACAAGGCTAAGGAAAAGCCCCATGGCCGAATGGCCTCATGCTCCAACTTTCCACTTTGCATTCACACTCCCCACTACACTTGCATCTCTTGGCACTCTCAAGCTCTCTCCACTCTCATCTTTGTTTCATTTCTTTTCACCCCTAACACCAAAGAACCTCAAGCCTTTTGGAGATAGGATCAAGCCACCTTTGAAGGAGAATTTCTTAGGAGGAAGGTAAGACATTCCTTGATTCAATCTAGAGTTAAGATCACTCAAAGAGAGCACACTCCACTTAACTTAGAATTTGAAACATATCAAATCTTTTCTTTTAATCTCGATGCTATAACAAGTCTAATATAACATTCTTATTTACATTTTCAAATTTGTTAAAACCACTAAAAGAAAGTTGTAAGTGTACCTTCATTTTACTCTTACCTCTCTTGAATATAAATGGATGATCATGGGTGCTTGGTTGCTAATTGTGTTGCTATATCATGGTATGTTGATAGAGATTTTTGGCATGTAAAGATTTCATAAATAAACTTAGTAACATGGTATTTAGACTTGCTAAAAGTTTGGAATGGGTGTTTTAGTGAACAAAATATTAGATATTGAAGAGTGGAAGGGCATAATAGAGAAATAATCCAGGATGTAATATGGTATGCATGACCACCAAGGTGTGTTGCACTGGTGGAAAGGTTTTCTAATTTAAGTTGATAAAGCTTGAGCATGTGGTGATTTGCTTAAAAGGGGTATATTTTTAGGATTTATTTCATGTCACATCAAGGGTTTGATTAACTCGGATGAATAAGCATGAAATGTAAAAAGGCAAAGTGTGTTGAGATAGTGATGCATATGTGTTGGGTGGAAATATCATGATGATGAGGAAATATATTATTTTGTGATTTTAATTCTATGGACATTGTTGTTGAATCTATAAATCAAAAGCATAATGTTTAAGTGTTATTATTTAGTTTAGATAGGATTGGTGCTATGGAATTTAGAAGGTTAAATAAATTATTATGTGAGGTTAGATGTAGGAGATGAATTTGAGAAAAAAAAGAAAAGAAAAGAGAGGGAATAAGGCTCGGCCCAAACCCTAAATTGGAGGGGCCAAATACCCTACCCTACATGCAAGCCCACTATGGGTGAAGGCATGTAGGAAGGGACTAGTAATCGAAGTCCTTGGTTAGTGAGCGAAAGTGTTTGGATGTGCGCTCGAGTTCATCTCGGGTATTGGGCGTGAAATGGCATTGTAGTTGCATAATCATGCATACGTCACGAAAACTCTACTTTGAGTCAAAATATTTTTTAAAGGAAAAAAAAAAAGGAATGAGTTAAAAGAACCCCAAAGGCTGGGACGGGGTAGTGTCCCCGTAAAACTCCCTGTTCACTCAGGAGTGAGTAAAGTCGAGTGAAACCCCTGGGTCGACGAAGAACTGTCGGCAAACCATGTATGGCTCCCTTAGGAATTCCGGAGCGTGGTCGCACCTAAAGCTAGTGGGTGCATATGGGCGGTGTGGGCCTCAGCTTCACCGATAAAAGAATATGGATTGTAGTCACTCGGTGGACTAAGGGTCACCGAGCGATGAAGTGCGCGAAACGTAGCACTTAGGTTGGATACGGTTGCCGGGTGCTACGGTAACTAGCAGGAACACACGGTGCATAAGGGAACCGTGAGGTGTCCAAATATGAAAAGTCATGACAAGAGGGGCTTTCGAGCCCACACAGAACAGAACAGTATATGAAAAGTGGCGCCTAAGATAAAAGACGTAAAAAGTATAAATAAAAGAAGAAGAGTGCTTTTTACGAAAAGTGACGGAAATAATGTTTTCCAAATATGAACATGTGAACTGAATGACAATTTGAGATTTTAAAATAAGGATTACATGAACATACGCATGAGTCATGTGTCATCTGCATATGCATATGGATGTTTATGGTTCATTTACTTATATGCCTGAGATGTTTTAGTTGAAATGTTTGTTTACTTACTGAGATTTCCCCTGAAATCTCACCCCTTTTACTTCCTTACTATCGTTCCGTGTTTGGGACGATAGAAGTGATTGCAGGTGGTGGCTGCCCCGCCTTTTGATGTGGTGACTCCAGGAGTATATACTCAGTTTATAGCTGATATAAGGCATACGATTATGGTCGAGGCGGAGGGCCACCAGTACATAGGAAACCACCAGCGCACAGGCTGTTGCCTGACAATAGGTATAGACGGATCCTTGTTTCTGGATCGCGTCTATACTTCGCCCGAGTTGGGACCCGGTCTTCTGCGTGTTGGAAGAATGGGTCTAGGGCAATTTTTGTATGGTTCTGGAGTGAAGGAGGTGAAGGAAGAGCCTCGGACCTGAGGACAAGTGTTGGGGGTTATCACTAGTATATGTTTATATTTTATTTATCTGTTTTGGTCCCCGTTGTTTTGGGGAAATGCTATCTTTAAGAACTTGAAACAATGCATGTATGGCTGACTAAGTATTTAATGACGGGCTGTATAGTTCAAAAAAAAAAATATATAGTATGTGTCTATATATCTATATAATTCCATGACTCAAGGTGAAAACTCCTAATTTCTGCCTAATTTAGTACGGCTTGACCTTAACCGCTGCGAAAGAAAGAAAAATTTTCAAATTCGTATTTTTTAAGCAAACTCATAATTCAATAAGAACATATGAACAAAGGGTAATTGTCCTTGCGATGTTTATCCTCGACACCTCGGTTTGCGTCCGATCCCAAGCGTGGGCGGGGGCATCGACAGTGGTGGTATCAGAGAAAAAGCTTTTGTCTCTGGGTAAAAACCACAAGTCCTAGGGAAAGGAATCACATGGTACTTAGCTAGGCAGTGGTCTTAAAGGTGGACTTAAGTCTTAGGGTAACTCACAAGAAGGATTCTGCACATTTCAGGACCGATATTATGGCAGGAGGGAAAAGACGTGCTCCGACCCCAAGGGCCCCAGCACAGCCCACAGGGAATGTTCAAAGTCCCAACCCTGTTAACGAAGGAGAAGCACCATTTATCACCCCTCCAAGAGCTGCAGCAAGAGATACTCCACTGGAAGGTGGACAGGCAATTGCGGAAGCCATCCACCAGATGACGGAGTTAATTAAAAATCAGATGGAGCAGAGCCATGGTTCTCAGAACACCGGAGGAGGGACATCAGGATGTTCTTACAAAAAGTTTCTTAGTCTATCCATATCCGAGCTTCATGGGGACAGAAGGAGCCATGAAAGCAGATCGATGGATAATGGACCTAGAACGAACTTTTGAGATCAGCGGATGCACAGAGATCCAAAAAGTGTAGTATGCGGGCCATTTACTACACGGAGAGGCCGGGCTATGGTGGGATACCAAAAAGAAGCTCCTGAAGCAAGAACTTTGGGAAGAGGTGACCCCCACCTGGGAAAGATTTAAACAAGAGTTCGATGACCGCTTTTTTCCGGAATCGGCAAGGCAGCGAAACGCAATGGAATTCGCTGCTTTGATACAAGGGAACTCGACGGTGGAACAATACGCCACGCGATTTATGGAACTGTCTCGCTTTGCCCCACACTTGATCTCAACTGAAAAGATGCGAGCCCAGAAGTTCCAGGATGGATTGCAGCCAAGAATCCGCAATCAAGTAGCTTGCCTGAGAATAGACAACTTCCAGGAATTGGTGAACATGGCCGCCATTGCGGAAGCGGAGCAGAAGAGTTTAATCAGCCAAGCCCAGATGAATAAGAAGCGAAGTTTTTCCTATTCATCAAGTAAGGATACGGGCAAGAGGAGGAATTTCCATTCGATGGATAAAGGGAAAGGAAAGATGAGTAACTAGGGAGCTCCAAATGCAGCGCCCCCATGCCGAACCTGCGGAAAGCCACATAAAGGGGAGTGCCGGGTGGACACGGGAGCTTGTTTCCGGTGTGGACAAGTAGGACATTTGATGCGGGAGTGTCCTCAGATGGCTACCAGTGAACTGCCACGCCTGGAGGAAAAGTGAAAACTCCTACCAAGGCAAAGGTGTACGCAATTACACCTGGCGAAGTGGATGTGGAAGACGAGGAAGCCATTAACGCAGGCATCATCACTAGTACTGATCTTTAATTCTGCCTTGCTTTACTTAGAATAGATACCTCTAAGAATTAATGATAGGAAAAATTTTTTATATAGGTGAAATTATTTTGAAGCGTAATGTGGTGTATGCTTTGTTTGACTCTGGAGCCACGAAGTCTTTTATTTCTTATGATTGTGTGACCCGATGTGAACTAAACAAGGAATCGTTACCTCAGAAAGTAGTAGTGTCACTTCCTAACGAAACGATGATCAGATGTCACCGAGTAGTGAAGGACTGTCCATTAGAGATCGCGGGCTTGCGACTAAATGCCGATCTAATAGTATTCCATCTGCTAGGATTCGACGTAATATTGGGTATGGATTGGCTCTCTGAGCACTATGCCAAAATTGATTGTCGTAAAAAGGAAATTATTTTCGATATACCTGCTGAAGAGAAATTGCGTTATGAGGGGGAAATAGTTGACTCTGTTCCCTCAATTGTGACGGCAAAAAGGATGACGAAAAGCTTAAGAGGAGGGGCGGAGGTCTTCTTGATACAATCTCTAAGTATAAAGGAATGCGAGAAGGACGTAAAAGGCATCCCAATAGTAGAAGATTTTCCACAAGTATTTTTAGACGATTTGCCTGGATTACCCCCAGACAGAGAGATCGAATTTGCAATCGAACTGGAACCAGCTACAGCCCCGGTTCACAAGGCGCCTTATAGGATGGCACCAACAGAGTTAAAAGAGTTGAAGGCACAAATCGAGGGATTACTAGAGAAAGGGTTTATACGGCCTAGTTCGTCGCCGTGGGGAGCCCCTATCTTGTTTGTGAAAAAGAAGGATGGGACAATGCGGATGTGCATCGATTACCGAGAACTTAATAAGGTCACCATCAAGAACAAGTATCCTCTACCCCGAATAGATGATCTACTGGACCAACTACAAGGAGCAACAGTCTTTTCGAAGATAGATTTATGATCGGGATATCATCAATTGAAAATTAAGGAGCCAGATGTACCAAAAACCGCCTTCCGAACTCAATATGGACATTTTGAGTTTTTAGTGATGCCTTTCGGATTGACAAATGCGCCAGCAGCTTTCATGGACCTAATGAATCGGATCTTTCGGCCATACCTTGACAGCTTTGTGGTGGTTTTTATTGATGACATCTTGGTGTATTCCAAGAGCAATGAAGAGCACAGGGAACACTTGAGAATTGTGCTAAGTATTTTGCAGGAACATCAACTATACGCCAAACTCAGTAAATGTGAATTTTGGCTCCGAGAAGTAAGATTTTTGGGCCACGTGATCTCAAGTGAAGGAGTTGCAATGGACCCAGCAAAAATAGAAGCGGTAACGGAATGGTAAAAACCCACGAGTGTCCGAGAAATACGAAGTTTCCTTGGATTGGCAAGATATTATCA
The DNA here is from genome assembly GCA_036559045.1 of Platycarya longipes. NCBI lineage: Eukaryota > Viridiplantae > Streptophyta > Magnoliopsida > Fagales > Juglandaceae > Platycarya > Platycarya longipes. Next base: position 33,593,788 of record CM071798.1, on the reverse strand, counting down.
GAGATTCGTGGAAGGATTCTCTAAGTTGTCGGGCCCTCTGACGGCCCTAACTAAGAAAAATGCCAAGTATATCTGGAGTGATCAATGTGAGCAGAGTTTTCAGGAACTCAAAAGGAGGTTAACGTCAGCTCCAGTACTGGTACTGCCACAACCCCGCAAGCCGTATGTAGTGTACAGCGACGCTTCAAAAATGGGTTTGGGATGTGTTTTAATGCAAGAAAGCCGAGTAGTTGCGTATGCTTCTCAACAGCTTAAGGATCATGAACGGAACTACCCTACCCACGATCTGGAGTTAGCTGCTGTAGTATTTGCCTTAAAGATTTGGAGACACTATTTATACGGGGAAAAATGTGAGGAATATACTGACCACAAGAGCCTCAAGTATTTGTTCAGCCAAAAAAATTTGAACATAAGACAAAGGAGGTGGATAGAGACCATAAATGACTCCCAATGTGAGATTAAGTATCATCCGGGAAAGGCCAATGTGGTGGCTGATGCGCTAAGTCGCAATGGTCAAGGAGAAGAATCGTCAATACTGACATCCTTGCGAAATATGTTAGTCAAGAACCTGCCCCAAGAAGTGAGACTGACTATGGTGCAAGAAATTGTCTCGTTGACTGAAGACGAAATTAGAGAAGATAAACGAAAGGGTGAGAAGTTAGAAAAGATTAGACAGAAACAACTAGAAGGACAAGGATCGCCCCATTTCACGATCTCAGATGATGGGACATTGTATTTCGAAAAAAGGACAGTGATAGCAAACAATACGGAATTAAGGGAGAGACTTATGAAGGAAGCTCATTGCACATCGTACACAGCTCATCCTGGCAGCACGAAAATGTATCAGGATCTGAAGGAAAAATTCTAGTGGGAAGGCATTAAAAAAGACATAGCAATGTTCGTAACTAAGTACTCGATATGCCAAAGGGTGAAAGCTGAACACCAGAGCCCAGCTGGAATGATTCAGCCCCTATCAATTCCAAAGTGGAAATGGGAAGACGTATCCATGGATTTTGTAGTAGGATTCCCAAGAACGTCGGCAGGCAAGAATACAATCTGGGTAATAGACAGATTGACTAAGAGTGCACACTTCTTACCAATAGCCAACACGGATACAATGGAGAAATTAGGTTGAATCTATATGAAGGAGATAGTTCGACTGCATGGGATACGCAAAACAATTATTTCAGATTGGGACCCCAGATTTACCTCTCGCTTTTGGCAAAGCTTGCAGAAAATGTTGGGCACCAACTTAAGGTTTAGTAGTGCCTACCATCCACAGACAGATGGCCAAACTGAAAGGACTATTCAGACGCTGGAGGATATGTTAAGAGCCTGTGTGATGGATTCACGTGGTGATTGGGAAGGACTATTGCCACTAATTGAATTCGCCTACAATAATAGCTTCCAAACGACCATTCAAATGGCACCCTATGAGGCATTATATGGGCGAAAGTGTAGATCTCCCTTGTACTGGGACGAAGTTGGTGAAAGCAGGATACTCAGACCCGAGTATTTACAAGAAGTCCGAACCCAAGTGGAGATGATACGAGAACGGATGAAAACCGCACAGAGCAGACAAAAGAACTATGCCGACCGGCGTCGAAGATCGTTAGACTTTATGATAGGCGATTGGGTGTATTTAAAAATCTCGCCCATGAAGGGCGTATCTCAATTTGGTAAAAAGGGAAAGTTAAGTCCCCGATATATTGGACCTTATGAGATACTAGAGAAAGTAGGACCCGTAGCGTATCTCCTAGACTTGCCAGTAGATCTACGAGGAATTCATAACGTGTTTCATGTATCCTCGTTAAAGAAGAGTCTTGGCGAGGACCAACGGTAATAATGGACCCTAGAAAAGTTGAACTACGACCAAATTTGACTTATGAGGAATGGCCAACTCGAATTGAAGATCATAAGGAGCAAGCGCTGAGGAACAAAAAAATTTCACTAGTTAAAGTACTTTGGAATAACCCTGCTTTTCAAGAAGCAACTTGGGAGCGGAAAGATGTTATGAGGATTAACTATCCACACTTGTTTGAATAATTGTAGTTCTCGAATGGATTGTTGGTTGACTGTATGTATGAATATGTTTTAATGAATATGTGTGGATTCCTTGCGATTTTATGATTATGAGAACTATTTAAATGCTCTATTAACTTAAAATTTTCAATCAGGAAATGGCTAGAAATAGAAACAACCCCTGCATGACGGTGGCAATAGTAGCTCAATTAAGAGAGCAGAGATAAAATAAACAAAGAATACTACGTAGAAGATGCGAAAGGATGAGAGAGCAAAGGTTAAGGTATTTGAACCAACATGAGAGACACCGCACTCATATAATAGACATAGATTATAGAGGAGCACCATTCCTTCGCCGAGCTGGACCAATTGAGGAAAGACAACCCCCTAATAGGTGGATGAAAGTAGAGAGAGAACAAATGCTTGCATTGATACGGGGAGAGGTGAGCGAACCTAGCATAGAGCCCCTGCAACTTTCAGATACCTCAGATGACCGTATTAGGCAAAAGGTTGAAGGAGTACCTCGAATAGATACCGAAGAAGAAATTATGCATAGATTAAATGAGATAAGAACCAACATGTATTATGACCCCGACGTAGATGCGGTATTCTACTTTTCCCATGATTCAATTACAGAAGAAGAAAATGTACCCTACTCTTCGTCAGAGGAATCCACTGCCACCAGCACCAGAGGAATAATAAAATTGCCTTTAAATTTTATTTATCATGCCATTTTGATTTCGAGGACGAAATTTTTTATTAGTGGGGGAGGATGTAACAGCCTGAGATTTTTATCCTTAATATTAAATTTAACTCTGTGGTAATATGAATAATAATAATAAATTGGATAAGTCAAAAGGGTGAGAGAAGGCTTGGGCTTAGGAAGATTGACTTAGAAATGGCTAAGAGGCCCAAGTGCACACTAGGAAAGCCCTAAAGGCCCATGGATAGAGCCCACAAGTCAACAAGCCCATGCTTGTGGACACTTGTCAAGTTAGGAGAATTTCAAGAAGTCTTCCAAGACTAGTAGTTAGAAAGATGGAAAGTTGCTAGTAGATGAGACTTTGACTAGTAGTTTTCTAGAAAGGAGAAAAGTAGGAAATTAGGATGGGATTTCTCCATCCTAGAGGGCCAAATAGGCGTTTAAGACTAAGGAGACTTCCCAAAGAAGTCTTCACTTGATCACATCAAGGTCAAGTCAAAGGAGAAGAAGGAAAAAGGAAAGAAAAGAAAAACCAATGGGGGGTGCTGTTTTTGGAGGGATGCCGTGTACCTTGTGGAGAAATCCTAGGAGATCTTCTCAAGATCTAAGTGAGTAGACCAAGTAGGATGAGTGACATGTTGATGGACAAGTGATAGATGGAAGTAGAGGCATTGGGAAGAGGAAGAAGAAGAGAACAAACCAAAAGAGGTATCCGGCCAAGGAAGAAGCCGTGAGCTTCATTTGGGGTTTTGTTGAGATTGTGGCAAATCCTAGCTCAAGACTCTAGGAGATCTCACTTGAACACAAGTACAAGTGTAAGGTGAAGTGAGACAAGTATTGAAATGATTGATTGGAGGATAGGAGAAAGGAAAGAAGGCATGCTTTGGAGGATAGGTTTCGGATTGCATGGGAGGGCATATCCGAACCCCTCCATGCTCTTCCTCCAAGAATTGGATCATGACATCCATTGAGTGACATGTGAGGTGATGTGAGAGTGTGTGAAGAGTGAGGTGAGGTGATGAGTGGGCTTAGACCCCAAGGGGGGCGCTGGCCATCCAAGGAGAAAGGGGAAGGAAAACCCCACTCAAGTGTTGCCTAGATTAGGGTCTCATCATGCCCTAGAGATGGAGGTCTAAATCACATCTTTCAATCCCTCAAGTTTCACACCATTGCATGGGAAAATGAGTGACAAGGCTAAGGAAAAGCCCCATGGCCGAATGGCCTCTTGCTCCACCTTTCCACTTTGCACACACACTCCCCACTACACTTGCATCTCTCTGCACTCTCAAGCTCTCTCCACTCTCATCTTTGTTTCATTTCTTTTCACCCCTAACACCAAAGAACCTCAAGCCTTTTGGAGATAGGATCAAGCCACCTTTGAAGGAGAATTTCTTAGGAGGAAGGTAAGACATTCCTTGATTCAATCTAGAGTTAAGATCACTCAAAGAGAGCACACTCCACTTAACTTAGAATTCGAAACGTATCAAATCTTTTCTTTTAATCTCGATGCTATAACAAGTCTAATATAACATTCTTATTTACATTTTCAGATTTGTTAAAACCACTAAAGGAAAGTTGTAAGTGTACCTTCATTTTACTCTTACCTCTCTTGAATATAAATGGATGATCATGGGTGTTTGGTTCCTAATTGTGTTGCTATATCATGGTATGTTGATAGAGATTTTTGGCATGTAAAGATTTCATAAATAAACTTAGTAACATGGTATTTAGACTTGCTAAAAGTTTGGAATGGGTGTTTTAGTGAACAAAATATTAGATATTGAAGAGTGGAAGGGCATAATAGAGAAATAATCCAAGATGTAATATGGTATGCATGACCACCAAGGTGTGTTGTAATGGTGGAAAGGTTTTCTAATTTAAGTTGATAAAGCTTGAGCATGTGGTGATTTGCTTAAAAGGGGTATATTTTTAGGATTTATTTCATGTCACATTAAGGGTTTGATTAACTCGGATGAATAAGCATGAAATGTAAAAAGGCAAAGTGTGTTGAGATGGTGATGCATATGTGTTTGGTGGAAATATCATGATGTTGAGGAAATATATTATTTTGTGATATTAAATTTATGGACATTGTTGTTGAATCTATAAATCAAAAGCATAATGTTTAAGTGTTATTATTTAGTTTAGATAGGATTGGTGCTATGGAATTTAGAAGGTTAAATAAATTATTATGTGAGGTTAGATGTAGACGATCAATTTGAGATAAAAAAAAATGAAAAGAAAAGAGAGGGAATAGGGCTCGGCCCAAACCCTAAATGGGAGGGGCCGAATACCCTACCCTACATGCAAGCCCACTATCGGTGAAGGCATGTAGGAAGGGACTAGTAATCGAAGTCCTTGGTTAGTGAGCGAAAGTGTTTGGATGTGCACTCGAGTTCATCTCGGGTATTGGGCGTGAAATGGCATTATAGTTGCATAATCATGCATACGTCACGAAAACTCTACTTTGAGTCAAAATATTTTTTAAAGGAAAAAAAAAAGGAATGAGTTAAAAGAACCCCAAAGGCTGGGACGGGGTAGTGTCCCAGTAAAACTCCCTGTTCACTCAGGAGTGAGTAAAGTCTACTGAAACCCCTGGGTCGACGAAGAACTGTCGGCAGACCATGTATGGCTCCCTTTGGGATTCCGGAGCGTGGTCGCACCTAAAGGTAGTGGGTGCATATGGGCGGTGTGGGCCTTGGCTTCACTGATAAAAGAATATGGATTGTAGTCACTCGGTGGACTAAGGGTCACCGAGCGATGACGTGCGCGAAAGGGCGCGAAACGTAGCACTTAGGTTGGATACGGTCGCCGGGTGCTACGGTAACTAGCAGGAACATACGGTGCATAGGGGAATCGTGAGGTGTCCAAATATGAAAAGTCATGACAAGAGGGGCTTTCGAGCCTACACAGAATAGAACAGTATATGAAAAGTGGCGCCTAAGATAAAAGACGTAAAAAGTATAAATAAAAGAAGAAGAGTGCTTTTTACGAAAAGTGACGGAAATGATGTTTTCCAAATATGAACATGTGAACTGAATGACAATTTGAGATTTTAAAAGAAGGATTACATGAACATATGCATGAGTCATGTGTCATCTGCATATGCATATGGATGTTTATGGTTCATTTACTTATATGCCTGAGATGTTTTAGTTGAAATGTTTGTTTACTTACTGAGATTTCCCCCGAAATCTCACTCCTTTTACTTCCTTACTATCGTTCTGTGTTTGGGATGATAGAAGTGGTTGCAGGTGATGAATCCGACGACGAGCTTGACATTAGGGACGAGTCCCCAGATCACTAGTGATCTGGTGACTGCCCCGCCTTTTGATGTGGTGACCCCAGGAGTATATACTCAGTTTATAGCCGATATAAGGCATACGATTATGGTCGAGGCGGAGGGCCACCAGTACATAGGAAACCGCCAGCGCACAGGCTGTTGCCTGACCATAGGTATAGACGGATCCTTGTTTCTGGATCGCGTCTATACTTCGCCCGAGTTGGGACCCGGTCTTTTGCGTGTTGGAAGAATGGGTCTAGGGCAATTTTTGTATGGTTCTGGAGTGAAGGAGGTGAAGGATGAGCCTCGGACCTGAGGACAAGCGTTGGGGGTTATCACTAGTATATGTTTATATTTTATTTATCTGTTTTGGTCCCCGTTGGTTTGGGGAAATGCTTTCTTTAAGAACTTGAAACAATGCGTGTATGGCTGACTAAGTATTTAATGACAGGCTGTATAGTTCAAAAAAAATATATATAGTATGCATCTATATATCTATATAATTCCATGTGACTCAAGGCGAAAACTCCTAATTTTTGCCTAATTTAGTACGGCTTGACCTTAACCGCTGCGAAAAAAAGAAAAATTTTCAAATCCGTATTTTTTAAGCAAACTCATAATTCAATAAGAACATATGAACGAAGGGTAAATGTCCTTGCGATGTTTATCCTCGACGCCTCGGTTTGCGTCCGATCCCAAGCATGGGCCGGGGCGTCGAAAATTAGCTCTTCACATCCTTAGTGCATTAGGACCCTAAAATCTTACGCTCATCAAGTAGGGCCTAAAGTTTTATTCCTCTCCAAAGCCTTTATACCCAAAAATCTTAAGCACAAACCACTCTTTGGGCCTTCTCCAATTATATTAAATATTTAATCCAAATTACTTAGCCAATCAATATGTCATGTGTCAGGCTTCAATCAGCCTCTTGGCATTTATCCTCAAATTAATTAAGAACTAAAAGTTCTCTGAAATAACATTAACAATATAAAGCTCCAAGAAAATATTCATTTTCTTCAAAATCAATATTGCACTAGACTCTTTTAATAATTCAACTAAATCCAAAGTATACTGCCCTTTTTACCAACTCGAGCATCCAAAATTGCTCTTATTCTCAAGTAGCCCAATTCCTAATTAACTAGGACTAAGGCTACTAAGGTCAAGGCCTAACGAGCTTTTGAGGCTAAGTTTTACAATTTTCCCACAGGTTCTTCTCCTAAGTATTGGGATGACAAATCATGAGCCTTAGCTTAGGTAAGAAGCGTGCATCAAAATTATTTGAATATAAGTAGTAGCTAGGAAGGGTGTCAAAGACTATTTCCTATGATAGTATGAAGATTTTTATCGTAGACTATATGTGACATCCCCATTTTTTTTTTATTTCATGTTGTGGTTTTCTTTTTATGAGTGATATAATTTCTTTAATTATTCTTTGGAGATATTTCTGAAAAAATATATGTATATATTTATATAGGCCTTTCTTCTTTTATTAAGTAAGTGTATAAGAGTAATATTAGAATTTTGGTGAAGGAAGTGTTTAGAAGGTGTAAGTTTTTTTTTTTTTTATATATTTGACATGATAGGATAGAAGAATACATATATATATATATATATGAATATAAGTCGGTGAAGAGTGGGTATAACCGAAGCTTTAATTTGACTTTTCCTAAATTTGTCTTATATAAAAAAGTTAAGATAAGGCCATGAGGTTAGTAGGATAACTAAGTCTAAACAAATTGATGAAACTTACTTGTTAGATGGATACGTGGATGGTTGTAATTAAAATGGAATAAAAAAAATAAAATAAAACATATCTAAAGCATGCATATCGACTACCAAAGAAAAAAAATATATGAAATATATACCTGTAATATATATATATATATATATATATAGCTCTCGGCAGATGGGGAGGTTTCTCCTTTCTTCATCATTTTTCTTCCTACCCTCTTCCTTAAGACATATTTCTCTAAGTGACTTGGGAAGAGTTACTTCAAGAGCTGGGTGAATATTTTTCTTGGAGAAATAGTAAGCACTCTTTTAATTAGCTTTTGTATTCCTTGCCTATATAAGTGTGTTTGATATTTTAATAAATTATGGACTCTCACATTGAATGATTAGAATATGTATCTTGATGTTTTGTTACGGTTGTTTCCAAAGCTTTGATTGATATATGTATGTTTTGATGGAATATATGAAACATAGGCAAGAAAAATGCACCATAATAAGTTACGTTAATTTTGAAAGTTGGAATAGTTAGCTTTGGAAGACTACATCACTTGGCTCTAATGAGATTTAAAAAGAAATTATATAAGCATGTAGTTTATAGATAAGAATATGATATTGTTTTAGCATTTTAAGAAGTATGAATAAGCTATATTTTTTTTTAAGTAGGGTTTGAATTTATGGAATGATTTGGCTTCAACTATGTAGGATAATTTTTTTTTATCAAATTATATATATTTTTTTATTATATATAATTAGTATTTCTTTAGATAGAGGTGAAGAAATAAAATAGGATAAATTTTGGAAACTATTCCTAGGGTTTGGCTATACATGTAAGATATGAATTATGTTGTTGGTTTCTTCTAATTCAGAGTGATAATTATATTATTTTTTTTATAATGATTGTGTTTGTATAAGGTAGCATGACTAAGATGAATTTTAAATAAAAATATTTAATAGGTGGCATGATTTACATGCCTGGAAAACATAAGTCAGTCAAGAGAAAAGAGAAGGAAAAAAGAATTTGGGTTTTATCTCACTATGAGTTTTTGGGCTTTAACTCTTTAAGGTTATGATTGATATGATCTGATTTGATTTAATATATTGGATTTGATTTGATCAAACTTGATATGATTGGATTTGATCTGATCTGATTTGATATGATTTGATAATCTTTTTATTGGAACATTCATGATTTATTTGAAAGAAGAATGATGTTCGCATGTTTATCATGTACAAGTCATGATTTGGAAATACATGCTTCACATGTCATATGTCACTTGAATCGTGTACCATGCATAAAAAAAGTCCAAGTTTGTATGCATGTTTATATAGGTTACAAGTTCCATGAATTGCATTATTATGTTTTTCAAAAAGAAAATAAGTTAAAATATTTTTATAAGAACCCCAAAGGCTGGGACGGGGAAGTGTCCCAGTGAAACTCCTCTGTCCACTCTAGAGTGAATAAATATGGAGTGGAAACCTCTGGGTCAACGAAAAACAGTTGACGGGCCATGAATGGCTCCTTTCTAAAGGTTCTTGGAGCGTGGTCGCACCTAATGCTAGTGAGTGCCAAGAACGGCAAGAGTGTTATCACCTGCCATAAGAATTAAGATTATGATTATGACGTATTCACCTCAGTGTGATGCGGTAACCAATAGGGAACACACGATGTATAAGGGACCTGTGAAGTATCCTATATGATAAGTTAGGATAAGAATTGTTAACCTAAAGATTGATAAGAATAAAATGGAAATGATACGGAAAGTTATGAATAATAAGAAAGTCTTGAAAAGTTATAAAAAAATTAACAAATTTTATGTTCTGCCAATTTTCTAGAATACAAGAGCATTTTATGGAATAGCATCAAGCATGAATTATGCATGAATCATTTTATACGTTTCATATTTGTGATATCTGTATATAATTATTTATTCGTGATCAATTGAGTGCTTACTGGGATTTTGTAATCTCACTCTCTATTGTGATTGTTTGATTTATTTATCATTTCTTTTGAAATGATAGAAGCATTGGCAGGTTATAATGATGTCAAACCAGACCCTGATCTCCCAGGAGGATCAGATGAGCCGTGATGGGACAATGATAGTAGTGTTTATGTCTGTATTTTGGAAAACTTTATGTTGTGTAGAAAAGAAACTGGATACATTCTGGTGTTGTAAATATTATGTTGTGAATGTTATAGTTATGTCGACCATGTGATCATAATGCAAAGCTAGCTTTCTTTGCATGTTTTAATTTAATGACTAATAGGTAAGCCTTTCCACTGCGAAACGCACTGCATGCTATTAGTATATTTAAGTGCATGCATAATCTTTATAGTACGAATGAGGAATGTATAACCTTGTGTTATATTTCCCGACGCATCAGCTTGCATTAAATCCCAGACGTAGGCTGAGGGCGTCACACTATATGGATATTCATATAATAGACAATTATAGCTCATGATCTACTTTTTTATGCTAACATTATTCACATAACACTAAAGAAAAATTCTATTCATCATTATCCATACCACACACCACACACTTGTTATTATTATATTTTTTTTTTACCAAATATTTGATATATGTATAATGAATAGAAGAATTCAAATGGGGTTTAAGAAGAATAAACTAAAAGAATATTAAAAAAAATGGTGTGGTATGTGGTGTGGAGGATGATGAGTAGCGACGCTCAACACTAAACTCTCAAGCACATCATCATAAGAAATGAACCCATTCTAAATCCAAGAATACACTTTAACACTTAGTTATAAAGTTTTGGAACAATCTGAAAATGTATATATTAAGTGGATATTGGGGAGTACATCCATGTCACATACACCAATATATTTTCATTTCAGATCCAAGATCATCATAATTTAATATATATGTTGTTCACTATATATTACATATATATATATGTGTGTGTGTGTGTGTTACAAGCAAATAGACATAGGTTATTGCATAGTTGTGACTGATTTTGTATCTAAAAGATGAATATACTCACTGTAGAGCCTACTATAGATGAAATGATTTTAGCATTGAAACAACCTATACCAAGTTGTCTAAGGAAGACATGCCATTAGTTGGGGTAAAATAAGGGTTGTAATTTAATTTTTTTCATAATTATTTTTCCTTTAACAGGTGAGCAAGTATTCATGGAACTTAAAGCCCAACCAAATGTGGATGCTCTTTTCAGCTACCTATGGATAGAAAGTTCTAATTGTCATAGCATCGTATTTTTATAGTTTGGGATTAATCTATTAATTTATATAGAGATGTAGCTAATTAATATAGATTTTTAAACCTACCTCTTTAGATATTATGCAACCCAAAAACTTGACAACCTATAAATTTGTGTACGAGTAAAATGTAGAGTTTGTCAGAGTCTCTAAATACAAGTGAAGGTTGAGTAATCTCTCAATATGCCAAATAAATCTAGATCTTACGAATGATTACAAACTTGTATGATAGACACAAATAAGGGGTGAATTATCTACAACATCTAAGCTAAAATACTGATTTATCACTTCGTATAACCAATATTAAGATTATCTAAATTAGGTGCAACACACCAATGACAATCAAATCGAAAATGTAATTATTTATACAACACAAAAAGTGCCATGATAAGAAAGGTCGGATTTTATGCAAATCATAAAAAGCTTTGCAAATTTAAGTTGAAAAGATGGTATGTTACTGTTAATAGACATAGAGAAAGACAAAAGGTGCCAGAGATCGAGAGAGAGACAACTGCCCCAATCACACTAGACTTAGATAGCCTTGTACCGCGATGGAGATCGACTATGTTAGAGATGAAGGGCTTGAGGCAAAAAGAGCAACCGGGCCTGGAGGCTTGAGAGAGTGACAGAGGGAAAGAGATAGAAAGAACAGTGAGGATAGAGAGTGAGAGAGAGCGAGAAGTTTGAGAGTGGTTGAACACTAAGTGTTCGACAGAATGCCACAAAGATTGGAAAACATTTCTGAAAGGTAATTTGGGTTATTGTGTTTCCTTCATTACAAATGTATTTGAATTACACTAGTATATATAGAAATATATAGACCAATAAAAAAGGTTATGTTATGAAAATGGATTCCAATTTAGAATTATCTAGAGGCATATAGTACATTGTCATCACAATTTGGTCATGTGCATGGAGCTCCATTCATGCATGAGGAGTTTTTTCAATGTTTGTTGTAAGCAATTATTCTAATGAAGCCAATTGCACATATGCCTTAATATCACCCCTCGATGCAAGCTGCATGGGAAGAATAGTGAGGCTTGATCGCAACATACAAATCTGGCACTTGGGGCTTTGTGAGAATATTAGCCAATTGATCTTTGCTTGACACGAAGGAAACTTGGAGTGTTTTGGCAACCACTCGATCTCATACAAAGTGATAATCAAATTCAAAATACTTAGTACAAGAGAGCAAAACAGGGTTAACTGATAAGTTTGTGCCTCCAATATTATCTCACCAAAGTGTAGGTGGATTAGTGAGAAAGATATCAAGTTCCTTATGTAAGGATTGTAACCAAATAATTTCCCAAGCAGCATTAGTAACGATTGGCTTTATATTCGGCCTCAATTGAAGATCGTGTAACAGTTCATAGCTTTTTAGAGCTCCAAGACACAAGGTGACTTCCAAAGTAAATAGAGAAGCCACCATTTGATTTCCTTTCATCCAAGTATCCTGCCTAATTAGCATCAAAGTAGGCTATGAGTGCAAGTGAAGAAATGGTAAAATACAGCAAACCAAAGTCGGTAGTGAGTTGGAGATACCGAAGGATCCTTTTGACAGCTTAACAATGTGGGACATGGGGACTATGCATGAATTGACACACTTTGTTAATAGCAAAAGAAATATCTGGATGAGTTAAGGCTAGATATTGAAGTCTACTGACAATGCTATGATAAATTTGAGGATCTTCAAATGAATTTCCATAAAAAAATAGTGAGTTTGGTCGAGACATCTATTGAGGTTGAAACAGACTTCAATTGATGCATATTTGTGCAAGATAATAAATTAGTGATGTATTTTTGTTGAGACATGCACAAACTAGTGGTGGTTCGAAGAACCTCTATGCCTAGAAAATAATATAAAGCACATAAATCCTTAACATGGAAATAAGACCGAAGAGCTTTAATCAGATCAAAAATCAATGCAGTATGAGAACTGGTTACCACAATATCATCAACATATATCAGACGAAAAATAGAGGTATGATCCTGATTTCGAGCTTTGAAACCCTAGAACTAATAACTATGTACTAAACTTAGAAAACCAAGCCCAATGGCTTGTTTAAGCCCTTAAAATGCTTTTCGCAGTTTACACACAAGAGTTAGGAACTCAGTATTTACAAACTCAGAGGGTTGCTACATGTAGACATCCTCTTTTAAGACCCCATATAGGAATGCATTCTGAACATCAAGCTAGTGAAAGGGCCATTGATTTTGAACAGCAAGAGAGAAGAAAAGACGAATGGTTGCCGATTTTACAACTGGACTAAAGTCTCAATGTAATTGATTATGGGTTATTGATGGGATCCTTTGCAACAAGGCATGTCTTAAGCCGTTCCAAGGAACCATCAGCATGTCGTTTCGTCTTGATGACCTATTTGGATCCTAAGACATTGCGGTGAGGAGAAGTAGGGGCAAGATCCCATGTTTTGTTTTGAAACAGTGCTTGAAACTCGATGTTCATGGTTGTGCGTCATTTGGAAAACTTGGAGGATTTTGTATAGGTAAAACGTTCTTTTGAGACTTGGGTAGAGGGCAAAACTAAGTTGGAAAGGGCCGATTTTGGGGAGGGCCAAGGAATGGTTCCATCAGAACGATGGACAAGACATTGATCATGGGATTTGTAATGTGTTATCATGGGGTGGACAGAAATGACTCAAGGTAGAGGGAGGGAGGGGTTACAATTAGGGGATTTAGAGATAACAATGGTGTTGGAGAAAGAGAGTTAGGGTTTGGCAATAGAGATGAAATGTTAGGTTAGGTTTGGATGCTTGTGGAAGTGAAGGGGGCTGGGTTGATTTCAAGTGAGGTGGGTTGTGGCAGGATGGGCCTTGGTATGGTGGACTTGAGGAAGACGTCTCAGTAAAATGTACATGTCGTGAGATACAAACCCAACTGTCATAACCCGAATTTTTAAATATCCGTTTAATTTTCATATATGGCATGATTATTGAAGATTGATCAAATAAGGAATAAGTATAATAAAGAAAAGACTTATAATTGTATGTTGAAAGGTTAGGAGTAGGATTGGGTACAATGGTGACTTGTTTTATGTGAAAAAAAGTGCCTAACCCGAGATTTCGCTCGATTCTTGCTTGATGTCTGGCTCAAGCGAGATATAGGGAGAGATTTGATGTCTTTTTTGTAGAATGACCATAACTTGCTCATTTGATATCGGATTTGAGTTATTCAAGAGGCTATGGAAAGCAAAGAGGAATATCTACAAATTTGATGTTTTACATTTTAAGATATGTGGACTTAATCAAATATGAAATGAAGATGTAAGTGGCATATTTGAATTGGAGATAGATAGGCATTGACTTTGAAGTTGACTAAAGACTTTGAATAAGATTAAGTCTTTGGATTATTTTCTCAATTAGCCTAAGATCTAGATAAGTGTGTATATATATAAAAAATGAGAAGATTTTATCTAGGAAATTTCGTGTGAAACAAGAAGGAATATCCACCAAATACTTAGTGTGCCCGGATTGGTATTCTCGGACTTATCTGTCTATTTTTAGTAGCAAAATCATAACTTGGTCATATGATGTCCAAATGAGGTGATTCCAATTCTTATAGAATCCTAAGAGATAGATAGATCTAAAACTTTCATGTTTTGAGTTTTTGAATATTTGGACTAGATCGATGACTTATTCTAGAAACAAGTGGACAATTCTGGTTTGAGCTCAAATGAAACTCGAGTTAGAAGAAATAGATAAAATTGGGGCATGTGACAAAAATTGTGATTGGCTATCAATTCTTTTGAGTTCTTGACAGATGTAGGAGTATGTGGCATGAGGATAAGAAGTAATCTAGAAGCTTTAGTTGACCCAAAGACATGAAGTAACATGAAAGAAAGAAATCTGTCTGAATATGTCCAAGTCTAACTAAGGGAGTTACAAACTATAGTCTATCCCGACTAAACCAAGAAGTGGACTTTTAGAACATGTCAAATGGAGTCTTGGGAGGCTTATCAAGTAACAAAATGGATAAGAAAGAGGCTAGGAGACGTGGGAGACCAAGAAAGGCTGGAATGGTTTGGTTCATGCATGGTTAGGTGAGTGCCACCTCATGCCTTAGGTCATCTGATATCTCTTCAACCATTGATCAATTTTGGCTGACTAAAATGACTTAATATCAGCCATTGGATGAGGATATTTGCTGCCAAGTCTAGATTTTATATGTTTAGATTTAATCATTTGAGTTTATGAGGCATGACACCTCATCCTCCAAGCAAGAGGTAACCGGTAGCCTTTAGCTACCTCTTCTTCTCCTTTTCCTCTAAAGGGTCAACCACCCTCCTATATATATGTGTGTTGGTAAGTCTTATAACCCTCTTTAGAAAGTAGAACACACGCCCACTTGGAGAGAAAACCAAAGAAGAAGCCTCTCTAAACTATTGAACATCCAAACATCACTTAAGTGAGCTAATTGTATGATCTTGAGGAATTCTTGCAAGAGCTTGGTTCTATCATCCATTCAAGCTTTGGAGAAACTTTTAAGTATACAATTTAACCTAATCTTGGCATAGAATAAGTAAATTGATGATGAAACCATGCTTGTTGTTAGTTGAAGCATAAACCTTGCTTATATGATGTAATTGAAATCCATTGTGATTTGGATGGGATTTTGTTATGGTAAAATGCTAAGAAAATTATAAGAACATATATTTATGTTTTAATAAGTAAAAATAAGGTTTATGTGAAAAGATTGCATGTTTTAGATTCAAAAACCCCATGCTCTGTAACTTCGCTCGACCCTCGCTCGACCGAAGGATCGAGCAAAGAACAAATATAAACCCTCGCTTAACTCTCGCTAGATGTTGGGCTCGAGCGAAGTGCAACCCGAGACTTCGCTCGACACTCACTCGATATCCTGATCGAGCAAGTTCTAAGCTGAGACCTTGCTTGAATCTCGCTCGATACCTTGCTTGAGCGAGATACCCAGTTTTCTTGATGTTCACTTGAATCTCGCTCGATACCTTGCTCGAGCGAGATACCCAGTTTGCTTGATGTTCACTTGAATCTCGCTCGATACCTTGCTCGAGCGAGATACCCAGTTTGCTTGATGTTCACTTGAATCTCGCTCGAGTGAGATACCATGTTTGCTTAAATTCAAGACTTTTACTTGGATTAAGGTTGATGTTTTAATAAAGAAAAATTATGTATGTTATTTAAGGGTATAATTGGTATGATACATGTTATAGAATCAAGTTTGTCTTAGTAGGCATTGATTTTATGAATTGATGTAACGTAAATGTATGTGCATGTGACGTATGCTATTGTGAAATGTTCTCACATATTATAAGGCTCATATGGATATAAAATATGCATGTCATAAGTCTAAGTTTATGTGTATGTTGCATTACGTCACATATATATGTCATAAAGTATGTTTTAAGAAAATACGTTAAGAAAACGTAACAAGTGGAAAGATTAATAAGTCAGTCACGTCATGACAGGGACCAGCGATACGCCTGTATGATTGACGTGCTGACAGGGACCTAAGCCTGTCGAGTATTTGAAGTGCCGACAAGGACCTAAGCCTGTCTAGTATAAAAACTGACAGGGACCTAAGCCTGTCGAATATTTGAAAACTGATAGGGACCTAAGCCAGTCGAGTATGTGAAAACCGGCAGGGACCTAAGCCTGTCGAGTATTTGAAAACTAGCAGAGACCTAAGCCTGTCAAGGATATGAAAACTGGTATGGACCTAAGCCTGTCGAGGATGTGAAAATCGGCAGGGACCTAAGCCTATCGAGGATATGAAAGCCAGTAGGGACCTAAACCTGTCGATGATACGAAATAAGTAATATTTGATGGGGATGCCTATAGATCATACGAAACAAGTAAGACACACAATGTTACGAAAGAAAATAAATAAGAGTTTAAGTATGATAGAATGAGTTCATGAAAAATATAAGTTTAAGTCATGCATGAGTCTAATAAAGCACTTCTATAAGATATATGCCTCTGAGCATTGACATGTATGATAAGTTCTTATATCATCTATGCCATATTTCGTTGACTGTGTACTTACTGAGATTTCTTGGAAATCTCACTCTTTTATATTTTATCTATCATTCTTTATGGAATGATAGAGGGTATTGCAGGAGTAAATAAATTGTCTTGAGACTCAGACATCACAGGAGATTCTGAGGAGCCTCCAAGGTCCTACAGAATACTCCTCTCCTAAGAGAATGATCTCACGAACGTGATTAAATGGAATAGCAAGGGTATCGGATAGCAATAAGAGATGATATTTATTAGAAGAAAACTAACTGGGTTATGTAAGTTCTGAATTTGATATGTTTTGATAAATGAAAAATTATGAAGGATATAGTTTTAATATTCCATGTGATCTATTTATGCAAGAGTTAGATCTCTTTGCATGTATTGAAAATTTACCCCTTTCCATTGCATTCTGCATTGCCCTTAATTAGTAAGTTTAGGTGCATGAATAGTTTAAAAAAAAAAAAAAATCAGGGCATTACATCGACAGTAGGGATATGCATACAATTATACCCTTTATGGTCAGGGGTATATCCCATGAAAACACATAAGTGAGAATAAAAATCTATTTTATGTTGATTAAACTAACGAAATTATGCCAATAAGCTGAACCAAAAGTACGTAAAAAAGTGAAATTGGGAGGATGACCAAAAAATTATTGAGAAGAAGAGGAATTTTGAAGAACCTGTGTAGGGATGCAATTTACGAGAGAAACAACAATCTGAAAAGCTTCTGTCTAGTATTTAGTGGGAACAGAGACATGAGAGAGAAGGGAGAGACTCGTCTCGACTATGTGAAAGTGACGTCTTTCAACGCTACCATTTTGAGCATGAGAGTAAGGACATGTTATATGATAAGTAATTCCAAAAGATTTAAGAAGATTAGGAAAGAGACAAAATTCACCACTCCAACCAATTTGAATTGAAGTGACATTAGAAGAAAATGTGTTACTAAATATAGCGTAGAAAAACTAGAAAAACAGTGGATACATCTGATTTTGTATGAAGCGAAAAATACCAAATATACTTATGTTACGTTTGGCAACAAGAATATCTCAAGTATTCTCAGAGTATTTCACTACTATTCATTACTTTATTATTACTTTTCACCTACTTTATATTACTATTAATTACTTTATTATTACTTTTTACCTACTTTTTACTACTATTCATTACTTTTTATTATTATTCAATATTCTATTAATACTTTATTGCCTACATTTTATTACTATTCCTAATACTTCTCATTGACAATTGAAAATTAAAACCTGTGACGCCCCTAAATTTCCCTTAAAAGAACACGGGAATCGAGACGTCGGGATGCTGACAAAATCTATAACTAGAAAAAGGATAGTATAAGTGTAGGTCCCAAGACGTCATGAAAAAGTAATTGAAAAGTTTTATGTGACAAGGAAGGTGACGGTGGATGAGGAAGAGCATGAGACTTGGCTTGAGCAGAGGCAGAGCATGGTGAGGGTGCATTGTTGGTTGTTAGAGGAAGCTAAAAATTGATGTGGTGTGTGGCAAAGGGTGTCCGAGATGAGAATGCTAGGTGTTGGAGGAGGTACTTTGATCGATAAAGGTGGCCATGGGAAGCTCAATATTGGTTAGAAGCTCATCGAGACCATTCATAATCGGACCCTAGAGGAGCACCACATGAGTTTATAGATCCTTCACAAAGAAACTAGATGAGTGAAATTCAAAATAAACAAAATTATCTAAGCAAAATTGACAAAAAAAATATATGGCGTGTAATTAAATTTAAAGGAACGTGTAAAATTTTGCAAAAAAGAAACTTGCCACTCGGAGTGAAGAAATTTGAGCAGTTCTAGTGTTTGAAATTGGAAGAGAGGAGCTATTTCCAATGCTGACATGGTTAGTGCCGTGATAGGGAACAACTTCTAAGTTGAGTTTTGAGAAATCTGCAATGAAATGATTTGTGGCTGCTGTGTCTTGAAACCAAGAGTTGTTAATAGTGGGAGCTACATGGAGAGATGTGTAATTAGCAGTGAGAGAGGACGGGGGAGAGGCTTCGCAAGAATGGTTAAAGCAATGATAACATGATACTGTAGTGTGTCCAATTTTGTGACAAACCTGACAAGTGGGCCGAGTATTGGAAGAAGTAGAAAAAGAATAAATGTTTGGAAGGAGGCATGGCACAAGCCACGAGCCACGATCACGACGAGGGCCATGACCATGGCCGCAAGGAGCAGATGTGATGGTGGCCAAGCGATGGTTGAATGGGCATGGAGAGGAGTTCTAGAGAGAAGGCTTTCAGATTGGTGAGCAAGCCTAGATTTGTGGTTTAAGAGATAACTACAGACCTGAGAAGGAGAGAGTGGGTCATGTCGTGTAGTGATGGAGGTAACAAGGGATTCATACTAATTTTCTAAGCCAACAAGAAAGCAGGTGATAAACTCAAACAGAGAGAGGGGCTACCCTGCAGCACCAAGAGAAGTAGAGTCGGATTTTGCACGATGAAATAATTGAGAGATATTTTCAGATCCTTTTTTTGAGTGTGGCCAATTGGAATTGAGTTTGCATGATATGGATGAAAGTTTGATAGAATTCCATACAAGGATGTCGTGAAATTAAGAAAATGTTACAATATTCAAACTTAAAATATAAGATTATGGTGTACAAGATCGCGTATTATTTGGAATGAAAAAGTTCTACAATCTATAATTATCTCAACTGCCTCTATTTGTTGCTTTGATTGGTCTTTTTGAAATACAAGCATTAATATGGTTTTGAACTTTCTTTTTGTCATTGTAATATGAGTATATTATAACCCAAATTATGAATCAAATATTGGATGAGACCCATTAATAATCCTAACATATTCCATTCAAATAAATGGATGATACGACTTGACATGATTATTTAACTAGTTTAATAATGAAATTATGCTTGCTTGAGCTAAAATTGATCATGTTACTATAAATGAGTGAATTGACCAAAACACTTTTTTCTTATAACCAAAAACTCCTTTCATTTCATCAAATAAGGGATTACAATGCTTTGTTTGTCCATACCACTTCTTTTACAAAGTTTGGGCAATTTCCTAACCAAATAGATACATTTTGGACTGCCTAAGCAAATCTTGCTTGACGATGAGTAGCTGAATTCCCCATACGACCCATGTGAACGATAGTACAGCTCCTGAAGCATGACATGAGGAGGTTGGTCTCCTTGATGGTGTTTCCCAACAAGGACCATGAGTCGGCTTCTTCATTCAATTGGTTCACAAGGAGTAACAAGTTGCTTTCTACAATGAGACCATCTATGCCCAGCAGTAAGCTGAGTTGAAGACCCCTTAACATTGCCACCAGCTCCATTTCCATCGGGTCCTTCACTTTTGGTTCCTTCATGCTAGCAGCCATCAGAACCAAACCAGTGCTGTCTTTGAGTATCATGCCCACTTCCGCTTAATCATGTTCAGGGAAAATTTCTTCATTGATGCTCAGCTTTAGTAAACTCGGAGGTGGTTTATGCCAACCCACTGAGGCCTGTACCAACTTTGTTCTACCTAGATGAAGCTGGTGTGCACCGAGGAGGGACCAAGCATTGTCAATGCTTTGGAGTAGGGTCAAGTAGACCCCTTCATGGAGACTTTTGTTTCATCTGTACCAGAAGCCCCACATGGCCATTACAAAATGCTCCAAAGCCCTTTGTTTACCTTTTTTGTGCATATGCGATAAGGCCCCCATGATAATAGTGCTTTGCTAAAACTCCTAGGGAGGATAAGGTAAGCAGACGAGACCAGCATCTTGCAACAACTTATAAGGGCATGAAAAGCATCCTTCAAGGGAAGTTGGCACATCTAGCATTGGTCCTCTGGAATGATCCTCCTGGCTTTTAGGTTTTTTTGAGTAAGAAGAGCTCCTTGCAAGCACGCCATATGAATATTTTAACACGGTGGGGGATTCGAAGACGCCAGAGGCTCTTCCACACATTTCTCTAATTTGTTGCCTCCGAGCATTCACCAAGCTGGGATTGTGATTCTTGAAGAAACCTATAAGCTGACTTCACGTTGAACATTCCATTTGGTGACTCACCCCAAATGAGTCTATATTTTTGAGTTATGGGACTAAGCCTTAGCTTGGTGATGGTAGTCATCGTGTGTGGGGGAATAAGCTTTGTAGGCGGGTGATGTCCCACCATTGAGTGTCTGGGTCAATTAGTTGGGAGACCAGAGATAGTTGACAACTCTCACCTCTATCTATCATGTTTGCAGGCTTAATCCCTGGAATCCAATGGTCCCTTCATATATTGATCGAACACCCATTGCCAACTCTCCATACGTAGCCATCTTGCAAAATTTTAATGGCCTCCGATGTTTTGCACTAGGCATATGATAGACATGTTCCTAGCTTGGCTCGAAAGATATGATCTCGGGGGAAGTATTTAGGCTTATATATGTAATGTAAAGGGAACTCTCCTCTGTCATGATGCACCAGCTTTGTTTGGCCAACAGTGACATGTTGAAACCATGAAGGTCCTTGAATCCCAAACCCCCCATCACATTTAGAGTATACATGCAAGCCCAACTGAGCCAATGAATCCGCCTTTCCTCTCTCTTTTGCCCCAAGGAAAACCTCACCATAAGCTGTTCAATCTCAAAGCATAATAATTGCAGGAGTTTAAAGAAACTCATGGAGAAGGCTGGAACTGAAAGTGCCACTACCTTAAGTAATATTTCCTTTGTCCAATGAAATATAGCTTTTTCTTCCAATTTTTTAGCTTTGAATTGACTAAAATACTTGATCTAACATGGTTAACATAACATCTTATATATTATAAAAATAAGTTAAACCAATAATACATATCCCTAACTAGCACTACAAGGAAAACGAGTTTTTCCAGCTCTTTAAATTTCAGGTGAGCAAAAAATAGCCGGATATGGGCAGTTTGACACAAACGGCTAGAAAGCTTCTGTTGAGTGTAAAAAAAGCATAGCGAAAAGGCATTATTATGATGACTTTTGGCGCCGCAAATAAAGTCGCCGTAATAATTATTTTATTACGGCAACTTTTAACTTATTGTGGCAACATATCACCGCTGCAATAGGTTCTTTTAACTCATAAAGGTGGGAAAATTCCCAAATATTTGGCCACATTTATTTTCCCTCATTCTCCAATAGTATCCTTTGCATCTCTTCTCCATTGTTCATTTTCCATTTCCTTGTCGTCGAAGCCGTCAGCTCAACTGCTCTGCCATATCGCCTCCTCTTGATACCAGTGAGTCTCTCCGTTCATCTCTAATTTTTTCTCTTGCTAAAGGTTTGGATGGTTTGTTACTAAAATGAAAACAAATCCCCATTAGCACTTCTAGAATCTGAAATCCTTGACTTTAGATTCTTGTTTAACTTTAGGTTTCTTGTAATGCGTTTGGCTAGTGAGAAAGTTGGAGAAAGGGAGAGGAATTTAATCTGGTCTCTTAGCATGGGGTGTACATCTTGCTTTAATCTGTGGATATTTATAGCTACAAAAATGAGAATAAACCAATGTAAGCCTTAGATTGGAGTATAAGCAAGAAAGCTCTCCCCTATCAAAAAACAAAAAACATCAAAACTCTTTTATTCGATACTTTCCAGACTTTTAGTTCAGAAAATGAGAAAAAATGATGATACCTCTAACTCTCAATTTCATTTAGTTAGGCATTTCCAACTTTTCCAAGTACCCTCCCCTTGCAACTAAAGCTTAAATAAAAATTATTTTTAAGCAAATAATTAATACTTTGGTAAAAAAAAAAAGTACCTTTGGAAAAATATCAAATGAAAATATAAGAACCCTGCCACTTTGATTCCACACGCATGTTGTGCTAATCCAAATTATTTCTAGAAATCATACAAACTAGCTTTTATTAACATGTGAAAAGAGAGAATATCTTATCGCGTCGGTTAGGTAGGCATGATTGTAATTTAAAAAATTAAAATAAATAAAGGCAAGGAACATGAGATTTACCAGTTTATAACTTGAGTACTTGTTCCACCTATTTCTTAAATGAAAGCTTTGTGACTTATGTGTTTAATTCACCATGAATTAGTAATTTTGATTCTGAGCCTGACCCAAAATGAATATGCCTACCTACCTACCAATGTATTAGTATTACAATCACCCCTCCTCTACTTTCCTCCTTTTGTACAACTTATTTCAGTTGCATTGCTTATTGTTCTCAAATTTTCAAGGCCATCGCTTTCTTTCACCACTGACTTGACTTTTTCGGAATATATGGTAAAAGTAAATAAAGTTTCCTCTAGTTATGAAAAATAAGAGACATAATTAAGCATGCTCATTGAGTGCAATTCACTTTTGGGATTGCTGGTATTAGGTAGAAGATAAGGATGTAAGTTTTAGTGCTTGAAGAGAAATAGTTCATGCTAACTGCTCTATATTGTGGGTAAGAGGTTAGGTCACCTGCATTTTTCTCTCTAAGTCAGTAGCTACAATGAGAGAGATGGTCCAATACAATAAAATCCCCTAGATATCATCAAATTTTTCTTGTAAGCTATTTGTCCCCATGGAACACCATCGCTACTTTGCATCCTTATTGAGCTATATTTCTAATTGAAAAAATATGGCTCGTGTTTTATCTCTTCTTCTTGTTTCTTCCTTTATTCAACCATTTGCTTACAGTTCTATATGTTAGAAGCTAAAATAATTTTGTGTTTTCTTGAACAGTATTATCCTTTGATCATCCTATATTAGACCTCAAACTCATTATAAAGTTTGCTATTTAATAGCAGGAAATGTGATAACTATGTTAGCAACTTTTGATTTTCCGTCAACTTAGCATTATACAACTTTCCTAAGAGAAAAAACTATTTTAGCTTTAGTACTTATATTTTGTTTTATCTTGGTTATACTTGTATGCGTTTTTGCCCTTTTAAAGTATTGATTTTTTCTTCTTGCTGCCTTAGAAAGCAGAGGAAACAAAGCTAAAGCAAATTTATAAAACTACATTGTAGAATAAATATCGAGTTTAATTGTTGGAAGACGCTGGGGACCGGTCCGGCTGTCCCCAGCGTTTTAAGCAGCCCAACGTTAGTTGGGCTGCTTTATGATGAAAAACACATTAAAATAAAATAAAAAATATGATTAAATAAAAAAATGGAGATTAAAAATATAATAAAAAAATAAAATGAACAAAACATAATAAAAAACACAATAAAAACATAAAAACATAATAAAAAATACATAAAAAAAATAAAATGAAGATGAATTTAAGGGAATTCGGCCATGGAGAAAACGGAGCCGCCGCCTGTAGCGGTGGGCGACACCGCCCACACCATCGGGACCGGTAGACTCAGACGACCTCACCCCTACGACGGCGAGCTCCGGTGTACGGGTCCGAAACGGGTTTAAGGCTGCCGGGGGCACACCGGAGCTCGCCGGAGCTCGCCATCGTAGGGGTGAGGTCGCCTGAGTCCGCCGGTCCCGATGGCGTGGGCACCGCCACCGGGGGCGGCGGGGGCTGCTTTGGTGGAGGGGGGCAGCCCGTCTGCTCCCCAGGATTTCTCTTAATTGTTTTGTACAATTCTGAGAATAGTTTTTCATATCCTGAGATAAAATCTTTTGGCTACTGCATATGATTCTGTTGTTCCTTGAGGGGTGAGAGAGAGAGAGTGTGTGTGTGAGTTTGGAGGAATTGGTTGATGCTTTATCTAGTTTACCTCTTGTTATATATTGTGCTTATTATTAAGTGTCATTTCTATTCAATATTATGAGGAGCACCAACATATGGTTCATAGGTATAATTAGTTAACATAAGCTTTCACAACAGTAATGCCAAACATAAAGAACAGAGAAGGAAGGAGAGCCAACAAACTAAGTTCAAGTTTCATGCTATTATAAATCTTCTATACAATCTATCTCAAATTAACATCAAAAGATAATACATATATCATCTATTACACTGAATTCCATGAGTTATTTGAGCCCATATTTTGGACTCATTGACACCAAATTTCAAAAGTGGAGTGAAATAATTGTTCTCTTGAACTCCTATCATTGATCCAGTTTTATGCTTACCTATCATCAAAAGACTCGAGAAGTATGCACCAGTTATTGAAAAAGTCCCTTCATTTCCATGCGTGTAATTAATTTGAATGATATTTTAATAGTTGCTTTCACTTTTGTAGTGTCAAGGATTTTGATTTAGAAAGCCTTAACAAACACTTTATGAAGATTTGGATCCTGGAAAGCTACTTGGATACTGTGCCTCGATAAAGGTATGGAAATTTCAATTTTTGTATAAATTACACTATTACAAGTACACATGATTCAAAACTTGAGTTGTGGAAATTAGATCAATTGGTTCTTTTGTGTTTGATTCTATTAGTTTCATTTTTCTGCATTCATATTGTTAGTTACATTGCACGTGTTTATCCCTTAACATTAATTTTTACCTCCCATTGACTCTTGTTAATTATGTTCATACATTTTTTAACTCTGTTAATTGCCTCATTTTGAACTCATATTTGTAGTTATGTATTGGTGTGATAGAAACCTATGTGGAACATGAGAAATTTGTTTAGCTATTTCTCTATTGAATGGAAATTTACACCAACCAACAGGAGGTTAACACTTGGGTCTTAGTAAACTTGAAGTTGGTATTCAAAGCTTATCCAGTCTCTTTCTCATCAATCAAAAGGATAAAGCTGGTGCGTATATATCGACTACTGAATACAATAGAGTTTTGAATGTTAGGCCATATGTGTCCATAAATAAATCACATGCAAGATTCTTTTTAGTGTATAATGATTGAGCCATAATAGTGATATTATTTTGCACTTTAACTTGATGTTAATCACATTTTTCCTCCTAGTAATTGAGTGAATTAGACTTTGACACATTAACTTCAACTCAATTGATAAAAGATTAATTGTGATCTCTAAATTCTAATTTACTCCATACAATTAAATAAGTCCATTTAATCTCAAGTTTTGTTATATTTTTGCAAGACTCAAGGCCAAGAGAAGAAATAAATCGAGCCGGATCTTCACGAATGGTCCATACACACAACTCATTGGATCGAATTGAAGCAAGGCCCCTACACAGACTAATTCATTCCAGCCCATCATAGCGGGCCTTCACCGATTCAATAGGTCATTCATCTCAAGGACTTCATATCCTACGTACATATGTTCGTGAGTTAAAGTCATGCACCAATGGGCAATAAACAGCTTCAAGCAGCTCTTGCCCCTGTCCCAAACGCACCCCTACACAAGCTAAAAGGAAAAGACACAACATCTAACTAACCTTTTGTGGACACAGAAGCTGCTAGCAAGAAAAAGGAGGAGAAAATATACCTCATTTGGCAGCAGACCTAGCGGCAAGGAGAAACAAAAAGAAAGAAAAAGGTCTGGGTTTGGTGGCTTGGATTGGAGGTATTCGTAAACCATTATTTTGGCTGAACCCACCTTCAAGCTTTTGCCTAGTTTGTGTTTTGTCTCGTTTCAGTTTCAATTTTCCTTGAATCCATAAACCACTTGTGGCTGGATTGGAATCTTAGTTTTAGTTCTCTGGCCATTAAGTTTTTAAGATTGTAGTTGATTTTATTTCAACATGTATTTGCAATAGATAGTTGTGCTTAGACTCCATTTTGCTAACTTGATCTCATTCAGTGTTTCTAGTATATTTCAGTAGTCTGTTTTGTGGCAAATCTATTTCGGTAGTTTTATTTTAACAGCTTCTACTGTTTCTTCCATTTCCGTTAGTGATTATGCTGTAGTTGGTGGATATGTTTTTGCCTCTTATTTGTTCCTTTTTTTTTGTTTATTTCAGTTAGAATTCATTCGGTACTCTAATTGTGTTGCAATAATTTGTTGTGCATCTCTGTTTCAGTGTGTTCATTTAGCTGGCAGTTTTAGTCTTGTTCATTTGGTAGCCTATGTCTCATCAGCCTATGTTCCCATCTCAGTTATATAGTTTTAGCTCTTCAGTCGGTTGTTTATATTTCATTTTTGTTAGCTTAACTTTCAGCAATTGTTCGGTAATATCTCCATATTCGAACGTGTGACTTTTAAACCCAATAGCTTCCATTACATGCTCACATTTCAGACTTGCCTTTAATTAATTTTCCCTTCATGTATATGTTGGGTTGTTGGAGCTGAAATTGGTCTTTCTTCATTTGTGTGTGATGATTTCAAGTAGCGTAAATTTCCTTGGGAACCAGATTGAACTTGGTGTTTATTTGATGCTTTATTTTCTTTCTTTTTTCTAACATAAATCTTAGCATTAATTCATTACCTCAAACAAAAAGAAACTTGACATTTTTATAATGTCGAGAAAAATAAATTTCACCCATTGTGAATATCATTGTAAATAGTTTTAAATTATAACTTCTTTTTATTTTTGGTAGTGGATAAATTTGTATACTAAATTAACCGTTCCTCGAGAAAATGACTTAGAGACTTCCCTAATATTACTTGACAACTTTTATACTTGGGAGTCATTTCTAAAACACTTTTTTTAGTGAGTCATATAACAAGGCAAAACTTGGTATGTTTTCTCTTGTGCATATTTTCCCTACCCAGCTTCATATACATCATCATCTTGATCTGCTTTTGCATTTTCCTCAAGTCATTCAACAAAACACTTCAAAGATATTTTAGGACTCATAATTACAATAATAAAGGGAATTAAATTAAAAAAAACTTTAACTCTCCTTGTATTAGCTAGGTGGTGAATTTTCATGTAACATGAAAAAGCTTGTTGTTTGAGGGTTATTCTCCATACTCTAGTGCATGTGCATGTGTTTGTGTTCCTATCTATCATTTTCTTTATACTTGTGTAATGTTTTTCTTTTTTTGTCCTCTATATTCATTCCTGCATGTTTTGGTGTGCTTTACTTCCATTGGTAAATTATTTGGAAAGAAATTTCAATTATTTTACTAAAGAATTTACATTGTCGTTGGCTTTGAGAACTAAAAAAAATGTACATACTTGCAGCAAGTGAAATCAATCAAGAAGGCATCTAGTTTTGAGAAGAAGAGTTGAAGAAAGCAGGTTTGAGATCATGAAAAAGAAAGCTTCAAAGGGATGATCATGGTGTGCTTAGGAAACCCTATTTACCTTATATTCAACACTTGTAAAACAATATTAGTATATTATGGGATGTTAACTTAGAGTAAACTATCATGAATTTCAATTTGAACTCTTTTCATTAATATATGATGTTTGGAATGTTTAAACTTTATATATGTGTGTGTGTACATATATATTTCAATAATGAATTCATGATATTGTAATGCTTATTAGGAAATATAATTGATTACATGTGTCATGGATTAAATTGATGTTGAAAGCATGTCAAATTGTATAATTATTACAAAATTTATAAAATAGAAAGATAAAAAATAAAGTGGGAAAAGACATTTTCGGCATATATTTGTCACCGCAAAAGATCAATTTTACAAAATAAAATTGTGCTGCATACAACTTACTTTTGGCGCTTTACGCACTATTTGCGGCGACCAAATATTGCTCTAAAAACTCTTATTCTTCTGGAAACATGCATTTCTCACTCAACTATTGTGACGCTAACCGGTAGTGGAAAATGAGTTGGAAATATTCAGAAAAACTACATTTTCTTGTAGTGTAGATTCACAATGAAATTAATTTAAGGATTTCATTAGTATAATTAAACATAACCCAACATCCTAGAACGTAACCATATATGTGGTTCAAGTGAACAATAAATTTTATCTAGTCACAAAAACATAGCAATAAAAAAATATGATTGCATTCCCATAAATAGCTTGTAAAGCCTCTCTACTATTAAATTCCAATAAATAGATATATAAAGCCTCCTCACTAAACCTTACCCTTCATTATATGAGTTAATTGTGGGTTTAACTAGTTGACACGAAATTGAATAGTTTAATAATTATGCCTAATTAGACAAGTAGAGCATAGTGACCTAAGTGACTTAGTGGATAAAGCCTTAAAAGGTGGGCTTAGAAGTTGAAGGCCTTAAGGCCATAACTAAAACTTTGGGCCCAAGTGGAGAGGACAAGCCCATAGGTCCATGAAAAGAAGTTCAATAGTCAACCCAAGCCCATGCTTGATGCCACATGTCAAATTGGGAGGAGTTTAGTAAGTTGACAAAGACTAGTAGGTAAAAGAAGGAAAAATACTAGTAGGTGAGAAGATTGACTAGTTGTTTTGGTTGGAGAAAGGAAAGAGAAGATCAAGATGGAATCTTCACATCTTTTCCTACCTAGATAGGCGTGTGAGGCATAGGATTTTTACCAAATAATATCATCATGGGATTCTATCATATCTAGACAAATGATGAGGCAAAATTTGAGAAGAATTGAAAATGAGAAAGAAG
Organism: Platycarya longipes; assembly: GCA_036559045.1. Taxonomy (NCBI): domain Eukaryota; kingdom Viridiplantae; phylum Streptophyta; class Magnoliopsida; order Fagales; family Juglandaceae; genus Platycarya; species Platycarya longipes. Next base: position 33,564,465 of record CM071798.1, on the reverse strand, counting down.
AGAGGGGTTCGGTGGGCTATAGCCGAATGCCCTAGGATTTTCTCACCAACACATCTCCAAATCTAGATGGAATAAGACATGTGAGATTGTGTAAGAGTGGACAAGACATGATGTGTAAGAGGGTGGAAGAGAATGGTGACTTGAGATGTGGATTGATGGACACAGAGGTGGGAGGAAGAAAATTGAGGGTTCGGGTATGGCGTATAGCCAACTCCCCCTCCCATTTTGGCATTCTCTTTGCTACCAAATCTAGGCTATGGATTTGTGTAAGAGTGATAGGACAACTATGTGTAAGAGATGAGGTGAATAGTTGATTGATTAAGCATGTGACAAGTGGGAAATGAGAGTAGGAAGAAGAGAGGGTTTCGGATGGAGGCAAGGGGTCCGAACCCCACTTTTGCCTTCGCCCAAGAAATTGATCCTCAAATCCCTTAGAATGACCTATGAGATGATGGTTGGGAGGGGCAAAAGGTGATGTGAGATGATGGAAATGGGTTGGAACCCTTGAGAGAGAGGCCGGCCATGTGGGGAGAAAGAGGAAGCTAAATTTTCAACCTAGAATGAACTAGATTAGGTTTGATGTGATCAAGTGATGGGAGTCACTCAAAGGTCTTTCAAACCCATCAAATGTCACCCAAGTTTAGGGGAATGAGTGGCCTAGAGCCTAGGAAAGTCCCATGGCCGAATGGCCTTGCTTCCCCACCTCTTTGGTTGCTTCATTCGGACACACACACACACACCTCTCACTTTCTACCTCACGACAACTCACCTTTCCATTTCCTTCACTTTTCTTCACTTCACTTCACCACCTAAATACCTAAACACTCTAAGTTTAGAGGAAGAAGAAGCTAGTGGCTTTGGAAGGGGAAAATTCTAGAAGAGGTAAGTGACTTTGTTACATTGAGATAAACCTAGAAGTGTAGAGAAGAACACTTTCTATGTTCATGTTTTCTAAAAGAAATCTCCTTTTTGAAAATGGTGTGTTCTTAGCCTAGTCTAATAAAATACTTCTCTTATTTTCAGAACTCATATAAGCTAGCTAGGAGAATTGTAAGTATATCCCTATTTTGCCTTTAGCATCACTAGTATATTTTTAAGTGAATGTGCTTGAATATGTCCGTATGTGCTTATATGTGCTTGTATATGTTTGTATTGCTTGGTTTCTTACTTTATATTGCCATGATGAAGACTTGTGGGTAGAAATGCTATTTTGGTTAGAATCCATGTTTGGAACCTATGTTCTTTCTTAAATAAAGGGGTTATAATGTGTTGATAATCTTGGTGGTTTTGTTGAGGAAAGCATGTAAGCATGATTACGTTAAATTTGTTGAATGTTGGGTAATGTGGTATATATCATTTGAAAAAGCATCTTAACTCTAGTGGTAATTATCTTGCCCATTGAAATGTCATGCTAGGATTAATATTTATAAAGTACTGGTGGAATCTAGTTACATCGTTCTTGGAAGATATTATTATTATTGATTGATGGTTGCTAAAGAAATGCATGCTTGTGGAGTTTCGGTTTGGAGGATTTCTTGGAATGAAAATCTTGAGGTTTTATTTCCCTTTCATTAAAGATTTGTGTTTGGATATTTTGGAGAGTTTAGAAACATAAAGAGTGGGAGAACATCATGTATGTTTTCGGTTTTCCCATGAGTGCTCAAGTAAGATGCTTATTTTGATGAAATGAGATAGGAAACACAACATCTAAGGGCCATAGGGTTTCAGATTGCTCACTTGTAAGGTTAGAAAATTGTTTTAAACATTGAACTAGGGCTAGAGAGTGAAAGGAAGATGAATGGAGGAAGAAAATACCAAGTGGAGACAATGTGGGTCTCACCCCAAGTCGTAGGGGTGGGAGCCAAGTACCCTACCTAACCTATTAGATCCGTTTAAGTGTTTTCGCATATGTTATGAGTTAATGAGAAAGGGGTTTTTGAATGAAAAATGACCAAATGTGTGTACTCGAGCTCGCCTTGAGTTTTGCATCACAAAGTTAAGAGTTGCATGTCTCATGCATAAGCACGAAAATCATGTTTTAAGTTAAACATGTTTTCGAAATAAATGAATTAAAGTTTCAGAAGAATCCCAAAGGCTGGGACAGGGTAGTGTCCCAATGGAACTCTCTGTTCACTTAGGAGTGTCTAAATTGAGTGGAAACCCCTGGGTCGACGAAGAACAGTCGGCGGACCATGTATGGCTCCAAAAGGTGTCCGGAGCGTGGTCGCACCTAATGCTAGTGGGTGCCATAAAAGCGGTGTTAGTCTTGGTCTTACCATATGAAAAGTTTGTAGTCGCTCGGAGAGAAATCCCTGAGTCACGAAAAGTGCGAAAGGGCGCGAAACGTATTCACCTAGGTTTGACATAGTCGCTGGGTGTGACGGTAACTAGTGGGGAGCACATGGTGCATAGGGGAACCGTAAGTGTCCAAATATGAAGTCATGGCGAAAAGAAAAAGGGCTCTTGGGCCGTATATGATCTGATAAGCAACGCCTAAGATAAGAAAAGACAAAAAGTTTTTGAATAAAATGTCTCCTCGGAGAACATAAACTAAGAGGATTTCACTATACGATTTTACGAACAAGTATGCATTGGGAATTGAGAAAAGATAAAAAAGATGAATTTTGTCACGAGCATGTGCATCGGCCCCATGCATGAGTCCCATATTACTGTATATGTATGTAATTGCTTGTTATTCACTTAACTATATGCCTGAAATGCTTTCGTTAAAATGTTGATATACTTGTTGAGATTTCCCCCGAAATCTCACCTCTCTTTATGTCCTTACTATCCTTTCCTCTTGGGAATGATAGAAATAATTGCAGGTGATGATGGCTCAACCGAGTACGACCCCCGTGATGATACCTCAGACCCTCAGGGACCCGATTGAGTCCGCCCTTAGGAGGCCAGTGACTCTGAACCTTCCAGGCCAGTGGGAGGTGGAGTCACTGAAAATGGCGATGTACAGTTCAGTCGGTCTATACCCCGCGGGGTGTTGCTTAGTGTTAGGGGTAGACGAGTCCTTTCACCTGGGACGTGTTTTTGGACCGCCCTCTAGGGCGATATGTGAGGTCGGGCCTAGCTTAGATTTGGATCGGCTTCGCTGGGGTTCAAACCTTAAGAAGATAAAGAAGGAGCCCGTACTGAACCCAATGGACAGTGTTGAGACACCCCTCTATTTTGTAACGCCCATTAAATATGTATTTTGTAAAGCCTTCCCATCTGTGGGAAGTGCTCTTTTGATCATCTGGACAAGGTTATGTAATTTGAATTTGGGCTATATAATATGATATTTGTTTTGGGATCAATAGCGTAACCATGTGATGCATATTATAGAAGGCTTGACCATTTTTCTTTTGCTGCGAGAATCTTTCTTTGACGTTTTAAAAAAAAAAATGTACACATATGATATGATGAGGGGTGAACTTCCTTGTGTCGCTCATCCCCGACGTTTCTATTCACGTGCGATCCCAGGCGTGGATTGGAGCGTCGACATTTGTCCCTAAGCCAATTATACTTATCTCAAACCTATTATAATTATGTCACAAAAAAAGTTATTGTCCTAAGGTTTGTGGCATGCAGTTGTTATCCATCTTGCTCTAACTCAGCTTACTTATACAAAAGTCTTTCCCCCTTAATGTCTTTTCTACTGTAGCGAAAATATTAAGCGAGTCAAAGTTCTAGTTCTACAGAAAGAAACTCCTCCTTTGCAGAATAGCTAATATTAAGAGCATGGATCACTTTGACCACATTGAAGGCTCTTTAAATATTTAGGTTAAAACAATTATTTTTATATTAAAAATAATGATGTAGCCAATCATATTAGTGAAGTACATAAAATATAGACAAAAGTAAAAGCAAAAAAAAAAAATTAATATGAAAAGATTAGTAAAATTAATTCTACGTAAATCAATCCGTACATGAAAAAAAAAATTGTTCCCTTTTATTAGATATTTTTTCATATGCTGACAAAAGAGAAAGCAAAGATTCCAGCAAAGAACTAGGTGCAAGAGGAAAAGAAAACAATGGAGGGCTACGATTGTTTTCCACTAATATTGAATCTTTGATTTTCAAATAACAAAGCAAATAACTGTCCTTCATATTTTGATCCTTAAAATTTATGTTCATATTCTAGAGTCGATTTAGATCAAGGATAGAGTATGAGTTGTGATAACCCGGATTTTTAGATATCCACTTAATTTTCATATGTGGGATGATTATGTTTCTCCAAAACTATTTTTAGGAATTTTTGGGATATATGTACAGGATTTTTTATATTGAAAGGTTAGGAGTAGGGTTGGGTACAAATGTGGCTTGTTTTAAGGTGGAAAAGTGCCTAACCCGAGATCTCGCTCGACTTCCGCTTGATGTCTGGCTCAAGCAAGATACAGGGACAGACTTAACGTCTTTTGGTAGAACGGTCATAACTTGCTCATTTGATATCGGATTTGAGTTATTCAAGAGTCTATGGAAAGCTAAGAGGAATATATATAACTTTTATGTTTTGCGTTTTAAGAGATATAGACTTAATCAAATAATAAATAGAGATTGAAGTAGAAGATCTGAATTGGAGATAGATAAGTATTGACTTTGAAGTTGACTAAGAACTTTGGATAAGATTAAGCCTTTGGATTATTTTCTCAATTATCCTAATATCTAGACAAGTATGTAGAGATGTAGAAAATGAGGAGATTTTATTTATTAAATTTCGTGTGAAATAAGAGGAATCATCTATTCAACACTTGGTGTGCCCGGATTGGTGTTCTCAGTCTTATCTGTCGAGTTTAGAAAAATCATAACTTGGTCATATGAACTCTAAAGGAAGTGATTTCAGTTCCTATGGAACCTTAAGAAATATATCTAGAACTTTTATGATTTGAGGTTTCGGATAATCAAAGTGTATCAATGGATTATTTGGTCTGGAATGGGACTGATCTATTTTAAGTGCAAACTGGAGCCCGAAGGTAAATCACTCCACCACCTCACTTTATATGCTCAAATTTGATTGGTTTTTCTCATTTCTATCAGCTAGATACACGTATGAAAGTATGTGTTAAGTGGAGGAAGAGATTCTAGAAGATTAATTAGTCTAAAACCAAGGAAAAGTGAAGAACTAATCTGATTGGCCAAAACAGCCAACTATTCCCCTTGTTTCCAACCAATTGGTAACCAAATCTTGGGAAGTAGGTAATAAGATTTTTTCCTAGCACTCTAAGGGTACTGAGGAAGTCTGGGACATGTGGCCAAAGGTGAAGAAGAGGTTCTAAAAGCTTTGGGGGTGCAAGAAAGGCCAATAGCCGGTTGAGCTTATCTTAGATATTTTAGGTTTTCTGGATTTTACTTTTATATCTATATTTAGTAATTATTTGGGCCATTGATCTAAGATGATTTTAGATATGGAAGAAGCATAGCCATGGGATGAAAATCCTTGGAGATCATGAGAGATATGGATGATCATTGGACTAGGCCAAGGCTGGACAGCACATACCCTTCAGTCCATAAGGGATCTTTTGGGAGAAGAAACTCACGCCCAACACAAGGAAATAAGTCAGGAAAATAGCCTCTTAACCCTTGAACCTCCAAACATCACCTAAGTGAGCTAAATGAGTGTTTTGAGGAGAAATATTGCAAGGATTAGTTTGATCATTCAACCAAGCTTTGGAGAAACTAGTAAGTATACAAATTAACTTAATCTTAGCATAGAATAAGTAGATTGTTGATGGAATTAAGTTTGTTGTTAGTTGGAGCTTAAACTAGGCTTATATGATATGCTTGAAATCTATGGTGTTTTGGATATGATTTTGTGATGGTAAAATGTTAGGAAAATTATAAGGACATAGATTTATGTTTTAATAAGTAAAAATAAGGTTTATGTGAAAATATTGCTTGGTTTAGGTTGAAAAACCCCATGAGCCGTAATCTCGCTCGACTGTCGCTCGAAAGGTGGGTCGAGCGAAGGCAAAATATGAACCCTCGCTAGACTATTGCTTGATACCCCGCTCGAGCGAGTTATCCTGTTTTGCTTAGACCCAGGGTTTTTCCTGGAATAAAATTGGTGTCTCAAATGAAATGAGTTCTAGGTGAAAAACTCATAAGAATAAGAAAATATATAGTATGGCCCAACCACGAGTAATAATAGTGGCATGGTTCAACCACGGGTAATAATAGTGGCATGGCCCGACCACGAGTAATAATAGTGGCATGGCCCAACCACGGGTAACAATAGTGGCATGGCCCAACCACGAGTAATAATAGCGGATATTAGTAAAGACTTGTGAGAACAAGAGTTCTAAGATAAGAATAAAAAGTATATGCATGTATAAATATGTTAGTCACGTCATGACGGGGATGGCGATACGTAACGCCTGTATGACTGACGTGCCAACAGGGACGGCGATACGTAACACCTATCATAAGAATAAGAATTATGTCACTACGGGGACGACGATACGTAACGCCCGTAGGATTGACATAACTAGTGAGGACGGCGATACGTAACGCCCGTTATGATAAGAATGTTTACGTCATCACGGGGACGGCGATACGTAACGCCCGGATGACTGATAAGTTGACGGGGACGCCTGTCATATATGTTAAGTATGTTCCGTGTCATTAAGGGGACGGCGATACGTAACGCCCGGAAGATTGACACGAGACTCATCATTACGGGGATGGCAATACGTAACGGCTGGATGACTGATGAGTTATATGTGATGGGGATGGCGATACGTAATGCCTATTGAAGATAAGAGATAAGTAAGACCTGACAGGAACGGCGATACGTAACGCCTGTCGAGGTTATGCAATAAGTAGATCCCAATAGAGACGGCGATACGTAACACCCATCGAGGATAAGAAATAAGGGAAACCTACAAGGTTAAGAAGTAAGGTGAAAAGTATAAGTATTAAGTATGTGATGGTGGGTCTAGATAAGATCTAAGTTTATATGGGAAGATAGGTAATTGACCTGTATAAGGCCCATAAAGCATTCTTATAAGTGATATGTTGGTGAATATGACTATGTATGATGATAGTTGATGTTATCTGTGCCTTATTTTGTTAACTGTGTACTTACTGAGATTTCTTGTAAATCTCACTCTTTTATGTTTTGTCTATCATTCCTTATGGAATGATAGATGTTGTTGCAGGGATAGATAAATTGCATTGAGACTCGATCAACACTGGAGATTCTGAGGTACCTTGAGGGTTTTATAGAATGCTCCTCTCCGGTTGAGATGATCTCATGTACGTAATCAAGTAAAAAAGTAAGAGTACTGGATGATGGTGGGATATGAGATTATGTTTTGAGAAAACTAACTGGGTTATGTAAGATTTAATACAGTATGTCTTTATAAATACGATGTTATGAGAAGTGTAATTTTAGTATGCTATGTGATCTATTTATGCAAGAGTTAGATCTCTTTGCATATATTGAGAATTTACTTCTTCCAGCTGCGATCGGCGTTGCATTTAATTAGTAAGTTTAGATACATGCATGCTACTTTTTATGTTTATGTAGGATAAGTAGCCTTGTGTTACTTGTCTGGATGCGCCGATTTACGTTGTAACCGATGCGAAAAATCGGGGCGTTACATGAGTCCTATCATATTTGTTAATTTATAAAAATAAGTTATAAAATCTATCTATTTTCATCAACTTAAATGTTGGCGTCTCACCACCCATTTGAAAATTGACAGTTACTGAGCACGTCAAAGACATGTAACACAAGACTATATATTTCTCGTACATGTTAAATTGGATGCAATGCATCTAACTCATTAGCAATATGCAATAAAAATCGCAGCAAAAAAATTCTTTCTAACAACTAAGACAGTTGTGATATAATATAATATAATATCGCATGGTACCATAAATAGTGCAAATATCCCAAAAAGCTTATATTAGCAATTGCCCTCAAAAGATAAAGTATCTAATAGTCCAAAATAAATAGGATCATCTCCTAAAATATAAAAAGTCATCAAAATAGACTAAGTCAAATCATCCACAAAAGATAATACTAGTGGTCCCACTCTCTTTCTTTCATGCTTCCAACGTCCTTCATCAAAAGGGTTCGGCCTTCACCCACTTCTCCAAATCTTTGTCCTATCTCTATTATGAACTCGTCAAAACTCCTCAATAGACTAGAGGATCTCAGTGATCTCCAAGTTTATGTTTTCTAAGTGCACCAAAATGGAAATCTTGAGTATAATTAGGTCTTGACTGGACACATTCTTCTTCGTAGGAGGTGCCATCCTCTTGCGATTCCCCATCTAAGCCTGTAACAATTTCTACCATTCTAGGAGGAGAATGGTAGTGGAAACCACCGTAGTGAGATTTCAAGAAATCTCAGCAAGTAAGCATATAACATACCATAGATATAATAGGCATATAAAGTAAATACAAACAAATGCATGAATATATACATATGACTTGAAACTTTTAACTTATGCACCATTGACTTTCTTGTAAGATAATGACTTTCTCATTCTTTTAACTCTTAATACGTGTCCATATCATTTGAGCTCGGGCTCTTATTTATATGATCACATATCATGCCAACTCATATCACATCATAATATATCACATGGAGACCAAGTCTCCTCATTGAATGTGGGAACCCGAATTTTTACATATTTTTATTTGCTCATATTTTATCATTGGATATTTTAATTTATTTTAATAAATTAAATTGGTATCTCACTTATTTTATTTCAGGTACACTTTATTTATGATTGAGGTTAATTATTTGTGAAATTTACAATTTTAATATTTATAGTTATTTAAAGATTATTATCGGTATCATCATTTGAATTGTTATCAATATTATTTTGATTTAGTGGTTTTGGTTTTATTGATTTATACAAGTTTTTGTGAGATTCTTGAATAATAGTGCTTTTAGTTATTTTAATTAATCGTTACTACTGGTCTTTCCATTTGAAATGCTATCTTCATTGTTTTTGGTTTTAATTATCATAATATATGGTTTGATTTATCATATTTTTATTAATGAGCATTCATTCTATTTTATTTGACATTATTTGATTCGTTGATCTTAAACTAATTAAATTTTTAAGTCTTATTATGTTTATTCTATTTTGGTTTGGTAGCTTTTGAATAGCTCTAAAAATATTATATTATGCAGGATTCTTTTATTACCTTAATTTTAGTTATTTGAAATATTGCGAGATCTTAAACGTGCTTTAAATATCTGATTTAAATATATGGCTTTATTCCTTTCAAATAATTAAATATGCTTCACCATTTTGATTATTGATGAAAAATATTATGTTGAGAAATAAAGTAAGTTAAAATAATATTTTATGTAATTAATTTGAGAGTTTTAAGTTAAATTGATGTTATACGCTTTCAGATTAGTGTTTTAAATTCATCTGTTGTCCGTTTCAAGACTCCGAAGCATCGGGCCTATAAATAGCTTAGAAAGGGTCTCACTCCCTCACTTTTTCTTCCTCTCCCTTTCCTTTTTCTCTTTCTTCTCTCCCACATGCTATAGTGCCCCTAAAGGGAAGTTCGGTTTCTAGCTTGTGGCGGCGCCACCCACTGCCACCAAGCCTCACATTCGGCCTTGCCTAAACCACCAGCCTCCAGTGAGTCCAACCCCACTGGAGGTGTCAACTACGGCAGCCCCACCTCCCACCGGTAGCCCTAAACCTGAAACTAGTTTTCTCCTCCACGCCCGCACCTTGCTCCACCCCTACCTCCGCCATGAGCCACTGCACTATGACACCACCCCCGCCATTAGATCCACCATCCACAGGCGACCTACCACCAGAAATTGCAGCCCCAATGGAGCCCTCACCTTCCCTTATCTCCCATAAAACCGAAATGGGTCTCTAAATGGATCACCCTTTGCCGCGCCGCCGTTCGGCCACCGTAACTCTCACCTCAACCACCAAAAGCTTCCCCTACCTTAGTTTATCATACCCCTAAAACAGTTCCCCATCCATGGCCCCACCTCCCGTGTACAAAGGAAAATCCAAAAATGGGTTTCCACCCTTTTGAGCCAGATCTGCCACCTTCTGGTGGTTGCAGCACCTCACTACCACCACCATGAGATTCTCCATCCTCCAAGGAGTATTCTCCTAAATTTTGATATCAAACGGAGTACCCAAGCCCAACCCGTTACTTGTCGTGCCAGGAGATGAATAGTGCACAAATTACCCGCTATGGATCGTGGATCAGTGCGATACTTGATTGACATTCGTTTGTACACTGTAAGTGACAGCATTTGTTTATTGTTTGATTGGCTATTTAATTGTGTGCTAATCTTTCTTTTGTTTGCTTGAAGTGTTAGTTAGTAATGATAAATAATTCGGAAGTAGGTTGGTTGGACCTAAGGTCGTTTAACGAATTGGATCACCCCAAGTTAATTTGATTGTGGTTGGATATTTGTGTGGATGTTGATTATTGATGATCTTATGACTTGGTTGGATGACTCTATTACCTTTAGTAATTGTTGGTGATATGTTGATTTGACCAGATGATTTCGTTACTATTTAGAAGTTGTTAATGTAAAATGATTTGATCGGATGACTCATTACTTTTTAGTAATTATTGGTGGTAAAATAATTTGAGCGGATGATTCTGTTACTCTTTACTAATATTGGAGGTATAATAGTTTGGTTGGATGATTCCGCTACTTTTTCTCTATGTTTCATTTAAGGTGAAATGCTAGGATTTTAATCTAAGAGATACTTGGAAGAATATGGTGAAAATTTGATGAGAGGACTTAAGAAGTATAGTTAAGTAAAATTTGGCCAAGGGTTGAACAATGACATAACATGTTGGACGATTAAAAGTTTATGTTTCGGGAATTCATAAGCTTCAATCATGGTATACTTCTTTAGAAAATTATTAGGCTTTAACTCGTTGCTGATGTATGGTTATGATTTGAGTCTTTGGATGAAATATTAAAGTGTAATCTTAGATTCCCTTGATGTATAGTTTGAGAAGTGTTTGGATTAGAGAAAATATTATATGATGGCACATTATTGAAAAGAATAATCCTATAAGTAATATAAACGTGTCGGCTAATGATTGGTTCTGACTTGGTTATTAGGTTTTGAGAAAACCTTAAGAAAAAATGTGTGTTTTGGTAAAGAGAAAAGAGAAGAAAAGTTTAGGTTTGACTCCATCATAAGTTGCGTCCTTAACCCCTATAGGACAATATTAGTTTGATTCGATGTGACTTAAGGTTTTGACTATCTTTTCATTGGAATATGCACGACATGTTGGAAAGATGATAAATTAAAAAGGAGAGTTTGTTCATATGTTAATATGTATGAGATATGATTTGTGAATGTATGATTCATATGTTTCATGATCTATATGTTTTGCACAAGAAGTCACATGTCGCATGCATGTCCCATGCATGAGCACGAAAAACATGTTTTTGAGTCAAGTATGTTTTTAAAAGAAAGAAAAAAATTAAAGTTTTATATGAACCACAAAGGCTAGGACGGGGTAGTGCCCCAATGGAACTCCTTGTTCACTCAAGAGTGTCTAAAGTCGAGTAAAAGCCCCTAGGTCGACAAAGAACTATCGGCGGACCATGTATGGCTCCAAAAGGTGTCCAGAGCATAGTCGCAGCTAAAGCTAGTGGGTGCATACAGGACGGTGTTAGCTTTTGCCTTACTGATACAGAAAAGTTTGTAGTCGCTCGGTGAGTGATCAATCGCCGAGTAATGAAGAGCACGAAAGGCGTGAAATGTAACTACCTAGGTTTGATACGGTCGCCAGGTGCTACGATAACTAGCAGGAACACACGGTGTATAGGAGAACCGTGGGGTATCCAAATAAGATGTCATAACGAAAAAGATGGGCTTTTGAGCCATATATGATATGATATGATAAGTGGCGCCTAAGATAAGAAAAAGATGAAAGACTCGAAAAGTTTATGAAAAGGTTTTAATTACATATGAAAGAAGTTAAAGTTATGTGAAAGCATTTTTTTATGAAAAGCACATACATGAAGCAAAGCTTCGAAGACTATCAAGGTTTATAGAAGTCTTTATATGAAAGTGCATGTGCTTAAGTCATGTTGCAAGTCTGACATTCATGGTACATGCACTCATTGTGTTTACTTGCATATGTTGATGATATTCTATTCTGTGAATTGGTTGTATGCTGTCCGTTGCTTACTGGGATTCACATCTCACCGGTGGCTCACACCCACCTAGGGTCCCATAATCTCGATCTTCACAGTTTGTGATTGCAGAGAATGAAATTTAGCCCGAGGTATAGACTTCACAGGAATAGAAATTTGTAGAGAGAATGAAGACCGAGATTATGATCTTGAAAATAGTGTTGTTTATATTTTCCTTTTGAAAGATTGTATAATCTCCTGTTGGAGAAATTTTTTTTAAACTGATTTGTAATTTTTAAGAATCTCTGGTACTAGAATGATTGACCATTATTTATTTTTACGCTTCGTACATTTATTATACACTATGCATACTTCACACACTCTTCAAACACTAATCGATGGGATGATTGATCCATGAGATGATTGTCTGGATATCGCGAGTCCTTTTAAATCCCAGGGGGGATTCGTGGGCATCACATTGCATGTCAATATTCAGATCATATCATGACATGTCATATCATATCATATCATAGCAATTCATATCATGGAGCTCAAATGCCTTATTCATATCATGTCATATCATTAACATTTTTAGATGCCTCACGGCTCCCCTAAGCACTATATGTTCCCCGCTAGTTACCCTATCAACCTACGATCCACTTGGTCTAGGTGACTACTTCTTAACATATCATATATACATACATGACAGTTTAATATTTTGCCTTCATCGTGTAACGCACCCATTAGCTTTAGACGCAACCTCACTTTGGTATCTTTTCATAAGAACCATTCAAGGTCCGTTGACTGTATTTTGTCGATCCAAGGGTTCCACTCGACTTTAAATACTCTTGAGTGGATAGAGAGTTCCATAAGGGCATTTCTCCATCCTAGCATTTAGGGTCAAATAAAAACTTTTGGCTCTTTTATTTCAAAACATTGACCCAAATGCTTGTGATGTGTGACATGGACTCTTATGCAAACATTCCCTTATTCATGCAATGCATAGAAGCTGAACCACATAGTCCAATCCATAGCAAGCATCTCAAAACATGGCTTGAAAGTTCTAGAACATACAAGCATACCTTAATTCACATAAACATAACCATTTTATGCTTAGAAGTGTGAGAACCGAATTCATAAAGCCTTAAAAGGTCTTGGACGAAATACATAGTCCATCTAAAGTGATCATTTTTATCCTTTTATCTCATAAACCCATGCATCCACTTAAGTTCATATCTGAACAAACATGCAAAGTCACTATACAAGGTATAACCAAAACTACTAAGGTTACCAACATGTCCTCTTTGACTCAAAACATCACAACACACTTTTTATTCAATTCCTCCTTCAAGCCAAATACATATAACACAAAGTGACACAAATTCATATTATTTTCATGTAAAAACAAGTTTAGCCAAAACATGCAAGTTACAAAACATCAAATTCTCATTAAATACACAACAAGGAACTTTAATGCATAGGGTAAAATCACATATCCCTATGGCATAACACATATGGATTCAAATATCCAACCAAAGGCATAGCATTTCATATAGCCAAAACATGTATGTCATTACACCTCACATTTTCATCAATTAGTCAACAACCATATTCCCAAACACGTAGGCTAAAACATATATATATATATATATGGATTGTAGCATTATTCAACCAAATAAACAACCAAAGTTTACACAATATATACAAATACTATCAAAGATAGGTTGAGTTTACTTAAAATCCAAAATTTCTAAGATGAAGTTTTTACTTGAGTTTTATTTTAAAAGGAATTTATAGGAAACATATTTTTTAATAAGAAATAGAGTTGGAGACTTAGATGAGATTTGGAACAAGGTATCAGTTAGAGAAATAAAATTTGAACCAAGAAGGAGTTGAATTCTAAAAATTAAGGTGTAAATGCAAAAAGAAGTGATAGAACCAAGGATCAAACACTTGGTGCTCGAAATATGCATTCTCGGATTAAACTATCGAGTTTTAGTGTAATGAACATAACTCACTCATATAAGATTCAATTGAGGTGATTCAAATTTGTATAGAATTCCAAGAGACCGATCTAAACTTTTCAGGTTTTGAGTTTTTGAAGATTTGGACGGGATCAATAACTTAGTTTGGAAGCAAGTGGATAGTGCTGGATTGAGCTCAAATGGAACTCGAGTTATATGAAATAGACCAATTTGGGGCATGTGACGAAATATGTATCTGGTTTTGAAGTTTTCAGATATTTTGACATGTGTAAGAATAGTTGGCAAGTGATGAGGAGTTGATCTAAAAGTTTGGTTAGCCCAAATATGTGATGAAAGCATAAGGGAGCAAAAATTTGCTGAAAGGGAACAAAGTGAGTCAAAATTTGGTTTTATTTTAACTAAATCAAGAAGTGACCTTCTAGAACTTATCAAGTTGAGTCTTAGGAGGGTTAAAAAGTAACCAAATGGGTTAGGTGAAGGCTAAGGGGCATTGCACACCAAGAGAGGGCTGGAAAGGGTGGTTCATGCATGGTTAGGTGAGATGCCACCTCATGCCTTATATTATAAGCTCCTTTCTCAACCATTGATCAAATTGGCTACAAAAATATCTCAAATATTAGCCATTGGATGATCATCTTAGCTGCAAAGCCTAAGATCTTGGATGATTAAGCTTAATCATGAGATTTTTTAGGATGGACACCTCATTCCTCAAATAGGTAGCTAGTTACCTCCATCCACTTTCAGCTCTTCTTTCCCTTCATGTGGGTCGACTACCACCCCTATAAATAGGTATTGGAGAGTCTTCTAACTCTTTTTAGAAGCATAACATATGTTCCATGTGAAGAAAACCAAAGAAAAATCCTCCTCAATCCCTTAAATCTCCACACATACCCTAAGTAAGCTAAGTGAGTGATCTTGAGGAGAAATCTTGCAAGGATTGGTTTGATCACTTCTAACAAGCCTTGGAGAAATAGTAAGTGTATATATTAACTTAATCTTGGCATAGAATAAGTGGTTTGGTAATTAGATCATGTTTGATATTTATTTGAGCTTAATCTTAGTTTATGTGTTAAATTGAAGCCTATTGAGTTTTGGAGTGGTTTTTGCTATGATAAAATGCTAGAAAAATTATGAGACCTTAAGAATATATTCTATGATGTTATATGAAAAAGATTATATAAAAATATGAGGTCTTTATTTGGAAAAAAAATGATAGATCAACCCTACTAACTTTTGGATTTAAAAGGGGTTATTTGACACATTTAACATCCTATGGTAAATTGGCTATAACTTGTTAGTGTAATGTCATAATTGAATGTTTCAAGAGGCTATGGAAAGCTAAGACATAGCTATACAACTTTTGTGTTTTAAGATTTAAAACATAAGAACTATATAAAGGGAGAAATTGGAATTAAGTGGCAGAACAGAGTATGTAAGGATTTCAAAAATGTGTTTTTCTTATATTCTAATGTAATAACCCGGATTTTTAGACATCCGCTTAATTTTCATGTGTGGGATGATTATGTCTCTCCAAGATCATTTTTAGGAATTTTGGGATATATGTATAGGATTTGTTATATTGAAAGGTTGGGAATAAGGTTGGGTATAATTGTGACTTGTGTTAAGGTGAAAAAGTGCCTAGACCCGAGACTTCGCTCAACTCTCGCTCGATATCTGGCTCGAGCGAAATACAGGGACAGACAGACGTCTTTTAGTAGAATGGTCATAACTTGCTCATTTGATGTCGGATTTGAGTGATTCAAGAGGCTATGGAAAGCTAAGAGGAATATCTACAACTTTTATGTTTTGAGGTTTAAGAGATATGGACTTAATCAAATAAGAAATAGAGATTGAAGTATCAGGTCTGAATTGGAGATAGTTGAGCATTGACTTGAAGTTGACTAAGAGCATTGGATAAGAATAAGCCTTTGGATTATTTTCTTAGTTACCCTAAGATCTGGACAAGTGTGTGGAGATGTGGAAAATGAGGAGATTTTATTTAGTGAATTTCGTGTGAAATAAGATGAATCATCTATCCAATACTTGGTGTACTCGGATTGGTGTTCACGGGTTTATCTGTCGAGTTTTATTAGAAAAATCATAACTTGGTCATATGAACTCAAACTGAAGTGATTCCAGTTCCTATAGAACCCTAAGACATATATCTATAACTTTTATGACTGTAGGTTTTAGAGAATCGAAGTTTATAAATGGATTAATTGGGCTGGAATGGGACTGATCTGTTTTAAGTGCAGACTGGAGCTCGAAAATGAATCACTTCACCACCTCACCTTAGATGTTCGAATTTGATTGGTTCTCCTCATGGTTATCTGCTAGATACATGTATGAGAGCATGTGTTAGGTGGAGGAAGAGCTTCTAGAAGAATAATTAGCTTAGAACCAAACAAGAGTGAAGGACTAATCTGATTAGCCAAAACAGTCAACTATCCCCTTTGTTTCCAACCAATTGGTAACCAAACCTTGGGAATTAGGTAATGAGATATTTTCCAGCCACTCTAAGGGTGCTAAGGAGGTCTTGGACGTGTGGCTAAAGAGGGAGAAAGTGTTCTAGAAGCCTTGAGGATGCAAGGAAAGCCAATGGCCAGATTAAGCTCATCTTGGGTATTTTAGACTTTTTGGAAGTTTACTTTTATATCTATATTTGGTAATTATTTGGGGCCATTGATCTAAAATGATTTTAGATGAGGAAGAAGCATAGCCATAGGATGGAAATCATTGGAGATTATGGGAGATTTGGATGAGGATTGCACTAACCAAAGTTGGACAACTCACCACACCTCACACGGTTTGAGATTAACCCATGGCCTTAGTTAGTTTTCCTTCTCTTCTTCTCCAAGCCATCTATTTCTATATATATATAGCCATCTTCAGATCATAGGAGATCTTTTGGGAGAGGAGAGTCACGTCCACTTGGAGAGGAAGCCAAAGAAAAAGCCTCCTTAACCCTTGAACCTCCAAACTTCTCCTAGTGAGCTAAGTGAGGTGCTTTGAGGAGGAATGTTGCAAGGACTAGTTGGATCATTCAACCAAGCTTTGGAGAAACTTGTAAGTATACAATTTAACTTAATCTTAGCATAGAATAGGTAGATTATTGATGGAATTTAGTTTGTTGTTGGTTGGAGCTTGAATTAGGCTTGAATGATGTGTTTGGAATCTATGGTGTTTTGGATATGATTTGGTGATGGTAAAGTGTTAGGAAAATTGTAAGGACCTAGAATTATGTTTTAATAAGTAAAAATAAGGTTTATGTGAGAAGATTGCTTGATTTAGGTTGAAAAACCCCTTGAGCCGTGATTTCGCTTGACTGTCGCTTGATACCCCACTCGAGCGAGTTCCAACCCGTGACTTCGCTCGACTGTCGCTCGACACTCGCTCGAGCGAAATACCCTGTTTTGCTTAGATTTAGGATTTTCATAGATTAGCAGTGGTGTTTCAAATGGGTAGAGTTATAGGTGAAAATAACTCATGTGAATGAGAGAGAAACAAAAAGAAAGAAAACAATTTATATAAAGAATATGTTCCGTGTCATAACGGGGACGGCGATACGTAACGCCCGGATGATTGACACGAGACTCATCATAACGGGGACGGCGATACGTAACGCCCGGATGATTGATGAGTATGATTGATAAGTTAGTCACGTCATGACGGGGACGGCGATACGTAACGCCCGTATGACTGACGTGCCGGCAGGGACGGCGATACGTAACGCCTGTCGAGATGAGTTAGTCACGTCATGACGGGGACGGCGATACGTAACGCCCGTATGACTGACGTGCCGGCAGGGACGGCGATACGTAACGCCTGCCGTGATATAATAATATGTTCCGTGTCATAACGGGGACGGCGAGACGTAACGCCCGGATGATTGACACGAGACTCATCATAACGGGGACGGCGATACGTAACGCCCGGATGATTGATGAGTATGATTGATGAGTTAGTCACGTCATGACGGGGACGGCGATACGTAACGCCCGTATGATTGACGTGCCGGCAGGGACGGCGATACGTAACGCCTGCCGTGATATAATAATATGTTCCGTGTCATAACGGGGACGGCGAGACGTAACGCCCGGATGATTGACACGAGACTCATCATAACGGGGACGGCGATACGTAACGCCCGGATGATTGATGAGTATGATTGATAAGTTAGCCACGTCATGACGGGGACGGCGATACGTAACGCCCGTATGACTGACGTGCCGACAGGGACGGCGATACGTAACGCCTGTCGTGATATAATAATATGTTCCGTGTCATAACGGGGACGGCGAGACGTAACGCCCGGATGATTGACACGAGACTCATCATAACGGGGACGGCGATACGTAACGCCCGGATGATTGATGAGTATGATTGATAAGTTAGCCACGTCATGACGGGGACGGCGATACGTAACGCCCGTATGACTGACGTTCCGACAGGGACGGCGATACGTAACGCCTGTCGAGATGAGTTAGTCACGTCATGACGGGGACGGCGATACGTAACGCCCGTATGACTGACGTGCCGATGGGGACGGCGATACGTAACGCCCATCGAGAATAAGAAATAAAAGAAACCTATGGGGTTAAGAAATAAAGTGAAAAGTATAAGTATAAGTATAAGTGAGAAGTAGAAGTTTGTATGTGATGTTGGGTCTAGCTAAGATCTAAGGTTGTATGTAATGATGGGTCTAGCTAAGATCTAAGGTTGTATGTGATGATGGGTCTAGCTAAGATCTAAGTTTGTATGGTAAGATGGGTATTTGACTTGTGGTGTTCCATAAGGTATGCTTATAAGTGATATGTTGATGAGTATGATTATGTATGGTGATAGTTGAGGTTGTCTATGCTTTATTTCGTTAACTGTGTACTTGCTGAGATTTCTCGTAAATCTCACTCTTTTATGTTTTATCTATTTTATCTATCATTCCTTATGGAATGATAGATGCCGTTGCAGGGATAAATAAATTGCATTGAGACTCGGTCAGCACGGGAGATTCTGAGGTACCCTGAGGGTCCTATGGAATGCTCCTCTCCGGTTGAGATGACCCCACGTACGTGAGCAAGTGAAGAAGTAAGAGTACTGGATGATGGTAGGATATGAGTTTTGTTTAGAGAAAACTAACTGGGTTATGTAAGAGTAAACACAGAATATTGTTGTAAATACAATGTTGTGAGAAGTGTAATTATAGTATGCCATGTGGTCTATTGATGCGAGAGTTAGATCTCTTTGCTCATATTGGGAATTTACTTCTTCCAGCTGCGTTCAGCATTGCATTTCATTAGTAAGCTTAGATGCATGCATGCTGCTTTTTATGTTTACGTAGGATAAGTAGCCTTGTGTTGCTTGTCCGGAGGCGTCGATTTGCGTTGTTTTCAATGCGAAAAATCGGGGCGTGACATCTAAACTCTTCGTAAACTATAAGAAACAAAAGTTTGTGTTTCAACAAGTAAAAATGAGATTTATATGAAAAGATTGGGTGTTTTAGGTTGAAAAACCATCAAACCCGAGATTTCGCTCGAATCTCACTTGACGTCTGGCTCGAGCGAGATTTAGGCCGAGACTTGGCTCGACTCTCGCTTGACGTCTGCCTCAAGCGAGATACAGGGAGATATTTAACGTCTTTTGCTAAAATGACCATAACTTGCTCATTTGATATCGTATTTGAGTGATTCAAAAGGCTATAGAAAGCTAAGAGAAATATCAACAACTTTTATGTTTTAACTTTTAAGAGGTAAGGAATTAATCAAGGATAAAATTAGGATTGAAATCAGAACCAAGTTGATCATAGTATGCATTGATTTTATGAATTGATATGACGTAAATGCATGTGTATTTGATGTGTAATGTTCTCACAATTTATAAGGTTCATATGGACATATAATATGCATGTCATAAGTCTAAGTTTATGCGTATGTTACATTTTGTCTCATACGTGTCATCATAAGTCATGACGTCTATTTTAAGAAAAGTCCATATTATATGTCATCATGTAAGTGTCGTTACAAGTCATGTCAAGCATTTAAGAAATAAGAGAAGATATGGCATGGCCCGACCACGGGTAATAATAGTGGCATGTCCCGACTACGGGTAACAATAGTGGCATGGCCCGACCACGAGTAACAATAGTGGCATAGCCCAACCACAGGTAATAATAGTGGATATAAGTAAAGACTTATAAAAACAAGGATTTTAAAATAAGAATGAAAAGTACATACATGATACAAGTTTATAAGTCCAAGTCATGCATGAGTTACATAAAGTATGCCATAAATGCATACCCTGGCTGTCTAGCTTGTATATGATTATTTTATGATGTTTATGCTTTTATTAAGTTACGTGTGTACTTACTGATATTTTTCTAGAAATCTCATTCTTGTATGTTTCTTTTCTTTTGAAAATTGATTTTCACTGCAGGATTGATTATGGACATGGACAAGGCCCTAGTTACTCGAGACTCGGAGGAACCCTTAAGGGCTCTCAGAGTACTCTCCCTAGAAATTTTGACCAATTAATAGTAATAAGGATCGGTGTGGATACAAGAAGAAATTTCAGTAAAGGAAGAAGGAGCCGAGGTGGCCTTATGAAAATATTTGATAAGTCTTGTAATTTTGTATATAATAAAAATAATTGGGTTATGCATGTTGTGATGACCCGAGATTTTTATTTCATATTATTTTAATTAAGTAATTATTTTGATCAAGTAATTAATTAATTTAATTAATAATATTGAGAGGTGAGGGTGAAGGCATGGGCTTAAGATTTAAGCCTTGAAAGTCTAGAGTGAGTCATTGGGCCTCGAAATGGATAACAAGCCCACAAACCCATGAGATTGACCCATGACTCACTAAGCCCACACATGAGATACTTGTCACCCATAGAGAAATCCTAGTAAGTCACCTAAGACTAGTAGGTGAAAATGAAAAATTACTAGTAAGTAGGAATTTGACTAGTGGATGGTTGGTAGGGTAAGTTGTGAAATCTCATGATGAGATTTTCCCATCATTGGGATATCTTGGGAAAAACAAAGATATTGTCTATTTTAGTCTATCTAGTATATGCCATATTTAGATAAGTGACACTTGTAGATTGAAATAGGAAGTGGAAGAGAAGAAAAGGAAGGGATTCGGTTGGGCATGTAGCCAAAACCCCTTTGGGGTGTTTTCCATGTGATCTTTCACAATCCAAGTCAATGATCACACATAGGATCATGTAAGAAAGAGGTGACAAGATGATTGATAAGTGAGGAGAGGTGTCATGAGAAAGAGGAAAGGAAAAAGAAAAGAAAAGAAAGCCAAGGGGTTCGGATGAAGCATGCCATGAGCTACCTTGGAGATTTTCCTACAGCATTTTCAAATCTAGTTGAAGGGACACTTTAGATATGTGTAAGAGGATGAAGTACAAGGTGTAAAAAGGTATGGTGATGTAAGGGAATGACTGAGGGTTGCTTGTAAAGGAAGAAAACTAAGGGAGGAAGAGGTGAGGTCTCGGATGAAACCAAGGGAAGGCATGGCCGAACCATGCATGCTCATTATCCCAAAAGCATGGTCTTAGGATCTTGTGGATTGACATGAGATTGGTTAGATGAGTATGTAATAGGATTGAAATGACAAGAGAATGAGACAAGAGGAAAAGGAATTTCGGTGGAGACATGTGACGCCCACGAATCCCCCCTGGGATTTAGAAGGACTCGCGACATCAAGATGATTATCTCATGGATCAATCATCCTATCGAATAGTGTTTGAAGAGTGTGTGAAGCATGCACCAAGTGTACAATAAATATCGCAGCGGAAAAAAAAATAAAAGTCAGTCATTCTAGTACCAGAGATTCTTAAAAATTACAAATCACTTTAAAACAATTTCTCCAACAGGAGATCATACAGTCTTTCAAAAGAAAAAGATAAGCAACACTGCTTTCGAATCATAATCTTGATCTTCATCCTCTCAACAAATTTTCTTTCCTATGGAGTCTGTATCTTGGGCCAAATTTCATTTCTGCAATCACAAACTACGATCCCGTAAAATGGGGACCGTAGGGTGGGTGCGATCCACCGAAGTGAGATGTGAATCCTAATAAGCAACAGACAACAAACAACATACAACCAATTCACACAACAAAACATCATCAGCATATACAAGTACACTCAATGGATGCATGTACCATGAATATAAGACTTGCAACATGACTTATGCACATGCACTTTCGTATAAAAACATCCATAATCCTTGACAATTTTCAATACTTTGCTTCATGTACGTGCTTTTCATAAAAATGCTTTCATATAACTTTGACTTCTTTCATATGTACTGTTTGAACTTCTTTTCAAAAGTCATCTTTTCAAAAATACTTTTCGTCTTTTCTTATCTTAGGCGCCACTTATCATATCATATCATATATGGCTCAGAAGCCCTTTTCTTTTTGTCATGACATCTGTTGGACACCTCACGGTTCCCCTACGCACCGTGTGTTCCTGCTAGTTACCGTAGCACCCGGCGACCGTATCAAACCAAAGTAGCTACGTTTCGCGCCCTTTCGCACTCTTCATCACTCAGCGATTGATCACTCTCCGAGTAACTACAAACTTTTCTGTATCGGGAAGGCCGAAGCCAACACCGTCTTATAGGCACCCACTAGCTTTAGGTGCGACCACACTCCGGACACCTTCTGGAGCCATACATGGTCTACCGACGGTTCTTTGTCGACCCAGGGGCTTTCACTCGACTTTAATCACTCCTGAGTGAACAGGGAGTTCTACTGGGGCACTACCCCGTCCCAGCCTTTGGGGTTCTTATAAAACTTTAATGATTTTCTTTTCTTTTAAAAACATACTTGACTCAAAACATGCTTTTCGTGCTCATGCATGGGACATGCATGCGACATGTGACTTCTTATGCAAAACATGTAAGTCATGAAATATATGAATCATACATTCACAAATCATATCTCATACATATTAACATATGAACAGACATCCCTTTTTAATTTATCTTCTATCCAACACGTCGTGCATATTCCAATGAAGAGATAGTCAGAACCCTAAGTCACATCGCATCAAACCAACATTGTCTTATAGGGGTTAAGGACACAACTTATAATGGAGTCAAACCTAACTTTTCTTCTCTTTTCTCTTTACCAAAACACGCATATTTCCTTAAGATATTCTCAAAACCTACTAGCTATATCATAACCAATCATTAATCACCACATTTACATTGCATGTATAGTTATTCTCTTCAACAAATTATCATCATATAATATTTTCTCTAAGCTCAAACATTTCTCACTCAATACATCAAGGGAATCTAAGAATACACATCGATATTTCATCCAAAGATTCAAGTCATAACCACACATCATATCATGAGTTAAAGCCTAATGTTTTTCCCAAAGAAGTATACCAAGATTGAAACTTATGAACTCCCAAAAATAAACTTTTCATCGTCCAACATATTATGCCATTGTTTCAACCCTTAACTGAATTTTACCTAACTGGACTTATTAAGTTCCCTCCTCAATTTCCACCATATTCTTCCAAATATCACTTCGATTAAAATCCTAGTATATCACCTTATTAAAACATAGTTAAAAAGCAATGGAAACATCTAACCAAACCATTATATCACCGATAATTACTAAAAAGTAACCGAGTCATCCAACCAGATCATTTTATCACTAATAATCACTAGAATAACCGAGTCATCCAACCAAATCATTTTATCACTAATAAACACTAAAATAATCGAGTTATCCAACCAGATCATTTTATGCCCAATAATTACTAAAATAATAGTCATCCAACCAAAACATTATATCATCAATAATTACTATCCACACAATATTCAACCACAATAAGATTAACTCGGGATAATCTCAATCTCCATTAAATGGCCTCAGGCCCAACCAATCTACTTTCGAATTACTCATCATCACTAGATAATACTTCAAGCAAACAAAATAGAGATTAGCACACAATCAAACAGTCTATCAAGCAATCAAACAAATATCTGTTACTTACAGTGCACAAATGAATGTCAAGCAAGCATCGCGCCGATCCACGTTCCCTAGCGGGTAAGTCGGGCACTATTCATTTTCAGGCATGGCAAGTGACAGGTTGGGCTTGGGTACTCCGTTTGACACTAAAATTTAGGAGAATACTCCTTGGAAGATGGGGAATCTCATGATAGTAGTAGTGAGGCGGTATAACCAACGAAAGGCGGCAGATCTGGCTCAAGAGGGTGGAAACCCATTTTCGGATTTTCTCTTATACACGCGAGGTGGGGCCATGGATGAGTAAACTGTTTTAGGGGCGTGATACACTGAGGTAGGGGAAGCTTTTGGAGGTAGAGGTGAGAGTCAGGGTGGCCAGACGGCGGCGCGACAATGGAAAGTTCATTTTGAGACCCATTTCGGTTTCATGGGAGGAGAGAAAAGGTGAGGGCTTCGTTGGGGCTGAAATTTCTGGTGGTAGGTTGTCTATGGATGGCGGATAAAATGGTTGGGGTGGTGTCGAGGAACAGTGGCTCACGGCCGAGATATGGGTGGAGCAAGGTGCGGCGTAAAGGATTAAACATCTCTCGGGTTTGGCCTCGTGGGTTGGACTCGCCGGATGGTGGCGGTTCAGGCGGGGCCAAAGGTGAGGCTTGGCGGGCAGGGGTGGCGCTGCCACGGGCTGAAAACCAAACCACCTCCCGTGGTTATTGTAGCACGTGGGAGAGAAAAGAGAGAGGAGATAGAGAAAAGGAAAATGGGAGAGGGGAAAAATGAGGGATTTGACCCTTTTCGTGCTATTTATAGGCCCGACGCTTTTGGGTCTTCAAATGGATAACAGATGAATTTAAAATACTGATTTGAAAGCGTATAATATCAATTTAACTTAAAATTCTCAAATTAATTAAATAAAATATTATTTCAACTTATTTTATTTCTCAACATAATATTTTTCATCAATACTTAAAATGATGAAATTTATTTAATTAGTTAAAAGGAATAGGTCCATATATTTAAATCAGATATTTAAAGCATGTTTAAACATAATAAGACTTAATATTTAATAGTGCTTTTAATATAATATTTTTGGAGCTATTCAAAAGCTACCAAACCCAAAATAGAATAAACATAATAAGACTTAATAATTTAATAAATTTAAGATCAATAAATCAGATAATGTCAAATAAAATAGAACTAATACTCATTAATAAAAAATACGGCAAATCAAACCATATATTATAATAATTAAAACCAAAAACACTGAATATATCATTTCAGATGGAAAGACCAGTAGCAACAATTAATTAAAATAATTAAAAGCACTATTATTCAAGAATCTCACAAAAGCTTATAAGCATAATAAAATCAAAACCACTAAATCAAAATAATATTAATAACAATTCAAATGATAAAACCAATAATAATTATTAAACAACTAAGAGTATTAAAATCGTAGATCTTACAAATAACTAACTCTAATCATAAATAAAACGTATCCGAAATAAAATTTGTGAGATAACAATTTAATTTATTAAAATAAATTAAAATATCCAATGATAAAATATGAACAAATACAGATAGGTAAAAATTCGGGGTCTCACAAGACAACTAGGAAGGCAATAAAACCGAATGCCTTATGTCTTGTTGCTCTTTGAGGATTTCATTCTAAAATGAGAAGATCTTCTAGAGGAATGGCCTTGATGTGATGTTAGATCTTAGGAATATCCTTGGGATGGGATGGGACCTTACCATTTTAGTCCATCCCCTATGAGGAATTCGGCTACCCTAAGGAAACACAAACCGGTTTCTCACTTCCTCACACTTTCATCATTTGCTTTCTTTTCCCATGTAACCACCATTGTCTAATCATGTGTCTTTCAACCCAAAGGTATGGTGGAGTGTCCTTGAGCCCTAGGAAAAGGGCTATGGTCGAATGACCTTGAGAAGACTCATACCTCACTTGGCCATCTAACATTCTCACAAGCTCTCTTATTCTCTCTACCTCTCGGCCAACTCCATTTCTCTCTCAATCTTCTTTTGTTTCACTTTCTTCTACCCTTTAAACATCAAATTATCTTAAGTTTAGAGGAGTTAGAACAAATATTTTGAAGAGGAGTTGCTCTTGAAGAGGTAAGTATCTTTTAAATCAAGATCAAGCCTAAAAACCTAGAGAAGAGCACACACCACATCTATGTCTTTGTGTAGAGTTTTTATTAAAAAATGCTATGCTCTTAGATTAATCTAATGAAATGCTTAATATGATTTCAAATTTTCATCTAAGCTAGCTAGGAGTGTGGTAAGTATATTCTTATCTTACCCTTAGTAATTTTAGTATACTTTTGGATGAATTTGGTTGTGTTGTTTGAATCTTTGCTTATGTATGTTAACATGAAACTCCTTAGAAAGAAAAATTGTCATGCTTAGTTAAGTAGAAATTCATGCTTAAGTTATGATATTTTTCTAAGTTGAGGATCTAAAATGATATATGAATTTAGTTAGTTTACTTAACATGAGGTGGAATGAAGGAGATGCATGCATGATCTTAGGTTAACTAGTATGATTTTGGATGATGCCTTTATTGTTGTTTATTGGGTGGTAAAAATTCATGTCTAAGTTTAAATATCTTACTAAGAGTAAAGATTATTTCATGTTGTGAATTTGAATATTTGATATAAAGGAAGAATGTGGTGTGATCAACACGATGAGTGAAGATGGAAATATACTTGTTAGATTTTGACTTGGAGGTAAAAAATGTTGAGTTTGTGCATGTATGTATTTTGGACTTAAGGGTTTTCGGGTTGAATTATTGATTTGATTATTGTGTTTATGTTATGATTAAATACTTAAATATTGGGAGAAATTAGTAGTATAAGAACTAAGAGATCATGCTAGCATGATTGGTGGTTTTCACCTAAATAATTGGGTGAGCTATCTTGGAAAAGAAAAAGGGGTGAATAAAATAATAAATTAAAGAACATAGGGTTTCACCTGAGCTATGTTTTTAGGGTTAGAAAAATATATTTAAGTGGTTGAAGTTAAATTAGAGAGCTTGGAGAAGAATAAGAGAAGAAAAAGTTAGGAATCACTAAGGAAGGGTCTCGGCCCAACCCTAGTGGGAAGGGGCTGGCACCCCTAGGTGTGTAAGAGGCTCAACAAGTGTTTTTGGGTAGGAAAGAAGTGGAATTATGGGGTACGAAAATTGTGAAAGAGCTAGATGTAGAATACGCGTTATGTTCGTCTTACATTTCACATGTTTAGTGATATGAGTCTCATGTCTCATGCATACAACACGAAAATCATGTTTTAAACATGTTTTTAAAAGAAAACAAAATAATTAAAGTTTTATAAGAACCCCAAAGGCTGGGACGGGGTAGTGCCCCAGTAGAACTCCCTGTTCACTCAAGATTGTCTAAAGCCAAGTGAAAACCCCTAGGTCGACAAAGAACCATCGGCAGACCATGTATGGCTCCAGAATATGTCCAGAGCATGGTTGCACCTAAAGCTAGTAGATGCATACAGGACGGTGTTGGCTTTTGCCTTCCCGCTACAAAAAAATTTGTAGTCGCTCGGTGAGTGATCAATCACCGAGTAATGAAGAGCGCAAAAGGGCGCGAAACATAGCTACTTAGGTTGATACGGTTGCCGGGTGCTACAGTAACTAGCAAGAACACACGGTGCATAGAGGAACCACGAGGTGTCCAACAGAGGTCATGACGGAAAGATGGGCTTTCGGGCCATATATGATATGATAAGTGGCGCCTAAGATAGGAAAAAATGAAAAGCATTTGCGAAAAGATGAATTTTGAAAAGAAGCTCTAACGTTTTTTTTTTCCGAGGTTACAAGCAAGCATATGAAGTGAATAAGAAAAGAAAAAGGAATTGAAAAAGAAACGGCATGAGCATGAGCATGTGCATAAAGTAAAGTCATGAGTCTTATAATGCATAAAGTATAGTTGATTGTTTGCTGTTCATTTAATTGTATGCTTGAAATGCTTTTGTTAAGATATAAATGTACTTACTGAGATTTCCTCCGAAATCTCACCCATTTTTATCTCTCCACTATCGCCCTCTTTCGGGACGGTAGAAATAGTTGCAAGTGATGACGACCCAGAAGAATATAGTCCCAGGGACGACGTCTCGAACCCCCACGGGCCCGACTGAGTCCGTTACTTCTGAGTTAGTGACTCTCGACTATTTGGGTCGATGGGCGGCAGAATCATTACCCTTATTTGCCTATGTTTTGAGGGACTTTTGTCTTATCGGATGTTGTTTGGTCCTTGGCATAGACGATTCCCTCCACACGGGTTGCCTGTATGAGTCATCCTTCGGGATGAGTTGTGAGGTGGGACCGACCTTGGATTTGGACCGTCTTCTTATGGCCCAAATTTCAAGGAGATTAAGAAGGAACCCATGGTTTAGGAAGAGATGGCAGGGGATCTTCTATGCAGCTTTTGTATTTATTACTTATATTTTGGTCTTCCGTTGTTTTGGAAAAATAAAAAATTATGGATGATCTTTATGTTACGTTAATAGTAATGCAATATTTTGGGATATTATTTGTTAAGCCATGTGATGTACGCTTAGAGCTGCAAAAACATTATTTCTGTAAAAAAAAAAAAACATAGTACACGATAAGACGAGGGGTGAACTTTCCTGTGATGCTCATCCCCGACGTCACGGTTTGCATACAATCTCAAACGCAAGCTGGGGCGCCAACACATATAAGGAGATAATGTTGTGATATGAATAATTGTGGTTTTTATGCTACCATGTGATCACTAGAAATTAATTTTACTCAGAACTTTTTCGCTGCGATTTGCATTAAATTTTGATAAGTACGGGGGTGAGTAACCAAGTGTTACTTACTCTGACACTCCGGTTTACGTTAAATCCCAGACGTAAATTGGGGGCGTCACATACCACATGATATTCTCGGATTAGGTAAATTCGAACAGTTTCAATGTCCTTCGATAATCTGGGCATAACTCTTTTTATCTAATCTTAGAATGAGACGATTCAAAATGGTATAAAATATTAAGAAAGAGATCTAGAACTTTCATGTTTTGAGTTTTAAAAGATACAAACTGAATCAATGAAGAAATTGGAATTTAAGTCAGCAGCAAATATCAATTCTTTTGGTTCCAATTGGATGTCATTCCCTTTATGGTTCCAATAGGACTAAATGGAACAAAATTATCACATGATCACCCTAAGATCTAGGGGAGGGACATTTGGCAAAATAAGAACATTTGACCTTTGGAAGATCAAAGAAGTAAGCTAAAATAAGGAAGCCACTTGAAGTAATTGGATTGGCTACTCTCGGGCAACTTCGACATATATGAGATGAGGTGTTAGGTAGGATGGTTAGAGAATTATCTAAGCATGCAAATTGGTTTGGGCGATGCTTAGGAATAGCCAGCCACTTTTTGCTTTGTTGACTCCTTCTCATTGATTGTTTGTTCTTAGAAGAATTGAGAAACATATGGCAATTAGAGAAGGGAGTGAGGAGTTGGTAGGATTTGGTCTAAAATGGGAAAAAGGGATGTAATAGCCGACACATTTCTTTTGTCTCCTTTGGGTTTCATTTATCTCAAATGGATAGGATAACTATTACATCTTACAACTAAGTTGACTTAAGCAATGATTTAAACTAATACCTAGATGGACACTTGGATGGTTGGGAATAAAATAGAATAAACAAAAAAATACCCTAAGCAAAGGCATGCACATCGACCACCAAGGCAAAACAAACCCATGATATATATATATATATATATATAAATATATATACGTAGCTCTCTGCTAGACGATGGTTTTCTTTTGTTCACCCATTGTCTTCCTTCTCTCATGCCTTAAACATACTTTCCTAGTGTTTTGGTGAGGGTTACTTCAAGTGATTGGAGAATATTTCCCTTTGGCAAGGGTTCCTTAGCTTAGTTCTTGGAAAATGGTAAGTACTCACTTCTAACTAATTCTTGGATCTTTTGTATATGTATGAATCAAGTATGACTTTGCTTACTTGTTTTGAATATGAAATAAACAAGTTATATTTACTATATTTTGATCAGGTTAAATTCTAAACTTTTATTCACGGAGTCCTAGGTAGAATATAGTGAACATTTGGTAAAATAATACAAGGATTAGGATAGGTTGATTTTTGGTTAGGGATTAAAGTAAATCCTATATAATATCAAGTGAAAATATTTTATTTGGAGGGCTTAGATACTTCAGGTATAAGGGGGTTTGAGAGAGTGAAAATTTAGGTAATTACTTATTGAGTAAAGCTAATATATAAGTTTAAATTTTAAGAGATTTAAGAGTCAGTATTTGACATGAGAAGTTGCTAAAAGAAAATAAATTAAAGAAAACTTAGGGATTTATGGCTAGGTTCTCTATGAATAGAAAAATAAGTTATTTTTCCTAATAGAAGATGAAAATCTATGTTTTGGATTTTGGGAGAATTCGGCCTTGCCTCATTTTGAGCCATAGTATGATTGAAATTATTTTCTTATTTGAATAAATATGATTGAATTTAATTCCTTATTTTGAATAAATATAATTTTCTTGGAGAATGGTTGATTAGATGTTTTGGACATGCATACATGATAAGTCTCATAAGTTCCATGGAGTGTATAAGAAATGTCTGTCTCATATGTTTCATGAATTATAGGCCTTGCATTAAAGTCAGGATAAGTAATGCTATGCTACTCACCCCGTACTTATCAAAATTTAATGCAAATCGCAGCAAAAAAGTTCTAACTAAAAATTTTCTAATGATCACATAATGAAATAAAATTACAATATCCACATCATCCATTCTTAAAATAATATTGTATCCTTTCATGCATCATCCATTTAATTTTGTCTGTCATATACATAACTTATTCTCAAAATCTAGACTCTTCATGATCATCTAGGCTCCTCCGAGTTTCTTAAGTCATCGAGCCTTCCCTTTTCTCAGTCATCAATCCTGCCACATAATTTTATTTTTCTAAGAATAGAAATATACAAGAGTGAGATTTCCTTGGAAATCTCAGTAAGTAGATACGTAACTTAATAAAAACATAGATATCGTGAAATAATCACATATAAGCCAAACAGTCAAAATATGCATTTATGGCATGCTTCATGTGACTCATGCATGACTTAGACTTATGTTCTTCATGAACCCATTCTATGATACTTAAACTCTTATTTTCTTTCGTAACATTGTGAGTCTTACTTATTTCGTATCATCGACAGGCTTAGGTCCCTGCTGGCTTTCATATCATCGACAGGCTTAGGTCCCTACCTGCTTTCATATTATCGACAGGCTTAGGTCCTTGCCGGCTTTCATATCATTGACAAGCTTAGGTTCCTACCGGCTTTCATATCATTAACAGGCTTAGGTCCCTGCCGGCACGTCATTCATACAGGCGTTACGTATCGCCGTCCCTGTCATGACGTGACTGACTTATTAATCTTTCCATTTTTAAAGTTTTCTTAACGTATTTCTTTAAAATAGACTTCATGACTTATGACGACACATATATGTGACATAATTCAACATACGCATAAACTAGACTTATGACATGCATTTGCATATTTTATGTCCACATGAGCCTTATAACATGTGAGAATATTTCACAATAGTATACATCACATGCACATACATTTACGTCACATCAATTCAAAACGTCCAAACATAACGAATAATACTTAACAATTAAATAAATTATTAAAATATTCACACATTAAGGCTAACCAAACCTTATGGATAATCAACCCGCATTTTATTCTTTATCAAGCTAAAATCCACATATTCAACTTGTCAAATCTTCCTTAGCTTTCATAAATAAACTCAAGTTTAAACTATCTTGATTAATTCTCTAATAATTTATTGTATGATGATTCTTGAAATTTTTTAAATAAACTAAAGTTTCTAAACTTACCATAATTATTGAAATATCATTCAAATAATTAGAAATCAAGTCACTAAGAATTTAGAATAAGAGAAATGCACCAATGAAGTCCATGCCTACTATGATAAACTCTGTTCTGCACTTAAATCTCAATTTCGTCTTCTATTGAGTCCTTATCTCTTAAAACTTAAAACACAAAAGTTGTAGATATTTATCTTAGATATCCATAGCCTCTTGAATTATTCAATTCAGAAATTAAACTAACACGTTATGTCCGATTTACTAAAGCATGTCGAATTTGTCAATAATAGCCCTATTAAGAACAAAATTTTCTAAAGTTGGTTTATCATTTTTTTCCAAATCAAGACCTCATATTTTCACATAATCCTCTTAATATAACATCATAGAATATATTTTTATGGTCTCATAATTTTCCTAACATTTTTCCATAGCAAAAATTATTCCAAAATTCAATATGTTTTAATTTAACCCATAAACAAAAATTAAGCTCAAATAAATATCAAACATAATTCAATCATCAAACCACCTATTATATACCTAGATTAAGTTAATATATGCACTTACAAATTTTTCTAAAACTAAATTGGA
This sequence comes from Platycarya longipes, assembly GCA_036559045.1. NCBI lineage: Eukaryota > Viridiplantae > Streptophyta > Magnoliopsida > Fagales > Juglandaceae > Platycarya > Platycarya longipes. The sequence goes on along the minus strand of CM071798.1, from coordinate 33,531,866 downwards.
TGTCTATAGTTGGTCTTGTACTACTTCTTCTCTAATACCCTCAATTAGCGCTCTTTCGATACTTAGGTGATGTGAGTGGGTTTTTGTGTATTTCTCTTGGCTATTTCTTACTATGGTTGACTGGTATCTCTCATTGGACAATAAGAGAAATCCATGCATCTATTTATAGGCATGAGAGGCGTGGGGTACAAGGGAAGAGGGCTTGGGCATTTTAGCAACACCCTTAGCTGATGGGATGATGTGTCCCTATGTTTGTAGCTTCATGATCACTTCAAATCCTATGGAAATTTGCTGAGATTTTAATCCCATGGTTGAGCTTCCTCCATATCTAAAATAATCTAAGATCAATGGTTTAAATTATTACAGCACATAGGTAAAAGAAATGAAACAAATCTTAGCATATCTAGGATATGCTTAAACTGACCACTCGGCCTTAATCTGGCTCCCACGTTTTTAGATCTTCTCCCCCACGCCCCCCTTTTGCCACATAGTACAGCCTTCCTAGACATCCTTAGAACATCTTAGAAGAATCCCCTTAAGGTTTGGTTGGCCATTGGTTGAGAATGGGCAACTTGGCTGGTTTGGTTGGTTCTCCACCAATCAGATTTGTTCCCACTTCTCCCATGGTTATATATAAAATTTTGTTCTAGAAACTCTTTCACCACCAAGTGCAAACCTTTTTACACATATCTAGAAGATAAACATGTGAAGAATCAATCAAATTGGAGCTTCAAATGTAAGTTAGTGGTTTGATTTATTTTCGGGCTTCAGTTTACGCTCAACACAGATTAGTCCACTTCCCTGGAAATCCCATTCTTGTATGTCTCATTTCTTTTGGAATTTGATTTTCATTGCAGGGTTGGATAACGGTAATGGGCTAGGTCCTAGTTCCTAAGAGACCTAGAGAAACCCTGAGGGGTCCCCGGAGTACTCTCTCTCTAGATATTTTAACATGTTTAGTAGTAGGGACCGATATCAACATGGAGAAAGAGTTTTTCGAAGTGAAAAAAGGAGCCTAGATGGTCATGAAGTTATTCTAGGTTTTAAGAATAAGTTATGTATATGACAGACAAAACTAACTGGGTTATGCATGTAAGGATATAATGTTATTTTAAGAATGGATGATGTGGATATTGTGATTTTATTTCACTAAGTGATTATTAGAAAAATTTTAGTCAGAATTTTTTTGCTGCAATTTGCATTAAATTTTAATAAGTACGGGGGTGAGTAGCCTAGTATTACTTACCCTGACACTTCAATTTGCGTTGAATTATGAACATAAATTTGAGGCGTTACAGAATGGTATCAGAGGAATACGACTCTGGCTAAATCCATATTGTCCTAGGAAAGATCACATGGTATTAGAATAGGCTTGAATCTTTCTGAAGTAAGGTGGTTTGGTGAATGATTTAGATGCCAGAAGTTTGGAGTTATTATGGAGAAAGGTAACTCGTGATGAAGTTTGGTATGTTTCAGGAAGATAAGATGGTGAGAGGACATCGATCTTCAAGGCAAGTATCGGAGAAAAATAGATCTTCTGATTCCTCAAAAAGGAATTTTTCTCCTACCCATAACGAAAAGAAAAAGATGGTGGGTCAATGAACATCTATTATACAACCATGTAAAAGATGCGGAAGGAAACATACGGGTGAATGTAGATTAGCCACAGGAGCCTATTTTAAGTGTGGAAAATGGGGTCATATGATTCGGAACTATCCACGAAATACCTCTGAAGGAGTTACAATACCGAAAGGAAAAATAAAAGTGCCCATGAAGGTTAAAGCTTATACAATCATACTAAGAGAAATGGACGCAGAGGCAAATGAGGCAAAAAATGCCAGAGTTGGTACAAATAAATTGTAAATTTTCCCGCTTATGGTCAATATGTGAACTTTTTGTGAATATGTAAGTAATGGTAGGATAAGTTTTGGACAAGTTAAGTTGAAGTAATGTATGACTTATATCATGTTTGACTCTGGGACAATAAATCTTATATTTCATATGATTATATCTAATGGTAAGTTTGGCAACAATGTTCAATTTTCTGGAAGAAGTTAAAGACTATACTTTAGCGATTTCGAGGACGAAATCTTATTTAAAGGGGGGGAGGATGTAATATTCCAATTTTTTTAAAATAAACCATTTACTTGAGAATATTTCAAAGGGATTTATTGGAAGGATATTTTTCCATGAATATAGGATTTGAGGCATTCGAAGAAAACTTTTGGATTGACCTTTGAGATTTGTGACAAGGTATTAACTAGAGCAATTTAATTTGGACCTAGAAAGAGGTAAATTTTTAAAATTTGAGAAAGAAATTCAAGAGGAAGTGATAGAACAAAACATCAAACACTTGGTGTGCCAAAATGAGTTCTCGGGCTGGTCCATCGAGTTTTTGTGTAATGAGCATAACTCCTTCATATAAGGTCCGAATGAAGTGATTTCAATTCTTTTAGAACCTTAAGAGGCAGATATAAAACTTTCAGGTTTTTGGTTTTCGAAGATTCGGACTGTATAAAGGACTTAATGTGGCGTGAAGTGAACGGCCCTAGTGAGTCCAATTGGTAACCAACTTTGATGAGTTGTCTCATGTTCGGCCATGTGACGAAAATTGTGATTGGCTATCAATTTTTCTGAGATTTTGACATGTGTAAGAGTATGTGGCAAGTGGACATAAGACATTTAGAAGCTTTGGTTAGCAAGAAAACAGAAGGAAACAAATGGTGAGCTTGGATTTGATGTTCTTGGGTAAGTTTTGGCATATTTCGGTGAATTAATCATATCTATCTCATCTAATATTTTATTCAAGTGATTCAAAATCCTATAGATCACTAAGAGGATGATCTAAAACTTTCATATTTTTAAATTTTGAAGAATAGAATTAGATAAAAGACTTATTTGGGCTGGAACGTGGCTGACCCTAGGAGAGGCCAAGTGGCTAGATACACCCATTAGAAGATTTCCTATGATGTTGTTTTGTCTTTACCCCCATGTGTTGGAACTCTTTGAGCCCTTGATCAAGATAAATTTATAGGTGGATTAATCTCAACCATGGGATTAAAATCTCAGCAAATTTCCATAGGATTTGAAGTGATCATGAAGCTACAAACATAGGGACACATCATCCCATCAACTAAGGGTGTTGTTGAAATGCCCAAGCCCTCTTCCCTTGTACCCCACGCCTCTCATGCCTATAAATAGATGCATGGACTTCTCTTCTTCCCCCATGAGAGATACCAGTCAGCCATAGTAAGAAATAGCCAACAGAAATACACAAAAACTCTATCACATCATCTAAGTATCAAAAGAGAGCTAATTGAGGGTATTAGAGAAGAAGTGGTGCAAGACCAACCATAGAAATCCAATTTATCTTTGAAAAATTTTGTAAGTGCATATATTGACTTAGTATTGGCATAGAATAAGTAGTTTGATGATTAGATTATGTTTAATATTTATTTGAGCTTAATCCTTGTTTATGTGTTAAGTTGAAACATATTGGATTTTGAAGTGATTTTTGCTATGAAAAAATGTTAGGAAAATTATGAGAGCTTAGAAATATATTCTATGATGTTATATTAAGAGGATTGTGTGAAAATTTGAAATTTTTCTATGGAAAAGAATGAAGAAACAAGTCTAGTAACTTTCGAACTTCAAGGGAGTTCAGTTGGCAGATTTAACATCCTACAATGAAGTGGTTATAACTTGTTAGTGTGATGTTGAGTATTTGAAAACCCGTAGGGACCTAAGCCTGTCGAGTATTTGAAAGCCAGCAGAGACCTAAGCCTGTCGAGGATATGAAAACCAGCAAGGACCTATGCCTGTCGAGGATACGAAATCCGACAGGGACCTAAGCCTGTCGATAATACAAAATAAGTAATATTCAATGGGGACGCCTGTCGATAATACGAAACAAGTAAGACTCACAACATTACGAAAGAAAAGAAATAAGAGTTTCGGTGTGATTGAGTGGGTCCATGAAGAACATAAGTCTAAGTCATGCATGAGTCACATGAAGCATGCCATAAATGCATACTCTAACTGTCTGGCTTGTATGTGATTATTTCACGATGTCTATGCCTTTATTAAGTTACATGTGTATTTACTGAGATTTTCTTGAAAAAATAAAATTATGTGATAGGATTGATGACTGAGAAAATAGAAGGCTCGATGACTTAAGAAACTCATAGGAGCCTAGATGGTCATGAAGTTAGTCTAGGTTTTAAGAATAAATTATGTATATGATAGACAAAACTAACTGGGTTATGCATGTAAGGATACAATGTTATTTTAAGAATGGATGGTGTGGATATTGTGATTTTATTTCACCATGTGATCATTAGAAAATTTTTAGTCAAGAGTTTTCCACTGCGATTTACATTAAATTTCGATAAGTACGGGGGTGAGTAGCCTAGCATTACTTATCCTGACACTTCAATTTGCGTTGAATTATGAATGTAAATTGGGGGCGTCACACATATCACATGCATGTTTAGTAAAGTGATGACTTCCATGTCCTTTGGGTCATCATGTTTTTCAAAAGAAAATAAGATAAGAAATTTTTTATAAGAATTCCAAAGGCTAGGACAGGGTATTGTCCCAGTATAACTCCTCTGGGCACTCTGGAGTGATTAAGAATGGAGTGGTAACCCCTGGGTTGACGAAGAACAGTCGATGGGCTACGAATGGTTCATTTTTAAAAGTTCGCGGAGCGTGGTCGCACCTAATGCTGGTGGGTGCCAAGGATGGCAAATGTGTAATAACCTACCGTAATGACTATGATTATGATTATGATGTATTCACCTCAGTGGGATGCGGTAATCAGTAGGGAACACACGGTGTATAGGAGAGCCGTGATGTATCCAATATAACAAGTATGACAAGAAAGGCTAGCCTAAAAAAAGATATGAACAAGAAGAATGACATGTAAAGTTATGAATAATAAGAAAATACATGAAAAGTTTTCTAAAAAGTTTCAAGTTCATGATAAGTTTTGAATACATGTCAACAAGAATCAAAGAAACATGAAAATCTCTTTTCATGAAAAGCAAGAAAGTCTTTTATGAAGAAGTATGATAAGTCATGCATAAATGTCATACATAAATACCATGCATAAATCATGTCTCCCGTTCAATGGTAATGGTATATGCATATATGTATCTGTATTTGCTAATGATGCTGGTATTCTAAGATTTTTGAATACTTACTGAGATTTCTGGAAATCTCACTTTTTAATTTTAAATATCATTCCTTACAGAATGATAGGCATGATTGTAGGAGAAGGAAGTCCAGCATAAGACCTCGACGTCACAGGAAGTTTTGAGGAGCCTTAAGGGTCCTTTAGAACATTCCTCTTATGATGAAAAGAACCATCCTCTATTAGTTGAAATTATGAAATTTGTAAACTTAAGGGTTTTTAAATTAGATTACCATGTGACATTCGCAAAGAAGTATATGTCTTTGCTGAAATTTGGAATTTGACCTCTTTCCACTGCAAAATATTTTGAGCATTGTTAGTAAGTTAGGTACATGCATCTATATTCAAGTATAATCCAAATGGATTGTTGCCTAACGTTACAAGCCGTGACATTTCAGTTTACGTGAAATCCCTTACGTAAATTGGGACGTTATAGTGAGTCTTGGTTATTTTAGAAATCCTTTCATCACTCCAAAAACCCTAGGGCTGAAATTCATAGAGGTCCAAATCGTAGTTTCCTTTTTCTTGCAGAAATAGAATCTCCCTTCTAAACTTGTTTTTCCACGTCCAAAACATTAGGTGTAACAACTCGTTATAAATTCAACGGTGGATTTCTATAAGTTTTGAGAATCTCGTGAAAATCCCGTATGTTTTCACGAATTGGCTAATCACATATATTTTAGTCTGTCAGCATAGTCAGTATTACCACTCACTATGGTGCCATAAGTGTAATTTATTTATTTGAAATAATTAGAAGTGTCGGATTGCGTTATGTATATGCCATTAGACTCAGATCATTATTTAGGATTTAGGGCGCAATAATCTCATATTCAGTTTTCGGATGATACACTTGTTTATAAATGTATTTTAATTTTTTTAAGACAGTATGGGGTGAAATTTCAATAAACGAATTGCACTATTAGATTAGTGATATTATTTAGGATTTTTTAGTGCAAAGTTTATTTTTAACTCTTTTGGAGTGAATAGTAACCTTCATAATAGCATCTAGTACAGCGTTTTCAAAATCATAGTTTGGGATGTCTACATTGGGTTAGAAGACTTCTATTTGGACACTTTATAAGATTGTATCCACACTTGGTGAATAGTATTGTACACTTGGCATCAAGAGAATCATGAGATGGGTTGTGAAGGAATCAAGGTGTGAGATCGTGCCACCTAAGTAAAACCCTATTTTTTATTTGACCATCCAGATTGTGCTATACCAAAGAGGGTTTCAGTCCTAGAAAAATCCTAAATGGCTGGAATCCAACTGAAATCCCAAAATCTTGGTTGAAACTGAAACCCTAAACAATTTTCTCAAACCCTAAAGTTGGCCTCCAAACCCTTTTTGATATGATTTCTATTATTGAGTTTAATCGGTTGATTAAATCACTTCCACATACTATTAATTCCTCAAATTCATGTTATGAAATTATTTTCCAATCTTTTAAACCTGAGAAGTTTGATTGGGCTAAGAAAAATTGAATTTGGCTTTGATAGCATCCCAAACCCTAACCAAACCCCAAATTGAAGTCTACTTGATTGAGGCCCACGAAATTGGCCACCTTGGTAAAGCTTCTTGAGAAAGTTTCCTCTCCCACATGGCAGGCCATTCCCTTCCCTTGGCTACATTCAATAGTGCCTTAATGTGAAGGAGAAATCCACTTCACCATCCTCCATACTCCTTACTATTTTTCAATTTATGTGACTTAATCACCTTTAATCAAGGGTTATTCAAGCCCATACCTTCCCCCTCTAGATTTCTATAGTCGTGCAAAATCGTTTTAACTTTATTTCATCACTTATTCACCATATTCTTAGAGAGAAACCCGAAAGAGTTCTCTCAGATAGATTTCTAGATTTTTTTTTACGTAGCTAGTTTCGACCCTTTGTAAATATTTTCTTGTTATGAATCCTTCATTATTTTTTTTTTATTTGAGTCTAGTTTCCTTGAAAATCTTGTTAGATTCATTTTATAGTTATTTGATCGGTCAAAAGTAGTTTGAATCATAGAGAGATCATTTTGGGTGTTAAACTAGAGAGTGTGTTATATTTTGAAATTTTTGACCAAGCTAATGGACATTCTTGGTCTGGTAATTTTATGGAGTATTTTTAACATATGTTTAAACATGAATGATCATTTAGATTTTGTTATATGACTAAAGCTTTTGTTGATAGTTTTCTTTGGATCTAGAAACTAGAAAATTAGAAATAGAAAAACATTTTATGTTCCGAGAAAGTTTGAATATTTCATGGTTTAAACCTATTCAAATGGATTTGATAATTTTATTGGAGGATACTAAGCCTATTGTTTACATCTTAGAATGCTATTTTGAAGATATTTGATAGTAGTTTCAAAGAAATGAAATTTTATGCAAAGAGATATTCGGAAGCCCAAAGTATTGACGTTCTTGACTAAATTTATGTTTTGATTAATTTTTTAACCATATGATGTTGAGTTTGAAGCTTAGATCTATTTTAAGATATTTTTAAACCATTTGATGATTGAGTTTGTTAGAAGCTAAGTAGAAAATGAAATGAGACATAAACAAGAATTGTAAAGGAACGAAACAGAGATGAAGAGAAAGCTTAATTCTCATTGATTATCTGATGATACAAAGATAACTAATATATATACACTTTACAGATGGCAGAAAAGAAAAAGTATATAAAAGCTAACTTTTCAACTTCGATACATTTACAAGCAACAGTTCATAGCTTTATGGATAGCATGGTCATGTCAGCTTTATGCATCACTTGCTGGTATTTCATTGTATGTAACCAGCATTGCATTACTGATATCTTGCTTTTCTGTGCCAACCTTTTCTTCATTTTGTTGTTGCTACTATCTTTTTCTTTTCATATGTTGCAGCATGCTTTATTCGCTTTTGATGCTACATGTTTTTCTTGAGTGTTGTAGGTCTCTTCAAGTCTAGTTTGGCTACTGTCCTTGCATCCCTCTTGCTTGCATTGCATTTTGTAAGACTCCCATTTAATATGGGTATAGATATTCACAATTCCCATCTTGGATAACAAAAAGAGAAATGTGGAAGTTGGCAATGCTTTGGTAAAGACATTTGCCAATTAAAATTTTAAGGATATGCATATAGGTGTGATAATACCAGCCAAGGCTTTCTCTCCGACAAAATGACAATCTAGCTCTATATGCTTGGTTCTCTCTTGAAAAATTAGATTTTTTGCAATGTGGATGGTTGCCTAGTTATCACAGAAGAGGGAAGCAGATTATGCATGATTAACACTAAATTCCTTTAACAAATCGAGAAGCCACATGATCACACAACTTATAGAAGCTAGTGCCCTGAGGACTTAGAAACTATCACTTGCTTATTAGATTTCTAGCTTATTAGTGAGTTCCCAATGAAGATGCAAAAACCTATGACAGACCTTGTTTCAGGGCAAGTAGGCCGGATAGAATCACTATAAGCCTTTAGGTGTAGAGATGATTTGGATGATAAAAAATGCCTTCACCTATGGACCATTTGAGGTACTTGAGAATCCTATAAGCTAAGTGCAAATGAGATTGTGCGGGTCTGTCCATGCGTTGACTTAGAACATTTACAATATAAGTGATGTTTGGTCTAGTGATGGTCAAATAAATTAACCTTCCCATGAGTCTTCTATAAGTTGTGGGGTATTGGAGAATCTCATCTGTGGTGTGGCTCAATTTATGGTTCAATTCAATAGGTGTAGAAGCTGTCTTAGTGCCAAGTAAACCAGAATCTTCAAGTATCTCGAGGGGGTATTTTCTTTTGGTAGATGTTAATACTAGATGAGGATCTAGCAACTTCTAAGCCTAGGAAATACTTGAGGGATCCTAGGTCCTTGATTTTGAACTTGCTGTGGAGATAGCCTTTGTGTGAGTCAACTTCCTCTTGAGAGTTACTAGTAATTATGATGTCATCTACATAGACTAAGAGTGTGATGCCCATGAATCCCCCCTAGGATTTAAAAGGACTCTCGACATCTGGACAATCATCACATGGATCAATCATCCCATCGATTAGTGTTTGAAAAGTGTGTGAAGCATGTATAAAGTGTATAATGAATATTCGCAGTAGAAAAGTAAATAAAAGTCAGTCGTTCTAGTACCAAAAATTCCTAAAAATTATAAATCAATTTAAATCAACTTCTCCAGCAGGAGATTATATAGTCTTTCAGAAGTAAAAGATAAACAACACTGCTTCCGAGATCATAATCTCAGTCTTCATTCTCTTAACATATTTCTTTTCCAGTGAAGTCTGTATCTCAGGCTAAATTTCATTCTCTGCAATCATAAACTACGATCCCGTAACGTGGGATCGTAGGTGAGCGCGATCCACCGATGAGATATGAATCCCAGTAAGCAATAGACAGCATACAACCAATTCACATAACAAAACATCATCAACATATACAAGTAAATGCAATGAATGCATGCATCATGAACATGACACTTGCGACATGACTTATGCATATGCACTTTCATGTAAAGACTTCCATAACCCTGACATTCTTCAAAACTTTGATTCATGTACGTGCTTTTCATAGAAATGCTTTCATATAACTTTGACTTCTTTAACACGTATTCAAAACATTTTCATTAACTTTTCGTGTCTTTCATCTTTTTCTTATCTTAGGCACTACTTATAATTTCTTGTGGCTCGAAAGCCCATCATTTCTTCATGACTTCTTATTTGGATACCTCACGGTTCTCCTCTGCACCGTGTGCTCCCCGCTAGTTACTGTCACACCCGGCGACTGTATCAAACCTGGGTGAATATGTTACGCATTACCGCATCCCCCGCAGACTACTCAAGTCATGGCGTCTATGTTATCCACTCTTCATCACTCGGTGACCACTCAAACCAAGTGACTACAAACTTCTTATACGATAAGGCTGAAGCCAACATCGTCCTTGAGCACCCACTAGCATTAGGTGCGACTACGCTCCAGTTAGGTAAAATTTAGTTAAAGGTTGGAATAATGGCGTAATATGTTGGATCATGAAAAGTTTATTTTTCGGAATTCGTAAGTTTAATCCTGGTGTACTTCTTTGGAAAAACATTAGGCTTTAACTCATGATATGAAGTATGGATATGACTGGAATCTTTGAATGAAATGTCGATGGGTATTCTTTGATTCCCTTGATGTATAAATTGAGAAATGTTTGGGCTTAGAGAAAATATTATGTGATGATAATTTGTTGAAGAGAATAACTATACAGGCAATGTAAATGTGGTGGTTAATGATGGGTTATGATATAGCTATTAAGTTATGAGAAGATTTTAAGAAAATATGCGTGTTTTGGGTAAAGAAAAAAGAGAAGAAAAGTTAGGTTTGACTCCATTATAAGTTGTGTCCTTAACCCCTATAAGATAATGTTAGTTGGATGTGATGTGACTTAAGGTTTTGACTATATCTTCATTGGAATATGCACGATGTGTGAGATAGAAGATAAATTAAAAAAGGAAGTCTATTCATATGTTAATTTGCTTGAGATATGATTTGTGAATGCATGATTCATATGTTTCATGATCTACATGTTTTGCATAAGAAGTCACATGTTGCATGCATGTCTCATGCATGAGCACGAAAAGCATGTTTTTAAGTCAAACATGTTTTTAAAAGGAAGAAAAGAAGTAAAGTTTTATAAGAATCCCAAAGGCTAGGACGGGGTAGTGCCCCAGTGGAACTCCCTGTTCACTCAGGAGTGATTAAAGTCGAGTGAAAGCCCCTGGGTCGACGAAGAATAGTCGGCAGACCGTGTATAGCTCCAGAAGGTGTCCAGAGCACAGTCGCACCTAACACTAGTGGGTGCCAAAGACGGGTAACGTGTAAGGACCTGCTGTACTATAAGCTACGTGACGCACTCACCTTAAGGTGATGCGGTAACCAATAGGGAACACACGGTGCTTAGGGGAACCGTGTCGTGTCTCATATATGCTACGCGATAAGTCATGACAAGATGGGCTTTTGAGTCATATATAATATGATATGATAAGTGGCACCTGAGATAAGAAAAGATGAAAAGCATTTTTGAAAAGATGACTTTTGAAATGAAGTTCAAATAGTACATATGAAAGAAGTCAAAGCTACATGAAAGCATTTTATGAAAAGCACGTACATGAAGCAAAGTGTTGAAAAATGTCAAGGATCATGGATGTTTTTATACAAAAGTGCATGTGCATCAGTCATGTTGCAAGTCTCATATTCATGGTACATGCACCCATTGAGTTTACTGGTATAGGCTGATGATGTTCTATTATGTGAATTGATTGTATGTTGTTTGTTGTCTGTTGCTTACTGGGATTCACATCTCAGCTCGGTGGATCGCGCCCACCCTACGGTCCCCATTTTATGGGATCGTAGTTTGTGATTGCAGAAATGAAATTTGGCTCGAGATACAGACTCCACAGGAAAAGGAAATTTGTTGAGAGGATGAAGATCGAGATTATGATCTCGAGAGCAGTGTTGCTTATCTTTTTCTTTTGAAATACTGTATAATCTCCTGTTGGAGAAATTGTTTTAAATTGATTTGTAATTTTTAAGAATCTCTGGTACTAGAACGACTGACTTTTATTTATTTTTCCGCTGCGATATTTATTGTACACTTGGTGCATACTTCACACACTCTTCAAATACTATTCGATGGGATGATTGATCTATGAGATGATCGTCTTGATGTCGCGAGTCCTTCTAAATCCCAGGGGGGATTCGTGGACGTCACATCTCAAACTATACATCAAGGGAATTTAAGAGTACACTTTAATATTTCATTCAAAGGCTCAAGTCATAACCATATATCAGCTATGAGTTAAAGCCTAATATTTTTCCAAAGAAGTATACCATGATTGAAACTTATGAACTCCCGAAACATAAACTTTTCATCGTCCAACATGTTATGCCATTGTTCAACCCTTAGCCGAATTTTACTTAACTATACTCCTTAAGTTCCCTCATCAGATTTTCACCATATTTTTCCAAATATCTCTTAGATTAAAATCCTAGTGTATCACCTTAATGAAACATAGAGAAAAAGTAATGGAATTATCCAACCAAACCATTATACCACCAATAATTACAAAAGAGTAACGGAATCATCCGATCATATCATTTTACCACCAATAATTACTAAATAGTAATGAGTTATCTGATCAAATCATTTTACCACCAACAACTTTTAAATAGTAACAGAGTCATCCAACCAAGTCAGTATATCACCAATAATTAATATCCACACAAATATCCAATCACAGAAAGATTAACTCGGGGTGATCCCAATCTCCATTAAATGGCCTCAGGCCCAACCAACCTACTTCCGAATTATTTATCATCACTAGCTAATACTTCAAGCAAAAAAAAGAGAGATTAGCACACAATTAAACAGTCAATCAAACAACAAACAAATGTCTATCACTAACAGTGCACAAACGAACGCCAATCAAGCATTGCGCCGATCCATGATCCATAACGGGTAAGTTGCACATTATTCGTCTCTAGGCATGGCAAGTGACGAGTTGGGCTTAGGTACTCCGTTTGACACCAAAATTTAGGATAATATACATTAGAGGATGGAGAATCTCATGGTAGTGGTAGTGAGGCAGTGCAACCACCGAAAGGTGGCAGATCTGGCTCAAAAGGGTGGAAGCCCATTTTCGAATTTTCCCTTATACAAGGGAGGTGAGGCCATGGATGGAGAAACTATTTTAGGGGTGTAGCAAACTAAGGTTAAAAAAGCTTTTGGCAGTGGAGGTGAGAGTCACGGTGGCCGGACGGCGACGTGGGAAAGGGTGATCCATTCAAAGACCCATTTCAGTTTTATGGGAGATGAGGGAAGGTGAGGGCTCCGTCGGGGCTGGAATTTCTAATGGTAGGTCTCCTATGGATGGTAGATCAAATGGAGGAGGTGGTGTCATAGTCCAGTGGCTCATGGCAGAGCTACGGGCTGAGCAAGGTGGGGACGTGGAGGAGAAAACCAATTTCGAGTTTGGGGCTACCGGTGGGAGGTGGGGCTGCCGTGGTTGACACCTCCAGTGGGGTTGGACTCACTGGAGGCTGATGGTTCAGGCAGGGCCAAAGGTGAGGCTTTGTTGGCTAGGGGTTGGACTCAATGAATCAGATAATGTCAAATAAAATATAATAAATGCTCGTTAATAAAAATACGACAAATCAAACCATACATTATGATAATTAAAATAAAAAATAATGAAGATAGCATATAAAATGGAAAGACCAGTAGTAACAATTAATTAAAATAACTAAAAGCACTATTATTCAAGAATCTCACAAAAACTTGTATCAACAATAAAACCAAAACCACTAAATTAAAATAACATTGATAACAATTCAAATGATGAAACCGATAATAATCTTTAAATAACTAAAAATATTAAAATCGTAGATTTTGCAAATAATTAACCTTAGTCATAAATAAAGCGTACCTGAAATAAAATAAGTGAGATACCAATCTAATTTATTAAAATAAATTAAAATATCCAATGATAAAATATGAGCAATAAAGATATGCAAAATTTTGGGATCTCACAGAGAGTGCTATCAATCGACTAACTTTAGCAGATAAAGGGTAGTCAGATTTTGATTGGTGAAATCCAATGGTAGTTAGTGAATTTGAAAACTTTGAGAACCATTTCTAGATGCTTACTTTAGTCCATAAAGAGACTTGTTTAACTTGCATACTAGTTTCTCCCCCTCTATGTAGAAAAGCATTGTGGACGTCTATTTGAGAAAGGCACCAATTTTGAATATCTGCTAGAGCCAGAAAAACAAGAATTGTAGTGAGCTTCACAACTGGACTAAAGGTTTCTTGGAAGTAAAATCCTTTCTTTTGAGTGAACCCTTTAGCCACAAATCTGGCTTTGTGTCTTTCAAAGAATCCATTTGATTTTAGTTTGACCTTATAGAAAAACTTGTAACCAATAACAGTTTTGTTGGTGGGTATTGTAGTGACAGTCCAGGTTTTGTTTTCCTCTAAAGCATTGAGTTCAGCTTTCATGACATCTTGCCAATGCCCAAATCTAACAGCTTCATTGTAGGTCTAAGATTCACGAAGTAACAATAAGGAAACAAAAAATGATTTGTGAGATGATGAGAGATTGGTGTAAGTGATGTAAGCATGGAATGGATGTAGGATTGAGGAAGGAGTGATTTGTGGAGATAGTGCAAGTTGGCAATGATATTAATGGACATAAGCAGGTTGGGCTCTAATTCTAATGGATCTTCAAAGAGTGGAATGATGAGGAGTATGATGGTGATCAGGTGAAGGAAGGGGAAAAAAGGAGCCAGTAGTAGGTAATGGAAGTGTGGAGGAGGCAGGAGGTGGAAAAGGGGGTTCAGTTTGTGAAGGAGGGAGTGATTGAGAATTTGGAGAAAAATAAATGTCATCTGGTAATGCAGGAGGTAGGACCAGATTGTCTTCAAATGATGAGAGATCTTTATTGGAAGTATATCATTTCAGAAAGGAAAAATAGACTCATGAAAGATGACATTTCGAGAGATGAAGGTGGAATGAGACTCAATGTCCTAGAGTTTATAGCCTTTGACATTAGCAGGACATCACATGAAAATGCAAGGTCTAGCTCTATGTTCAAATTTAGGTCTATTTTGTTCTATAGTGCTAGCATAACAAAACAACCAAATACTCTAAGGTGAGAGTATGACGGTGGTGAGGAAAAAAGCATTTCATATGGAGATTTATTGGAAATGAGGGGGTGTCAGAATTCTATTGATGACATAGGTTGCAGTCAATGATGCTTGAAAGTGAAGGGCTTGGGCAACATTCAAGAGATTTTGGTACATAATTCTGTTGAAGGGCATATACACAAGATTTTTTGTGAATAATCCCATGTGAAATTACCTCTTGTCTCAAAAGTTTAAACTAATGAGAAAAGGTAGATTTTATTATTTATTTTTATATCTTAACACTCTCCCACACTCGTGGGTTAGACTTTCCCTCAATGAATTGGCCCAACAAGTGGAATATTTAATTAAATGAGATAGAGTATAGAATTAGGGTTCGAACTTAGGACCTCTACTTTAGTACCATGTGTTTTGTGACAATCAGTTATAGCAAACTCAAGTCCATTATCAGTTCTGATTTGCTTAGTTTTCTTGTTGAATTGAGTTTCTATGAGATGAAAGAAGGATTGCAGGAGAGATCTTGTGTCTGATTTAATTTCATTAAGAGAATCCAAGTAACTCTAGAATCTTCATCCATAATTGTTAAGAAATAATGAAATCCTTGAAGGGAAGCTTGCGAGTGTTGACCCCATATATCACAATGAATTAAATCGAATGGAGATGAACTATTTGAAACACTTGGAGGAAATGGAGGTTGTTTTTGCTTGGCCAAATGGCAAACTATACAATGATATTTATACTTGGACTTTACATTAGGTACATTGGAATGAATTAGATTCATTCTTTGAAAAGATAAATGTCCTAATCTAAAGTGCCGTAGGTTAAAATCTTGATGTACAACAGCTTGATTGGATCGAGATAGAGTTGATAAACTTGACAGTGGGATATTGGTGTTGGCATGTGGTGATGGCAGTAGGTGATACAGACCATCATGAACTTTATCAAGTCCATTCGCCATCCATAAAGAGAGGATCTGAATGAAGCAAAGATCATTAAAGAAAAAAAGGCCTACGTCTAATCTCTGAGTAAGTTTACATACCGAAATGAGGTTGAAAGTAAATGAGGGAACATATAAGACATCATTAAAAGGGAATTTGAGAGCTTAAGCCATTCGGAAGTTGCACAAAGGTTTGAATGCAACTGGCAAAGTTAATGAAAAAGAAGGTAGAGCACACCATATGATCAGTGGCTCATGTGTCCATGATCCACAGTGTTACAAAAAATATCATGTTGTTGTCAGAAAATTGTGACACCCCCAACTCCTACATATGGAAACATGAAAATCGAGACGTCGGGATTATGATAGCACGGGTCACACATCTCAACGACAAGTACTAAGTGTGTGTGTACATGTTGTGACGACCTAGAATTTCTTACTTTATTTTATTTCATTTATTTAATTATTATAAGGGTATGTAGGTAGTTTAAATACTTGAGCATGTGAAGTTGGGCTTAGCTTTGAACCTTGAGAGCATGGCTTAGGTATTTGGCCCAAGAGAGGTATGGCAAGCCCATAAGCCCATGAGAGTGATCCATGAGTCAATCAAGGCCCTGCATGGAGGCACATGTCACCCTAGGAGAGCTTTAGCAAGTTTCCAAAGACTAGTAGGTATGAAGGAAAAATACTAGTAATTGGAAGGTTGACTAGTTGTTTTTTTGGAGGAAGGAGTGTAAAAATCAAGATGAGATTTTCTCATCATTGGGACACATGGTAGGCGTGTGGAAGAAGAAGAGAGTTTCAAATCGAGTCTTCCTAGGAGCATGCCATATCTAGGTGAATGACATCTACTAGATTTGATGGAACTAGAAGTAGGGAAGAAGAAGAGATTTTGGTGGAGACCATAGCCGAACCACTCCCTTTGGTGTTTCCCATGTGTTGCTTCCAAATCTAGGTATAGGACAAGTGGAGGATCATGTAAGAAGGATTTGACAAGAAGTTGGACAAGTGATTAGGAAGATATGGCATCATTGGAGAGATGAAAAGTGGTTGAAGGAAAAATAGGGTTTCGAGTGATGGAGTGGCCGACTACTCTTATTTGTGGTCTCTCAAGATGTTTCCAAATCTAGGTGATTGGACACATGAGATTGTGTAAGAATGTGTAAGGCATGTGTGTGTAAGAGTATATGAGTGAGTGGTGATTGATTGAACACATGAGGAGAAAGAAAACCCATGGAAGAGAGGAGTGGGTTTCGGTTTGAGCAAGGAAGGGTATAGCCGCATGTTTCAAGCCCTTTTTCCCAAAAATGATTCTAAAATCTTGGGGAATGACTAGTGAGGTGATTGGTGAGTGTGTGAGGAGTGAGGTGAAAGAAAAGGAAGGGGTTTCTACCCTTGATATGCGCCGGCCATAGATGGAGAATGGGGGAGGAGTTTTCAACCTGCGTACATGCTAGTTTTAGGCATGATTGTAATCTAGTGATGGGAGTCAATCAAAGCGGTCTTTCAACTTATCAAAGGTCAATCCTAAATTAGGGAAATGAGTGCCTAGGATGTCTAAAAACCTTCTTGGCTGAATGGCCTTATGTTCCCTTCCCATTTCATTTGGTCTCACTGCCACCCACCCACACACCCACGGCAACAAGCTCTCCCTCTCTACTCTCACTTTGCTTTGCTTTCTTCCACCTTCTAAACACTAAAATATTCTAAGTTTAGTAGAGCTTGAAGCAAGTTTTCTTGAGGGGAAGCACATTTGAAGAGGTAAGCAAGATCCTAAGCTATTTTAAGAATAGAAACCTAAGTTAGGTCACATGCACACATCAACGTCTTATATCCCTAAGAACTTCTTTTAAACTATATGCTTATAAATTATTTTAATGGATTATTTTTATATATTTTTAAAGCTAAGATTTTCTACTTGGGAGTTTTGTAAGTGCATTCTTATCTTGACTCTACCATTTCTTGTATATATATTTGAGTGGATGTGGTTGTATTGTTTGTTGTATGCTTGTTGGTGCCATGCTAGGCTTTCTTAAAGGAAATGTTTTGCTTATTTAGTTACAAGTCCATGCTTAAGCCATATGTTATTTTAGGCTTGAATGTATATTATGTTGATGGATCTAACAAACTTGATGCAAAGGAAAATGAAGCATATTGATACGGTATATAGTGATAAAATGCATGCATGATTAAGATTATGGCTTGTTCGATGTTTGGTGATGCTAGGTTAGATTACTTGAATGCTTTGCATATTTAGTTACAAAATCCATGCTTAGTTAATGTATTCTTTTAGGTTTAATATTTGTATCATTTTGGTAGATTTAGCCACTTTGTTGCAAATGGTGAATGAAGCATGATTAATATGAAAAGTGGTGACAAAATGCATGCATATATGGGCTTCGGATTTGGAGACTTTTAGGGTTGAGTTTTTCCATAATCAACTATTCTTTTATGTAACGACTAAGTCTTGAATGTTTGGAAAGTTTAGAAGCATGAAAACTAGAAGGATCTAATGGCATGATTTTTTGGCTTTCCTATAAAAGACTAAGCATGTTATTTGGTTGAGAGAAAATTGATTAAAATATCAAACCTAAGGACTATAGGGTTCGGTCAACCCCTCTTAGTGGTACTAAAAATGTTTAGTTAACTTTATTAAGACATAGAGAGTACATGGAAGAAATTAGAGGAAGAAAACCTTAGGAAGTGGCCTTGAAGGCGTCTCGGCCCAACCCTAGTGGTGGAGGCCGAGAGCTCCTCTTTGGGTACTGAGCCCATTTGTGTGCTTTTATATTAAGTGTAGATAGAATCATGTGGTGGTTGACTTGTCAATGATGCATGACAAAGTGTGCATTTGAAAGTAGTCCCATAATTCACATGCAAAACACTAAGGTTGCATGTCACATGCATGAAACATGAAAATCGTGTGTTTGAGTCAAACATGTTTTCAAAAAGAAAAAAGAAAAAGAATTAAAGTTTTTATAAGAACCCCAAGAGCTGAGATGGAGTAGTGTTCCAGTAAAACTCTCTGTTCACTCAAGAGTATTTAAAGTCGAGAGAAAGCCCCTAGGTCGATGAAGAACAGTCGGCGGATCATGTATGTCTCCAAAAGGTGTTCAGAGCGTGGTCGCACCTAAAGCTAGTAGGTGTTCAAGGACGGTATTGGCTCTGGCCTTAGCATTATAAGAATAAGGATGTAGTTGCTTGGTTTGAGCGATCACTGAGTAATGACGAGCGAATGATGTAGTCGCCCCGACTTGAGTAGTCTGCAGGTGTTGTGGTAATGCGTAACGTATTCACTTAGGCTTGAGTGGTCGCCGAGTGATACAGTTACTAGTAAAGAACACACGGTACATAGGGGAACTGTGAGGTGGCCAATAAGAAGTCATGACAAAAACGACTTTCGAGCTCCAAGAATGATATGAATATGTAAATGGCGCCTAAGATAAGAAAAGATGCAAGAAACGAAAAGTTTTTATGAAAAGGATTTTTAAAGCATGAGTCAAAAGAATTATGCTATATGACGAACCTTTTTTATGAAAAGCAAGTATATACATCAAGATTGAAAGGAAGTCAAGTTTTTGTGAAAGTCTTTATGAGCATATGCATTTGTTAAGTCATAAGTTGCACATACATGATACATGCTCTGCTTGTTATTCGCTTATATGTATGCCTACAATGATTTTGCTGAAATAGTTCTGTACTTATTGAGATTTCTCGAAATCTCTTCCTTTTATATTTTCATTATCGTTTCTTGTTAGGGCGATAGAAGTAGTTGTAGGAGGAGATGACAACTACGACCCTGACGCTCAAAGAGACTCTCCAGACTAGTGATAGTTTGGTGATCTCTCCACCTTTTGATGTAGTGACCCATATTTTCTATCGACGCCCCAATCCACGCTTGGGATCGCACGTGAATAGAAACGTCGGGGATGAGTAACGCAAGGAAGTTCACCCCTCATCATATCATACGTGTACGTTTTTTTTTTTGAAACGTTAAAGAAAGATTCTCGCAGCAAAAGAAAAAGGTCAAGCCTTCTATAATATACATCACATGGTTATGCTATGGATCCCAAACATAATATCATAAATAGCCCAAATTTCAAAATTTACATAACTTTGTCCAAGTAATCAAAAAAGTACTTCCCACAAGCGGGAAGACTTCACCAAATACATAAATAGAGGGCGTCACAAAATAAAATGGGTCTTAACATTGCCCATAGAATTCAACCGACGAGTTCCTTCTTCATCTTCTTAAGGTTCAGACCCCAGCGAAGCCGATCCAAGTCTATGCTAGGCCCTACCTCACATATCGCCCTAAAGGGTGGTCCAAAAATACATCCCAAGTGAAGGGACTCGTCAACCCCTAATACTAAGCAACACCCCGCAGGGTATAGACCGACCGAACTGTACATTGTCATTTTTAGTGACTCCACCTCCCACTGACCATGGTGGTTCAGAGTCACTGGCCCCCTAAGTGCAGCCTCAATCGGGTCCCTAAGCATTCGAGGTGTAATCACGGGGGTTGTACTCGTTTGAGACATCCTCACCTGCAATTACTTCTATCGTTCCTAAGAGTGAAGGATAGTAAGGACATAAAGAGGGGTGAGATTTCGGGAGAAATCTCAGCAAGTACATCTATACTTTAACGAAAGCATTTCAGGCATATAGTTAAGCGAATAACAAACAAATTTCATACGTATGCAGTAACATAGGACTCATGCGTAGACCGATGCACATGCTTGTGACAAAAATTCATCTTTCTCATCTTTTTCTTAATTTCCAATGCATACTTGTTCAAAATCACGTAGCAAAATTTCTTTAATACAGATTCTTTGAAAGAGACACTTTGTTAAAAAACTTTCGTCTTTTTTTATCTTAGGCGCCACTTATCTTATAATATATGGCCCGAAGGCCCTTTTCTTTTCGTCATGACTCCATATTTTTGGGCCATATATGAAGAAAAGACGAAAAGAAAAGGGCTTTCGGGCCATATATGATATGACAAGTGGCGCCTAAGATAAGAAAAGACGAAAGTTATTGAACAAAGTGTCTCTTTGAAAGAATCTGCATTAAATAAATTTTGCTACGTGATTTTGAACAAGTATGCATTGGAAACTAAGAAAAAGATGAGAAAGATGAATTTTTGTCATGAGCATGTGCATCGGTCTAAGCATGAGTCCCATGTTACTGCATATGTAAGAAATTTGTTTGTTATTCACTTAACTATATGCCTGAAATGCTTTCGTTAAAGTATAGATGTACTAGCTGAGATTTCCCCCGAAATATCACCCCTCTTTATGTCCTTACTATCCTTCAATCTTGGGAACAATAGAAGTAATTGTAGGTGAGGATGTCTCAAACGAGTACGACTCCCGTGATGACACCTCGGATGCTTAGGGACCCGATTGAGGCCGCCCTTAGGGGGCCAGTGACTCTGAACCACTCGGGTCAATGGGAGGTGGAGTCACTAAAAATGACAATGTACAGTTCGGTCGGTCTATACCCTGCGGGGTGTTGCTTAATATTAGGGGTTGACGAGTCCCTTTACTTGGGACGTATTTTTGGACTGCCCTCTAGGGCGATATGTGAGGTAGGGCCTAGCATAGACTTGGATCGGCTTCGCCAGGGCCCGAACCTTAAGAAGATGAAGAAAGAACCCGTCGGTTGAATTCTATGGGCAATGTTAAGACCCATTTTATTTTGTGACGCCCTCTATTTATGTATTTGGTAAAGTCTTCCCGCTTGTGGGAAGTACTATTTTAATTACTTGGACAAAGTTATGTAAATTTTGAAATTTGGGCTATGTATGATATTATGTTTGGGATCCATAGCGTAACCATGTTGCATATTATAGAAGGCTTGACCTTTTTCTTTTGCTACGAGAATCTTTCTTTAACGTTTCAAAAAAAAAAAAACGTACGTATGATATGACGAGGGGTGAACTTCCTTGCGTTGCTCATCCCCGTTGCTTCTATTCACGTGCGATCCCAAGCGTGGATTGGAGCGTCCACAACAGTGATATCAGAGCAGTTAAGTCTTTGGGTAAAAACCACAAGTCCTAGGAAAAGAAATCACATGGTATAGGGTTTAACCTTTTAGTGTTAGGCTTGGAATATTTTGAGGACTAGTTGAAAGTGATGATAGTGCTGTTAAGGTCAGAATAGAATACCGGAGTTTGGATAACTCACGTGTAAATTCTCTGCTTTCAGGAGAGATATGGCTTGAGGAAAATGTCGTGCTCCTAACCCAAGGTCCAGGGCACCCCCAGAAAGAGACGATCCGAATCCTGGCAGCCCTACGGCAGGAGAGACGCCACTGATCACTCCCCTGAGAACTAGAGAAAGGGAAGTGCAGAATACCCCAATGGACGGAGGACAAGCCATAGCTGAGGTGATCCGTCAGATGACAGAATTAGTGAGAACCCAGATGGAACAAGGCAGATGCCATCCACATACTGGCAGAGGAACGTCGGGTTGTCCTTACGAGACATTCCTAGTCTACCGATGTAATAGCCCTAAAAATCTTCATCTTAATTTAATTAGTTAATTAAAGGTTAATACACAAGATTAGTGGTAATTGGTGAAAGAACCAAAATAGGCTTTGAAGAGATGGGCTTAGGAATGAGACTTTTGAGGAATGGATCAAGTAAATGGGCCAAGAGAGCAATGGTGAGTCCAAAAGCCCATAGAATGAGCCCATGGCCCATCAGGCCCATAGTAGAGACACTTGTCAATTGAAGAAAAATCCTAGAAAATTATCCAAATACTTGTAGGAAAATCCTAGTTGGTGGAGGTTGACTAGTAGTTGGATACATGCCATGTAGGATTGAGTGTAGGATCTAATGGAATGATTTTCCTACCATGGAATCTTGGAGGTACAAGACACCATCCCTTGACTTGCCAATTGAGATCATGGTGTGTAGGGAAGTGACAAATGGCATGAGGAGAAGCATGGATGAAAGGAGCTAGGTGGTTTTGGTGGAAGGCAATCCGTGGGGTGCATTTGGAGAATCTCATGGGGTATGGCCACCAACAAGTGATAGGAAAAAAGGGGAAGAGTGTGTAAGTGAATAAAGTACATGTGTAAGAGAGTATGGTGATGTGAAGAGAGGTATGGTGTGAGTGTAGGTGATGGAAATGACAAAAACTAGGAAAGTGGGCAAAGTGGATTTGGTGGAGGCTTGGCTTGGCCGGATCATGCCTTGCTCAAATTCCAAAAAGCATGGCTTTGAGATCACTTGGATGGACACATGATAGGATAGGGGAATGATGATTGAGTGAAAAGCAAGAAAATGGATGCTAGAAGCACCAAGAAGTCGCCGGCCATAGGAAGGGAGAAGGAGAAAGGAAAATCCACCAAGGCATGGCCAAGATTTGATCTTGGAGTGGCCTAGAGTTGTCAATCACTCAATCTATCATTAGCCATACCTAAGTATGGTAAAAAGTGTACCAAAGACCCTAGGAAAGAAAGCTGGCCGTGTGACCCCTTATGCAATTCCCTTAAGCTCATTTCACTTGGACACATGCAAACACTCCCATTTCCTCTCCACCTCTCGGCCAAACTCACTCAAGTCACTTCTACTTTTGCTTCTTCTCCTTTCACCACATAATTTGAAGAACCCTATAGTAGTGAAGCCAAAAAGCAAGAGTATGGAGGTGATCAATTCATTGGAGAAGGTTAGTGACTAAATCCATACAAGTTTAGGAAGAACACACACACATATGACACTTTGTTTTGATTAGAGGGAAATAGGGTTTCCTTTGAGTTTTATGTTCATGGCTAGCCTAATGAGAGATTTCATATGTGTATTTTCAGATTTTAAGCTAAGGTCTAATAGGAGTGTGGTAAGTATACTTTCACCTTTTCCTTAACAATTCTTGTATATAGTGAGGTGATCATGCTTGTTGGATTAATGGTTGCCATTGCCATGTTTGGATTGAATTGATTTTACTTGTTTGTGATATGAATATTTTTGTGTAAATCTATATGATGAAATAAGCTTAGAATGTGAGTAGAGATGATGGATCAAGTGTTAGTTGCAAAAAGAAAGGAAAAGCATGATTATTTTATGAAATGATGAAATTGATGCATGAAGGATTTTAGTGTTAAATATTAAATTTGGCGTTGCTAAGGTAAAGTTTATTTGAGGAAACTAGTGATGAAATTGATTTATTCAAGGAGCATATTGTTTTGAGAAAATGAAAATGGACATGAGAATAAATTATATGATTGATACGAATGGAAATGGCATATACTTGCATATGGAAGAAGTGACCACTTGTGTATGATGTATAGTAATGTTTAATTGGAATTTTATGATATTTAAGGTTGAGATTTGGAAGATTAAAATTATATTGCTTTGTGGTGATTTTGTTTAGTTAAGCTCATAGAAGAAACTATTAGAAAGGGAAGTTTGAATAGACTAATGGGAGGAGTTCCCTAAGTTAGAAAGGTGAATGGAGGAAATAGAAATAACTAAGTTTGGAAGTGAAAATGGTTACTTGGGGAAACACTAAGGTTTCGGTTACCCCTTGCTAAGGAGGGTACATGATTTAATTTGACACTTTAAAATTGATTGGAGGACAATTGGAGTCAAATGATGAAGGAAAGCCCAAGGAACTCCCTAGGAAGATTCGGCCATGATAGGTTGGAGATGGGCCAAGTACCCCACTTCAATCCTAGGTCCAATTTTGGGTATAGAACATGATGACTAAGTAGGAAAATTATGAAGTTATCCCAAAAGAGGGAGAAAAGAAAATGAAATGTGAATGCACTCGAGCTTGTCTCGGGTTTTGCATGAAATTAAGTGAGCATTGCATGTCCCATGCATAAGTCATGAAAAGA
Organism: Platycarya longipes; assembly: GCA_036559045.1. Taxonomy (NCBI): domain Eukaryota; kingdom Viridiplantae; phylum Streptophyta; class Magnoliopsida; order Fagales; family Juglandaceae; genus Platycarya; species Platycarya longipes. The sequence continues at coordinate 33,507,234 of CM071798.1, read as the reverse complement.
AGGTTTTTAAAGTCAAGCATGTTTTTAAGAAAAAGAAAAGAAAAGAAAAGTTGAATTTTTGAAAGAAAAGAAAAGAAGTAAAGTTTTATAAGAACCCCAAAGGCTGGGACGGGGAAGTGCCCCAGTGGAACTCCCTGTCCACTCAGGAGTGTTTAAAGTCGAGTGGTAGCCCCTGGGTCGACGAAGAACAGTCGGCGAACCGTGTATGGCACCAAAAGGTGTCCGGAGCGTGGTAGCACCTAACGCTGGTGGGTGCCAAGGACGGATATGGTGTAAGGACCTGCCGTTTTAAAGTTATAAGACGCACTCACATTAAGGTGATGCGGTAACCAGCAGGGAACACGCGGTGCTTAGGGGAGCCGTGTTGTGTCTCATACATGTTAAGTGAAAAGTCATGACAAGATGGGCTTTCGAGCCATAAGAAAGATCTGTTCAAGATAAGTGGCGCCTAAGAAAGAATGAAAGATACGAAATGTTTTAAAGAATGATTTGAAAAGTAATGATATGAAAAGAAGTTTGAAAGAAGAAATCTGCATGAAAGTTTTATGAAAAGAAGTCTGAAAGAAGCAAGTCTGTTTAAAAAGTTTTCATGAGCATGTGCATTAGTTAAGAATGTTTTGTTCACTTATCTGTATATTTGAAATGTTCTGGTTTAAGTGCTAGTGTACTTGCTGAGATTTCTCCCGAAATCTCACCCTCTTTTATTATCTCTACTATCGCTCCCTTGGGAACGATAGAAGTTATTGCAGGACATGATGGATCCCCGGATTACGACTCTCGAGAAGATGGGTCGGACCCTCATGGGCCCGACTAAGACTGAGACTGCCGGGCCAGTGACCCTAGACCTGTTGGGTCAGTGGGCGGCAGAGTCGCTTCCTATGGCGACGTATTTTTTTGACGACCTACGCCCTACCGGGTGCTGTTTGGTGCTAGGAGTTGACGGGCTCCTCCACATGGGACGCCTGTTTACGTCATCCTCTGGGATGATGTGTGACGTAGGCCCAGGACTGAGTCTGGACAGCCTTCGTTATGGCCCGACTTTTAAGAAGATAAAAGAAGAACCCGCCTATTAGTATGGTTGGCGGAGGGAGGAGTGAATTGGCAGCACCTTTATTTTGTATTCACTGATGTATTTTGTGGAAAATCTTCCCGTTGTTTTGGGAAGTACTTTTGTATAAAACTGTTTACATTGGTAACCTTAACCTGATATATATATGCATGTGATGTTTAATTTGGGTTTTATTTCGTTAACCATGTGATGTGCGACAAGCGTAACGTTTTGTCGTTTATTTATGGCTTGACCTTTTTCCGCTGCGATAAAAAAAATATATATATATATCTGTGTATGACATAAAATAAGGCTCTCACACGTAAAGATGAGGGATGACTTCCTTGTGACGTTCGTCCCCGACGTTGCAATTTGCGTACGAACCCAAGCGCAAGCTGGGGCGCCGACAACCGATATCCGAACTTCATAGGAACGGAAAAAGCTATGAGAGCGGATAGATGGATCACGGATCTGGAACGTACCTTCAAGATCAGAGGGTGTACGGAGACCCAGAGGGTACAATATGTGGGACACCTGCTACAAGGAGAGGCTGGACTGTGGTGGGATACAAAAAGGAAATTACTAAAGGAGGAACTGGGAGAGAATGTGGATCCTACCTGGGAACGCTTCAAGACAGAATTTGACGACCGCTTCTTCCCTGAATCGATCAAACAGCAGAAGGCTAGGGAATTCGCCACACTGGGACAAGGGGCCATGACGGTGAATCAGTACGTTGCGAAATTGATGGAAATGGCGCGATTCGCTCCTCACTTGGTATCTACCGAGAAAATGCGAGCGAAGAAATTTCAAGATTGCAGCCAAGAATCCATAATCAAGTAGCTTGCCTGCGAATTGAAAATTCCCAAGAGCTAGTGAATGTAGCGGCTATTGCTGAGGCGGAGTAAAAGAGTTTGATTAATCAAGTACAAATGAACAGAAAGAGGAATTTCCCGTACTCTTCTGGGAAGGACGCGGGCAAGAAAAGAATCAATTTCCCTGCGGATAAAGGGAAAGGCAAGATGAGTGGGCCAGGAGTACCAATATCCTCGCCGCCTTGCAGAACATGTGGACGACCACATCCGGGCGAGTGTCAGGTGGCGACAGGAGCCTGTTTCCGATGTGGTCAGAAAGGCCATAGAATACGCGACTGTCCCCAGATGGTCACAAGTGGGACTACACTAACAGGGGAGAAAGCAAACACTCCCATGAAAGCCAAGGTATATACCCTGACCCCACGAGAAGTGGACATGGAAGATGAGGAAGCCATTAATGCGGGCATCATTACTGGTAAAAGACTCGACCCTGTCTTAATTTAAATTACGAAATGATTTTTGCTAGCTTGATGATAGTAGAAATTTTTATAGGGGAGATCATTCTGATGCGTAATATAGTGTATGCATTGTTTGATTCTGGAGCGACGAGATCCTTCATCTCCCATAATTGCATGCGAAAGTGTAACCGTACTGGTAGCCCTCCCGGACGGAAGGACGATAGGCTGCCAGCGGATAGCAAGGAACTGTCCTTTAGAGATTGCCGGAGTGCGATTGAATGCCAACTTAATAGTTTTTCACTTGTTAGTATTTGACGTAATACTGGAGATGGATTGGCTATCCAAGCATTTCGCCAAAATTGACTGTCTCAAGGAGGAGATAACCTTTGAGCTACTAGAAGAACAAGAGCTACGTTACGAGGGAGAGACGGTTAGCTCAGTTCCTTCTATTGTGACAGCAAGGAGAGCAGTCAAGAGTTTGAAAGGAGAGGCGAAGGCATTCTTGCTGATGTCCTCCAATGTGATAGAAGAAGCGAAGAGTATTGATGAAATTCCGGTGGTCCAAGATTTCCCTCGAGTATTCTCAGAGGAATTGCCTGGACTACCTCCGAATCGAGAAACAGAGTTTACCATCGAATTAGAACCTGCTACGGCTCCAGTTCATAAAGCACCCTATCGAATGGCACCAACGGAACTCAAAGAATTGAAGGTGCAGATAGAAGAATTGCTAGCAAAGGGATTCATACGACCTAGTTCGTCACCATGGGGAGCTCCAGTTTTGTTTGTGAAGAAGAAGGTTGGAACGATGAGAATGTGCATCGACTATAGAGACCTTAACAAGGTTACTATCAAGAACAAATATCCGTTACCATGGATAGATGATCTGTTAGACCAATTACAAGGAGCAATGGTGTTTTCAAAGATTTATCTCAGATCAGGGTACCATCAACTGAAAATCAAGGAACTGGATGTACCCAAAACTGCCTTTTGAACTCGTTATGGACACTTCGATTTCTTAGTTATGCCTTTTGGAGTGACCAATGCCCCAGCAGCATTCATGGATCTGATGAATAGGATTTTTTGACAATATCTAAATAGTTTCATCATGGTGTTTATCAACGACATCCTAATATACTCCCAGAATGATGAAGAGCACCGAGAGCATTTAAAAACTGTGCTTAACACTCTACAAGAGCATCAGCTATATGCCAAGCTTAGTAAATGCGAGTTTTGGCTTCGAGAGGTTAAGTTTCTGGGTCATGTTATTTCCAATAAAGGAGTGGCGGTGGACCCAACAAAAATAGAAGCAGTGACGGAATGGCAGAGACCGACAAGCGCTCACGAAATACGAAGCTTTCTCAGTCTAGCGGGATACTATAGGAGGTTCGTAGAAGGATTTTCTAAGCTCTCTGGTCCCCTGATGGCGTTAACTAAGAAAAACGCTAAGTATGTCTGGAGCGATAAGTGCGAACAGAGTTTCCAAAAGCTCAAGAAAAGACTAACGTCGGCACTAGTACTATCTCTACCAGAACCTCACAAACCGTATGTGATATTTAGTGACGCCTCGAAGATGGGTTTGGAATGTGTCCTGATGCAGGAGGGACGAATAGTTGCCTACGCGTCCCAACAACTTAAGGATCACGAACGCAATTACCCTACACACGACCTGGAATTGGCAGCAGTAGTGTTTGCACTGAAGATATGGAGACACTACTTGTATGGGGAAAGGTGTGAGATATATACTGATCACCAGAGCTTGAAGTACCTATTCAGTCAGAAGAAATTGAATATGAGACAAAGGAGATGGGTTGAGACAATCAGTGATTTGCAGTGTGAGATCAAGTACCACCCAGGAAAAGCTAATGTGGTAGCTGATGCATTGAGTCGAAAGACGCAGATGGGAGAGTCACCAATACTGACAGCTATGCGGGATATGCTGGTTAAGGACCTACCCCAAGGGTTGATACTACTGGCGACACAGGAAATTGTATCTATGACTGAAGATGAAATACGAGAAGGGCAACGAAAGGATGCTAAATTGGAGAAGATTCGACAGAAACTGCTAGAAGGGCAGGGATCACCTCATTTTACAATATCAGATGATGGAACACTATGCATTGAGAAAAGGACAGTAATACCAAAAGATCCAGAATTCAGAGAAAAGCTTATGAGGGAGGCGCATTGCACCCCTTATACAGCTCACCCAGGGAGCACCAAGATGTACCAAGACTTGAAAAAGAAATTCTGGTGGGAAGGCATTAAAAAGGATGTGGCTATGTTCGTAGCCAAATGCTCGATATGCCAACTAGTTAAAGCCGAACATCAACGTCAGGCTGGAATGTTACAACCCTTGTCGATTCCAAAATGGAAATGGGAGGACGTATCTATGGACTTCATAGTGGGATTCCTGAGAACGTCGGCAGGGAAGAATACGATTTGGGTAATAGTTGACAGATTGACCAAGAGTGCACACTTCTTGCCAATAGCCAATACGGATTCCATGGAGAGGCTGGCACGAGTATATATGAAGGAAATAGAGCGCCTACACGGCGTGCCCAAAACAATTGTTTTGGATCGAGACCCCAGATTCACATCTCATTTCTGGAAAAGTTTACAAAAGATGATGGGATCGAATTTAAAGTTTAGCAGTGCCTATCACCCACAAACTGATGGTCAAACGGAACGGACAATTCAGACCTTGGAAGATATGTTGCGAGCATGTGTACTAGACAAGCACGACAACTGGGAAGGTCTTTTACCTCTGATAGAGTTTGCCTATAATAATAGCTTTCAAGCTACTATTTAAATGGCACCCTATGAAGCCCTGTATGGAATAAAATGCCGATTGCCTCTATACTGGGACGAAGTCGGCAAGAGTCGAGTATTAGGGCCTGAATACTTACAAGAAGTCCGGGCCCAAGTAGAATTGATACGAGAAAGAATGAAGACCGCACAAAGCAGACAAAAGAGCTATGTGGATCGACGTCGAAGGCCTTTAGAATTCAAAGTCGGCGATTGGGTATATATTAAGATTTCACCGATGAAGGGAGTAACTCGATTTGGCAAAAAGGGAAAATTGAGTCCTCGTTACGTAGGCCCTTATGAAATCTTGAGAAAGTCGGGTCGATGGCTTACCGTTTGGACTTACCAACGAGTTTACAAGGGGTTCACAATGTATTTCATGTGTCTTCACTGAAGAAAAGTCTAGGTGGAGGACCGGGAATTGTTATAAACCTTGACAGTATTGAGTTGCGTCCTAACCTGACTTATGAAGAATGGCCAACCCGAATTGAAGACTACAAAGAACAAGAACTAAGGAATCGAAAGATTTTGATGGTTAAAGTGCTATGGAACAACCCCACTTTTCAAGAAGCGACGTGGGAATGTGAAAATCTCATGAGGGCTAAATACCCTCATTTGTTTGTAAACAATTGATGTATCTATAGTCTTTTGCTTAAACTTTTTGTGTCTTTTGGAAAATGATGACAATGATATATGCATGCATGTATGAATGCATGAGTGCTTTGTGACATTATATCTGTAATCGCTTGACTATTCCTTAGAACTATAGTGACTTATGAATTTTAATCAGGAGATGGCCCGAACTAGAAGAAATCTTCGTATGTCCGTAGCCACCGTAGCTCAAATGAGGGAAAGAAGGGAAAATAGACAAAGGATAATGCTTAAAAGGCGTGAAAGAATGAGAGTACAGGGATTAGCGCATTCGGAAAAATACGAGTGGCACCGCACCCATATTATGAGCATAACTTGTAGAGGAGTACTTGTTCCTTATCGAGCCCTGCCTCACGAAGAACGACAACCACCTAGGAACTGGTTGAGAGCGGAGAGAAGACAATTACGTAGAATAATCCGAGGTGGGGCAAACGAACAAACTTAGAACCCCTGAACTTTTCCGATACTTTCGAGGACTGAATTAGACTAAGAGAGGAAGGAGTGCCCCGAATAGAGACAGAGGAAGAGATTATTCGTAGGTTAAACGAGTTGAGGGTAAACATGTACTATGACCCGGACGTGAATGCTATATTCTACCACTCCCAGGACTCTGTGACGGAGGAGGAAGACATACCCACCTATTCTTCTTCAGAGGAATCTACTGCGACTAGCACAAAAGGTATATATATATAGATATGTGTGAATAAAAAAAAAAAAAAAACCACCCTTTATTTGTCTTCTTGTGCATGCCTTAGCGATTTCGAGGATGAAATCTTCTTTTTAGTGGGGGAGGATGTGACGACCCTGAATTTTCCATACTTTGCTTTTATTAAATTAAATATGTGGAGCTTAGTAACTTAGGCAATTTGGTGGATAAAGCCTTAGAAAGGTAGGCTTAGGAGTTTAAGGCCTTAAGGCCATAACCAAAAGCTTTGGGCCTAAGTGGGGAAAAGACAAGCCCATAGGTCCATAAGAGGAAGTCCACTAGTCAACCCAAGTCCATGCTTGATGACACATGTCAAACTAGGAGAAGTTTGGTAAGTTGAGTCAAGACTAATAGTCGAGAGAAGAAAATGCTAGTAGGTGAGAAAGTTGACTAGTTGTTTTGGTTGGAGAAAGGGAAGAGAAGACAAGAGTGGAATCTTCCCATCTTTTCCTACCTAGATAAGTATGTCAGGCATAGGATTTTGCCAAATAAGATCAACATGGGATTCTACCATCTCTAGTAAAATGATGAAGTGTGATTTGAAAAGATTTGGAGATGAGAAAAGAGAGAGGTTTCGGTTAGGGAGGGGGGGCGGCTATGGCCGAATGGCCTTAGGGCTTTCTCACCAAAATGTTTCCAAATCTAGATGGAGAGGACATGAGAGATTTGTGTAAGATTAGATAAGACTTGATGTGTGAGAGGGTGTAAGAAAAAGGTGACATGAGATGGGAGTTGATGAATCAAAAAGTGAAAGGAAGGAAGTGGAGGGGTTCGGGTATGGCCATGGCCAACTCCCCCTCCCTTGTTTGACATCCTTTTTGCTACCAAATCTAGGCTATAGATTTGTGTAAGAGTGATAGGACAAGCTTGTGTAAGGGGTGAAGTGATTGGTTGATGGAAAGAGCATGTGACAAAAGGGAAATGAGGGTGAGAAGAAAGGAGGGTTTCGGATGAGGCAATGGGGTTGACAGCTCGAATACCACCGCTGTTGACGCCCCAATCCACGCTTGGGATCGCACGTGAATAAAAGCGTCAGGGATGAGCAACGCAAGGAAGTTCACCCATCGTTATATCATATGTGTACATTTTTTTGTTTTGAAATATTAAAGAAAGATTCTCGCAACGAAAGAAAAAGGTCAAGCCTTCTATAATATGCATCACATGGTTACGCTATGGATCCCAAACATAATATCATACATAACCCAAATTTCAAAATTTACATAACTTTGTCCAAGTAATCAAAATAGTACTTCCCACAAGTGGGAAGACTTTACCAAATACATAAATAGAGGGCGTCACAAAATAAAATGGGTCTTAACATTGCCCATAGAATTCAACCGACGGGTTCCTTCTTCATCTTCTTAAGGTTCGGGCCCCAGCGAAGCCAATCCAAGTCTATGCTAGGCCCTACCTCACATATCGTCCTAGAGGGCGGTCCAAAAATACGTCCCAAGTGAAGGGACTTGTCAACCTCTAATACTAAGCAACACTCCGCAGGGTATAGACCGACCGAACTGTACATTGTCACTTTTAGTGACTCCACCTCCCACTAAACCGGGTGGTTCAGAGTCATTGGCACCCTAAGGGCGGCCTCAATCAGGTCCCTGAGGATCCGAGGTCGTACTTGTTTGAGCCATCCTCACCTGCAATTACTTCTATCATTCCCAAGAGGGAAGGATAGTAAAGACATAAAGAGGGGTGAGATTTCGGGGGAAATCTCAGCAAGTACATCTATACTTTAACGAAAGCATTTCAGGCATATAGTTAAGCGAATAACAAACAAATTTCTTACGTATGCAGTAACATGGGACTCATGCTTAGACCGATGCACATGCTAGTGACAAAAATTCATCTTTCTCATCTTTTTCTTAATTTCCAATGCATACTTGTTCAAAATCACGTAGCAAAATTTCTTTAATGCAGATTCTATGAAAGAGACACTTTGTTTAAAAACTTTCGTCTTTTCTTATCTTAGGCGCCACTTATCATATCATATATGGCCCGAAAGCCCTTTTCTTTTCGTTATGACTTCATATTTTTGGACACCTTACGGTTCCCCTATGAATCGTGTGCTCCCCGCTATTTACCGTCACACCCGGCGACCAAGTCAACCTAGGTGAATACGTTTCGCGCCCTTTCACTCTTTTCGTCACTCGGAGATTTCTCTCCGAGCAACTACAAACTTATCAGATGGTGAGGCCAAGGCCAACACCGCTTTTATGGCACCCACTAGCATTAGGTGCGACCACGCTTCGGACACCTTTTGGTGCTTTACATGGTCTGCCGACTGTTCTTCGTCGACCCAGGGGTTTTCACTCAATTTAGGCACTCCTGAGTGAACAGAGAGTTCCACTGAGACACTTCCCTGTCCCAGCCTTTGGGGTTCTTCTAAAACTTTAATTCATTTCCTTCGAAAACGTACTTAACTCAAAACATGGGTTTTCGTGCTTATGCATGGGACATGCAACGTCTGACTTTGTGAATGGAAAACTCGAGGCGAACTCGAGTACACACAAATGGTCGTTTTTCCTTCAAAACCTTATTCTCCTTAACCCATACTTATGTGAAATCACTTAAACAAGTGCATTAGGGTGAATAGGGTGTTCGGCCTCCACCCCTAGGGTTTAGGCCGAGACCCACTTTGTCTCCCATTGATGTTCTCTTCTTCCATTGACCTTCCTAACACCATCTAGCCCTAGTTCAATATCTAAAACAATTTCCTAGCCTTACAAGTGAGCAAACCCGAAACCTATAGCCCTCAAGTTTTGTATTTTCTTGTCTTATCCCTTCAAAGCTAGTGTCTTACTTGAATACTCTATGCGAAACCGAATTCATACTTGTCGTCCTCCCAATATATATATTTCTACTTTTCCAAAATATCCGAACACACACATTAATAAAATGGAATTGAAGCTTCAAGATTTCTACTCCAAAAAAAATCCTCCAAAATATAATTCCACAAGCATGCATTTTTTTTGTAACCATCAAGCAACAATAATAACAATATCTTCCAAGATCAATATAACTAGATTCCACCAATACTTTATACATGTTCATCCTAGCATGGCATTTCAATAGGCAAGATATGTACAACTTAAAATCAAGATGCTTCTTCAAATGACATATATATACACATAACCCATATTCCCCAATACTCAACTAATTTAACATCTTCATGCTTACATGCTTTTCCTCATCAAACCATCAAGATCATCAATCATCACATAACCTTTTATTCAAGAAGATCATAGGTTCTACACATGGATTCTAACCCAAAATAACATTTCTACCTGTAAGGTTTCATCATGGCAATACAAAGCAAGTAACCAAACAATAAAAGCATATACAAGCATTTTCAAGCATATTCAAACACATTCACTAAAAAATATACTAAAAATGCTAAAGGCAAAGTAAAGATATACTTACAAATCTTCCTAGCTAGCTTGAAAGAGTTATGAAAATAAAAGAATTACTCTGTTAGAACATGCTAAGAATTTGCCATTTTCTAAAGAAAAGGTTTTCTTTTTGAAAGCATGAACATAGGATTCTTTCTTATGCTTCTATGTTTTATCTTAAAGCAACTAAGTTACTTACCTATTATAGGTTTTTCCTCTTTTCACAATCACTATCTTCTTCTCCTTCTAAGCTTGGAGTGTTTAGGTGTCTAAGTGGTGAAAAGAAGTGAAGCAAAGTGGAGGGAATGGGGAGTGGTTGTCGTGAGGTGCAAAGTGAGTGGTGTGTGTGTGTGTGTCCAAATGAAGCAAGCCAAAAGAATGGGGAAGCAAGGCCATTCGGCCAAGGTACTCTACTAGGCTTCTAGGCCACTCATTCCCCAAGGTTTGGGTGACATGTGATGGGCTTGAAAGACCTTTGAGTGACTCTCATCACTTGATCACATCAACCCTAATCTATCTCATCCTAGGTTGGAGATTTTGCTCCTTCTTTCTCTCCTCATGGCCGGCCTCTCTCTCAAGGGTTCCAACCCCTTTCCATCATCTCACATCACCTCTTGTCTCCCCAACAATCATCTCACATGTCATTCCAAGGGATTTGAGGATCACTTTTTGGGAGAACACACAAGTGGGGGTTCGGACCCCATTGCCTCATCCGAAACCCTCCTTTCTTCTCACCCTCATTTCCCTTTTGTCACATGCTCTTTCCATCAACCAATCACTTCACCCCTTACACAAGCTTGTTCTATCACTCTTACACAAATCTATAGCCTAGATTTGGTGGCAAAAAGGATGTCAAACAAGGGAGGGGGAGTCGGCCATGGCCATACCCGAACCCCTCCACTTCCTTCCTTTCACTTTTTGATCCATCAACTCACATCTCATGTCACATTTTTCTTACACCCTCTCGCACATCAAGTCTTATCTAATCTTACACAAATCCCTCATGTCCTCTCCATCTAGATTTGGAAACATTTTGGTGAGAAAGCCCTAAGGGCATTCGGCCATAGCCCCCCCCCCCCAAACACCGAAACCTTTCTCTTTTCTCATCTCCAAATCTTTTCAAATCCCACTTCATCATTTTACTAGATATGGTAGGATCCCATGTTGATCTTATTTGGAAAAATCCTATGCCTCACACACTTATTTAGGTAGGAAAAGATGGGAAGATTCCACTCTTGTCTTCTCTTCCCTTTCTCCAACCAAAACAACTAGTCAACTTTCTCACCTACTAGCATTTTCTTCTTTCAACTACTAGTCTTGACTCAACTTACTAAACTTCTCCTAGCTTGAGATGTGTCATCAAGCATGGGCTTGGGTTGACTAGTGGGCTTCCTCTTATGGACCTATGGGCTTGTCTTTCCCCCACTTAGGCCCAAAACTTTTGGTTATGGCCTTAAGGCCTTAAACTCCTAAGCCTACCTTTCTAAGGCTTTATCCACCAAATTGCCTAAGTTACTAAGCTCCACATATTTAATTTAATAAAAGCAAAGTATGGGAAATTCGGGGTCGTCACATTTTGTATACCCAGTTTATAGCAGACATGCGATGGAAGGTGCTCTACGAGTCTGCCGGACGTCAATGCATCAGATGCTGTCTCTCTCTGGGGCTTGATGGGTCTCTATTTATGGATCGCGTTTATACCTCAAAGGTCGAGATAGGTCTCCTACATTACAGTCGGATGGGCTTGGGGCAATTCCTATATGGTCTCGAGGTTAAAGAGATTAAGGACTGAGATAGTGGACTGTTGTGGGGGTCAACGTGTGGTTCATGTTGCATGTTTATATTGTTATTATATTTTAGATGGGTCCCGATGTTTTGGGACATGCTTATTTTGTGGGAACTAAGACAATTAGTAATGCTATTAATATGAAGTCTATTTTGAGATTTTAAATTGTTATACCCTGTGACGTAAGACAAAAATTTTAAATCTTTGCCTAAATTTAAAATGGCTTTACCTTTTCTGCTGCGAGATTTTCTATTCACTATTTCTAGTTTAAATGCATGCTTGAATTAATGTTAAGAATGAGGGGTGAACTTCCTTGTGTTTTTTATTCCTGATGCCTTAGTTTGCGTCCAATCCCAAGCGTAAGCGAGGACACGACACATGTAACATGTGTAAAATAAAAAGACGCAACAGATAAGTTAAGTCGATCACTATATACCAGAATTTTCTTAAAATATTACAAACCAATTTGATACAAATTCTCCAACAGGAGCTTTAATACAGTCATCTCATAGTCAAAACATAAACATACATAATTATCAATAGTGAGAAAACATTTCTCAAGATAGACAAACAGCACCAAATCACTCCATCGGCAGAGCTGCCTCCTCAGGCTCAGCCTCCTCGTCATCTGCATCAAAATCTATGGTACCAAAACGGTATTGCAGGTAAGTAATAATCCAAACAAATTACAAGATCAAAATACATTCGTGCAACAAAAAAATGCATGAACATGTTACCACATGCATGAGGCTCAAAAGTCATCCTTTCCCAAAAACAAATAGTTTTCCACACACACCAAAATTCTATTTTGGTCCAAAATAAAACCATTGAAAACAACCACCATTTTTTAGAAAAAGACACACATAAATCCATTTATCAAAATTTGTCATTTTTCCAAAAAATGGCCTACATATTCAATTAACACTCTAGGCGGGAAATCTACCACCATTCCTATTTATCACCATCCTTACAATATCACTGTCCTTATAGTATCACTTATTCAAAACCATTTAATCAAATCATTTCAACATACCAAAAATAAGTCACACATGAAAACCCAGTTTTCAAAAATTCACATGATCATGAGACTTGACATGACTTATGCTTAACTTACACTTAACTGGCACACCCCTTCCAAAACTTACATATTCCCATAAAGAACTTTCATGAAAACGGTGTACAAATTTTCGTAATATGTAAAGTCTTTTTCTTGAAATTCTTTTTTTTTCCATGTCTTATTCTTATTCCTAGTATGACAGCAGATAATTATAGCATTCATAGTCACCCTTATTCCTTAACCACTATGGCCGAATTTCATCAACCCTCAAAGATAATATTTCTATCATCCCAAAACATGTATGATCAGGTCTAGCCCTAACTGAAATCATCAAGGCATACTAGTATTGTTTATTCTTCACATAATCATCAAACTGCATCAACTCCATCTTAAGTTGACGTCTAGGGTACAATCTCAACAAGCCATAGAGAAACATAGCTTATTCATTCAACAAATGTGCTAAAAAAATCAAATGGAATAACCAATGACATATCTATACAAATAACATCAAGTTTAGTTAAAGGAGTACTTACAATACAAGCTTCGTTAGCATGTACGAATACACAAGTGCATATACTATAACCATGAAATGTGAAACATGACTTATGCATGACATTTATGCATGACTTATGCCTGACTTGTGCATAACTTATGCATCAGGCTTCTTCATAAAAGACTGTCTTGCTTTTTATAAAAGAGACTTTCATTTTTCTTTGATTCTCATTGACACGTATTCAAAACTTATCATGAGCTTGAAACCTTTTAGAAAACTTTTCATATCTTTTTTTATTTTTCATAATTTTACGTGTCATTCTTCTTGTTTATATCGTTCTTTAGGCTAGCCTTTCTTGTCATACTTGTCATATTGGATACATCACGGCTTCCCTATGCACTGTGTATTTCTTACTAGTTACCGTATCACATTAAGGTGAATACGTCATAATCGTAATCATAGTTATTACGGCAGGTTGTTACACCTTTGCCATCCTTGGCACCCACTAATGTTAGGTGTGACCACGCTCCGCGAATCTTTAAAAAGGAATCATTCGTGGCTCGTCAACTGTTCTTCGTCGACCTAGGGGTTACCACTTTATTCTTAAGCACTCTAGAGTGGCCAGAGTAGTTCCACTAGGACAATACCCCGTCCCAGCCTCTTGGGTTTTTATAAAACATTTCTTATCTCATTTTCCTAAAATGAACTTTATGGCTAAAAGTATCTCAAAGCAATGAAAATGGCGATTAAAACACTAACAATATCTACTTTGAAATTTTCGGATTCAAAGGGCTTGAAGAGGAGAAACTCAAGTTTGGGTTGAGTGGGAGAAAAGGACACTAAAACCAACCATATAAGGAGAGGAAAACACCACTTCGGAAATGATTTCGCAAGGGTCGACAAGCCCTTTATATAGGCTAAAAGAACGTTTTTTTGGGCAGGAAAACCAATGCGTGGCACACTAAGACCAAACCAAGATAAAGGCAAGCTGTTATGGAGGAGGACCCTCACTTTTGAACAGACGAAAACAAAGGAAACAAGGGGCTAGGTTCACAGTTTCGAAAGATAAAATCAAGCATGTGAAGTGCAAATCAGAGATGAAAAGAGAGGGAAAATGTTCATTAGAGTACTAGGCATCTTATGGAGCAACGCGTGTGTGAAAGAGATGAAGGAAAGCTACAAAAATCAAAGCTTTAAGGTCACGGGTATACAGGGGACAAACCAACAGAAACATAAAAGAAAAAGAAGAAGAAGAAGAAGAAAGGAAGAAGAAGATTGACTGTATCGCATGAGTGAAGGGCCGAAAATTAACTTAAGTTGGATTCTCAAACGGTGACGTTTTCTAACATTTAAAGGGGCTGGGCTTCTAAAACTAAGCTTAATCACATACATTAAAACCCATCTCTACAACAAAATATATACATGTAAGCCCAAAACTAAATTTCATCTAAATAAAATATTTAAAACACATCAAATTAAAATAAAATAAATTACCACACTTTAATTAAATACAAACATAATAAAATAATGAGATTTAATTCAAGCACTAAATTAAATGCATCACTATACATTAATAAGAGAAAATAAATTAGCTCACAATTACACATGTAAATAATTTTTAAATGAAGATGAAATATCTAAACATTTAAACAAAAATACAATAAAATAATATTAATATCAATCAACTCATAATACCCAATATTTATATTAACAAACCATACATATATAATCTTAAAATATTAAATTACAAATTAAGTAAAATTACGGGTTCTCACAAAAATAGTGAGTTTTTCATGATTTGTGACATTGAAAAGAGAGGGTTTATGAGAGATGTTGGAACTAGAAAAATAGTGATGGTTACCTGCCAAGTTAGACTGAGATGAAATGGAAGGAGTAGATTCCAAGATGACTGGTGAGGGAAACACAGGGTTGGGATGGAGTGGTTTAGTGTGTCCCGAGGTCAGTTGTGGGAGTTGAGCATTGATAAGAGCCACAAGGTGCTGTGCTTGTGCTTGTGAGAAGGTCAACTGAGAAGTATTTGGAGCAAGTGGCGCATGTCATGAAGCAATAGCTTGATCCAAAGTAGAACCACTAAAAGCAACCTAATTTGCAGAGTAAGGTGCAACATGCATTCCAGAACTATTGCTAAATATAGATTTGATGAAGTTGAAATTAGGTGGAAATCCTATTAGTTTGTAGCATTTATCCTTTGTGTGTCCTATTTTTTGACAATGATTACAAACCAAATCTGTTTTCTCCTTTTTCCTTGAGGGGTTTTGATAGGTAAGCAAAGTAGATGGTTTTGTGGTAGGTGTGGCCATGTTACATTCTTGTCTTTTCCTCTTTTCTTCGAAAATCAATGAAATGGTCTTGTATAGAGAGGGTAAGGGACTTAACAAGATAATTTTCCCTCTAACAGCATCTTATATAACAACTCCGCCCTAGAAAGGGTGGAATAGTACTTACGTGACTTTTCTTTTCTTAAATAGTTTTAGAAAATTGGATGGATTTCATTCATTTTAAAACCTTTCAATTCATACCCAGGATACAAGACTCTACGTTATAAAATAAAACATGATTTTATAATAAAAAGATCTACAGTGAAAAATATTTGATTTATAAAATAAAAGACCTCTCATACATTTTATCTTCATGCCTAAACTGTCGTACTCTTTCTTTTCGGTCATATTCGTCTTGATGCATACTCCTATGAAAGGGAGGTGCACACATTAAAAGTAAAATGAGTCGAACAAAGCATTACTTTATATCGTCAAAAATATAATAACGTGGGTTTTCAGTCATACAATCATCACTCATACATACGTACATATATACAAGACAAGGCATACATTTTTTTCTATAACTATAACCTTATGATGACTTCAATTTTTAAAGAATCTGAAGATCCTTCTTGTTATTAACAATTTCTTTAAGTTGTTAACAAACAAGCAATCATCAGACGAGCAAGCAGTTAAGGAACAACCAAGCGGTTATCAGACAAGCAAGCCATTAACAAACAAGCAAGCACAACAACTAACAACTACAATCAATTAACAACCAATACAAACAATATTAACCAACTAGTAACCAATCATTCATTCATATCATACATGCCATGACATTATTTCTTATTATTTTCACTTTCTTTGGGCTATGGCACACTATTATGCCCCCGTGTGCTGGGGTTAGTAGATCTTCCTTTGAACCTCGGGTCTTCTTTTGGGCCTTGATTCCGCCCATGGCTGCGAGATGAGAATCCATTTGGTACTGGGTGCACTACCAGCACTACATCCCGACATTGCAATCTGCCTGTCTTTCTTACTTTCCTTTTTCTTGTGTACCCTTCTTTCGTTTCTTTATTTTCATTCGTTCATTATGGCCCTTACGTATTTTCATACAGCATAGCATTCATTGATTAATTCATTTCTTTCTTTCTTATCTTTCTTTTTTCTCTTCTTATTTTCTTCTCTTTTCTTTATTTTCTTTTCTTTTCTTAGTCAGTTTGTTTATAGAAAACATCGTTTAGAAAGCCTACACATGAAGTAAATGCATACGCATGAACTCAAACATCGTCCGGACATCGCATTGGGTCATTGTATAGTGTCATCACATAGAATCAGTTCATGGCATCTTTCTATAAAATCACGAGGCAGAAATTCAAGTTTTCATTTTATATTTTTCAAAGAATAGATCCAATAATTACTACGTATAGGTGTCCAATTACAAGCATACAATTACATACTTGGGTTCGATAAAAAGGTCTACCAAGAAAGGCCAATACATACATATAGAAGCAATTTTAGTTTTTTTTTTCATTTCTTTATTATTGTTTGGTAAGCTCTAGAGGTGTATGAACTTAATAATTACCTAATTTCCATGCTATTCTCATACCATGCAGTCTAGTCACATGCACGTTAGAGAGTAATCAACCTACATGCATACACATAACTAGCATCACTATCTATCTAGTACACACGTAACATCCTCAACTTACGTTCGAAAATCTAATGCAAACTGAAGAGTTAGGACATGTAACACTAGGTTACAGACCCTTCATATTTATCAGAAATAGCATGCATGCAACTAACTTGCTAATCATGTGCAATGATTTTTGCAGCAGAATAAGGTTAATTTATGAGATATGCAAAGAAATCTAGCTTTGCACAATATTCACATGGAAAAACTTAACCATAATCCCATAACTTAATATTTCCAAATCCATAAAGTACCAAGGCTTATAGAACTACTTTTCCCATCATATCAACATAACTTGTCATATAGTTATCCCTCTTCACCAAAAAGCTCATTCTTAACATCTCTATATTCACTTTCATAGCAAAACATATTCATACTAACTTCAAAATCTTATTAGATGTATTTTCCTACTGGCGTCACCTAGACACTGCTCAGGGACATAGAGCCATTAGGGCTCAAGGATAGGCAACACCCAACACGAAGTTGCTACTCTGCTAATGTGGATGTGTGTTGCCTCAAAACCTCCAACAAATAGTCATACATAGGAGGGGCGTAGTCATCAAAAAAAGAGTACTCAGTGGGCCCCTTAGGGCTGCTTGAATCTCTCGGTAGGTCCAGGTCTCCCTGTCTGTCATATTTTCCTACAACCAAGTATATCATTCCAAAAGAAATGATAGATAAAATTCAAAAAATGAGATTCCGAAAAATCTCAGTAAATGTACGAATAATGTAATATCCCAATTTTTTTAAGATAAAACATTTACTTGAAAATATTTTAAAGGGATTTATTGGAATTATATTTTCCCATGAAAATAGAATTTGAAACTTAGATGCATTCTAAGATAAATTTTGGATGAACCTTTGAGATTTGTGACAAGGTATCAACTAGAGAAATTTAATTTGGACCTAGAAAGAGATAAATTTTTGAAATTTGAGAAAGAAATTCAAGAGGAAGTAATAGAACAAAACATCAAACACTTGGTGTGCCAAAATGAGTTCTCGGGCTGATCCGTCGAGTTTTGGTGTAATAAGCATAAATCATTCATATGAGGTCCGATGAGGTGATTCTAATTCGTATAGAACCTTAAGCGGTAGATATATAACTTTCATATTTTGAGTTTTTGCATATAAGGATAGGATAAAGGACTAAATCTGATGTGAAGTGGACGGACAGGAATAGCAGTCAACTGGTAATCGACTTAAGTAAAGTGCATTGATCTTGGCCATGTGATGAAAATTGTGATTGGCTATCAATTTTTTTAAGGTCTTGACATGTGTGGAAACATGTGGCAAGTTGATAAGAATTGATCTAGAAGTCTTCGTGGGTAAGAAAATAAAGGAAACAAATGGATAACTCGGGTGAGTTTTGACGTATTTCGGTAAATTTAAGCATATCTCTCTCATATGATCTCAAAATAAGATGATTCAAAATCCTATAGATTAATAAGAGAATTATACAAAACTTTTACGTTTTGAGTTTTCAAAAAAAAGAATTGTAACAAGAACTTATTTGGGATGGAATGTGGCTGCCCTTAGGGAGAGGCCAAGTGGCCAGATACACCTCATTAGAAGATACCATCATGATATTTTGTTTCTACCCCATAAGCTGGAATCATTTGAGCCCTTGATCAAGATAAGATAGCAGTTGGAACAAACATGACCACTGGTTTAGGGATTAGGAGCAGCTAAGCCTAGCTTAAAATCATGATGATGCCTTAAGGGAGGAGAGACACCTCACCTATTCAACTAACACAAACACCCAAGTGCTTCATGCACTCTTACTCCTAATATCTGCATATGCCACTCATTTCACACATATATAAGTGTAAGAAGTACCTCAAGGTCCCTTTTAGTGGAGATACATGGCAACTTAAGGCAAAGAAGTAAGAAAAATCTCATCCAAACCATACTTGTTTCACCTTAAACCCAAAAGAGAGTGGTTGAGAGTTTTGAAGGAGATTTTCACAAAGCCTACTCCAAACACTCCATCAAGCTTAGGAGAAATTTGTAAGTGCATATATTAATTTAATCTTGGCATAGAATAAGTGGTTTGGTGATTGAATTATGTTTGATATTTATTTGAGCATCATTTTTGTTCATGGGTTAAATTGAAACATATTGAAGTTTGGAATGGTTTTTGTTATGGAAAAATGTTAGGAAAATTATGAGACCTTAGAAATATATTCTATGATGTTATATTAAGAGGATTGTCGACGCCCCAACCCACGCTTGGGATCGCACGTGAATAGAAGCGTCGGGGACGAACAACACAAGGAAGCTCACCCCTCGTCATATCATGCATTTAGTTTTTTTTTTTTTTTTTTTTTTTGAAACGTCAAGTAAAGATTTTCGCAGCGGAATAAAAAGGCTAAGCCGTCAATAACATACATCACATGGTTAGACTACGGATCCCAAACATAATATTAAACATAGCCAGGATTTAATATTTACATCACTTGTCCAAGAAACCAAAATAGTGCTTCCCACAGGCGGGAAGACTTTTTCCAAAAACAACAATACAGGGCATCAAAATACAATACGGGTCTTAACACTGCCCGTATGTTCATCCGACGGGTTCCTTCTTCACTTTCTTAAGGTTCGGGCCCCAGCGAAGCCGGTCCAAATCCAGGCTAGGCCCTACCTCACATATCGCCCTAGAAGGCGTTCCAAAAACGCGCCCCAAGTGGAGGGACCCGTCCATCCCTAATACTAAACAACACCCCGAAGGGCGTAGCCCAACATAACTGTACATAGTCACCTTCAGTGACTCTATCTCCCACTGACCCGGGCGGTCTAGTGGTACTAGCCCCTTAAGGGCGGCCTCAATCGGACCTCCGAGGGTCCGATGTGTCATCTCCGGGGTCGTACCCTTCTGATCCATCCTCACCTGCAAGTACGTCTATTGTCCCCGAGAGGGCACAATAGTGGGGATACAAAGAGTGGGGTGAGATTTCGGGAGAAATCTCAGCAAGTACATCTATACTCTATCAGAAGCAATTTTAGGCATATAGTAAGGTGAATAACAAACAAATTTTCTTACGTATGCATTAACATGGGTCTTATGCCTAGACTGATGCACATGCTCGTGACGAAAATTCATATTTCTTGTCTTATTCTCAATTTCCAAAATCATACTTGTTCAAAACGCATAGCAAAACTTCTTTGATGCATATTCTTTCGGAAAAACTCTTATTCGAAAACTTTTCGTCTTTTCTTATCTTAGGCGCCACTTATCATATCTCATCATATATGGCCCGAAGGCCCTTTTCCTTTCGTCATGACTTCTTATTTTGGACACCTCACGGTTCCCCTATGCACCGTGTGCTCCCCGCTAGTTACCGTCACACCCGGCGACCAAGTCGACCAAAGTGAATACGTTTCGCGTCCTTTCACGCTATTCGTCGCTCGGGGATTTCTCTCCAAGCGACTACAAACTTATCATATGGCGAGGCCGAGACCAACACCGCTTATAGGGCACCCACTAGCATTAGGTGCGACCACGCTCCGGACACCTATGTGGAGCCATACATGGTCTGCCGACGGTTCTTTGTCGACCCAGGGGCTTTCACTCGACTTTAATCACTCCTGAGTGAACAGGGAGTTCCACTGGGACACTTCCCCGTCCCAGCCTTTGGGGTTCTTCTAAAATTTTATTTTTCTTCTTTCGAAAACGTTCTTTACTAAAAACATAGGTTTTTCGTGCTTATGCATGTGACATGCAACATTTGACCTTGTAGATGCAAGAACTCGAGACGAACCCGAGTACACACGTATAGTCGTATTTCTTTCAAATCCTTATACCATAGACTCATACTTATGGGAAAAATACCTAAACAACAGCATTAGGGGGAGGTGGGGTGCTCGGCATTCACCCCTAGGGTTTGGGCCGAGACCCTACTTTGTTTCCTATTGATGTTTTCTTCTTCCATCGATCTCCCTAACACCATTTCGCCTAAATTCAAAATTTTAAAACAATTTCCTAGCCTTAATAAGGTCAAACCCGAAACCTATAAGGTCCTCAAGCTTTACGTTTTCTTCTCTTAGCCTTTCCACTAAGGTACTACTTGAACGATCTAGGTGAACCCGAACCCATACATGTCATTCTCCCAATACACATACTTCTATTTCTCCAAAATATCCAAACATGAATATAAAGTAAATAAGAGATTAAAACTTCATAATTCTTCTCTTCTAGAACTTCTCCAAAAATATAACTCCACAAGCATGCATTATCATACTCATTAAGCAATAATAACACCAACATCTTCCAAAAATTATTACAACTATTTTTCCACCAATGCTTCATACACTTTTCATCCTAGCATGGCATTTCTATATGCACAATATTTACAAGATGCTTCCCCAATATCATGATATGCATATATCCTATATTCACCAACATTCAACTAACTTGATAGCCTCATGCATGCATACTTTTTCTCATCGAACCATCAAAATCATCATCATCTCAAAATCGTTTACCCAATAAGACTATAGGTTTTTACACATGAATCCTCATCAAGATAACATTTGTACTCTTAAATATTCAGCATGGCATTTCTGAGCAAGTAACCAAACAATAAAACATAATCAAACGTATTCTCACACATTCAAGCACATTCACTTTAAAATATACGGAAATTGCTATAGGTATAGTAAGGAGGTACTTACTTGTCTTCCTAGCTAGCTTATAAAACTTCTGGAAACAAGAGAAATGCTTAGTTAGGTTGTGCTAAAAGTTTATTATTTCTAAAAGAAAGGCCCCCTTTTTAGAAGGCATAATCTTAAGGTTCTCCTTTCATGCTTCTAAGTTCTTGCTTTGAAATGGCTAAGTTACTTACCTCTTCTAGGCTTCTTCTTCTTCCACCCACACTACTTCCTTCTCCTTCTTAGTTTGGTGTGTTTGGGTGTTTAGGTGGTGAAAACAAGTGAAACCAAGTGGAGAGAAATGGGAGAGTGCCGTGAGATGCCAAGAAGGGAGAGGTGTGTGTGTGTGTCCGAAAAGTGCAAGTCCAAAAGGTGAAGGAACTAGGCCATTCGGCCAAGGCATTTGGCTAGCTTCTAGGCCACTCATTCCCCTATGCTTGAGTGACTTGTGATGGACTTGAAAGACTCTTGAGTGACTCCCATCACTTGATCACATCAACCCTAATCCATCCTATCCTAGGTTTTGGAGATTATGCTCTCTCTTCTCCTTCTCATGGCCGGCCACATACCCTAGGGTTCCAACCCTTTCCCATCACTTCACATCCCCTCTTGTCTCCCCTACTATCCCCTCACAAGTCATTCAAATGGATTTGAGGATCCATTTTTGGGAAAACCCCCAAAGGAGGTTTCGGATCCCTCCATCCCTCATCTCATCCGAATCCTTCCTTCATCTCACTCCCCTTCTACTTTTGTCACATGCTTCCTCCATCAATCACTCACTTCACACCTCACACAAACTTGTCATGTCACTCTTACACAAATATTCATCTAGATTTGGTGGCAAGCAAATCAAACAAGGAGGGGAGAGGTTCGGCTAAGGCATGACCGAAACCCTCACCCCTTTCTTTCCACTTTTGCTCCATCATTTCCCATCTCATGTCACTTCTCTTACACATCAAGTCTAATCCTATTGTTCACTATCCCCTCATGTCCTTTCCCTTAGATTTGGAAAGGTTTTAGGCAAGCAAAACCCAAGGCCATTCGGCCAAGGCCTTCACCGAAACCCTTCCCCTCTCTTCCCATCTCCAAGTCTTCTCAAATCCTATCCACATGATTTTGCTAGATATGGTAGGATCCTATGTTGACTATTTTAGCAAAAATCCTACACTACACACACTTACCTAGGTAGGACAAGATGGATTCCACTCATGGCTTTTCCTTTCTTCTTCCAACAAAACAACTAGTCAACTAGTCTCACCTACTAGAACTTCCTTCTCTCAACCGCTAGTCTTGGCTCAAATTACTAAACTCTTCCTAGCTTGACATGTGTCTCCAAGCTTGGGCTTGAGTTGTCTTATGGACCTCCTCCTATGGACCCATGGGCTTTTTCTCTCCCCCACTTAGGCCCAAGCTCATGCCATGGCCTTAAGGCCCTTGAACTCTCAAGTCCATTTCTTAAGGCACTGGCTACCCATTTACCTAGATTACTAAGCCACCTTAGTACAATTAGGCGCAGAAAAATACTCTAAAATTTTGGGGTCGTCACATCCTCCCCCACTAAAAAAAAGATTTCGTCCCCGAAATCGCTACGGCATGCACAGCTAGACAAATAATGGGTGGTTTTTTTTTTTTTTTTTTTTTTATAGAGAGAGATATACCTCCGGTGCTAGTCGTGGTAGACTCCTCCGAGGATGAATAGGCGGGTACGTCTTCTTCCTCGGTCACAGAGTCCTGGGAGTGGTAGAATACTGCATCCACGTCAGGGTCATAATACATATTCACCCTCAGCTCGTTTATCCTACGAGTGATCTCTTCCTCGGTCTCTAGTTGGGGCACTCCTTCCTCTCTTAACCTAACACGGTCTTCGGAGTTGTCGGATAAGCCTAGAGGCTCTAAATTTGGCTCGCTCACCTGACCTCGAATCATTCTACGTAACTGTCTCCTTTCAGCCCTCAACCAATTCCTAGGTGGTTGTCGTTCTTCGTGAGGTAAAGCTCGACGAGGGACAAGTGCTCCCCTACGAGTCACACTCATAATGTGGGTGCGGTGACGCTCGTATTGCTCCAAGCGTGCTAACCCTTGTACTCTCATCCTTTCACGCCTCCTGCGCATTATTCTTTGTCTATTTTCCCTTCTTTCTCTCATTTGAGCTACAGTGGCTACAGACATACGTGGGTTTCTTCTAGTCCGGGTCATCTCCTGATTCAAGTTCATAGGTTACTATTGCTCTAAGAGGTAGTTAGACAATTATAGACAATATCTTCACAAAGCATTCATACATTCATACAAGTACATACATATCACAATCATCATTTTTCCCAAAGGGCACAAAAGTTCATACAACAGAGTTACGAACATATCAGTTGTTTACAAACAAATGGGGGTATTTGGTCCTCATGAGATCTTCGCGTTCCCACGTCGCTTCCTGGAAGGCGGGATTGTTCCATACTACTTTAACCATCGAAATCTTCCGATTTCTTAGTTCCTGTTCTTTGTAGTCTTCAATTTGAGTCGGCCATTCTTCGTAAGTCAGGTTAGGACGCAGTTCGATACTTTCTGGATCCATGATCGTTCCTGGTCCTCCATTCAGACTCCTTTTTAATGAGGATACGTGAAATACATTGTGAACCCCTTACAGACTAAGGGGTAAGTCTAAACGGTAAGCCACTAACCCAACTTTCTCAAGAATCTCATAGGGACCTACGTACCGTGGACTCAATTTTCCTTTCTTGCCAAATCGAGTCACTCCCTTTATAGGGGAAATCTTTATATATACCCAATCGCCGACTTCAAATTCTAAGGGTCTTCGACGTCGATCTGCGTAGCTCTTCTGCCTACTTTGCGCGGTCTTCATTCTTTCCCGTATCAATTCTACTTGAGCGCGGACTTCTTGTAAGTATTCGGGTCCTAACACTCGGTTTTCGCCAACTTCATCCCAATACAGAGGCGATCGACACTTCCTTCCATACAGAGCTTCGTAGGGTGCCATCTGGATAGTAGCTTGGAAGCTATTATTATAGGCAAACTCCACTAGAGGCAAGAGACTTTCCCAATTTTCGCGTGAATCTAGCACGCATGCTCGTAACATGTCTTCCAAGGTTTGAATTGTCCGCTCTGTTTGACCATCGGTCTGGGGGTGATAGGCACTACTGAATTTTAAATTCGACCCCATCATCTTTTGTAGACTTTGCCAAAAGCGGGACGTGAATCTGGGATCTCGATCTGAAACGATCGTTCGGGGCACGCCGTGCAGGCGCACTATTTCCTTTACATATGTTCGGGCCAATTTTTCCATGGAATCCGTATTGGCTATTGGCAAGAAATGTGCACTTTTGGTTAACCTATCGACGATAACCCAGATTGTATTCTTCCCCGCCGAGGTCCTTGGGAATCCCACTACAAAGTCCATAGACACGTCCTCCCATTTCCATTCTGGGATTGGTAAGGGTTGTAACGTTCCAGCCGGTCGTTGATGTTCGGCTTTAACTAGTTGGCATATTGGGCATTTGGCCACAAATGTGGCCACATCCTTTTTAATGCCTTCCCACCAAAATTTCTTCTTCAAATCCTGATACATCTTAGTACTTCCCGGGTGAGCTGTATAAGGGGTGCAGTGTGCCTCCCTCATAAGCTTTTCTCTGAGTTCTGGATTCTCTGGTATCGCTGTCCTCTTTTCAAAGCACAGTGTCCCGTTATCTGATAGTGTAAAGTGGGGTGGTCCCTGCCCTTCCATTAGTTTTTGCCGAATCTTTTCCAGTTTAGCATCCTTTCGTTGCTCTTCTCTTATTTCATCTTCGATCAGCGGTACAATTTCCTGTGTCGCCAGTAGCATCACCCCTTGGGGTAGGTCTTTAATCAGCATGCCCCGCATAGTTGTCAGCGTTGGTGACTCTTCTACCCTCATCTTCCGACTCAACGCATCTGCCACCACATTCGCTTTTCCCGGGTGGTATTTGATTTCGCACTGAAAATCACTAATCGTCTCAACCCATCTCCTTTGTCTCATATTTAGACTTTTTTGACTGAACAGATACTTCAAGCTTTGATGATCGGTATATATCTCACACCTTTCCCCGTACAAATAGTGTCTCCAAATCTTTAGTGCGAATACTACCGCTGCCAATTCTAGGTCGTGGGTGGGGTAATTACGCTCGTGATCTTTAAGCTGTCGGGACGCGTAGGCCACCACTCGCCCTTCCTGCATTAGAACACATCCTAGACCCATTTTTGAGGCATCGCTGAATATTACATACGGTTTGTGGGGTTCTGGTAATGATAACACTGGTGCCGAAGTCAGCCTCTTCTTGAGCTCTTGGAAACTCTGTTCGCACTTGTCGCTCCAGGCATACTTGGCGTTCTTCTTGGTCAATGCTGTCAGAGGGCCGGACAATTTAGAAAATCCTTCCACGAACCTTCTGTAGTAACCTGCTAGTCCGAGGAAGCTTCGTATCTCATGAGCGTTTGTCGGTCTCTGCCATTCTGTCACCGCTTCTATTTTTGTCGGGTCCACTGCCACCCCTTTGCTGGAAATGACATGTCCCAGAAACTTGACTTCCCGAAGCCAAAATTCACATTTACTAAGCTTGGCGTACAACTGATGCTCTTGTAGAGTACTCAATATAGTTCTCAGATGTTCTCGGTGTTCTTCATCACTCCGAGAGTATATCAAGATGTCGTCAATGAATACTACGACGAAGCTATCTAAATACTGCCGAAAAATCCTATTCATCAGATCCATAAAGGCTGCCGGTGCATTTGTCAGTCCAAAAGGCATAACTAAGAACTCGAAGTGTCCGTAACGAGTTCGAAATGCAGTTTTGGGTACATCCAGTTCCTTGATTCTTAGTTGATGATATCCTGATCTGAGGTCAATCTTTGAAAACACGGTCGCTCCTTGTAGTTGATCTAACAAATCGTCTATCCGTGGTAACGGATACTTGTTCTTGACAGTGACCTTGTTGAGGTCTCTATAGTCAATACACATTCTCATAGTCCCATCCTTCTTTTTTACAAATAAAACTGGAGCTCCCCATGGTGACGAACTAGGTCGTATAAATCCCTTTGCTAATAACTCTTCTATCTGTGTTTTCAATTCTTTCAGTTCCGTTGGTGCCATTCGATATGGTGCTTTATGAACCGGCGCCGTAGCGGGTTCCAATTCGATGGCAAACTCTGTCTCGCGGTCCGGAGGTAGTCCAAGTAAATCCTCCGAGAATATTTGAGGGAAATCTCGCACCACTGGAATCTCCTCAATATTTTTCAATTCTTCTATTACATTTGAGGATAGCAGCAAAAATGCTCTCACCTCTCCTTTCATACTCTGGATTGCTCTTCTTGCCGTCACAATAGAAGGAACCGAGCTAACCGTTTCTCCCGCATAGCGCAACTCTGGTTCTCCTGGCAGCTCGAAGGTTATCTCCTTTCTGCGACAGTCAATCTTGGCGAAATGCTGAGATAGCCAGTCCATTCCCAATATCACGTCGAATCCCAACAGATGGAAAACTATTAAGTTGGCATCCAATCGCAGCCCGGCAATCTCTAGAGGGCAGTTCTTTGCTATCCGCTGGCAACCTATCGTTCTTCCATCTGGGAGGGTTACCAGTACTTTCTGACTTAAAGGTTCTACTTCTAGCTTACACTGACGCATACAATTATAGGAGACGAAGGATCTCGTTGCTCCCGAATCAAACAATGCATATACTATGTTACGCCCCAGAATGATTTCTCCTATAAAGATTTCTTATCATCATTAAAAATTATAAAAACCCCTTTGTAATCTGAATCAAGACAAGGTTGAATCCTTACCAGTAATGATACCTGCATTAATGGCCTCTTCGTCTTCCAGGTCCACTTCTCCCGGGGTAAGGGCATACACTTTGGCCTTCACTGGGGTCCTTGCCTTTTCTCCGGTTTGCGTAGCCCCGCTGGCGACCATCTGAGGACAGTCGCGTATCCTATGGCCTTTCTGACCACACCGGAAACAGGCTCCTGTCGCTGCCCGACACTCGCCCAGATGTGGTCGTCCACATGCTCTGCAAGGCGGCGAGGACGCTGGTACTCCTGGCCCGCTCATTCTGTCCTTCCCTTTGTCCGCAGGAAGAATAACCCTCTTCTTGCCCGTGTCCTTCCCGGAAGAGTAGGGAAAATTTCTTTTTCTATTTATTTGTACCTGGTTGATCAAGTTCTTTTGTTCTGCCTCAGCAATAGCCGCTACATTTACTAGCTCCTGGAAAATTTCGATTCGCAGGCAAGCTAACTGGTTGCGGATCCTTGGCTGCAACCCGTCTTGGAACTTCTTTGCCCGCATTTTCTCGGTAGACACCAAGTGAGGAGCGAATCGCGCCATTTCCATGAATTTTGCCGCATACTGGCTCACCGTCATGGTTCCTTGTCCTAACGTGATGAATTCCATGGCCTTCTGCTGTTTGATGGACTCAGGGAAGAAGCGGTTGTCGAATTCCATTTTGAAGCGTTCCCAGGTGGGATTCACATTTTCTCCTAGTTCCTCCCTTAACAGCCTCCTCTTTGTATCCCACCATAGTCCAGCTTCCCCCTGTAGTAGGTGTCCCGCGTATTGGACCTTCTGGATCTCTGTACACCCGCTGATCTCGAACGTACGTTCCAGGTCCATGATCCACCTATCCGCCTTCATAGCTCCTTCCGTTCCCATGAAATTTGGATATCGGTAGACCAGGAACTTTTCGTAAGTACAGCCCGACGTCCCTCCGCCGGTATGTGGATGACATCTGCCTTGTTCCATCTGAGTTTTTACTAACTCCGTCATTTGACGGATCGCCTCAGCTATGGCCTGTCCCCCATCCATCGGGGCATTCCGTGCTTCCCCTCCTGCGGTTCTAGGGCGAGTGGTTCGAGGCGTCTCGCCCCTCGTAGGGCTACCGACATCCCGATCCTCTACTTCAGGGGGTACCCTGGTCCTCGGGGTAGGAGCACGACGTTTTCCTCCGGCCATACCTCCCCCTGAAAGCACAAAATTTACACGTGAGTTACCCAGACTCCGGTATTCTACTCTGATCTTCATAGTACTAGCATCACTTTCCTCTGGTTTTCTCAAAACACTCCAAGCCTGATGCTAAAAGATTAAATCCTATACCATGTGATTTCTTTTCCTAGGACTTGTGGTTGTTACCCAGAGACTAAACTGCTCTGATACCACCGCTGTCGACGCCCCAACCCACGCTTGGGATCGCACGTGAATAGAAGCGTCGGGGACGAACAACACAAGGAAGCTCACCCCTCGTCATATCATGCATTTAGTTTTTTTTTTTTTTTTTTTTTTTGAAACGTCAAGTAAAGATTTTCGCAGCGGAATAAAAAGGCTAAGCCGTCAATAACATACATCACATGGTTAGACTACGGATCCCAAACATAATATTAAACATAGCCAGGATTTAATATTTACATCACTTGTCCAAGAAACCAAAATAGTGCTTCCCACAGGCGGGAAGACTTTTTCCAAAAACAATAATACAGGGCATCAAAATACAATACGGGTCTTAACACTGCCCGTATGTTCATCCGACGGGTTCCTTCTTCACTTTCTTAAGGTTCGGGCCCCAGCGAAGCCGGTCCAAATCCAGGCTAGGCCCTACCTCACATATCGCCCTAGAAGGCGTTCCAAAAACGCGCCCCAAGTGGAGGGACCCGTCCATCCCTAATACTAAACAACACCCCGAAGGGCGTAGCCCAACATAACTGTACATAGTCACCTTCAGTGACTCTATCTCCCACTGACCCGGGCGGTCTAGTGGTACTGGCCCCTTAAGGGCGGCCTCAATCGGACCTCCGAGGGTCCGATGTGTCATCTCCGGGGTCGTACCCTTCTGATCCATCCTCACCTGCAAGTACGTCTATTGTCCCCGAGAGGGCACAATAGTGGGGATACAAAGAGTGGGGTGAGATTTCGGGAGAAATCTCAGCAAGTACATCTATACTCTATCAGAAGCAATTTTAGGCATATAGTAAGGTGAATAACAAACAAATTTTCTTACGTATGCATTAACATGGGTCTTATGCCTAGACTGATGCACATGCTCGTGACGAAAATTCATATTTCTTGTCTTATTCTCAATTTCCAAAATCATACTTGTTCAAAACGCATAGCAAAACTTCTTTGATGCATATTCTTTCGGAAAAACTCTTATTCGAAAACTTTTCGTCTTTTCTTATCTTAGGCGCCACTTATCATATCTCATCATATATGGCCCGAAGGCCCTTTTCCTTTCGTCATGACTTCTTATTTTGGACACCTCACGGTTCCCCTATGCACCGTGTGCTCCCCGCTAGTTACCGTCACACCCGGCGACCAAGTCGACCAAAGTGAATACGTTTCGCGTCCTTTCACGCTATTCGTCGCTCGGGGATTTCTCTCCAAGCGACTACAAACTTATCATATGGCGAGGCCGAGACCAACACCGCTTATAGGGCACCCACTAGCATTAGGTGCGACCACGCTCCGGACACCTATGTGGAGCCATACATGGTCTGCCGACGGTTCTTTGTCGACCCAGGGGCTTTCACTCGACTTTAATCACTCCTGAGTGAACAGGGAGTTCCACTGGGACACTTCCCCGTCCCAGCCTTTGGGGTTCTTCTAAAATTTTATTTTTCTTCTTTCGAAAACGTTCTTTACTAAAAACATAGGTTTTTCGTGCTTATGCATGTGACATGCAACATTTGACCTTGTAGATGCAAGAACTCGAGACGAACCCGAGTACACACGTATAGTCGTATTTCTTTCAAATCCTTATACCATAGACTCATACTTATGGGAAAAATACCTAAACAACAGCATTAGGGGGAGGTGGGGTGCTCGGCATTCACCCCTAGGGTTTGGGCCGAGACCCTACTTTGTTTCCTATTGATGTTTTCTTCTTCCATCGATCTCCCTAACACCATTTCGCCTAAATTCAAAATTTTAAAACAATTTCCTAGCCTTAATAAGGTCAAACCCGAAACCTATAAGGTCCTCAAGCTTTACGTTTTCTTCTCTTAGCCTTTCCACTAAGGTACTACTTGAACGATCTAGGTGAACCCGAACCCATACATGTCATTCTCCCAATACACATACTTCTATTTCTCCAAAATATCCAAACATGAATATAAAGTAAATAAGAGATTAAAACTTCATAATTCTTCTCTTCTAGAACTTCTCCAAAAATATAACTCCACAAGCATGCATTATCATACTCATTAAGCAATAATAACACCAACATCTTCCAAAAATTATTACAACTATTTTTCCACCAATGCTTCATACACTTTTCATCCTAGCATGGCATTTCTATATGCACAATATTTACAAGATGCTTCCCCAATATCATGATATGCATATATCCTATATTCACCAACATTCAACTAACTTGATAGCCTCATGCATGCATACTTTTTCTCATCGAACCATCAAAATCATCATCATCTCAAAATCGTTTACCCAATAAGACTATAGGTTTTTACACATGAATCCTCATCAAGATAACATTTGTACTCTTAAATATTCAGCATGGCATTTCTGAGCAAGTAACCAAACAATAAAACATAATCAAACGTATTCTCACACATTCAAGCACATTCACTTTAAAATATACGGAAATTGCTATAGGTATAGTAAGGAGGTACTTACTTGTCTTCCTAGCTAGCTTATAAAACTTCTGGAAACAAGAGAAATGCTTAGTTAGGTTGTGCTAAAAGTTTATTATTTCTAAAAGAAAGGCCCCCTTTTTAGAAGGCATAATCTTAAGGTTCTCCTTTCATGCTTCTAAGTTCTTGCTTTGAAATGGCTAAGTTACTTACCTCTTCTAGGCTTCTTCTTCTTCCACCCACACTACTTCCTTCTCCTTCTTAGTTTGGTGTGTTTGGGTGTTTAGGTGGTGAAAACAAGTGAAACCAAGTGGAGAGAAATGGGAGAGTGCCGTGAGATGCCAAGAAGGGAGAGGTGTGTGTGTGTGTCCGAAAAGTGCAAGTCCAAAAGGTGAAGGAACTAGGCCATTCGGCCAAGGCATTTGGCTAGCTTCTAGGCCACTCATTCCCCTATGCTTGAGTGACTTGTGATGGACTTGAAAGACTCTTGAGTGACTCCCATCACTTGATCACATCAACCCTAATCCATCCTATCCTAGGTTTTGGAGATTATGCTCTCTCTTCTCCTTCTCATGGCCGGCCACATACCCTAGGGTTCCAACCCTTTCCCATCACTTCACATCCCCTCTTGTCTCCCCTACTATCCCCTCACAAGTCATTCAAATGGATTTGAGGATCCATTTTTGGGAAAACCCCCAAAGGAGGTTTCGGATCCCTCCATCCCTCATCTCATCCGAATCCTTCCTTCATCTCACTCCCCTTCTACTTTTGTCACATGCTTCCTCCATCAATCACTCACTTCACACCTCACACAAACTTGTCATGTCACTCTTACACAAATATTCATCTAGATTTGGTGGCAAGCAAATCAAACAAGGAGGGGAGAGGTTCGGCTAAGGCATGACCGAAACCCTCACCCCTTTCTTTCCACTTTTGCTCCATCATTTCCCATCTCATGTCACTTCTCTTACACATCAAGTCTAATCCTATTGTTCACTATCCCCTCATGTCCTTTCCCTTAGATTTGGAAAGGTTTTAGGCAAGCAAAACCCAAGGCCATTCGGCCAAGGCCTTCACCGAAACCCTTCCCCTCTCTTCCCATCTCCAAGTCTTCTCAAATCCTATCCACATGATTTTGCTAGATATGGTAGGATCCTATGTTGACTATTTTAGCAAAAATCCTACACTACACACACTTACCTAGGTAGGACAAGATGGATTCCACTCATGGCTTTTCCTTTCTTCTTCCAACAAAACAACTAGTCAACTAGTCTCACCTACTAGAACTTCCTTCTCTCAACCGCTAGTCTTGGCTCAAATTACTAAACTCTTCCTAGCTTGACATGTGTCTCCAAGCTTGGGCTTGAGTTGTCTTATGGACCTCCTCCTATGGACCCATGGGCTTTTTCTCTCCCCCACTTAGGCCCAAGCTCATGCCATGGCCTTAAGGCCCTTGAACTCTCAAGTCCATTTCTTAAGGCACTGGCTACCCATTTACCTAGATTACTAAGCCACCTTAGTACAATTAGGCGCAGAAAAATACTCTAAAATTTTGGGGTCGTCACAAGGATTATGTGAAAATATGAGATTTTTCTATGGCAAAGAATGAAGAAACAACTCTAGTAATTTCGGACTTCAAGGGAGTTAAGCTGGCAGATTTAATATCCTACAATAAAATAGTCATAAATTGTTAGTATGATGTCGAAATTGAGTAACTCAAAAGCCTATAGAAAGATAGACATAGATCTACAACTTTTGTGTTTTACGATTTAAGAGATAAGAACTCTATGAAGGACGAAACTGGAAATAATGCACAAAACAGAGTAGGTAAACTCTTAAAAAGGGATGTTTTCTGTTCATTTTAAAACTTTTTAGTGAATTATTTGAATAAGATTTTTAACAAGTATAATAAGTTTAGAAATATTAATCTATTAGGAGAATTTTTAAGAATTATTATGCTAAAAAGATAAAATAGAAAAATAATATTTTATATATATATAAGAAAAGTGCAAGATACACTTAAAAATATTTAAGCTATGAAATTATGCAAACTTTTGAATTTGGGTTGAATAAGTTAAAAGGAATAAATAAGTAAGAATAAATTTCACATGAAAATTTGGCCAACCATTGATTTAATAAAAAATTAATATTTTATTTAATTCCATACGTATTATTTGTTAAGCTTGACGTTACAAATTTAGGTGACGTATGTGCATGTGGGTTTTTGTGATATGCTTTTCTATGTCATATGATTTACGAAAATATGAATTATGCATGTCATAAGTCTAAATTTATGCGTACGTTATATTACGTCACATATATGTATCGTCATAAGTCATAACGTCTGTTTTAAGAAAATAAGTTAAGAAAACTTTACAAGTGGAAAGGTTGATAAGTCAGTCACGTCATGATGGGGACGGCGATATGTAACACCCGTATAACTGACGTGCCGGTAGGGACCTAAACCTGTTGATGATACGAAATTCGGCAGGGACCTAAGCCTGCCGATGATATGAAATAAATAAGATCCGGCAGGAATCTAAGCCTGTCAATGATACAAAATAAGTAAAGACTCACAATGTTATGAAAGAAAATAAGAGTTTAAGTATCATAGAATGGGTCCATGGAGAACGTAAGTCTAAGTCATGCATGAGTCACATGAAACATGTCATAAATGCATACTCTGATTGTCTATGATTATTTACGATGACTATGATTGTCTATGTGCGTACTTTCTAAGATTTCCAAGGAAATCTCACTCTTGTATATTTCTATTTTTGGAAATATAAAAATATGTTGTAGGATTGATAATTGAGAAAAGGGAAGGCCCAATGACTTAAGAAACTCAGAGGAGCCTAGATGGCCATGAAGTTAGTCTAGGTTTTGAGAATAAATTATGTACATGACAGACAAAACTAACTAGGTTATGCATGTAAAGATACAATAATATTTTTAAGAATGGATGATGTGGATATTATGGTTTTATTTCACCATGTGATCCTTAGTAAATAATTTAGTTAGAACTTTTCCGCTGTGATTTGCATTAAATTTCGATAAGTACGGGGGTGAGTAGCCAAGTATTACTTATACTAATACTCCGGTTTACGTTAAATCCCAGATGTAAATTGGGGGCGTCACAAATAAAATAATACAAGCATTAATAGTATATGAAAATAACACGTAAATGCACATGATATGAGCATGGAACTTATTTATCATGACTTATGCATGATTTATGCATGACTTAAACATGACTTGGCACCTCTTTACAAAAACTTGCATTTTTCCAGAAAAATGACTTAGTTGACACAGGTGCACAACTTTTCATGATGTGATGTATTTTTTCATGAAATTCTTAATTTCATGTTTTCATTCTTGTTCATATAAATCTAGTCTTAACCACGACGGCAAATCGAAACACTTTTACC
This sequence comes from Platycarya longipes, assembly GCA_036559045.1. Lineage (NCBI taxonomy): Eukaryota > Viridiplantae > Streptophyta > Magnoliopsida > Fagales > Juglandaceae > Platycarya > Platycarya longipes. Next base: position 33,472,379 of record CM071798.1, on the reverse strand, counting down.
ATCGGGTTTCTTAGCATGACGGGAGATCGAATCGCCTTCACTGTCAGCTTTCATATTCATGTCAATCATCCTGTAGATCAAATCACCTTTACCGTCATGACGTGATTTTTCTTATCATGGCAGAAGATCGAATCGCCTTCACCATCACCACATCAGTCATCCGATAGATTGAATCGCTTTCACTGTCATGACGCCACTTTTTACAATCTTATTCTTTTCTTATTCTTATAAAATTTCATGATCTTATTTCTTGGAAAAATGGTATGACCCAAAACATGAAATCTTGTGACGAAATTAGATATGCATGTACCACTAGACTTATTAATGCATGTTACATGTTTTGATGGGTCATATAACATATATAGCATGTATTATCAACACATGACATATACTTATTATCTTATAGCAAACATTCTTAATCAATTAAAACATAAACAATTCACTTGGATGAAAATCATTTAACCTTAACCCTAATAGGTGTAATATCACTATATAATAAACTCCAAATTTCTCTCCCTTTCCTTGTAATCAATTTACTCTCTAGGTAAAATAACCCTAGCCAAAATCTCCCTTCACATAGTAAACTTATTTTTCTTCAATTCCTCTCTTTTCCAAAATAATCATTCTATGAGACCCCGAATTTTTACATATATGTATTTGCTCATATTTTATCATTGGATATTTTAATTTATTTTAATAAATTAAAATGCTATCTCACTTATTTTATTTCAAGTACGCTTTATTTATGACTGGGGGTAATTATTTGTGAAATCTACGATTTTAATATTTATAGTTATTTAAAGATTATTATTGGTTTAATCATTTGAATTGTTATCAACATTATTTTGATTTAGTGGTTTTGATTTTATTATTGTTATAAGTTTTTGTGAGATTCTTGAATAATAGTGCTTTTAATTATTTGAATTAATTGTTGCTACTGGTCTTTCTATCTGAAATGAAATATTCGGTGTTTTTTGTTTTAATTATTATAATATATGGTTTGATTTGCCGTATTTCTATTAATGAGTATTGATTATATTTTTATTTAACATTATCTGATTTATTGATCTTAAATTTATTAAGTCATTAAGTCTTATTATGTTTATCCTATTTTGGTTTGGTAGCTTTTGAATAGCTCCAAAAATATTATATTATGCAGGATTCTTTTATTTCCTTGATTTTAGTTATTTGAAATATTGTGAGATTTTTAACGTGCTTTAAATATCTGATTTAAATATATGACTTTATTCTTTTTAAATAATTAAATAAGTTTCATCATTTTAATTATTGATGAAAAATATTATGTTGAAAAATAAAGTAAGTAAAAATAATATATTTTTTTATTATTTTGAGAATTTTAAGTTAAGTTGATGTTATACGCTTTCAAATCAGTGTTTTAAATTCATCTGTTGTCCGTTTGATGGCTCAAAAGCGTCGGGCCTATAAATAGCGTGGAAAGGGTCAAATCCCTCATTTTTTCCCTCTCCCTTTTCCCTTTTCTCTCTCTCCTCTCTCTTTTCTCTCCCGCGTGTTACAGTAACCGCGGGAGCCAATTTGGTTTTCAGCCCGTGGCGGCGCTACCCCCGGCCGCCAAGCCTCACCTCCGGCCCCACCTGAACCACCACCCTCCTACAAGTCCAACCCCACTAGTGGTGTCGACCACCGCAGCCCCACGTCCCGCCGGCTGCCCCAAACCTGAGAGGTGTTTAATCCTCTACGCCACACCTTTCACCGCCCATAGCTCTGCCATCAGCCACCGTACCATGACACTACCCCCGCCATTTGATCCGCCACCCATAGGCGACTCACCCCCAGAAATTTCAACCCCAACAGAGCACCCACCTTCTCTCTCCTCCCATAAAACCGAAATGGGTCTCCAAATGAACTTTCTATCGCCGCCCCGCCGTCCGGCCACCGTGGCTCTCACCTCCACATCCAAAAGCTTCCCCTACCTCATATTGTTACACCCCTAAAACAGTTTTCCCATCCATGGCTGCACCTCCCTTGTACAAGGGAAAATTCGAAAATAGGTTTCCACCGTTTCGAGTCAGATCTGCCGCCTTCCGGTGGTTGCACCGCCTCACTACTACCGCCACGAGATTCCCCATCTTCCAAGGAGTATTCTCCTAAATTTTGGTGTCAGACAAAGTACCCGAGCCCAACCTGTCACCTTGCCGTGCCTGGAGATGAATAGTACCCAACTTGCCCGCTAGGGAACGTGGATCGATGCGATGCTTGCGTGACATTCGCCGGTGCACTGTAAGTAATAGTTACTTGTTTGATTGTTTGATTGACTATTTGATTGAGTGCTAATCTCTGTTTTGTTTGCTTGATGTGTTATCTAGTGATGATGAGTAATTCGAGAGTAGATTGATTGGTTGGGCCTGAGGCCATTTAATGGAAATTGAGATTATCCCGAGTTAATCTTACTGTGGTTGAGTATTGTGTGAATGGAAATTGTTGATGATATAATATTTTGGTTGGATGACTGTTATTTTAGTAATTATCAGTGATAAAATAATTTGGTTGGATGACTGTTATTTTAGTAATTATCAGTGATAAAATTATTTTAGTGATTATTAATGTTAAAATGATCTGATTGGATAACTCGATTATTTTGGTGATTATTAGTGATAAAAGGATTTCGTTGGACGACTTCGGTTATTCTAGTGATTATTGGTGATATAATGATTTGGTTGGATGATTTCATTACTTTTTCACTATATTTTAATAAGGTAATACACTAGGATTTTAATCGAAGGGATATTTGGAAGAACATGGTGAAAATTGAGGAGGGAACTTAATAAGTACAGTTAGGTAAAATTCAGTTAAGGATTGAAACAATGGCATAATATGTTGGATCATGAAAAGTTTATTTTCGGGAGTTCGTAAGTTTTCATCCTGGTATACTTCTTTGGGAAAAACATTAGGCTTTAACTCATGATATGATGTATGGTTATGACTTGAATTTTTGGATGAAATATTGATGTGTATTGTTAGATTCCCTTAATGTATAGATTGAGAAATGTTTGGGTTTAGAGAAAATATTACTTGATGATAATTTGTTGAAGAGAGAATAACTATACAGGCAATGTAAATGCTGTGAGTAATGATTGGTTATAATATAACTATTAAATTTGGAGAAGATCTTAAGGAAATATGCGTGTTTTGGTAAAGAGAAAAGAGAAGAAAAGTTAGGTTTGACTTTATTATAAGTTGCATCCTTAACCCCTATAAGACAATGTTGGTTTGATTCGATGTAACTTAAGGTTCTGACTATCATTGGAATATGCATGACATGTCGAATAGGAGATAAATTAAAAAGGGATGTCTGTTTATATGTTAATATGTATGAGATATGATTTGTGAATGCATGATTCATATGTTTCCTGACTTACATGTTTTGCATAAGAAGTCACATGTCGCATGCATGTCCCATGCATGAGCACGAAAAGCATGTTTTGAGTCAAGCATGTTTAAAAGAACAGAAAATCATTAAAGTTTTATAAGAACCCTAAAGGTTGGGACGGGGTAGTGCCCCAGTGGAACTCCCTGTTCACTCAGGAGTGATTAAAGTCGAGTGAAAGCCCTTGGGTCGACAAAAAACCGTTGGCAGATCATGTATGGCTCCAAAAGGTGTCCGGAGCGTGGTCGTACCTAAAGCTAGTGGGTGCCCACAAAACGGTGTTGGCTTCGACCTTACGGACAGAAAAGTTTGTAGTCGCACAGGGAGTGATCAATCGCCGAGTGATGAAGAGCGCGAAAGGGCGCGAAACGTAGCTACTTTGGTTTGATACGGTCGCCGGGTGCTACGGTAACTAGCAGGAACCCACGGTGCATAGGAAAACCGTGAGGTGTCCAACAGATGTCATGACAAAAGAAAAGGGCTTTCGGGCCAAAGATGATATGATATGATAAGTGGCGCCTAAGATAAGAAAAGACGAAAAGCATTTTTGAAAAGATGACTTTTGAAAAGAAGTTCAAACAGTACATATGAAAGAAGTTAAAGTTATATGAAAGTATTTTTATGAAAAGCACGTACATGAAGCAAAGTGTTGAAAACTGTCAAGGATCATGGATGTTTTTATACGAAAGTGCATGTGCATCAGTCATGTTGCAAGTCTCATATTCATGGTACATGCACCCATTGAGTATACTGGTATATGCTGATGATGTTCTGTTATGTGAATTGATTGTATGTTGTTTGTTGTCTGTTGCTTACTGGGATTCATATCTCACCTCGATAGATCGCGCCCACCCTACGGTCCCCATTTTACGGGATCGTAGTTTGTGATTGCAGAAATGAAATTTGGCCCAAGATACAGACTCCACAGGAAAGGAAATTTGTTGAGAGGATGAAGATCGAGATTATGATCTCGAAAGCAGTGTTACTTATCTTTTTCTTTTGAAAGACTGTATAATTTCCTGTTGAAGAAATTGTTTTAAATTGATTTGTAATTTTTAAGAATCTCTGGTTCTAGAACAGCTGACTTTTATTTATTTTCCGCTGCGAATATTTATTGTACATTTGGTGCATGCTTCACACACTCTTCAAACACTATTCGATGGGATGATTGATCCAAGAGATGATCGTCTTGATGTCGCGAGTCCTTCTAAATCCCAAGGGGGATTCATGGGCATCACACATTCCATCATCAAATAATCTTAATTCTTCCACTACTCTTCAAAAGAATTAATCTATAAAATTTTCCTCAATCACCCACTAACTTAATTTGATCACCATATCTATCATCGAAAAAGAAATAAAATCATAATACCCTAAAATTTTCCTTACTCACCCATTTATCACACTACATTCTTTTAAAATCCACTTAGCACAACATAATATATCCTATGAACATATTAACTCTATACCTATACATATAAAGTCAAAAAGTGAGTTATAAGTGCACTTACAAATTTATCCAAGAGATTCTACTTGTGAAAGAGTTTTACCTTTGAAAATCCTTTGAAACCACACCTAAAAATATTGAAGACGGATTGATAAGGTAAGTGAGCGTATAAGAGAGTGGTGAGGGTTTTATTCTTGCTTTGGCCGAGAGCTTGAGATAGGAAAAAGGGCGGAAATTTCCTATAAGTTTGGTCCACCACCTTATATAAAATTGAGTGAAAAATCTAGAAACACATACACAAGTCCCTCTTGCCATGAGCCACTTGTCCTTCTTAGGTTTAGGGTAATCATTTTACCTTGTTTAGGCTTGGTTGGCAAGTAAAGGAGCAAGAACTCATCTTGTGACACCTAATAGAAAATGCCAAAAAACTAAATATACATATCATCACCCATTAAGCAACAAATCTTAGGGTAAGACAAAAATGGTATTCGGCAATCTACAATTCCCGTTGATACCATCCGAAAATCATCTCAAGCTTAAGTCCTAAAAGTGCCATGTGTCCATACACATGTCAAGCTAATAGATTGGTCATATAGATTTTTCAAGATGAGACATGACAAAATCGGTTACCACATGCATGCCTAAGTCGATGCTTACTCATTCCCTTCCAATTTTCGGTGCTCTCTTGTAACTTGTCGGCGCCCCAGCTTGCGCTTGGGTTCATACGCAAATTGCGATGCCGGGGACGAACGTCACAAGGAAGTCATCCCTCATCTTTACTTGTGAGAGCCTTATTTTTTTTTTTTTTATCGCAGCGGAAAAAGGTCAAGCCATAAATAAACGACAAAATGTTATGCTTGTCGTACATCACATGGTTAACAAAATAGAACCCAAATTAAACATCACATGCATATATGTATATATCAGAATAAAGTCACCAATGTAAACAGTTTTATACAAAAGTACTTCCCAAAACAGCGGGAAGATTTTTCCACAAAATACATCAGTAAATGCAAAATAAAGGTGCTGCTGATCCACTCCTCCCTCTGCCAACCATACTAATAGGCGGGTTCTTCTTTTATCTTCTTAAAGTTCGGGCCATAACGAAGGCTGTCCAGACTCAGTCCTAGACCTACGTCACACATCATCCCAGAGGATGACGTAAACAGGCGTCCCATGTGGAGGAGCCCGTCAACTCCCAGCACCAAACAGCACCCCGTAGGGCGTAGGTCGTCAAAAAAATATGTCGCCATAGGAAGCGACTCTGCCGCCCACTGACCCAACAGGTCTAGGGTCACTGGCCCGACAGTCTCAGCCTTAGTCGGGCCCATGAGGGTCCGACCCATCTCCTCGAGAGTCGTAATCTGAGGATCCATCATGTCCTGCAATGACTTCTATTGTTCCCAAGGGAGCAATAGTAAAGATAATAAAAAGGGGGTGAGATTTCGGGAGAAATCTCAGCAAGTACACTAGCACTTAAACCAGAACATATCAGATATACAGATAAGTGAACAAAACATTATTAACTAATGCACATGCAATGAATGACTGACTCATGCACATGCTCATGAAAACTTTTAAACAGACATACTTCTTTCAGACTTCTTTTCATAAAACTTTCATGCAGACTTCTTCTTTCAAACTTCTTTTCATATCATCATTACTTTTCAAAACATTTCTTTAAAACATTTCATATCTTTCATTCTTTCTTAGGCGCCACTTATCTTGAACAGATCTTTCTTTTGGCTCGAAAGCCCTTCTTGTCATGACTTTTCACTTAACATGTATGAGACACAACACGGTTCCCCTAGCACCGCATGTTCCCTGCTGGTTACCGCATCACCCTAGAGTGAGCGTCATATAACTTTAAAACGGCAGGTCCTTACACCTTATCCGTCTTGGGCACCCACCAGCTTTAGGTGCTACCGCGCTCCGGACACCTTTTGGATCCATATACGGTCCGCCGACTGTTCTTCGTCGACCCAGGGGCTTCCACTCGACTTTAATCACTCCTGAGTGAACAGGGAGTTCCACTGGGGCACTTCCCCGTCCCAGCCTTTGGGGTTCTCATAAAACTTTACTTCTTTTCTTTGCTTTCAAAAAATTCAATCTTTTCTTTTTCTTTTCCTTTTTCGTAAAAACATACTTGACTTTAAAAACCTTCTTTTCATGACGTATGCATGGGACATGCAATGCTCATTTAACTTCATACAGAACCCGAGACAAGCTCGAGTGCATTCACATTTCATCTTCTTTCTCCCTCTTTTGGGATAATTTCATAATTTTCCTACTTAGTCATCACGTTCTATACCCAAAATGGGCCTAGGATTGAAGTGGGGTATTGGGCCCATCTCCAACCCATCATGGCCGAATTCTCCTAGAGAGTTCTAGGGCTTTCCTTCATCATTTGACTTCCAATTTCCTCCAATCAATTTTTAAAGTATCAAATTAAATCATGTACCCTCCTTAGCAAGGGGTAACCGAAACCTTAGTGTTTCCTAAGTAACCATTTTCACCTCCAAACTTAGTCATTTCTATTTTTTCCATTCACCTTTCTAACTTAGGGAATTCCTCCCCTTAGTCTATTCAAACTTCCTTTCCTAAGAGTTTCTTCTATGAGTTCAACTAAACAAAATCACCACAAAGCAATATAATATTAATCTTCCAAATCTCAACCTTAAATATCATAAAATTCCAAATAAACATTTCTATACATCATACACAAGTGATCATTTCTTCCATATGCAAGTGTATACCATTTCCATTCATATCAATCATATAGTTTATTGTCCTATCCAATTTCATTTTCTCAACACAATATGCTCTTTGAATAAATCAATTTCATCACTAGTTTCCTCAAATAAACTTTACCTTAGCAACACCAAAATTTAACATTTAACACTAAAATCCTTCATGCATCATTTTCATCATTTCATCAAATAATCATGCTTTTTCCTTTCTTTTGCAACTAACACTTGATTCATCATTTCTACTCACATTCTAAGCTTGTTCCATCATATAAATTTATCCAAAAATATTCATATCACAAGCAAGAAAATCATTCCAACCCAACATGGCAATGGCAACCATTAATCCAACAAACATGATCACTTCACTATATATAAGAATTGTTAAGGAAAAAGTGGGAGTATACTTACAACACTCCTATTAGGCTTTAGCTAAAATCTGAAATTACACATATAAAATCTCTCATTAGGCTAGCCATGAACATAAAACTCAAAGGAAACCCTATTTCCTTCTAACCACAACAAAGTGTCACATGTGTGTGTGTGTTCTTCCTAAACTTGTATAGATTTAGTCACTAACCTTCTCCAATGAATTGATCACTTCCCCACTCTTGCTTTTTGGCTTCACTACTATAGGGTTCTTCAAATTATGTGGTGAAAAGAGAAGAAGCAAAAGTAGGAGTGGCTTGAGTGAGTTTGGCCAAGAGGTGGAGAGGAAATGAGGGTGTTTGCATGTGTCCAAGTGAAATGAGCTTAAGGGGTTTGCCTAAGGGGTCACACGGCCAGCTCTCTTCCCTAGGGTCTTTGGTACTCTTCTCATCATGTTTAGGCATGGCTAATGATAGATGGGGTGATTGACAACTCTAGGCCACTCCAAGATCAAATCTTGGCCATACCTTGGTGATTTCCCTTTCTCCTTTTCCTTCCTATGGCCGGCGGCTCCTTGGTGCTTCTAGCATCCATTTTCTTGTTTTTCACTCAATCATCATTCCCCTATCCTCTCATGTGTCCATCCAAGTGATTCCAAAGCCATGCTTTTTGGAATTTGAGCAAGGCATGACCGGCCAAGCTAGCTCCACCGAAAATCCATTTTGCTCCTCTTCCTAGTTTTTGTCATTTCAATCACCTACACCCACACCATACCTCTCTTCACATCACCATACTCTCTTACACATGTACTTCATCCACTTACACACTCTTCCTCTTTGTCCTATCACTTGTTGGTGGCCATACCCCATGAGATTCTCCAATGCACCCCACGGATGGCCTTCCACCGAAACCACCTAGCTCCCTTTCATCCTTGCTTCTCCTCATGCCATTTGTCACTTCCCTACACACCATGATCTCAATTGGCAAGTCAAGGGATGGTGTCTTGTACCTCCAAGATTCCATGGTAGGAAAAATCATTCCATGAGATCCTACACTCAATCCTACATGGCATGTATCCAACTACTAGTCAACCTTCACCAACTTAGATTTTCCTATAGGTGTTTGGATAATTTTCTAGGATTTTTCTTCAATTGACAAGTGTCTCTACTATGGGCTTGATGGGCCATGGGCTCATTCTATGGGCTTTTGGACTCACCATTGCTCTCTTGGCCCATTCACTTGATCCATTCTCCAAAGGTCTCATTCCTACGCCCATCTCTTCAAAGCCTATTTTTGTTCTTTCACCAATTACCACTAATCTTGTGTATTAACCCTTAATTAACTAATTAAATCAAGATGAAGATTTTTAGGGCTATTACATCCTCCCCCACTAATAAAAGATTTCGTCCTCAAAATCAATGCATGTGATGATATGAAGGATAATAATAAATTTTATCATACCTCGAGGAGTATTAGCAGTGGACTCTTCTGATGATGAATAAGTGGGTACTCCTTCTTCCTCGGTCACCGAGTCTTGAGAAAAATAAAATATAGCATCTAAATCCGAGTCGTAATACAGGTTCGTCTTTAATTCATTCAATCTGTGCATTATTTCTTCTTCCGTTTCCACTCGGGGTATCCCCTCTACTCTTTGTCTTATGCGATCATTAGAGGTATCAGAATTTTCCAAAGGTTCTATGTTTGGTTCACTCGCTTTTCCCCGTACTATTCTACGCAATTGCTCTCTCTCTCCCTTCATCCAAGGGTTAGGGGGTTGTCGCTCTTCGCTCGGCGTAGCTCTACGGAATACGAGGTTCCCTCTAGGCCCTATATCCATCCGATGGGTACGATGTCTCTCACATCGCTCCAGGTGCCTAAGCCTCTGCATTCTCTCTCTTTCACGCCTTCTACTCAAGATTCTTTGTCTGGCTTCCCTCCTCTCTCTTAATTGGGCTATGGTAGCTACTGACATGCGTGGGGTTCTTCTATTCTTTACATTCTTTTCAACAAATAATCACTACATTCCATTAATATCTCTTAGATTAAAATTCCAAGATATCATCTTAACAAAGCATAGAGAAAGTATGATAAGATCATCAAATACACAAGTCAAACAATAAGGCAAAGCAACAACAACAAGAAGTTCACACTACATATACGAATAATGCTAAGATTAAGTTAAGAATGTATTTACAACACTTCCAAGAATAAGAAAAGGAAATCTAAAAAGAACATACAAAGAAAACAATATTACGTCTAGGAAATCTCAGCTCAAAACCGAAAGCTTGTTTTGCTAAAAAGGGAATCGTTTGGTTTTCAAGAGAACCCATTTTTCTCAAAAACACTCTTACTTTCATTTTTGTTTAAGAAGAACTAAAAAGTTTTGATTTTTCATGTAAGTTCAAGAAAATCTAGAAAACATAGAGGCTAAACTTCAAAAAGAAAAGCTTCTTAAATATTTGCATGGAAAGGTAGAAAAGGTTCAAAAGATCAATTACCTTCCAAACTAGGTGCTTCCGCAAAACTCCTTGAAGAAAAACACTTAGGTTGCAAGAGAAAATATTGTTTGGATGATGAGAAAATGTAAAGAAAAGTGGAGAGAGTGGGGAGAGTGAGATGGCCGAAACTCTTGGAAAGGATGGGGGAAAAAACAAAGTGTAGAAAAAAATGAAAGGCCATAGTCGGCCATGGCATGTCTCAAAGCCTAGAGCACTCATCTCACCTAGTGATTGATTGACACAAGAAAGAGCATGATTGACACTTGAAAGACACCTATCTTAAGTGATGGATTGATGCCTAGAAAGTACACCCAAAAGATTTGGTCTTGCTTCCAAATCTAGGCCTAGCCGAAAACTCTTAGGGATCAAAGTCACTTCACCTTGCTTACAAGTTATTCATCCTATCTCTTGTCAATCACTTTCCTAAGGATTTTCTTATACCAATCTTACTTGTCATTCATCAAGATGTGAAACTTGTTTGGAAAACTCAAAGGGCATAGTCGGCTACCTCATTTCTTCCTCTCCATCCGAAACTCTTCTATCTCAAATCCCAACAAATCTTACTTGTCACTTGTCACACATTTTTCAAGAAATATCTCACACTCAATCTTCCCACACCATGCTTTCTCTCTTCCTCAAAAACCTTCTTTCTTGGGAATCCAAAAAGATAGTCATCTAAGTATGCCAAGTGTCCCATGTAATCTTCACAAAATCCTAGGTATTCATTACCTAATGTATGGCCAGCCACCACTTCCTCTCAATAGGCCTTTGGGCCTTGAGCCAACATACTGGGCCTACTCCAATATTCTTCCTCCAAGAAAGACCTAAGTTTGATCCACATCTCTCTATAAAAATAAATATAATAAAATATAATATTCTTTCCAAGTGTACACAATAATCCCAATAGGAGTAAGAAAATCCATATTGTCACACCTTTTGATTATTTCTCTATCCTTATTTGGTTTTGGACCCGTTTGTTCAAGGTTTTCTATTTTTGTTAAAGCATAGAAAGAACTAGACCTAAGGAAGTGAATTCATATGGACTTTCAGTTTAGAAGCCCAAGATAAGCCTTAGAGGAATAAGGAGGTGCCACTCAGCATAGAGGAAGGACTTGTTGGACATTTCTGGAAAAGAGGGTAAGAGGCATTTGTCAACATCTCATGGAAAGATAAGGGAAAGTGAATGATGCCAAAAAAGACCCATGAGCATTCGGCCATGGTGTTTGGGCTCCACTTGTGTTTTTGAAATCTAATTGGACATGTATCAAGCTAAGACACAAGTTACTTTTTTATTTTTCTAAAAAGTGTCATACTTGAGAAGATAAAAATATGATTTTTAGAACATTTTTGTGAAGGGGAGAGACATGGCCAGTGGATTGAGGGAGGGAGGAGGAGTGTGTAGGTGAAAAGTGGCATTGGGAATGACAAGGAGTCATCTCACTTGTCAATTTTGGCACCCTCACACACTCCATGCATGCCATGTGTCAACAATATAGAGATATAGGAGTAGGGTTTGAGAAGAAAAGATTTAGAGACCTTTCGGTGCATTAAACCTATATATAAAACGAATGGTGAAATCAGAATGAGGGAAAGAAAGGGGCTTCAGTTTTTGGAGAGGGGAGTAGCCGAACACGCTATCTGTTTTGTCTTTTCCATGATCAACATCCCATCATGAGGGAAAGTGTAGAAGAAAACGATAAGTGGCAAACATACATTAGATGGAAAAAAGCTTGTAGGGACCATATATATAGTAGTAGCCGATTATGAGGGGATCTTTTTGAAATGCTTTTTGTCTCCCCCAAGCGTAGGGTTTCAGCCACTTGGGTTTTCTCTCAAAATCACAATTTTCCTTCACTTTCTTATTAGCCAAAGACTGCCATTTTCTCATATTTCCAAGAGCACATGTGACATTCCAGATTTTTATGGGGAACCTTATCCATGTTTGGAATGGATAATTATTTATTTATTTTATTAAGATGTTTGGAGTATTAAAGAAAAGCCTTTTTAGGAGAAAATCTCAAGGTTGGTTGATTTGAATCCTCTTAGTGCTAACCCTTTTTATTTTGTTAAGTCATAGGAAGATTAGGCCCAAGAGGAGAGCAAGCCCATGAGATTTAATCACTTTCTTGAAAGCCCAAATAAGAAGGGCAAATTAGGTAATTTTGGAAAGAGAACAAGTTGGATAGTTGTCAAATTTTGATGGAAGAAGAGAAGAGATAGAAGAAGGCCCAAAGGGCCTAAGATGAGCCCAAGGAGACCCAGCCATGGTGCTATCATTCCTTTCGAAATCTCATTCTTTTAATTTTCAATTATCATTCCTTTCTGAGATGATAGAAGTAATTGCAGGCGTAAATGGACTCTAGGATTCTGTTTCCTCTAGAGACTCCTTAGACCCTTGGGAGCCCGACGGAGTATTCTCTTTTTGATGAAGTCGCCCCATTTCTTTATGATCTATCTATAGCTGAAATGTGGAAGAGCGCACTTAGGACGCCAGAATATCGGTGACCCGTAGGGTGCTGTCTAGTTATGAGGATATACGAGTCCTTGTCCCTTAACAGCACCTATGCCTCGCCATCAGGGTTAAGTGTCCAGCAGTGACACGATCTGAGTTTAGGGCGTTTCTATTTTGGATCTGGGTATAGAGAGGTCAAAAAGGAACCCCTGATTTAGGGAGGGGTAACGGGGCCATTTTCTTGCTAGTATTGGATTATGTTATATTTTAAAAACTTGGAGAAATTTGTATATTTTCCCATTTTCCCATTTGTTGGGAGTTTAATCTTTTGCTGGACTTAATACTATATGATGTATGATTATGAAGTTTTATTTGGAGTATTTTTAGTTCTACCATGTGATGATTGACAAATTTATATTTCTTGCCTATTTTATTTCGGCTTGACCTTATTCTGCTACGATAATAATTGCATATTGCTAGTAAGTTAGTAGCATGCATTTACTTACGATATGAACGAGAAGTAGGTAGCCTTGTGTTACGTATCCCCGACGTTTCAGTTTACATTCGATCCCATGCATAGACTGAGGGCGTCAACAAAAGGGCTCTCTTATACTTAACCAAATGTCCAAATAAAGTATTATTCATTCCAAATATGAATAAGGTTTCTAAAAAAGTTTTGTAATATTATATAAATTTTTAAGACAAGTAGTGAGTTTATATTGTGTTAGAGCAGATGTTCTGAGTTTGAACTCTGACTCTCCATTCTATCTCATTTAATTAATATTTCGTGTGTTGGACTACCTATTAAGGGAGCGTCTGACCCATATTTAAGAGAGAGTGCTAATTTATAAAAATAAATATTGAAATTTGCCTGTTTTGATCAGCTTAAACTTTTCGGAAAAGTTGTGATTTTACAATGTTTAATAAGTATTTAATATTACTGGAGTGATTTCAACAACATCATATGATAAGATCTTATAGTTTTGAAATCTAACACACGAAGTAAGAAAAGGGAGCGTAAAGGTTGGTGTTTGGGCTAATGAAATAAGACACAAACCTGGGGACCAACTATATTGGTGTAGTATGGTTAAAAAAAAAAAAAAAAACTATATTGGTGTAGTAAAAGGTTTATTAGTTGGACCTACACTTGGATAAAAGAGTCGATAATTGTGTTGGACCTACCCATCAGAATAGTGGGCCTTAGGCCTAACTATATACATTGATTTTCTGCCTGCATGTTACGCTAACATCATAACCGAAATTAATGTCGTTTAAACAATCAAGTAAATCCTTGAAAAAAGTAAAACTGATCATTTCAGACTTCAGATTGTTGCATGAGTTCCATTTTACAAATCATTTTTCCCTTCACCCACGCTCTTCCGGCCTTCTGCAAACCCTTGTCAATTTGGTTCTCAGGCCACGGAGACAATTATAGGCACGCGCGCCTCTCAGGCTCCTCCCCCCAATAATACAATGACCAAGACCAACAGACCAAGCCATGACCACACGACAACTACATTTGGAAACCCAAAAGTAACATCCTAAGCACTCAAACCCATTGTTCTTGGAAACAGTTTCTTTTTGTACTTAATAGAGAATGGAGTTCAAATATTTTTTTGGTATAGGGCTGGATTGAAGTTTGACAAATTTTATATAATTTTTTTTTTTATATAAAAAAGTGGTATCTATAATTTTTTATATTTTTTTAAAGTGAAGTTTATTTTTTGTCTATTTAAAAACTTATACAAATTATTTTTCATTTTTTCTCTATTGGCTATTGATTTTCAAGGCAGCCTCATTAGATAAATGTTAACGTGGAACCCACTCGATCGGGGGTAGTACTAGTACGTCCATCCCCATTGGTTTAAATTAGAGTTTAAGAAAAAATAAAAAAAATAGAAAATCGGTTCAAACCGGTGAAAATGGTCTGATTTTGGGTCGGATCGGACTGGACTGGTTCAATATAAAATCTATTATAAATTAATTTTTTAATATTATATGTAATATAATATATAAACTAATATTTTTTTATATTATATATAATATTTTATACATTAGTATATGATCTAAATTAACTACAATTTATATTAATTTATGGCCTAATAATAATAGTCTAATACTATATTACTATTAATAATCTATTTTTAATCTTATATATATTATTATTCTAAATAATTACATATGCAATAATGATATAGTAATACTAATACTATTAGTATTAGTATTCTAATACTAATACTATCACTCAATGATATAATTATAAAATATTAAACTTACTATAACAAATATTACTAATATATAAATATTTTAATCACTATAACTAATAGTAATATATATACTAATACTCGAATAGGTTAACATATAGCTAGACTAATTTAAAACTAAAAAACTAGTCTAGAATCAATACTATCAGTTTTGGAAGGTAACCGGGATGCATAATCGATTTAAAAAAAAAAACAAACAAAACAAAAGTATTAATGATACTAGTTCAATTCTAAATTTTGTCAAAAATTGAACCCAATGGGACCGGTGAGACTCCTGGTCTAGATGGACTGCGAGGAAGAGCCACAACATGCATGTGGTGTAGAGGGCCAAGTCTCAGGCGTGGTGGCCTTAGCGCGTTGACTTAAGGTGCCAAAATGCTTCTCGAAAGTAAGCTGGAATGGTGAAAGAACGGTTGTTATATGTACACAGGCCATTTCACAACAAAGAAAAGTGTAATGATATATGTAAACCTTTTTTACAATCTTTTATATAATTATGTGTTAAAATAAGGATATTTATATAAATTGATGTTACTTTTATAAGTTACTTTATAAAAATATCCTCATGTACAATATAATTGTATAAAAAGTTATAAAAAATATTATATATCTATCATTTTCTTGAAAGATATTTGTTATGATAGTCCAAACAGTAAGTACTAATATTTGCTCTCCTTTTTCCATCCGTATGAAACCGCACGTGTACAAAGAAATTTTCAAAGTAAAATATGAAATCAAAACAAAAATAATTTTGCTATATACAAGACAATGTCAACCAAATATTTCTCTAAAAATTATGAGGTCATTATATTAATATAAAGAAAATTATATGTTGGTTGATGTTGATATATTTATTATATGTATGTTAATAAACAAATTTCCAAATAATTTTATTTTTTAAATGGGAAATATTGTTTCTATTTAAGCCTTTAAAAGGGCAATATCGTCAAGGGGGTGCGACTCTTGGGGTCATTAACAAGCTTTTGACCCTAAAATATATTTATTGATACTTGTCTTCTAATTTAGGTAGGCGCCAATCATGACCAGATATCCGTTTCGTAAGTAGGCGATTATCATGATGTTTAGAAGATTACGATCTTTTTAATTCTCTATCGTATATTCTCAACCAACATTATATTGAAAAGAAGTTATCTTCTTCTCCATGAATGAAACCTGGCTAAAGGATATTCGAAATGAGTGCATTTTAAATTCCTTTAACCAAATGGGGCCAGTTAAAGAGGTAGAGATCTAGGGACGTACTTTACATGTTGAACACTAGTAGAAAGAATACGAATGCGTGTACTTTCAAACGACACTTGAACATGAGACAATCTTATCTTAGATATGAATGGATTCAAGCATTGGTTTCTTTATCTTCGCAGAAGGCAGCATTGAATACTAACAGACCAATTAGCAAAAAGACAACATTAACTGGAATAAATCATGTTACGAAAGGGCTCCAAATATATGTAAAATATCCAACCAACTTGGCTAACTGAAGGATATTCCAGGCCAACATCTTATATATATATATATATATATATATATATATATATATATATATATATAAAGGTTGAGATGCTTAAAGGATCCGAGGGTGGTGGGGGCGACGAAAAGAAAAAAGTGGCAGTACTTGGTGTATCTTTTACTGTTTTCTTCATGTTTTCTGATTTCAAACAAGAAAACTTTCCCTTTTAGTGGGACCATATATACATGAAAAGAAAGCGAAAGACAAACTGTGGGGGAGCACTGAGCACAATCAGTTGCCGAATATGCGGGGCGAGGGCGAGGCTCCATGCGCTCTGCTTTATTGGTTGCTGCATGAATGGGCTACTACTGACCTATATATAACTAATAATATATTATTAGATATTATTATATATATCTAATACAAGTCTTTAGTGTTGGGGTTTAGAAACTAGGGTTACTCGAAATGCAGGTTTGCTGATTCTAAAGCATGTAACATATCGATGGAACTCCAATCACATCCAGTGCCGCCGCCTACGGCTTGGTAAATTTCGACAAAAAGTAGAAAAAGCAAAAGATTGAATTTCCAAAGTTTATGTCAATTCTGATTCACTAGGATGAAAAAGTGAAATGAAAAGTAAAAGCACAGTGATTGGGGGAAATCCTTTCGGTAATACAAGTTGATTCATGTATGTGTTGAGTGGTCTTTGGTATCTTTCAACTTCAAAAATTAGTTCAAGAGGTTGGGTCTTTCCGCACATTTATAAAGTATAAAATGAGAATTAACCTTTTCCATAACTAATGTGGGATCACTCCAATAATCTCCCTCTAACACATGCATTTGGCCTAGGGTCGAGACAGTGACAACCTATTTCTCTCACAAACCGTTGGACTTGAGACCTTGGTAAACTTAAGAAGCTCTAATATCACTATTATTAGAAGAAAAACGGAGATTTGTGATCAATTATTTACAGCAAAACAATACTATTTGCGATGAAAATAGACATATTTTAACTGAAAATGGTCATTTCGTTAGAGATAATTAATCGCAAATAAATAGTTTTCTTATAATATGTTGGGTGATTTTGGATCTCCCTCAACCTCCATGGCTAATTTGAGAGGTGACTAAAGTGACTGCTAATTTCTTCCACAATCGATGTGGGACAACTTAAATAATCTCTCCTTCACAAATTAGGCCACGGGTTGGAGTAGTGCTAACCAATTTCTCCCACAAACTATTTGCCTAAAACTATTGGTAAACCTGAGTTTTTATACTAGTGTTGAGTATTATATATTGAGCATCTTTCAACCTTCAAAACTAGCTCAAGATTCGGTGAGATTTTCTCTCATTTTTATAAACTGATCACAAAATCCTTCTACAATCGATATGGAACAACTCAGCAATGTGCACTTTTTAGTGAATGCTTTTGTAAAGTCTTTTACTTGTCAAATCATTTAAAATATGTCATATGAATTACTGCAGTAAAACAAATGGAGATTTATTATGAAAAAAAACATTTCTCTTAACTAATTAATTAATTTATAATCTCTTTTATATATTACCTAGAAATCGTTGATCATGACCACAAATTTTGAATCCATTTGGATGTTGGAATATACATTGGGTTAATTAGTAAAAATCATCAAATGAACACAAATGCCCGTCATGTTTGTGTTGAAGTACTTCAATAGTTTGGGCCTAAAGCTAAAATTCCGATTGAGGTTTTTTTTTTATATTTTAAAATGTAAAATTAAATAAAATTATATTAATTTTAACTTTTACATTTGATTTTATTTAAAAATATTCCTATTGTTTGCCAAATAAAATTATTGATTAAGAATTTATACTACCTTTTCCATTAATAATCGGCTTAATTTTATTAGAAAACTTTTTATTAAGAAAGAATTTTATCAGATCTAGTTTTACAAGACGTGGTCTAAATTCTTATAAGGGGTCGTTTGGAAACATAATTGTTTTTAGTTATTCTTAAATATTCTCAAATTCCATTTTCTCTTTGTCATTTCTCAAAATCCAACAAAATATCTTAATTCATACTATTTTACTATTATTCACAAAGATTCTCATATATGTTTAATATCTAAACGAGCCCGAAAAGCAATTATAATCATTACTATCAATAAAGTTATATAAATAACCTCTACATTTGGGGAAAGTGGTCCTTGCCTCTTCAAAGGATCATACAAAATAATTTTATGAATATTGAAAATTTAGATTTTGATGTTTATAATTTTCATATTATATATTAACTAATAACGTAAAAGATAAATGTATTCTTATAGAGAGAGCGCTTAAAGTAATTATTAAGTTAGACACTTTTAAATCTAATAATGACATAATGTTTGTTTGATACTTTTGATGTTTTGTTTTTAAGTTAATTTAATTTTTTGTCTTTTTAAAAAATTCTACTTTAGACTTCTTGTTTGGGATGGGTCTTCTTTTACTAGAGGCATTAGGCAATTGCCTAAAGGATCTACTGGAAAAGTCAATCCTGCTTGCTGCTAATTATAGTCTCATTCCCAAAAAAATTAATTTTTTATTGTTAAATTTTCCTAAAAATATTTAGTGAGCTAGGGATTAAAATGTCCCGTGCTCTAAGGGTTAGGGAGTTACTCACTGTCACCTACCATCACTTTAGGTCATCTATATATAGACTTCAAATATCATTACTCACTGTCACCTAATATCACTTTAGGTCATCTGTAGACTCCAAATTTCACAAGGGAAACAACTCTATAGCTCGTAAAACCTCTTTTATAAAATTATACGTTCTACAAAGCTAATATCATGATCAAAATCCTAAACTATAAACAATTTCACAAAGTCTAACAAAAACAACAACGTTCCAAAATACCAAAAGTCTCCATAAGGTAAAACTATATTTGCACGATTCCAATGTAATAAATCAACAATTCCACAATGAACACGTCAACCTTTCAAAATATCAAGTCCTTAGAATAAGGCAAATCTACTGCTCAAGACTCTTCTGCAATAAACATAGTACCTATGGTACTTATTCCACTACGCTCAATTAATCCCACCAACGCTTCCTTTCCTTGATCCCCATCCAAACCATCCAAATCATCTAAAATATTAAAGGCAATTGGGTGATTTATCCACAACTTCGTAAGCTTTAAAACTAGTATTAAATATCAACCAATGTAGGATGTAGAACGATATAGCTCATCAATCTATCAAATTGAACTTTAGAAATAATTATTTACAACAATAAAATCTATTAAACCTTTTGGCAAAAACATAATTGTAAACATCATAACAAGACATTTTCTATGTTTAACCCTCATAGTAGGTTTATGCAAATCCTGGCAGCCAACTAAGTAAATATATAAATGTGAAATATTTCATTTATTATTCTTAGAGTCCCAGATGTGCATACAGAAAATACCACGCAACAATGTGGTACCAAGAATCGAGTTGTTGGTACCAATACAAATAGAGGCCACAGTTTTACACCTATGATAAAGTCGGGATGGAAGCAAAAACAAAATATTATGCCAGAAGTTTTTAGATGCAACAATTCATATCATAAGTGAGTACTAAAAAAATATAAATCATATTCATATTATCATATATATATTTTCAAATTTCATATTCATTCTTTTATAGAACTGAGAAGCATAGTGCCAAAAAATGTCATGTCTACCCAATCATGATAAAAATATTTTTCTTTTCTTAATCTGATACAATGAGTAATGTTGAACAACATGACCGAGGTTGTTTTCAAGGTTTCATAACAAAAGTATGCAAAATTATGCATAAAATCAATCTTAGTCCGTTGTGAGGGTACGAACACTACAAGAAAAATCAATATTCGTGATTGATTATTTACAATGAATATGACTATTTACTACAAAAAATGACTCATTTTGGCAGGGAATAGGTATTTTGATAGAGAATAGCTGGTCACGGATAAACAGTTTTCTTGCAGTGCAAGTGACTAAGAGAGAAGTTGTAGAGTAGCATGAGAGGGAGGGTGAATGGGGAATAAGGTGGCAAGGAAGAGAATAACATTGAAGTGAAGGATAAATTGTTGGAGATATGGGGAAAAAGAGCAAGGAAAAGAAGAAGAGGTACTGATGACAAAATGATGTTGTTTTCAACAATTGTGCTTTCTTCCACTGTCTAGGCCTAGGCCTGGGCTGGGTATTTTAGTGATAGTTCGATTGAGCTTCTTGTCTCGCCTAAGTACAAGAGTTCAGGGTGATAGACTATGATGAACTAAAGAGTAGCAACAAGAAGATCCAAAGTTAGTGAACATTTAATGAAGAGTCAGAAAGGCAATGGGAGCCATGCATTTTAGTTTAGTAGGTACGGCACCCTACAGTAAGGATTGAAGGGTGGTCTCGAAGTATTCAGAGATTAAGGATAGATTACTTAATAAGGCTTATTAAAAGCGTTATTTGATACACTTAGTGTAATATCCCGAAATTTCTAAGTTGACGTTTTATTTGAAATTCTTTTTAAAATGATTATATATATTGGGTATATTTTCTAGGAAAATAGAGATGAAAACTTGAATGAGAATATTGAGTTTAGAATAAGTGAAATCATGTATT
The DNA here is from genome assembly GCA_036559045.1 of Platycarya longipes. Classification (NCBI taxonomy): domain Eukaryota; kingdom Viridiplantae; phylum Streptophyta; class Magnoliopsida; order Fagales; family Juglandaceae; genus Platycarya; species Platycarya longipes. Next base: position 33,451,133 of record CM071798.1, on the reverse strand, counting down.
ATAGAAAAAAAAATATTGTGGAGGATTCTTTGAGATTTGGAACAAGATATCAACTAGATAAATTCATTTTAAGCTTAGAAGGAGTTGAATTCTCAAAAATTAGGGTGTAAATACAAGAGGAAGTGATTGAACCAAAGATCAAATACTTGGTGCTCATTCTCGGATTAAATTGTCAAGTTTTAGTGTAATGAGCCTACGTTACTCATATGAGGTCCAAATGAGGTGATTCAAATTCTTATAGAATCCTAAGAGATAGATATAAAACTTTCATGTTATAAGTTTTTGAATATTTAGACTGTATCAATGACTTATTTTGGAAGCAAGTAGACAACTCTGGACTGAGTTTAAACAAAACTCGAGTTAGAGAATATGGATCCAAATTGGATTCTATCCTAACTAAGCCAAGAAGGGGCCTTCTAGAACTTGTTAAGTAGAGTCTTAAGGGGGTTAGTAAGTAACTAATGGATTAGAGGAAGGCTAAGGGGCGTGGCTAACCAGATGAAGACTGGAAAGGGTGATTCATGCATGGTTAGATGAGATGCCATCTTATCCCTTATCCCATAAGCTTCCACCTCAACCCTTGATCAAATGGGCTGCAAAAATATCTCAAATGCTAACCATTGGATGATCATTTCAGCTACAAAGCCTAATATTTTTTGGGGATTTAGTTTAATTGTGAAAAAGATTTAGGACAGACACCTCATCCCATGTAGACCAGAAGCCTATGGTCTTTACCAAGTTGCCCCTCTTCTTTCCTTCGTATGGGTTAATCACCACCCCTATAAATAGACATTTGAGAGTCTTCTAACTCTCTTTGGAAGCGTAGCACACAATCCCTTCGAAGGAAACCAAAGAAAACCCTCATCAAGTTCCTTAACCTCCATATACATCCTAAGTGAGCTTAGTAAATGTTTTTGAGGAGAAAACTTGCAAAGATTTGGTTTGATCATCTTTAACCAGATTTAGAGAGTTTATAAGTTCATATTCTAGCTTAACTTTAGAATGGAGATGGTTTATTTAAGTAGTTGGACTATACATATTAGTATTGAACCCTTATATTCTTGTTAAAATGTTATAATGAATCTAAGTATTGTTTGAATTGGTTTTGATAATGGAAATGTGTTAAATGAAGTTAGAAGAACCTAAAATCATGTTATAATAAGTAAAAAATTAGGTTTATGTGAAAAGATTGCAAGTTTTGGAATGAAAAACCCCATATTCTGTAATCTCGCTCGATCGAATGATCGAGCGAAGAACAAATATGAACATTTGCTTGACTCTCGCTAGGTGTTGGCTCGAGCGAAGTGCAACCCGAGACTTCGCTCGATACTCACTTGATGTCATGCTTGAGCGAGTTCTAATCTCAGATCTCGCTTGAATCTCACTCGATACCTTACTCGAGCGAGATACACAATTCGCTTGAATTTCGCTCGATACCCTACTCGAGGGTGTTCCAACCTGAGACTTCGTTCAATTCTCGCTCGATACCTCGCTTGAGCAAGATGCCTTATTTTACTAAAATCTAGGATTCTGATTGGAATAAAAGTTGAAGTTGCAATATGGGAGAATTATATATGATTATGTGATAAGTTTAAGGGTACATGCATTTTCTAGTATGTGATGAATTTTAAGAGAAAGTGACATGGCATGTACTTGAGAAACTTTCCTAAGTATAAGAAATGAACAACTAAGAATAAGATATATGAATAAGTTAGTCATGTCATGACGGGGACAGCAAGACGTAACGCCCGCATGACTCATGTGCTGACAGAGACGGCGATACGTAACGTATGTCGTATGATAAAAGTGTTATGTGTTATCACGGGAACGGCGATACGTAACGCCTGTGGAAGTGATATGATTAGCGGGGATGGCGATACTTAATGCCCACGATGCTACGTATGTTTCATGTCAAAACGGGGACAGTGATACGTAACACCCAGGAGATTGACGTGAGACTCATCATAACGGAGACGGCAATACATAATGCCCGAGTGATTGATGAGTTATATGTGATAGGAACGGCGATACATAATACCCATCAGGGATAAGAAATAAATAAGCTTTAAAAGAGTTATATGTGATGGGGACGACGATACGTAACACCCATTGGGAATAAGAAATAAATAAGTATTGAAAGGTGCAGATTTGTTAAGAGAAAGAGTATAAGTTATCATAAGAGTGCATACGTGTGTCGGTTAATGATAAGTCACATGAAACATGTTTTTGATCATGTTTAGTATCTTTTTTTAAAAAGATTAATGATGGCCTTGTCTATGCTTTATTAAGCTAATTATGTACTTAATGAGATTTCTAAGGAAATCTCACTTTTTTGTAGTTTTATATTTCTTTCTTGTATGTATAAATTATACACAGGATGTGATGGCCTACAAGGGGAAAGCCCCAATGCTGCAGGAGACTCAGGAGAGTCCTGAGGGACTGTTTAGTTATAGTCCTTATGTAGATTTCACTTTTGCGTCTTTGGGACTTTATATATATGATCGGCCAGTGGAGTTTTGGTACCACAGTGCACCCGCTTTTGCTAAGGAGGAGCAGCGTACAGGATGCTGCCTGACTTTGAATCGTTCCATGTCCATATGTGGAGTCTATTCGACACCACAGGGGCAATATCTTCAGCAAGACCGTTGTATTAGCTTGGATATGTTCCGTTATGGGAAGAAAATTTCCTAAGTTAAGAAGGAAGCCAATTGACCATAAGGCTAGTCTTTTGATATGTAATACTATTTTGTTAACTTTGATAACTCTTTTGGACATGTATATATAACAGTACAATGAATGAATGGAGAAAGTGGAAGTTGAATGATAAAATTTGCCATATGTGATCTTAGAAATTTTTATATTTAAAACCTAATCCGTTGCGAATTATATGGCACATACTAGTAAGTCAATATGTGCGCTTTAAGTTCTTGATACGTATGAGGGTGAGTAGCCTAGTGTTACTTATCTTGACCCCTTGACTTACGTTAAATCCCAGACATGAGTTAGGGGCGTCACAGAGTGGTATCAGAGCTATTATGTCTCTGTATAAAATTCACATTGTCCTAGGAGAAAAAGGATCACATGGCATAAGAATAAGTTTAAATCGTTACAAGATTGGAATTTGAGTGATATGGATGAATAAATTGTACTTTAGAAATATGGAGGTTTCTAAAGTAAATATAGCTCATGATAGAGTTTGGCATGTTTCAGGAAGATAAAAATGACAAGAGGTTGTCCAGTTTCGAAACGAGTAGAAACAGCAGCACCAAATCCTCCCTTGGTTACTCCTCCAAGGATGGAGGAGCAGATGGCACCAAACTCACATTTGGAAGGGGAACCTAGGGCACATAATCCACCTTTGGAAGGAAGACAAGAGGCCCAAAACCCCCCATTGGAAGGAGGCCAGGCAATAACCGAAGCTATTGGGCAAATGACTGAAGTGGTGAGAAATCAAATAGAGCATAGTCGTTATCGCCCGTAGGATGAGAATAAAGGAGAAACCCAAGGATGTCCGTATGAAAAATTTCTAGTTTACTGATACCCGCATTTTATAGGAATGGAAAGAGTATTAAAGGCTGATAAATGGATTATTGACCTGGAACGTATTTTCGAAGTTAGTGGTTATACTGAGATTCAAAAAGTGTAGTATGCAGGACATTTGCTACAAGGAGAGGCAGGATTATGGTGGGACACGAAGTGGAGGCTACTGAAGTTAGATTTAGGAGAAAATGTAGTACCCTTGTGGGAACGGTTCAAGAAAGAATTTGATGATCGATTCTTTCCGGAATTTGTGAAGCAGCAGAAAGCTCTAGAGTTTGCCACATTGGTACAAGGCAACATGACGGTGGAGCAATATGTAGCTCGGTTTATGGAATTGGCAAGGTTTGCTTCACACTTAGTAACCACTGAGAAGATGAGAGCATAGAAATTTCTAGAAGGATTGCAGCCACGAATTCGTATGCAAGTGGCGTGTCTATGAATGGAGAATTTTCAGGAGCTGGTGAATATAGCAGCCATAGCAGAAGCTGAACAGAGGAGTGTAATGGCGCAAACTCAAGTAACTGGACAAAGGAGATTTCCGTATTATGGGGGAAAAGATGCTGGGAGGAAACGAAATTTTAGACCTATGGATGGAGGAAAAGGAATAGCAGGTAATTCAAATGTACCGGTTCTATTTCCCATATGTGCTAAATGTGGGTGTTGACACAAGGGAAAATGTAGAGTGGATACTAGGGCTTGCTTCAGGTGCGGCCGACCAAGATATTTGATCAAGGGTTGTCCTCATAATGTCTCGCAAGGGGTAGCTCTATCAGGAGGAAAAACCAAAGCTCCCATGAAAGCTAAAGTTTATGCGATCACACCTAGAAAAGTGGACATGGAGGCTGATGAGACCATAGATGCTAATGTTATTATTGGTAACTTTCTAATTTTCCCTTTTTTAGTTAATGAATGGATTCTTTGGATTAGTAATAATAACCGTAGGATAACTTTCTTAGGTAAGGTTAAGTTGAAGCAATGCATGGTCTATGCTTTGTTCGATTCGGGAGCAACAAGATCTTTTATTTCATATGATTGTGTCTAAAGATGTGAATTAGAAGTGGAATCATTGGCCCAAAAATTTATAGTAGTCATGCCTGATGGGAAGATAGCAGGATGTCACCGAATTGTAAGTAATTGTTCCTTGGAAGTTGAGGGTTTTCAACTAGTCACTAATTTGATATTATTCCATTTAATAGAATTTGACCTAATTCTAGGTATGGACTGGCTAGCCAAGTATAATGTTAAACTTGATTGTCGAAAAAAGGAGATAGTTTTTGATTTACCAAGGAAGGAGAAGTTTTGTTACAAGGGGGAAATAATTGATTCTGTTTCCTCCATAGTAATTGCCAAGTGAATGAAGAAAAGTATTGAAGAAGAGGCAAAGATGTAAGTGATAATAATGTTAAATTCTTCATAAGTTGTTAAGAGTATCAAAGGAATTCCAGTTGTGGAAGACTTTCCTCAGGTCTTTTCTAATGATCTACCAGGATTACCTCCTGACCGAGAAACAGAGTTCGCTATCAAATTGGAACCAGCTACAGCTCCAATCCATAAGGCACCTTATAGGATGACACCGGTGGAATTAGAAGAGTTAAAGGCCTTGATTGAGGAACTTTTGAAGAAAGGATTTATCAGACCAAGTTCGTCCCCATGGGGAGCACCAATGTTATTCGTGAAGAAGAAAGATGGAACAATGCGGATGTGTATAGATTATCGAGATTTGAATAAGGTTACAATTAAGAATAAGTATCTGTTGCCACGGATAGATGATCTGTTGGATCGACTAAAAGGAGCTTCAGTATTCTCTAAAATAAACCATTGGTCTGGATATCATCAGTTGAAGATTAGGGAGCAAGATGTACCTAAGACAGCCTTTCAAACGAGATATGGGCATTTCGAATTTTTAGTTATGTCATTCGAATTGACAAATGCACCAACAGTATTCATGGATTTGATGAATTGAATATTTAAACCTTATTTGGATAATTTTGTTGTAGTTTTTATTGATGATATTTTGGTTTACTCCCAAACTGATGAGGATCATAAAGAGCATCTGAGAATTGTAATGGAGATCTTGCAGAAACATCAATTGTATGCCAAACTTAGTAACTGTGAGTTTTGGTTACGAGAAGTTAAATTTTTGGCTCACATGATCTCGAGTGAAGGAGTTTTTGTGGATCCAGCAAAAATAGAAGCAGTAATGGATTGGTAGCAACCAACTAATGCACACGAAGTACGAAGCTTTTTGGGGTTAGCTGGTTATTATAGAAGATTTGTGGAAGGATTTTCTAAACTTTCGGCACCTTTAATAGCACTGACTAGGAACAATGCTAAGTACGTTTGGAGTGAACATTGTGAGAAGAGTTTCCAAGAACTAAAAAGTAGATTGACTACAACACCAATTGTAGCTTTGCCAGAACCTCACAAACCCTATGTAATATATAGTGATGTCTCAAAAATGGGATTGGGGTGTATATTAATGCAAGAAGGAAGAGTAGTTGCGTATGCATCCCGACAGCTTAAGGATCATGAACAAAATTATTCCACTCACGATTTGGAGTTGGCAGCTATGGTATTTGTACTAAAGATCTGGAGACACTACTTATATGGAGAGAAATGTGAGATATTTACGGACCATAAAAGTCTCAAGTATCTTTTTAGTCAGAAAACTCTGAATATGAGGCAAAGAAGATGGATAGAGATTATAAGTGACTTTCAATGTGAAATAAAATATCATCCTGGAAAGGCTAATGTGGCAGCAGATGCTTTAAGCGGGAAAACTCAGATTGAAGAATTATCGGTGTTAGCGGCAATGCGAGAGATTCTTGTAGACAAGATATCACAAGAACTCAAGCTAATGGTGATTCAAGAAATTGTTCCTTTAATAGATGAGGAGATCAAGGACGGACAACGGAAGGATGTTAAGTTGGAAAAGATAAAACAGCAAATGCTAGAAGGAAAAGGGTCCTCACATTACATGATTTCAAGTGATGGGATGTTATACTTTGGGAAAAGGAAAATAGTTCCCGATAATTCAGATTTGAAAGAAAGATTAATGAAAGAAGCTCATGGTACACCATATACTGCTCATCTTGGAAGTACTACGATGTACCCGGATTTAAAAGAAAAGTTTTGGTGGGAAGGAATGAAGAAAAATATTGCAACCTTTGTAGCCAAATGCCTAGTGTGTCAGTTAGTGAAAGCTGAACACCAAAGACCAGGCGATAAGTTACAACCCCTACCAACACCTAAATGGAAATGGGAAGATATATCTATGGATTTTGTGGTAGGATTACCAAGAACGTCAGTAGGAAAAAATTCAATTTGGGTAATAGTTGATCGATTGACAAAGAGTGCCCACTTTTTGCCTATTTCAAACACGGATTCTATGAAAATATTGGCAAGAATCTACGTAAAAGAAGTAGTTCGTCTGTATGGAGTGCCCAAGACCATAGTGTCAGATAGAGATCCTAGATTTACATCTCAATTTTGGCAAAGTTTACAGAAGATGATGGGTACCAATCTAAATTTTAGTAGTACATATCATCCTCAAACGGATGGGCAAATAGAAAGAACCATTCAAACTTTAAAAGATATGTTGAGAACTTGTGTATTGGATTTTGGTAAAGATTAGGAGAGTTTGTTACCATTAATCGAATTTGCTTACAATAATAGTTTTCAAGCTACCATACAAATGGCGCCTTATGAAGCACTGTATAGAAGGAAATGCAGGTCTCCTATATATTGGGATGAAGTTGGTGAAAGCAGCATTTTAGGACCTGATTATTTACAAGAAATTAAGGAACAGATAACAAGGATTAGAAATCAGATAAAAATGACGTAAAGTAGACAAAAGAGTTATGCAGATAATCACAGAAGAGCCTTACATTTTATGGTGGGATTGGGTGTATTTGAAGATCTCGCCTATGAAGGGAGTTATGCGATTCGGTAAGAAAGGAAAGTTAAGTCCACGTTATATTGGACCTTATGAAGTCCTGGAAAAAGTAGGTCCAGTAGTGTACCGCCTAGCATTACCTGATAATCTGCAAAGAGTCCGTAATGTTTTTCATGTATCTTCCTTGAATAAGAGTTTAAGCAATGAATCAGTGGCGGTGATAGATCCAAGTTCTGTTAATTTACGTCCCAATTTAACCTATGAAGAGTGGCCAATGAGGATTGAAGATCAGAAAGAATAGACCCTTCGGAATCGCACAATACTATTAGTGAAAGTGCTCTGGAACAATCCTATTTTTCAGGAAACTACCTGGGAACGTGAGGATGTGATGCGATCTAATTATCCTCATTTGTTTGAAACTTAATTGTATTAATAAGTGTTTTACATTTGAACTTAGATGTATGTGCATAATGTTATTCGTATGATACTTGTGTTCTCTTTATGTCTATAGTCATTAATGTTTGGCCTTACTCGGGATTATGGCTCCAAAAAGAAATGCTCGAATGTCAGTCACTCCTGTAGATCAGTTAAAGAAAAGATCTGAAAGGATTAGAGAAAGATCTCGTAGGGAAAAACTGAAACAATGGAAAGCAGATAGATTAAGTCGGTTAGAAAAGAGTGAGAAACATATAACACATCATGGACATAGATGAAAAAGGTAACCCAGTATGTAGACGAGCTTTGCCAGGTGAAGAGAGGCAACCCACTCAAAAATGGCTAAAAGCAGAAAGGGAATTTTTGAAAAGAGAAGATAAAGGAAAATCCATCATATTGGAGTCATCTGATGTCGATGCCCCCGCTTGTGCTTGGGATCGTACGCAAACTGAGACGTCAGAGATGAGCATCACAGGGAAGTTTACCCCTCGTCTTATCATGCATATTTTGTTTTTCAAAAAAAAGTAGTGAATTGAGATTTTCGCAGTGGAAAAGGTCAATCATTTCAAACCATACATCACATGGCTCAACAAAATTAATATCCCAAAATACTTCATTACTATTAACATAAACATAATGATCATTCATAATTATTCATTCTTCCAAAACAACGGAAGCTCAAAATATAAACGATAAATACAAAAGTCGAGTAGACGACTCCCATTGCCCTCCCTTTCTAATCCAAGGACTCTTTCTTTACCTCCTTGAAATCAGGACCATAATGAACACGGTCCAAATCCAAGGTCGGTCCTACCTTACAACTCATCCCGAAAGATGACGCATACAGACGTCCCAAGTGGAGGGAATTATTTACACCAAGGACCAAACAACACCCTTTAGGCCGTAGGTCCGCCAAAATATAAGTAGCTAAGGGTAATGACTCCGCCGCCCATCGGCCTAGTAAGCCGAGAGTCACTGGCTCGGAAGTAATGGACTCAGTCGAGCCCTTGGGGGTCCGAGACGTCGTCCCTGGAATCATACTTGACTGGGTCATTATCACCTACAACTACTTCTATTGTTCCAAAAGAGGGGCGATAGTGGAGAGATAAAGAGGGGGTGAGATTTCGGGGGAAATCTCAGTAAGTAAATTTATATCTCAACAAAAACATTTCAAGCATATAGTTAAATGAATAACAAACAATTATCTATACATTATGCATTATGGGACTCATGACTATACTTATGCACATGTTGTTTCTTTTTTTCAATTTGTTTTCTTTATTTCTTTCATGTGTTTGCTTGTAACCTCATAAACAAAACATTTGAACTTCTTTTCAAAATTCATCTTTTCACAAATGCTTTTCATTTTCTCTTATCTTAGGCGCCACTTATCATATTATATCATATAGCTCAAAGGCCCATCTTTTTGTCATGACCTCTTATTGGATACCTCACGGTTCCCCTACGCACCGTGTGTTTCTGCTAGTTACCATAGCACCCGGCGACCATATCAGACCTAAGTAGCTACGTTTCACGCCCTTTTACGCTCTTCATCACTCTACGATTGATCACTCACTGAGCAACTACAAACTTTTCTGTATCAGTAAGGCAAAAGCCAACACCGTCCTGTATGCACCCACTAGCTTTAGGTGCAACCATTCTCTAGATACCTTTCGGAGCCATACATGGTCTGCCGATGATTCTTTGTCGACCCAGCGGCTTTCACTCGACTTTAGACACTCCTGAATGAACAAGGAGCTCCACTGGGGCACTACCCCGTCCCAACCTTTGGGGTTCTGATAAAACTTTAACCGTTTTCTTTTCTTTTTAAAAACATGTTTGACGTAAAACATGGTTTTCCATACTTCATGCATGAGACATAAGACTCATATCACTGAACATGTGGAACGTGAGACGAACACACGTGTATTCTACGTCAAGCTCTTTCACAATTTAAGCACCATATGATTTTACTTCTTTTCTACCTAAGAACACTTATTGGGCCTTACCCACATCTAGGGGTGCTCGGCCCCTTCCCTCTAGGGTTGGGCTGAGACCCTCCCTTAGTATTTCCTAGCATTTTCTTCTCATATTCTTCTCCAAACACTCCAATTTAGTTTCAATAAAATAATTATATATTTCTAACCCCAAAAACATGTCTTGGCCGAAACTCTAGGACCTTTAGATTATTATTTTAATCACTTCTCTTTTCATTAAGATAGCTCACTCAATTATTTAGATGAAAACCAGATATCATGCTAGTATATTCCTTTAGTTCTTTTACCTCTAATTTCTCCAAATATTCAAAATTTAACTATAACATAAAACAATAGTTGAAAACATAGCTCAACCCAAAATCCTTAAATCCGAAATACATATATGCACAAACCCAACCTTTTTCACCTCCAAGTAAAATTTTAACACGCATATATTACATCATCACCCATCATGTTGATCATACCACAATTTTCCTTTGTATCAAATATTTAAATCCTCAACATGATATAATTTTTAATCTAGCAAGATACTTAGACTTAAACATGGATTTTGCCACCAAATAACCAACATCAATAACATCATCCAATATCCTACTAATTAATCTAAGGTCATGCATGCATTTTCTCCATTCCACCTCATATTGAATAAATTAACTAAATCCACACATCATTTTATATTTTCAAGCTTAAAGAAATCATAAACTTAAACATGGGTTTATACCTAACTAAGCATGGCATTTTTTTACTAAGGAGTTTCATTTTAGCATACACAAGCAAGGATTCAAACAATACAACCAAATTCATTCAAAAGTATACTAAAATTGCTAAAGGCAATATAAAAATATACTTACAATACTCCTAGCTAGCTTAGATGAAATTTGAAATCATATTAAGCATCTCATTAGATTAATCTAAGAATATAACATTTTAAAAAAAAAACTCTACACAAGAATATGGATGTGGTGTGTGTTTTTCTCTAGGTTTCTATGCTTAAACTACTTAGAGATTCTACTTACCTCTTCAAAAGCAATTTCCTTTCCAAGAACACTTGCTCCTAGCTCCACTAGACTTAGAATACTTTGATTTAGGAGGTAGAAGAAAGTGAAACAATGGTGAGGGTGTGGAGAATTGCTTAAGGCTGAGAGGTGTGGGGTGGAAGGATAGGGGGGTGTGTGTGAGCAAGAAAGGAAAAGATCAAGGCAAATAGGCCACTCGACCATAGGGTTCCTCCATAGGTCTAGCCACTCATTTCCCTATGCTTTGGTGTGACATTTTGAAAGGTTGACTGACTCTCATCATAAGACCACTCTAAGATCAAATCTAGCCCATGCCTAGGTAGATTTTGTTTTCCACCCATTTTCCATCTATGGCCGGCGCCCTCCATGGGGTTTTTGGCTTCCATTTTCCCGCACATCACTCATTCATCTACTCACCATCATCTCATGTGTAAATCCAAGGGATTGGAAGATTATCCTTTTGGGGAAAAGGGCAAGTATGGTTCGGCTAGTCCCACTTTAGTTTCAACCGAAACCTCATTTCCCTTTCCCATGATTTCCTCTCTTCTCATGCATCTATCCATCAACTTGTCAAGTCACCACTCTTCCCTAAACTCTTACACATGTGTCCCATCTCTTCTCACACCAATTCAAGTGTCCTCTCAACTAGATTTGGAAATGCTCTAGAAAGTCTCCAAATGAGGCTAACGGCATGCTTCACCCGAACCCCTCTTGGTTTTGTTTTTCATTTTTCCTTTCCTCTCTCTCATGATACTACTCCTCACTTATCAATCATCTTGTCAACTCATTCTTACATGATCTACTTTTGATCATTGGTTTGGATTGTGAAAGATTACATAGAAAATTCCCCAAAGGGTTTCGGCTACAAGCCTCCACCGAATCCCTTCTTCTCTTCTCTTCCGCTTCTTATTTCAACTACAAGTGTCACTTATCTAGATATGGTGTATCCTAGAAAGACTAAAATAGAAAATATCTTTGTTCTTCCCAAGATATCCCAATGATGGAAAAATCTCATCATGAGATTTCACAATCTATCCTACAAGGTAACCCACTAGTCAACTCCCAACTACTAGCAATTTTTCACTTTTATCTACCAGTCTTGGATGACTCACTAGGGTTTCTCTAGAGGTGACATGTGTCTCTTGTATGAGCTTGATGGATCATGGGCCAATCTCATGGGCTTGTGGGCTTGTGGTTCCTCTCAATATTATTGTTATTAATCAAATCAATTAATTAATTAAAATAATAAGAAACGAAAATCTTGGGTCGTCACATCTGATAGGTCTGAAGATCAAAAACGTCGATGTGAGGACGGACCAGTCATAGAAGAAACAGAATCGAAAATATTGCGTAAATTGCAAGAGATTATCTTGAATATGTATTATGATCAGGATGTCGATATGATCTTTTACTATTTTCAAGATTCACTATCAAATGAGGAAAAAAATCCCTACCACTTCAGAAGAGTCTACTGCTGCAAACAATCGAGGTATTAATTCATTGAACCCTTACTTCATGTTTTAGCGATTTCGGGGATGAAATACTTCTTTTTAAAGGGGAGAGGATGTAATATCCTGAAATTTCTAAGTTGAAGTTTTATTTGAAATTCTTTTTAGAAGGATTATATATATTGGGTATATTTTCTAGGAAAATAGAGATGTAGACTTGAATGAGAATATTGAGTTTAGAATAAGTGAAATCATGTATTATAGAAAAAGAAAATCTTGTGGAGGAATTTTTGAGATTTTGATACCTAGATAAATTCATTTTAAACTTAGAAGGAGTTCAATTCTCAAAAATTAGGGTGTAAATGCAAGAGGAAGTGATTGAACCAAAGATCAAACACTTGGTGCTCATTCTTGGAATTTTTGAATATTTGAATATTTGGACTGTATCAATGACTTATAGTGGAAGCAAGTGGACAACTCTAGATTGAGCTTAAACAGAACTTGAGTTAGAGAATACGGATCCAAATTGGATTCTATCCTAACTAAACCAAGAAGGGCCTTTTAGAACTTGTTAAGTAGAGTCTTAAGGGGGTTAGTAAGTAACTAAATGGATTATAGGAAGGCTAAGGGCGTGGCTAACCAGATGAAGGCTGGAAAGGGTGATGCATGCATGGTTAGGTAAGATGCCACCTCATCCCTTATCCCATAAGCTTCCACCTCAACCCTTGATCAAATGGGCTGCAAAAATATCTCAAATACTAACTATTGGATGATCATTTTAGCTGGAAAGCCTAAGATTTTTTGGGAATTTAGTTTAATCATGAAAAAGATTTAGGAGGGACACCTTATCCCATGCAAACCAAAAGACTATGGCCTTTACCAAGTTGCCCCTCTTCTTTTCTTCATATGGGTCGACTACCAACCCTATAAATAGACATTTGAGAGTCTTCTAACTCTCTTTGGAATCATAGCACACAATCCCTTTGAAGGAAACCAAAGAAAACCCTCCTCAAGTTCCTTAACCTCCATATACATCCTAAGTGAGCTTAGTAAGTGTTTTTTAGGAGAAAACTTGCAAAAATTTGGTTTGATCATCTTCAACCAGATTTAGAGAGTTTGTAAGTTCATATTCTAACTTAAATTTAGTATGAAGATGGTTTATTTAAGTGGTTGGACTATACATATTAGTATTAAACCCTTATATTCTTGTTAAAGTGTTATATGGAATCTGAGTACTGTAATTTGTTTTGATAATGGAAATGTGTTAAATGAAGTTAGAAGAACCTAAAATCATGTTATAATAAGTAAAAAAATGGGTTTATAATAAGAACCTAAAATCATGTTATAATAAGAACCTAAAATCATAGTATTGTAAAAAATCATGTTGTAATAAGAACCTAAAATCATGTGAAAAGATTGCAAGTTTTGGATTGAAAAACCCCATGTTCTGTAATCTCGCTCAACCCTCGCTCGACCGAAGGATCAAGCGAAGAACAAATATCAACCTTCGCTTGACTCTCGCTAGGTGTTGGCTCGAGCGAAGTGCAACCCGAGACTTTACTCGATACTCGCTTGATGTCATGCTCGAGTGAGTTCTAACCTAGGACCTCGCTTGAATCTCACTCGATACTCGCTTGATGTCATGCTCGAGCGAGATACCCAGTTCGCTTGAATTTCGCTCGATACCCTGCTCGACTGAGTTCCAACCCTAGACTTTGATCGATGCTCGCTCGATACCTCGCTCGAGCGAGATGCCCTGTTCTGCTAAAATCCAGGATTCTGATTGGAATAAAAGTTGAAGTTGCAATATGGGAGAATTATATATGATTATGTGATAAGTTTAAAGGTACATGCATTTTCTAGTATGTGATGAATTTTAAGAGAAAGTGACATGGCATGTACTTGAGAAACTATCTTAAAAATAAGAAAGGAACAACTAAGAATAAGATATATAAATAAGTCAGTCACGTCGTGACGGGGACGGCGAAACGTAACGCCCGCATGACTCACGCGCCGACAGGGACGGCGATACGTAACGCCTGTCGTATGATAAGAGTGTTATGTGTTATCACAGGGACGGTGATACGTAACGCCCATGGAAGTAATATGATTAGCGAGGATGACGATATGTAATGCCCGCGATGCTACGTATGTTTCATGTCAAGACGGGGATGGCGATACGTAACGCCTGGAAGATTGACACGAGACTCACCATAACGGGGACGGCAATACGTAATGCTCGGGTGATTGATGAGTTATATGTGATGGGGACAGCGATACATATCGTCCATTAGGGATAAGAAATAAATAAGCTTTAAAAGAGTTATATGTGATGGGGATGGCGATACGTAACGCCCATCAGGAATAAGAAATAAATAAGTATTGAAAGGTGCAGTATTGTTAAGAGAAAGAGTATAAGTTATCATAAGAGTGCATACATGTGTCGGTTAATGATAAGTCACATGAAACATGTTTTTGATTATGTTTAGTATCTTTATCTAAAATGATTAATGATGGCCTTTTCTATGCTTTATTAAGCTAATTATGTACTTACTGAGATTTCTAAGGAAATCTCACTCTTTTGTGGTTTTATATTTCTTTCTTGTATGTATAAAATATACACAGGATGTGATGGCCTACAAAGGGAAAGCTCCAATGCTGTAGGTGACTCAAGAAAGTCCTGAGGGACTCTCTAGTTATAGTCTTTATGTAGATTTCACTTTTGCATCTTTGGGACTTTATATATACGATCAGCTAGTGGAGTTTTAGTACCACAGTGTGTAATAGCCCTAAAAATCTTCATCTTAATTTAATTAGTTAATTAAGGGTTAATACACAAGATTAGTGGCAATTGGTGAAAGAACAAAATAGGCTTTGAAGAGATGGGCTTAGGAATGAGACCTTTGGAGAATGGATCAAGTGAATGGGCCAAGAGAGCAATGGTGAGTCCAAAAGCCCATGGAATGAGCCCATGGCCCATCAAGCCCATAGTAGAGACACTTGTCAATTGAAGAAAAATCCTAGAAAATTATCCAAACACCTATAGGAAAATCTAAGTTGGTGGAGGTTGACTAGTAGTTGGATACATGCCATGTAGGATTGAGTGTAGGATCTAATGGAATGATTTTCCTACCATGGTATCTTGGAGGTACAAGACACCATCCCTTGACTTGCCAAGTGAGATCATGGTGTGTAGGGAAGTGACAAGTGGCATGAGGAGAAGCATGGATGAAAGGAACTAGGAGTTTTCGGTGGGAGGCAATCCGTGGGGTTCATTGGAGAATCTCATGGGGTATGGCCACCAACAAGTGATAGGACAAAGGGGAAGAGTGTGTAAGTGGATGAAGTACATGTGTAAGAGAGTATGGTGATGTGAAGAGAGGTATGGTGTGGGTGTAGGTGATTGAAATGACAAAAACTAGGAAGAAGAACAAAATGGATTTTCGGTGGAGCTAGCTTGGCCGGTCATGCCTTGCTCAAATTCCAAAAAGCATGGCTTTGGAATCACTTGGATGGACACATGAGAGGATAGGGGAATGGTGATTGAGTGAAAAACAAGAAAATGGATGCTAGAAGCACCAAGGAGCCGCCGGCCATAGGAAGGAAAAGGAGAAAGGGAAATCACCAAGGTATGGCCAAGATTTGATCTTGGAGTGGCCTAGAGTTGTCAATCACTCCATCTATCATTAGCCATACCTAAATATGATGAGAAGTGTACCAAAGACCCTAGGGAAGAGAGCTGGCCGTGTGACCCCTTAGGCAAACCCCTTAAGCTCATTTCACTTGGACACATGCAAACACTCTCATTTCGTCTCCACCTCTCGGCCAAACTCACTCTAGTCACTCCTACTTTTGCTTCTTCTCTTTTCACCACATAATTTGAAGAACCCTATAGTAGTGAAGCCAAAAAGCAAGAGTGTGGAGGTGATCAATTCATTGGAAAAGGTTAGTGACTAAATCCATACAAGTTTAGGAAGAACACACACACACATGTGACACTTTGTTGTGGTTAGAAGGAAATAGGGTTTCCTTTGAGTTTTATGTTCATGGCTAGACTAATGGGAGATTTTATATGTGTAATTTCAGATTTAAGCTAAAGTCTAATAGGAGTGTGGTAAGTATACTCCCACTTTTTCCTTAACAATTCTTATATATAGTGAAGTGATCATGATTGTTGGATTAATGGTTGCCATTGCCATGTTTGGATTGAATTGATTTTATTTGTTTGTGATATGGATATTATGGTGTAAATCTACATGATGAAACAAGCTTAGAATGTGAGTAGAAATGATGAATCAAGTGTTAGTTGCAAAAAGAAAGGAAAAAGCGTGATTATTTGATAAATGATGAAAATGATGCAAGAAGGATTTTAGTGTTAAATATTAAATTTTGGTGTTGCTAAGGTAAAGTTTACTTGAGGAAACTAGTGATGAAATTGATTTATTCAAAGAGCATATTGTGTTGAGAAAATGAAAATGGACATGAGAATAATCTATATGATTGATATGAATGGAAATGGTATACACTTGCATATGGAAGAAATGATCACTTGTGTATGATGTATAGAAATGTTTATTTGGAATTTTATAATGTTTAAGGTTGAGATTTGGAAGATTTAAAATTATATTGCTTTGTGGTGATTTTGTTTAAGTTGAGCTCATAGAAGAGACTATTAGAAAAGGAAGTTCGAATAGACTAAGGGGAGGAGTTCCCTAAGTTAGAAAGGTGAATGGAGGAAATAGAAATAACAAAGTTTGGATGTGAAAATAGTTACTTGGAGAAACACTAAGGTTTCGGTTACCCCTTGCTAAGGAGGGTACATGATTTAAATTGATACTTTAAAATTGATTGGAGGAAATTTGAAGTCAAATGATGAAGGAAAGCCCTAGAAACTCTCTAGGAGAATTCGGCCATGATGGGTTGGAGATGGGCCCAATACCCCACTTCAATCCTAGGCCCATTTTAAGTATAGAACCTGATGACTAAGTAGGAAAATTATGAAGTCATTCCCAAATGAGGGAGAAAAGAAAATGAAATGTGAATGCACTCGAGCTTGTCTCGGGTTCTTGCATGAAAATAAGTAAGCATGCATGTCCCATGCATAAGTCATGAAAAGAAGGTTTTTAAAGTCAAGCATGTTTTTAAGAAAAAGGAAAAGAAAAAGAAAAGATTGAATTTTTGAAAGAAAAGAAAAGAAATAAAGTTTTATAAGAACCCCAAAGGCTGGGACGGGGAAGTGCCCCAGTGGAACTCCCTGTCCACTCAGGAGTGATTAAAGTCGAGTGGAAGCCCCTGGGTCGACGAAGAACAGTCGGCGGACCGTGTATGGCTCCAAAAGGTGTCCGGAGCGCGGTAGCACCTAACGCTGGTGGGTGCCAAGGACGGATAAGGTGTAAGGACCTGCCGTTTTAAAGTTATATGACGCTCACTCTAAGGTGATGCGGTAACCAGCAGGGAACACGCGGTGCTAGGGGAACCGTGTTGTGTCTCATACATGTTAAGTGAAAAGTCATGACAAGAAGGGCTTTCGAGCCAAAAGAAAGATCTGTTCAAGATAAGTGGCGCCTAAGAAAGAATGAAAGATACGAAATGTTTTAAAGAAATGTTTTGAAAAGTAATGATGATATGATAAGAAGTTTGAAAGAAGAAGTCTGCATGAAAGTTTTATGAAAAGAAGTCTGAAAGAAGTATGTCTGTTTAAAAGTTTTCATGAGCATGTGCATGAGTCAGTCATTCATTGCATGTGCATCAGTTAAGAATGTTTTGTTCACTTATCTGTATATCTGATGTGTTCTGGTTTAAGTGCTAGTGTACTTGCTGAAATTTCTCCCGAAATCTCACCCCCCTTTTATTATCCTTACTATCGCTCCCTTGGGAACGATAGAAGTCATTGCAGGACATGATGGATCCTCGGATTACGACTCTCGAGAAGATGGGTCGGACCCTCATGGGCCCGACTAAGGCTGAGACTGCCGGGCCAGTGACCCTAGACCTGTTGGGTCAGTGGGCGGCAGAGTCGCTTCCTATGGCGACGTATTTTTTTGACGACCTACGCCCTACGGGGTGCTGTTTGGTGCTGGGAGTTGACGGGCTCCTCCACATGGGACGCCTGTTTACGTCATCCTCTGGGATGATGTGTGACGTAGGTCCAGGACTGAGTCTGGACAGCCTTCGTTATGGCCCGAACTTTAAGAAGATAAAAGAAGAACCCGCCTATTAGTATGGTTGGTGGAGGGAGGAGTGGATCAGCAGCACCTTTATTTTGTACGCACTGATGTATTCTGTGGAAAAATCTTCCCGCTGTTTTGGGAAGTACTTTTGTATAAAAACTGCTTACATTGGTGACTTTATTCTGATATATATATATATATGCATGTGACGTTTAATTTGGGTTTTATTTCGTTAACCATGTGATGTGCGACAAGCGTAACGTTTTGTCGTTTATTTATGGCTTGACCTTTTTCCGTTGCGATATATAAAAAAAAAATAAAAATAATACCTGTGTATGTAATAAAAAAATAAGGCTCTCACATGTAAAGATGAGGAATGACTTCCTTGTGACGTTCGTCCCCAACGTCGCAATTTGCGTACGAACCCAAGCGCAAGCTGGGGCGCCGACACAGTGCACCTGTTTTTGCTAAAGAGGAGCAGCGTATAGGATGCTGCCAGACTTTGGGATTGGATGTTCACTGTCCATATGTGCGGTCTATTTGACACCACAGGGGCAATATCTTCAGCAAGACCATTGTATTAGCTTGGATATGTTCCATTATGGGAGGGAATTTCCCAAAGTTAAGAAGGAACGCAAATGACCATAAGGATGGTCTTTTGATATGAAATAGTATTTTGTTAACTTTGATAACTCTTTTGGGGATGTATATATAACAGTACAATGTTATGTGAGTGAATGGAGAATGTGGAAGTTGAATGATAAAATTTGCCATATGTGATCTTAGAAGTTTTTATATATAAGACCTAATCCGTTGCGAATTATATGTCACATACTAGTAAGTCAATATGTGCGCTTTATGTTCTTGATATGTATAAGGGTGAGTAGCTTAGTGTTACTTATCCTGACCCCTTGACTTACATTAAATCACAGACGTGAGTTGGGAGCATCACACTTAGGTAGTGCAAAGATGTACCAAAGACTTGAAAATTAGTTCTGATTAAAAGGAATGAAGTGAGACATTCCCCCTTCACCAAAAAATGTTCCACATGCTGGTAAGAGAAGGCAAAACATAAAGACCTGCTAAGATTTACAATCCTTACTCATTTCAGAGTGGAAATGGAATGATATCTCCATGGACTATATAGTCGGGTTGCCTAGAACCCCAAGTTGAAAGCATGTGGGTGATCATTGATAGATTAACCAAAAGTGCTCATTTCTGCCTAGTTACTAACATGAATTTCCCTGGAAAGCTAACTCGATTGTAGCTAAATGAAATATTCAAACTGGATGACATACCTAGGAGTTAGGACTATACTGTCACATCGAGACGCAAGGTTTACTTTCCATTTCTAGAAAAGCTTACAAGCGACTATAGGTACGAAGTTAAGGTTCATGAACACATATCACCCACAGATGACTAGTTAGTCAGAGCTAACCACCCAAACACTAGAGGATATGTTGAAGGCTTGTACTTCAGGATTTAAAGGTGGGGAAATCATACACAATTTAATGAGTTAGTCTACAACCAAAGCCTCCTAACAATGTTTCCATGGTGAGCCTTGCATCTTAGTTTTTAGTGGTTAGTCACTCATTATTGAATCTTGTAATATATTCCTTGAGTAGCTTGTCTTCCTGCTATTTAAGAATCTATAAATAAGAGTTTGTCTTCTCTTTTTCCAATTGGATACGAATTGTGTGAGGTACTATTTACAAAGTTATTTAAAGGATATAATGATTCCTAGTCACAATTTTTTTAATCAGTTCCTCCCTAACACCTTTAGTATGATAGGTAAGGCATGACAACAATCTTGTCTAGGTATTTGTTAGGGAGTAGTACAACCATTACCTCTAATGTAAATGGAGGATTGGTGATGTGGAATAAGTGGTCCATTAAAGCAGTCATCCAAATTTTCCTTGCCATACTTCATACTTTATTTCTAAGCTTATAAGGTTTTCACGCACTAGCCTCAACAAAGTTGGTCATCTGGGTGTACAATTGCTCGCTTAAGTTCCCTTATTACCAAAGACTTCCTCATTAGCAGGCATGTGTAGGTGAATCCCCTCTCTTACTTTTCAGTTCTCCATGTCTTCTCTCAAATGCTTCTTCTATCGTTGAAAGGTCTCCAAAGATGGGTCATTAGTATGAACCATTGCTCCATGTCTGTAATTTGTTGTTCTTCCATTTTCTACGATGTTGATCAGATCGGGATGATTGTTAATTGTCATATATAGTGTTCATTATGTCCATTGGCATTCAGATTTTTTTGCTTCAAAGATCTATGATTATTGATTCTATAGGTGGCCCAAAAATTGTGGTGGGTAGCAGCAACATAAGTTGCTCATGAGATATATGCGTCACACTATTCAGCTTTTTTCTTCTGCCTTCTGGTAGATCTGTGCCTAGAGAGTCTGATGGTGGGGCGCGTGTCGTTTTGAGGACGCCAGATGATAGTAGATCGACATATTTTGGTGCTACGAATGGAAAGCTAAAGAAGAAGAAAATAAAAAGGCAACACGAAACGTAAAATAGGTCCTGCGAATGTGGAGGGTGGGCAAAATCGAAGCTCCAACCCCCCTCTGCCCAGTGAACGAAGAGGAATACCTGAGTGGTGGAGAGAGGCTTTTACTGCTGGAGAGAGTAAAAATCTTAAGTCTTGTTCACTTTCACAAAACTGTTTTATCTCATCTCATCTAATCTAATCATTACAACTTTACTAAATTTACATATAAAATAAAATATATAATTCAACTTTTTCAATTCTCAAAACAAAAATAATATTAAAAAATATAATTATAACAATATTTTATTCAATTTTATTTCAACTTTTCATCTCAACTTATTTTATTTTATCTCATCTCATATGCGAAAACGAACGAGGCCTTAGTCTTAGATTCATAGGCAGCCCCAATCTATTGATTATTTTCCAATACCAAATTCGTTATTACCTTTCATCTTAGTGTAACCTTGCAAAACAAACAAAACTTGTCGGGAGTATCGAGTTTGTCAAGACTTCGATCCTTAAATCAGGCTTGGTCTAGAGAGGGAAAACTCAATAACTTAAGGCGACCTTTGGATAGTGAGATAAGATAAGATGATTTTAAATGAAAGTCAAAAGTTAATAAAATATTATTATAATATATTTTTTCATATTATTATTTTAAGATTTGAAAAAATTAAATATTTTTTATATTTTATATGAGAATTTTGAAAAGTTATGATTAAATGAGATGAAAACATTTTTATATCCAAATGGAGTCTAGAGATGATAAAAATCCAAGTAGATCTCACACTATAGTGGAGCATTGATTGCTTGTTAGTTTATTTAATAGATCACTTAGATAAAAGAACAGCAAGAATGGTACTATGAGGGAAGCCCAAATGGGCTAGGCCTCTTTAGAGGGGGAAAGGTCGAGAGGTCCATGAGGTTGACCAAACCCGATTCAAGTAAGGCATGGTAACCTGGCTCAAGAGGAGAAACTGGGATAGCGATTGACAGTGTGAGAGGTCGAGGTTTGAGTAAGGAACCCAAACACTCGAATACTGGAGACTAGGGCACTAAATGTCCATCAGATACGGATTACGCCGAGCACCACGCCACATTAAATGCAAAACCAAGCAAGTCATGCCACATTAAATGCGAGCTGAGAATTATGGTCAGACAAGATCGAGAATTAGGAATTAATATAGCCCGGATTGGACAACTGGCGCCTAACCGAGCTCGACAGAGCGGCCTTAGGTGAACCTGCCCTAAGAGTGAAACAAATAACTCTCAAACACTCTCAAATACTTTCTACTACTATTCACTACTTTATTATTTCTTTTCACATATTTTTATTACTATTCATCTTTTTTTCATTACTTCCCAATATTTTATCATTATTTTTTACCTATTTTTTACTACTATTCACAAACACTCTCAAACACTCTTAATATCCAAACGTAACCTGACACTACTGATCAAACGAGCACAGGACAATCTCTATAGTCTCCACACCCTAGTTGAGCACAACCACTCCCATAAATAGCTCCTAGGTCATCAGATGAAAGGTTATGTTTCCTAATCTCTCACCCTCGTATTATCTTTCTTACCTTCACTCCCAATACTGAATTTGGCATCGGAGCGTTCTGTCCACAACGAAACCAGCATGAGCAAGGATACAACCTCACAGTACAATGCTGAGCACAACATGTCTGAGGAACGATGTCGGATGCACACCAAACTCTGGGAGCTCAGAGACAAATACGCCGTGATGGCCAAACTGATCGAGATGCCCCCCACAACGGGCTTGTTACGAGGCAGGTCGGGAACGCTATACAACTCCAATGTGATGGCTGTCCCTCTACCCCAAAATTTAAAGTTCCCTAGGTGGAGCTCTATGATGTGTTGAAGGATCCAACCGAACACATGGAGACGTTGAAGGCGCACATGAGTCTACACGACAACCCAAGTGAAGTAGGTTGTCGGGCCTTCCCACTAACCTTAAAGGGGGCAACCCAGACATCGTTTGGAACTATTCCCTCGAGAACTATCAACATCTTTGAAGGATTAGCTCGACTCCTCCTGACGCAGTTCATGGCCAGTTGAAAGAAAAGATGCCCAATAGTGTACTTCCTCACAGTTAAGCAAAGGGACTCAAAAAGCTTGAAGAAATACCTAGCCCGTTTCAATAAGGAACGTATGACTATTGACAAGCAAGATGAAAAGATCATGTTGGCAATATTCTTGGGCGACTTCTAGCCCCAGAGCCCATTCATGGCCAAGATCGCCCGAAAGACTCCAACAATGCTAAATGAATTCATTGACCGTGCTAACAGGTTTATCAACACCTAGGACAGACTTGAAGCTTTGACAACCCCAGGCTGAAGGGAAATCCAACAAGTAGACTAAAGAGTAGCAGACCCAGGAGAAGGCCCCAGTCGGGACGCTGGGAGGAGAAAACCCAAAGACAAGAAACAAAGGCGGGAACCACCATGAGCACACAGCCCACCTTGTCTCCATGACAGCCTAATAGTTGAAGGTGATTGTCAAATGAGTTTAAGATGAGAGCAAGAATGGAATGGATGGAAGTATCAGTATTATGAGTTCCACAAGTCCCGAGGACACAATACAGAAAGTTGCTACGCTCTAAAGAAAAGGCAAGAGGACGATAGATAGCACAACCGACGTAGGAGGAGCCGATCTAGATGCCCCCACAGGCGGGAACCCAGGTGTAACAACAACAAAAGTCTACCACCAATCGACCAGCCGTTCGGCAAGATCAGAACCATTACTGGGGGTATCACAAAAGAAGGGACGACTTCTTCCTCCCAATGGGGACATGCTCAAAAGGCCCACTATGAAGACGTGTACATGACCAGCAGGTGCCCACATGGGGGTAGCTCGGACCCTAAAAGCGTTGTAGATTATTTTCGATGACAGGGACGAGGAAAGAATCCTTCACTAGACCCGAGGCCTTAACTCATCCACGCGATGTCAACTCCCGTCGGGTGCATATTGGGAAACAAATTATATCCAAGTCCCTTTGGTAAGAATTTGTGAGGTGTTACGGCAAGAAGAAAGGATGGAGGGGAACAAAGAAAACTGAACACAAGAGGCGACATAAATCAAACGATCACTATAAATGTTATTTACATAAAGTTTTTACAAAACAAATATTTTAACTATCTGGAAGCTCAGAACAAGGGATAGGCAGGCTGCCATATCTTCTTGGCAAACCTTTTTGCAACTGGTTTGAAGGTCGAGCTCAGGCTCGGCTAGGAGTTTGGCCCTCAGCCTTCTCAAGCCCTTCTGATAGCCAAAGCCTTAAGCAGAATTGTGAATGACCAAAGCCTAAGATACCTGAGGTCCAAGCTCCCCAACTGCCTATTAGCATCCTCTAGAGTAGACCAAACACTTGTCAACTTAGCTTCTTGGGCAACCTGCACTTGCTCAAAATCCACCAACTCTGCTTCTCGAGCAGCCCGTTCTTGATTTGAGACTTCCAAAGCTTCCTCCCGAGCTAGAAGCTCTTGAGCTGAAGTAGCCAACTCTGCCCTTCGGGTGACCAGTTCCCTTTTGGCGTAAGCCCGATCATGTTCAACAGCAGAATGGGCCTCCGAGAGGTTTTCGCATCTCCTATTAGCAGCCGCGAAAGATATTCAAACCTTCTAAAGTTTTGCCTGTAAAGCAATATTGCTTTCCTCCATGCTGTCCTTTTCTATCTTCAACTCCTTGACAGTCTTTATCAACCCCTCGCATTTAAGCTTGGAGGCTTCGAGTTGGTCATCCATTTGCTTCAGCTTGAAGTAGCTAAATTTGCAAACCGTCCCGAGCTCTTGGTTATACTCGAGTTCTACCAACTCGGAACCAACTGCTTTAGCCAATTAATTTGCAACCTAGATCTGAAAGGGAGTTTGTCGACGCCCCCACTTGCGCTTGGGATTGTACGCAAACTGAGACGTCAGAGATGAGCATCACAGGGAAGTTCACCCCTCGTCGTATCATGTATATATATATTTTTTCTAAATAATAGCAGTGTATAAAGGTTTTCACAGCGAAAAAAGGTCAAACCTTTCTAAGCATACATCACATGGCACAATAAATCTAATATCCCAAAGTACTTCATTATTATAAATATAACACAACGATAATTCATAACTGTTCTTTCTTCCAAAACAACGGAAGCCCAAAATACTTATACAAAATAAGCATAAACAAACAAGTAATGACCCCCATAACCCTTTTATCTGGAAAGAAGCTCGTCCTTGACCTCCTTCATCTCAGGGTCAAACAGGAACTTGGTAAGGCCGACTCGCTCACCCTATAGAAGACACTTCCCTGCCTCCGAGACATGGACACGATCCATGATTAAGGACCCATCAATCCCTAGTGACAAACAACACCCTACACATTGGCAATCTACGGGCTCCTTTAGCATACTCTGTTGTATGTCCTTTACCAGTCGCTCATACAAAACGAGGGTCACTACATCAAAAGGGGGCGAAGTCACCAGACCATCAGGGGTCTGGGGAGTCTCCCCGATCTTCGCTATCTCTGTCCCCATCCAATCCTGCAACTACTTCTATCGTCCCTGATAAAGAACGATAGTGGGAATATAAAAGGGTGAGATTTCGAAAAATCTCAATAAGTACATAATCATTTCAACGAAAGCATATCAAGCATATAATCAAGCGAATAACAAATAACCTATACATCATGTATTATGAGACTCGTGACTTTACTGATGCACATGCTCATGCTCATGTCAGCTTTCATCACTTATTTTCTTTAACTTCTTTCATGTACTTACTTATTATTTCATGAGACAAAAATACGTGAACTTCTTTTCAAAATTCATCATTTCAAATACTTTTTATCTTTTTTTATCTTAGGTACCACTTATTTATCATATCATATCTTGAGCTCGAATGCTACCAGTCGAGAGAGGAACCACCAGATTCATGCTACGTCAATTACCTTGGATTCAGAAGCTGAATTGCTAGGTTTTGTCCTGGCTAGGCAGAATCCCCGTCAACCAACTTAGAATTCGAGATACGGAATGCCAAGACAGAATTCTCACCACCTTATTGGTGGTGATAATTTGGGAGGTAAAAAAAAAAAAAAGAGAGAGAAGAAGAAGAAAAAAGTAGTTCAAGAAATTTCCATCAAAGTAGATTTGTTGAGAATTTGTGGGGTATTATGAGGGAAACCCAATCGGGCCAAGCCTCTTTAGAGGGGGAGAGGTAAAGAGGCCCACGAGGTCGACCCAAATTCGGTTCGGGTGAGGCATGGTAACTCGGCTCTAGGGGAGAAACCAAGACAGCGTTGGGTTGCAGGGTTTGGGGAAGGAACCCAAATTCTCGAACAGTGTGAGCGGCAATTGACGCCGCATTAAATGTCGATCAAACTAGGATTATGCCGAGTACCATGCCACATTACATACTAAACTAGGAAAGTCATGCTGCAGTAAATGCGAACTAGAAACTACAATCACACAAGATCGGGAATTAGGGAATTAATATGGTTTGGATTGGATAGCTAACATTTGGCCAACTCCACAGAACGGGCCTAAACGAACCTGCCCTGTCGAGGCCCCCAACATATGCTTGAGATTTAACGTAAACTAAAGTGTCGAAAACAGGTAACACAAAACTACATACCCCTCGTTCATGTCAGAAATAAAATGCATGCACCTAGCTTATTAACAGTATGCAATAAATATCGCAATGGAATAAGATCAATTCTAAAAGGATAGGCGAAGTAAAATAAATTGTCAATCATCACATGGTAATACTAGTGCACTATCCCAAAAGCTTTCACAAAACAAATGCATCTCAAAGTATCAAAGTTATAAAATCCATAGCTCTCAAAACATGGTAAAACCCAAATCCTTCAATACCAAAATAAATATTGTCTTATAATCAAAAGGAACAAACACCCACGCTCTCTAAGAAGAGGGTTCCAACTTCACATCTTTATACCACAGTCCAAAAAGAAAGTAACCCATGCTCAGACTACGACCCTGCTGACAACGTATCCCTATCAATGAGGCATATACGTCATTGAGGGATAAGGATCCGTTAGGGCGCAAAACCAAACAACCACCTCGAGGTCGTAAGTCCTCTTGCGACACTAGCGTGTTCTATCTCACTTCCCCCAGCAGGTTGTCATACCAAAAAGGGGCACCTCCTCTAGACTATAAAAATGGAGTACTCCATTGGACCCTCAGGGCTCCTCAAGTTCTCCTGGGGAGTCAGTCTCATGCACACCTCCATCTGAACCTACAAGCACTTCTAGAATGATAGTTAAAATTATCGAAGTGAGATTTCGAAAAATTTCAGTAAGTACACAGATAACTTAACACAGGTATCATAAGCATATAAAGGTAAATGCTAACAAATGCATGAATCATGAACATGACACTTATGACTTGACTTATGTATCATGCATTTTCATAAAAGACTTTCATGCTTCTTTGATTTTCTTTGACACATATTCATAACTTCTCATAACGTTCATGTATTTCTTAGTTTTCATAGCATTTTGTATCATTCTTCTTAATCATATCATTCTTAGGCTCATAACCTTTCTTTTCATGACTTTTCTTATAACATGCTAAATACCACACAGCTCTCCTATGTATCATGTGCTCCCCGCTAATTACAAGCATCACTCTACGACTCCTTTAGTCAAGCTGACTACGTCATATTCATATTCTTATATGACAGTTCACTTATTTTGCCTTCACCATCCTTAGTACCCATTAGTTTTTGGTACGATCTTGCACCGGATTTCTTTCATAGAAAGCATTCGAAGCCCATCGACTGTTCTTAGTTGATCTAGGGGCTTCACTCGACTTTAGTCACTTCTGAGTGAATAGGGAGTTCCACTAAAGCATTTTTCCTCCTAGCCTTTGGAGTTCTTATAGAAAGATTCTTAACTCATTTCTTTTGAAAAACACAGTGATCCAAAGATATGAAACACGTGACTTAGATGGACTTGCATGCAAACTTTTTACTTTCTTATGCAAAGCATGTAGTTCATGAGACATATGAAGTATGTGTTTCCAAATCATATCTTTAACATGCTACAACAAGCAAACATAATTTCATTTCAAGAAAAGCATGTTCATTCAAGTTAAAAGAAAAATAAACAAATCAACCAAAATCCTAGAGGGATAAGGCCGAAACATACATGGGGTCTAGGACCCTATTTTTCCTTCTCTTTTCTTTTTACCTACTCATGCATTCCTTTAGAGGACATCAAAACAAATTAAGAAAACCATTATAAGGCCTTAGTCAAAACCCCAAGATGTCATTTGCTTTATTTTCTTCAACAACTCAACATAACAAGATCTAAACCTTAAATCATGCATTCACCCAAAACCATACACTAAGGTAATCAATAATTATAAATTCATAAACCATCTGAAGAATTAGGTAAAAGATCATAATACCAGCCAAGAACCAAAGCCTAATGTTTCCTTCAAAACTCGCCGTAGTCGAAACATATAAGCTCCCAAAGATTTAAATTTCTCTTTTTTTTTCATCAATCAGTCAACCATACCATGACCCAAACACCTTGGCTGAGAGCTACTAAGTCTCATTTCTCCCATGCTTTTTTCAAGTATTCACCATAATCCATCAAATACTCTTAGATTAAACCCTAAGAAAAAATCTTAACAAAACACTGAGAAAATATAGAAATAATCCAATGAGTAAACAAGGTAAAGTAATGCTAACAACCAACAAACAAGTTCATTAATTATATACAAATAATACCAAAGTTAAGTTAGGAGCATTTGATGGATTGGAGTTGATTTCTCACTTTTCCATTGATTCTCTTTTGATAATCTTA
This sequence comes from Platycarya longipes, assembly GCA_036559045.1. Classification (NCBI taxonomy): domain Eukaryota; kingdom Viridiplantae; phylum Streptophyta; class Magnoliopsida; order Fagales; family Juglandaceae; genus Platycarya; species Platycarya longipes. Next base: position 33,422,293 of record CM071798.1, on the reverse strand, counting down.
CTAAGTTGTGAAGCATGTTAACATTTTGATAATCTTTTTCGTAGTCTTGATTTGTTGTTGATCCAAGACACGATTAATGCTTGATTGTGTTACAAGATTCCATAATTTTTCATCTTATATTGCTAAAAACTTGTTCTGCAACTTAGTAGAGAATTTTGGATAAATACAAACTGAGCTTAAAATGATTTATTTTCCTATCATTATCTCTTTGAATGAGTGAATGATAGAGTAAAGAGAAATCTGAGAATATTCAACAACGATCCATAGATGGGTGAAACTTGAAACTTAGGTGTTTGCTAAACTGTCTCCTAGATCTTTAGATTATATTCTGCTTAATATTTCAGTTTGAAGTGTCTCTGAATTTAGCCATCTTTACTCTCAATTTTTATAAAATCTATATTTGCTGGAAATTCACCATCACACACACAAGCCCTACAATATTTCTTTTAATTCCAGTTGCTAATTACTCCCTCTTTCAAATAGAATTTCATGCTTACATAAATCACATTGTCCCTGTGGATTAATCTTGCAACTGATCTTTATATTACTTTGATAGCTTCTCCACTTGGAAGACAAATTTAGTAGCTAACCAAATTCTCCATTTTATCCTTCCATCCAATCCTAAAGAAAAAACCCTAAAAGGGCTTTCTTGACAATTCACCATACCTATGTTTCTTAGCATGCCACTTGGCATAAAGTTTGAGAATGTGTCATTTCCACTGTGGTTTTTCCACTCCTTTCCACCCATCTTACACGCCTACACACTTCCTCATTTTCCCAAAATTCTTCCAAAAATTTATTTTTCACTATCTCATGCAAGATGCTTCTTGGAAATACAAGGATTCTTGAACCCTAGCTAGCCATTTGTCCAAAGGGCTCAAAGAAAACCCTAGGCGCCGGATGCCCCATGGGCATCTTCTTAGGTCTTTTGGGCCTTTCCTCCACTCTTTGGGCCTAATTCATTTATACCTCAAAGAAGAAAAAGGTCTAGGTTTAAGAGTTTTCATCTTAACACTTAAGTTTCTCCAAAAAGGCTTCCGACTCTCTTCTCTTCTCTCTCTCTTTTTTAAGACTCTAAACATCTCAAGATAGAATGAATAACTATTCACCCCAAGCATGAACAAGGTCTTATAGAAAAATTCGGGATGTCACATCCCCACTCTGACACTCTTGACCAAATGATAGCTACGCAAGGTGCACAGGATAATCTCCACAGTCTCCACACCCCAGTGGAGCACACCCACTCCTATAAATAGCTTACAGGTCTTCAGATGAAAGATTACATTTTTTATCTCTCACCCTCGTATTATCTTTCTTACCTTCACTCTCAATACTGACTTTGGTATCGGAGTGGTCTCAGACACCGACCCCATCCTCCACCCATCATTCGTTTTGCAGAATCAAGCTATTTCGATCATTGCCGAGTAGCCGAGGCAGTAAAATACATCCCGAACAGACACCATATTTAAAGATCATTATCGGGGCATGTGTATGCCTTTGTGGCCTAAAATGAATGCCTATTTACTGCTTTCATTTACTGGTTGTGCTCCTTGCCCGTGTGGTACGATATCTTGGTCTCATTTCGTTAAATGGGATGTGTATGATACATCTTTGTATTAAATGTTTTTCGTCTCTATGTTTTATTGAAATAAAGGCACTAAATTGTAATGTATAAATTAAAATTTTTATGTGAAATCACTTTTGATCTATACTTTATATGCACTCTATTAATGTGATTGATTATATCACTTTTTTAAATATAAAATATTTATTTTAGTCAATCACATCAATAAAATATATAAAGAATATGCAAAAGTAAATATAGCTTAACTTTATATAAATACACCTTCCATGGCTTCCTGCCATCATAAATGCTTTAGCTTCATAGTCTTGATACGCTACTCGTAGCTCACTATCATCCCTTATACGCAGGGGTGTAATTAGAATTTGGTATTAAAAAAAAGGTGATTAATAAATTATTTTGTATGTGTGAGTATAAATAATATACAAATTTTTTTATGATTATATAAAAAATAATAATTATATGTTATAAAATTGTATACACAAAATACATACTATAAATCATCTTTTAAGATTTTTTTTTTTAAGATTTCCATAATTTACTAGAGACTATTACAAAAAGAAAAGAAAATGAAATTTATTAAGAATTTTTTCTTTAAATTAAACTCGACAACGATCTTTTATACAATACAGTCTATTTATTATCATCTCAAAAATTTTAGAAGTCTAAGTATTGGGGAGACGTTTCTTTCTTTGAAAAATTGGGGGGAGCAATGTTAATTACATAAATTTATTTTATATATTTATAGATTAAATTAATTAATTATTATTATTATTATTTATTTTTATTTTTATTTTTATTTTTGGAGGGCGATAGCCCCGTAAGTTACACTTAGTTCCGCCCCTGTCCACACGGGCCCACGGCACATCTCTTTGCGCTCTCTTTTATCGTTGATCCTAATTGTCACCATTCGGTCTCTCGCACTCTCTCTCAACGCCAAACCACCCGTAGCATTTGGACGGAGCCTCCCGTCCACCTGTGGGGAGTTGTGAGGTCACCTTCCGACCTGTCGAAGTCTAGCTTCAACTTCTGATATTGACCTTTGCAATCCATTCCCTTAACGACTTCGATATTTTGAGACTTTCAAGTGTTTATGAAACATGCACAAAACCTGGATACTAATATATGCTTTATCCGAAGTTCCAAATTACTGTAGGTCTGCTTGAATTTAGAGATGGGATAAGTTGAGATGAGTTTAGTTTTTTTTTAATATTATTATTATTTTAGAATTTAAAAAAAGTGTATTGAAATTTAAAAAATATGTATTAAAATTTAAAAAAGATGTATAAAAATTTATGTTTCATATAAAAAATTATAAAAATATAATAATAAAATAAAAATAAATTAAGATGAATTGAAATAAATTTTAAATACAAACGCAGCCGTAATCCTTTTTTTCATGAATTTGAACGAGAATCCCGTCTGAAAGTCAATAAGTCCGGCGCATCCGCTTGAAGAATATCCGTGTAACATGCTTAATCTAAAACGGACCAATCAAACTCGTAAGAAAAAGCTGCCAATAGGACTATTTAGGCCATGTTTGGAAAATTAACTTAGTTTAGATGAATGGAGTTATTTATAATTAACAGTAAATTGAGATTTGAGATGATGAAGTGAATTTTATAAAATTTATTTAAAAAAGTTTAGATGTATTTAAATATTAAGATTAATTTTGGTATATTTATATAAAATTAAAAAAATTGTGAGTATTGTATATAAAAAAGATTGAATTAAAAAAGATTGCCAACCTTACCGTAAACAAGTTTTGAAATAAAATAAATTTAGTAAAATGTTAGACTCAATTTAGTGAAATGTTAGATTCGGTTAAAAATTAAACTAATCTAAGTTTCAGACGGGCTTAGTCGTGCGGTCAACACTCAAAGCATGCTGGTCGCTGCTTGCTATTGGGGCCTTAGTTTTCAATGATTCTCTCCTCTCTGTTTTTCCCCTTTTATTTTTGGACTTCCATTCAGTGAATTCCAAGCGAGCGTCCCGCTGATTATAAAAGAAGACAAAGGGGAGAGTATTGTGGATAATGTGATACAGAGAAGTAGTAGAAGATACGAGTGAATCACTAGTAGAGACTGTCTTCTCTACTTCATGTATAATACTAGATATATATCGATTACTAGATATGATTAACTTGATCACAGCTAGATCTCCCGTCTTAACAATGTACCTTACGAACACTAACTGGTTCAGATTGTAGTACCGAAAAAGTGTAGGATTTCTGAGATTGAAACCAACCACGTTTTCTTGTTCTTCACCAAACAATGCTGCAAAGGAGCTGCATTGTCTTGATCTCTCTTCTCTGCTCATTTTCTCCACTTGGCAGAGCTGTGCTCAACCTCACTCTTCCCGGCCAGCATCCCAACCCCCAAGCTGTTGTCCAAGAAGTTCACAGGTAATATCTTCATAAACTTCACATTTCTGAGTCCTTTCGCTCTTCTTGATGGAAAATACCCAGTTTGTTAGCCTTCATTCACTTTCTTGGTTGCAGTGCGTTTTTGGGTTTTATTTGACCTTCTTTTCTTTCCCTAGATCTGGGTCATTATGCTGCTTTTGTTCAACTTTAGTCTTCAACTATGTTTCTCTCTTTGCAGGAAGGTAAATGCGTCTATGACAAGAAGGGAAATGCTACAAATCTCAGAGAAAGACCAGGACTACTCCTCATGCCTAACCGGGAACCCCATAGATGACTGCTGGAAATGTGACCCAGAATGGCCCAACAACCGCCAGAGACTAGCAGATTGCGGCATTGGGTTCGGACAGTCCGCTCTGGGCGGCAAAAACGGGGACTTCTATGTCGTCACCGACTCCTCAGACGATGATCCTGTCAATCCAAGGCCAGGCACACTTCGATATGCTGTGATTCAGGTTGAGCCTCTGTGGATCGTGTTCCCTAGCAACATGCTCATCAAGCTCTCTCAGGAACTTATCTTTAACAGCTATAAAACTCTCGATGGGCGTGGGGCTAATGTTCACATTGTGGGTGGCGGCTGCATTACTCTGCAGTACATCAGCAATGTCATTATTCACAACATACATATCCACCACTGTCATCCCTCAGGTAATTAAAAATATTCTCTCCATCAAATTTTTCCAGTGTGTATTTTGGCCGTTCTGTCTTGAAGATGATGAAAATATCAAAGTAAATCGGGACATGCACAAGGTTGTCGCTACAAGCCTACAAGGAAATTTTCATCTTTTTTATTCAGTTCAAGGTTCTAGACATTCTTGAAATTTTTAAATACTGTGAATTGTTCATATTTCAGAATTGGAGTGAGAAAATTTCCAACAACCTAAAGATGTATCATATATTAATTTTGTTTTGTAAGATGTTTTACCACCTATCAGTTTTTTTTTTTTTCCTTTTTTAATCTAGCCTTGGAAGAGAAACAATTGAACATCCAGTAGCATTTTTGTTTAGAGTTTTGTTCATTATTCCACACATCACACGTTATATATATATTTTTTTATTTTTTTATTTTTTTATTTGTATTTTCTTCTTACTCAATTTGTTGAGTTTTTTTACTCATCATTTTTATACCATATAGTTGTTAAGAAATAAAAAATAAAAAGATAAAAAATCACCTATAATATGTAGTATGTGAGATGCTGAGTCAAATGAGTATGTGATATAAGAATAATGAGTATTAAAACTCAATTAGTTTAATAAAAATAAAACCAAAAACAGAAAAATTTGTGATTTGAAATGATCACGAGTACAAAGCTCTTTTTGGTTACTGTAAAACCTGTGATTTGAGTATAATGGCATGAGAAAAGAAAAGTCAGTTGTGTTACTGATGACAACGACATCATGCCGCTATATTGTCAAAAGAAGTTTTGAATTCGTCAACAAAGTAATAATAGAAAAGGAGCTGTTATTGATTGCAGGTGAAACTAATGTGCGGTCGAGTCCGACCCACTTCGGTTGGCGCACGAAATCCGACGGCGATGGGATCAGCATCTTCGGGTCGAAGGACATATGGATAGACCATTGTTCTCTATCGCACTGCAAGGATGGCCTGATCGATGCAGTGATGGGGTCGACAGGAATAACAATATCGAACAACTATTTCTCGCATCACGACGAGGTGATGCTGCTGGGCCATAGCGACGACTACCTGCCGGACTCGGGAATGCAGGTCACCATTGCGTTCAATCACTTTGGGATGAAGTTGGTGCAGAGGATGCCCAGGTGCAGGCGCGGCTACATCCACGTTGTTAACAACGATTTCACGCAGTGGGAAATGTATGCCATCGGTGGTAGCGGTAACCCCACCATCAATAGCCAAGGCAACCGCTACACTGCTCCTTCCAATAACAATGCCAAGGAGGTACACTACCCTTTTGCTTTTGGGAATTTGATGATATGTCCATGAGTGATTAGTTTGTCCTGTCATTTTTATATATTTGATTTTTTTTTAAAAATTTTATTTAATGATTAAGAAAGTAATTTTTAATATATTAATATATTTTTTGTATTTTTTAAGTATATATAAAAAGAAAATGAGAAAAAATTAAGGTGTGAAATTTATGCTAACAGGGCAGAGTAGCACTCTTCTTTACTTTATGCCTATGTAAATATGCAAATCAGCAAATCTATATTAATTACTGATATGGGCTGATATTATATGTTAAATTGTAAACCATTTTACTTTTGTTATAACATACATCTATTATACGAAATTATAAAGCCTCAATTTGTAAATTCATTTTTAACACACTTAGTAATAAATGAGTTCAATATATAAAATATTTAATTAAATGAGTTGGATAGGTAACGAAGCGAGTGGAAACCGGGGAAGGGGAATGGAGGGGATGGAATTGGAGATCAGAAGGGGATATAATGGTAAACGGAGCATTCTTTGTGGCGTCGGGGGAGGGTGTGGAGGTCAAGTACGAGAAGGCTTATAGCGTGGAGCCAAAGTCCGCAGTACTCATCGACCAACTCATTATGCACGCCGGTGTCCTCGGGGTTGGTGGCAGGTTTGTCATCAATCTGCTTGTCCAATATTTCCTACTTTCCTCTTTCTTTCTTTTTTCACTTTTTCTTTTTTTCTTTTTTCCTTTTTTTTTTTTTCCTTTCCTTTTACTTTTGGTCTTTTTGTGTGCGCCCCTTCCTACTATTTTAATTGCCTCAGATAGTCCTTTTAGAACTTACAATTCATAGTTCAAAGCCAACATTGTATTTGTTTGTGAATTGGAAGGCTTTTTTGCAAACCTCGCCATTGCCCAGACATTGGGCGGTTGGCCCAAACTTCAGTTTTTGCTATACTGGATGTCTTGTTCACGTTTTCTCAACATATTTTATAAAACCAAATTTATAAGTTAATAATATAGTTTGATGCAATAGGTTGAATTATTGAATTATTTTTATTATAAAATAGATTTAATGTATTATGTAAATTAGTTATATTAATTTATGAGTTTATTTTTATAAAATCTTTTTACCAATGTAGCACTTATCTAAAAAGTATACAACAAAAATATTATTAATCAGATACGAAGTATTGATTGGTATGTTCTAAAATGATAAATTCAGAACGTTATTGATCGCTCTGATACAAAATCTCATATATGGATTATATATATATATATATATATATATATATATATATATACATACAAGCAGGGACAACAACTTGGGAAAGTGGACAACAGGAGGCAACGATGGTGGAATCGGTTTAGAGACAGAGCCAGATTACATGGATTATATGTCTGGAAGCAGCGTGTCACTAATGTCACCCCCTACCTCTACTCTTATATCCCTTGTGATTGCATTCTCATGCTTGTTATTTTATAAAACACCCTTGGTATTTATGTGATGATGGGAACTTAAGCCATCTTTGTTTTCTTAATTTATATCATTAAAAAACTACATGACACTTTTTTTTTTATACAAGAAAGACTGCATTTTATTTCAATAAATCGAGGTTATAACTGTGACCTGATAAAATTGGACAAGCCCATATTACAAGCTAAACTAACTCAACTAATTGAAGCATCTCTTTATACAAATTTCTTTATGACGAATATTATTTAAACCTCTATACTCTAAAGTGACAACACTATTAGAGACTTCTGTCTCAATTCGTCGGAGAGTATGAAACTCTGTAAAACAGAATATAAACCAAACTCCATCCACTATCGTCCTCTAAAAGAGGAGTTGGACAAACAACGGAATAGCCATTTCCTTATTAAAACTTAATACAAACTATAACACAAAATACAGACGAAACAAAACAGACAACAAAACACTGAACACTGGAACGGAAGAAAAACATGATTGTGGTGGCGCGAGGCTGGAGAAGTTCGGACGAGCTACCATGAGACCACCAAAGCTGCGAAGTCTGGGAAGGCCGTGTGTGGCAACAACAAAAGCCTCAATGCAGAGGCGCGTGGTCTCCATGCATGGAAGGCTATCTGTGTGTGCGCTGCACACACGACTCCATACGATGGATCCTTAAGCTGGTCGATAGATCGACGCTCGACGATCCCTCCGGTGATGCACATTGGTGTCGCCAGCCATCAGAAAGCCTCAAGCTTACGCCATGCTTAAAAAATAAAGACATCATCAAAACAAACGAAAACGAACCATCAAACGTCACCACCGATAGCAAGTAGCCGCTATCAGAAGGAGGGAGGGTGGGGTTAGCCGAGGCTCCCACCTCCCACGACGGAAAACTGGTGTTTGGAACTCAAGGGGCAGTGGTTTATTTTTTTCGAAAACGTCAGAGTGATATAAAGGGGGCATCAGTTTTAACTCTATATCTCTTTGGAGTATCCAAAACCTTTACAAATAACCCGATAAAATTAATACATGATGGAAAATGAGAAACTGATAACTCTTGGGTCATAAAAGAAAATTTGAAGGTCATGAAAAAATAACATGAGTAACAAGAAAATACAATATGAATTTAAGAAAATGGTTTGTACAATAATAAAATATTGCAAATTTCATACATTCTCTTTAATAATAAACTCCACTCATTTTTAAATAAAGTGTGTAGAGTTTACCCACTTTTAAACTATATTTAACATTATTTATAATTTTAGTAATACAAGGTAATCCATAACTGTTAATTGGCTGTTTTTGAGTTGCCAACTCCATATTCCTTTTATTAAATCTAATAATTAAACTAAAGCGTAGTCATGGAGTATGGACAAAAGATGATGTACTAAGCAATGTATTTGCTGGCAATCTTTAAATTCTAAAAGACATCTCTTTTGATTGGTGTGTACGTAGTGGACATTGAACTTTATATCCATTCAGTCTATAAATGAGTATATATATATATATATATATATATAATTATATATGCCAGTAACTTAAAAAATATAAGTGTTTTGATAGACTGGATAGGGGGTGATGTAATCCTGATCTGGTAGGTACAAGTACCCAGATTCAGCCTCTCAAGACATGGAGGAACTGCATTGGTGGTGTACTGCTTTTCTTTTCCTTTTTGTATGTATTTCACCATGACGTCTAGACTTTTGGATGACATTATCTTCTGCTTTTTTTTTTTATTTAATCTGAAGAATCTCATGGCGCATTAAGATTACAATCTGCTTGCAATTTTTTGCAGATGGGTTTTATAGCAAATGGAAACACATGACTTGGTTGGGTTTCTTTTTTAAACACAATTTGTTAGTTCCCATATTATTTTTAAAGAAAATATATATTTACAAGCCTATTTATTGAGGCACTCAGCGCCCTTATACTGATTTGAAAACTTTCGAAATAAAATATATTCAAATTAATTGGCAAAAAAATGGGCGGTATGCGAGTTTATATCAAGATCTAGCTTTGGAAATATTTTTGAAAGTCAAAAAATAGAATTAAAAGGGTCAGTCTGATACAAACATTGCTTGCAAGCTTGGTCAATAAAAGAGTTGAAGTTCGACTAGTCTGAAAGGAAGAGAATAGTATTTTAATTGATGAGTTTTGCTAATTTTCTAAAACATAAACTGCTGTGCTAACATATTATTTATAGTGTGATCCATTATAATATTTTTTTTTTAAATTAATAATTATTTAGCACGATAGATACGAAAAGCTTCCACATGAATATGATATATAAAGAAAAAGGCTTATAAATAAACTTTATCTCAAATATTGATTAATGTTGTATCAAGGGTCATCGAATGGTATCACAATTCCCATCACCGTCTCCATTTAATATTTATGTGACATAAATTAACCCAAATATTCACTATCCCATTTTAGTAACATAAAAAAATGAAAATTATTCCTATAAATCACAGTGTCCCTTTGTAACGCCCCAAATTTATATTTGGAATTTAACGTAAAGTGAAGTGTCAGGATAGGTAACACGTGGTTACATATCATTCATACTTATCATACATAACTTGCATGCGCCTAGCTTACTAATCATGCATAATGAATAATGCAGCAGAATAAAATTAATTTTCAAAAATGCAAAAAAATCTAACTTTGCACTTAAATCATATGATACGACATAACTAAAACCTGTAGATATATTTACAATAACATCAAGTGTCAGCTGTACATAAGTTAAAGATTCAAAATATATATACATAGATTCTCATATTTCCTTTATGCGTCATCACCAAATAGGCTCTTTCTTAACTTATTTCTAATGTATTGCCTTATATCCTTCATCATATGCTCAAAAATAGAAGAGGCATAACTATCAAAAGTGGGTCTACATAAGGAGAGAATTGGGTGGGCGCCTCAAGGCTCACCGGAATCTCTCGAGGAGTCCGATCCTCTTGGTGGGTCATACCTACCTACAATCAAATCTATCATTTTGAAAGGAATGATAAGAAATATTCAACGAATGAGATTTCCTTGAAATCTTAATAAATGCACAAGTAACATAATAAAGCAATAACAATATTCACAAATAACATATATACGAGCATGATATGCCCATAAGACCTATTAATCATGACTCATGCATGCCTTATGTATGACTTACATTTAAATTGTGCACTTTCTATAAGAAGACTTAGTGAGCATAGGTGCACACTTTTCATGTCGTAACGTATATTTTTTAGATTAGTCTTATTTCATATTTCTATTTTTATTCTTATATATCTTAATCTTAACCACGATGGAAAATCGAATCGCCTTCACCGTCAGGTGTCTTAGCATGATGGTAGTTACGTATCGCCTTCACCATCAATCATATCCATCATACGGGCATTACGTATCGCCGTCTCCACCATGACGTAAACATTCTTATTGTAGTGGGTATTACGCATCACCATCCCCACTAGTCATGTTAGTTATACAAGCGTTACGCATCACTATCCCCATTTTAACATGACTTCTTATCATTCGACAGACGTTATGTATCGCCGTCCTTGTCGACATAACTTTTCATAATCTTATTCTTTTTTTGCTCGTTCTTGTTTTTGTAAAACATTGTAACTTAACACGTAAAAATCTTGTGACGTACTTGGACCTGCATGTACTCTTAAACCTTTTCATACATGCTACATGTTTCATGGGACCCATGATATGCAAATTATGCACTCATATTCCAGATATAATTCTTACATTAAAATTCTTCTTTACTTAAATCATAGACATTTCAACCAAAGGAAAATATTGGAATTAAACTAATAGGATATCTCACTCAAGCAAAGTATCGAGCGAGTATCAAGCGTAGTTTCTGTCTGTGTCTCGCTCGAACCAAAAGTCGAGCGAGAGTTGAGCAAAGTCTCGAGTTAGATGCTTTTCCAACATAAAACAAGCCACTTTTCTATACCAACCCTATTCATAACTTACTAACATATACTTATAAATTCTTTTCTTTTCTTAGTCACACTCATTCCTTATTTGATATAATTCAAAAGTCATACATCAATTTCCTAACCTCCAAGCTAAGACATATGCATACCTATTTCCCTTCCATGATTTCAATTCGTTTTCTTTATTCAAGTCTTATCCTTCATAATCTTATTTGTCGATGCCCCCGTTTGCGCTTGGGATCGTACACAAACGGAGACGTCGGAGATGAGCATCACAAGGAAGTTCTCCCATCGTCGTATCATGTATATATATATATTTTTAAAAGCAGTGAATAAAAGTTTTTGCAGTGGAAAAATGTTAGATCTTTCTAAACATACATCACATGGCTCGAAGACTTTAATATCCCAAAGTACTTCACTACTATAATTATAAATACAATGATAATTCATAATTGTTTTTTCTTCCAAAACAACAGAGGCCCAAAATAACTTCATACACCTCTAGAGTCAGTATTACCAATGTATCTGGCTCCACAAAAGTGCGTTTCCCAAAATAGTGGGAAAACTCTCAAAATATAAACGAGAAGATACAAAAGTAGCGTAGGCGATTCCCATTGCCCTCCCTTTCTAATACAAGGGCTCTTTCTTTACCTCCTTGAAATCAGGGCCATAACGAAGACGGTCTAAATTCAAGCTAGGCCTTACGTCATAACTCATCCCAAATGATGACTCATACAGGCGTCCCAAGTGGAGGGACTCATCTATTCTTAGGACCAAGCAACACCCTGTAAGGCGTAGGTCTGTCAAAATGTACGTCGCTAGTGGCAATGACTCCGCTGCCCATTGGCCTAACAAGCCAAGAGTCACCGGCTTGATGATAGTGGACTTAGTCGGGCCCTTGGGGGTCCGAGGTTCCGTCCCGAGAATCATACTTGGTCGATCCATCATCACCTACAACTATTTCTATCGTCCCCAATAAGAAACGATAGTGGGAATATAAAAGGCTGAGATTTCGAGGGAAATCTCAGTAAGTACATTAATATTTCGACAAAAGCATTTCAAGCATACAGTTAAGCGAATAACAAACAATCATAGGTGCATCATGCATTATGGGACTCATGCCTTTACTTATGCACATGCTCATGCTCATGTTACTTTCTTCAACTTGTTTTTCTTTAACTTCTTTCATGTGTTTGCTTGTAAATTCATGTGACAAAATACTTGAAACATTTTTTCAAAAGTTCATCATTTTCAAATATTTTTCATCTTTTTTTTTTTTTTTTTTTTATCTTAGGCGCCACTTACTTATCATATCATATCTTAGGTTCGAAAGCCGTTCTTTTCGTCATGACTTCTTATTGGACACATCACGGCTCCCATATGCACCGCGTGTTCCTTGCTAGTTATCGTAGTACCCGACGACTGTATCAAACCTAAGTGGCTACGTTTCGCGCCCTTCGCGCTCTTCATCACTCGATGATTGATCACTCACCGAGCGACTACAAACTTATTCATATTATGGTAAGGCAAAAGCCAACACCGCTTTTGGGCACCCACCCACTAGCTTTAGGTGCTACCATGCTCCGGACACCTTTTGGAGCCATACATGGTCCGTCGACTGTTTTTCGTCAACCTAGGGGTTTTCACTCGATTTTATTCACTCCTGAGTGAACAGTGAATTCCACTGGGACACTACCCCGTCCCAACTTTTGGGATTCTTATAAAACTTTAATTCTTTTATTTTCTTTTCTTTTAAAAACATGGTTGACTCAAAACATGGTTTTCGTGCTTCATACATGAAACATGCAACTCATAAAACTTAACATGTGAAACGTGAGATGAACACACATGTACCAAGTGTCATACTCTTTCACAAGTCAAGCACCAAAGAATTATACTTCTTTTCCATCTAAAAGCACACAATGGGCCTTGCACACATTTAGGGGTGCTCGGCCCTCTCGCACTAGGGTTGGGCGGAGACCCTCCCCTAGTTGTTTCCTAATATTTTCTTTTCCTACCCTCCTCCAAACACTTTAATATAGCCTCAATAAAATAATCGAATATTTTTAACACCACAAAAATGTCTTAGCCAAAACTAAGGGTCCTTAAGTTTATTATTTTAATCACTTTTCTTTTCATCAAGATTACTCACTTAACCATTTATGTGAAAACCGAATATCATGCTATTAAATTCCTCTAATTGCCATACCTCTAATTTCTCCAAGTATTCAAGATTTAATCATAATGTAATATAATAGTTGAAAAGAAAGCTCAACCCAAAACCCTTTAAAATCGAAACACCTGTATGCACTAATCTAACCATCTTTCAACTCCAAGTTAAATTTTAACATGCATACATATCATCACCACTCATCATGGTAATCATGCTACATTCTTCCTTTGTATCAAAGTATCGAAATCCATAATACAATATAACCTTTAATCTAAAATGATACTTAAATCAAATATGAATTTGCCACCAAATGAGCAAAACATTTTCTTCAAGTAATCTAACCCACATCATCTAATATCCTACAAATTAACCTTAATCATGCATGCATTCCTTCAATCTATGCATCATGTTGATTTCTTTGAAATAAGTTGACTAAATTCACCCATCATTTTATACTCTCAAACTTAAAGAATCATAAATTGAAATATACATTCATACCTAGCTAAGCATGGCATTTTCACTAAGGAATTTCATTTTAGCATAAACAAATAAGGATTCAAACAATACAATCAAGTTCTCTCAAAAGTATACTAGAATTACCAAGGGCAAGATAAGAATATACTTACAATACTCCTAGTTGGCTTAGATGAAATCTGAAAATATACAAGTATTTCATTAGACCAACCTAAGAATATAGTATTTTTAAAGAGAAGATTTCTACACAAGAACATGGATTTTGATGATAAGTATTTCACTTATCTCTTCCAAGGCACTACCACACTAGACCACTTGCTTCTTCCTCCTCTAGACTTAAAGTATTTTGATGTTTAGGTGATAGAAGGAGATAGAACAAAATGAGAGTGGGAGAGAATTGCTCAATGCCGAGAGGTATATCTGTGTGGGTTTGTGAGAAAGTGAGACCAAGTGAGGAGAATGGGCATACACAAGACCATTCGGCCATGACCTTTTCTCCTAGGGTTCTAGGACACTCCACCATACCTATGATTAAAAGACACTTGATTGACAAGAGTGGTTGCTTGGAAAAAAAATAAATGTTGGAAGTGTGTGGAATGAGCAACCGGTTGGTGTTTTCCAATTGTGGTTGTCGAGATCCTCATGGGAGATGGACTAGAATGGTAAGGTCCTATCCCATCCTAAAGATATCCCTATGATCTAGCATCACATCATGGCCATTCCTTTGGAAGATCTTTATACTTTGATGTGAAAACTCTAGAGAACAACAAAGCTCAAAGCATATGGCTCCAAGCTTCCCCACTTGCCTCATCCGAAACTTTCATCCCTTTTGTCTCCCTCTCTTGTCACTTCAACTCTCTTACACATACATCACTCCATCTTCACATCACTAGTCATCCTTCTTACAAGATCTCCCTCATGTCATTCACCTATATTTGATGAGACTCCATGGAAAATCTCAATGGAAGAATCGGCTACCCTTCCCTGTTAGCTTCACCGAATCCTCCCTCTCCCTTCTCTTGTTTCATCTCTCTTCTCAATCATCTATCAGTCCACTTGTCACTCATTCTTACACTCTTATACATTGTACTTCACACTCTTACACAAGTCCCTCATGTCTCATCACCTAAGTTTTTGTCAAAACTCTTGCAAGACTCCAAATGAGGTCCACTACAATACACTACCCAAAACCTTCCTTTGGTTTCTTCTCTCATTTTTCCTTCATTCTCTCCAATGTTGCCACTTCTCACTTGTCAATAACCTTGTCAATTTACTCTTACAAGATCTACTTTTGGTCATTTGCTTAAGTTTGTTGAAGATTGTATGGGAAAACACACCAAAGAGGTTCGGCCATATGCCTCTACCAAAGCTCACTTTTCTCTTTTCTTCTATTTTCTATTTCAACTACATGTGTCACCTAT
Source organism: Platycarya longipes (assembly GCA_036559045.1). Lineage (NCBI taxonomy): Eukaryota > Viridiplantae > Streptophyta > Magnoliopsida > Fagales > Juglandaceae > Platycarya > Platycarya longipes. The sequence goes on along the minus strand of CM071798.1, from coordinate 33,406,896 downwards.
CTAGATATGGTATACTCCTAGGAAGACTAAAATAGAAAATCTCTTTGTACTTCCCAAGATATCCCAATGATGAGAAAATCTCATCATTAGATTTCACACTCCATCCTACAAGGCAATTCACTAGTTAACTCCCAACTATTAGCAATTTCTACTTTTTATCTACTAGTCTTGGATAACTCACTAAGGTTTCTCTAGAGATGACATGTGTTCCTTGTGTGGGCTTGGTGGATCATGGGTCAATTTCATAGGCTTGTGGGTTTGTTATTCCTCTCTTGGCCCACTAATTTAAGTTATGCTTTCAAGGCTTCAATTCTAAGCCCAAACCTTCATCCTTACTCTTCTAATTTACCAATATTATTATTAAAATAATTACTTAAATAAAATAGTAAGAAACGAAAATCTTGAGTCGTCACATTATTCATGACTAAATCCTTATTTCTACTAGAATCCACACCATATTTTAGTATTTAACAAAAATCAACATGACCATAGCTTAAGTAATCAAAACTTTCAACATTTCAACCTATACCATATTAAGGCCGAAACCCTCTGGCTTTGAATTTCAATTTCTTTTGTCCTTTAAACTTTACATATTTTTGTCTATTCTTTCCATCATAGATATCTAAGATAAGGTCTTGATTCTTAATAAAATTTCTCTCCATTGTCTTACAAGAATTCACAATACAAGCTTACCTATACTAAACTAACAATTACTTATCACTTTGTATTGGAAGAGAACATCTATGACTATAAAACTATCATCTAAGAAATTTAACATCAAAATTAAGATATTTGTACACTTACCAATTTCTCCAAAGCTTCTTACTAGAAGTTGTACTTGGTTTTGGCAATCTTCTCCTTTATATATCCAAGATATTATTGTTGAAGGTTTTATGAGAAGTTGGTGATTTAGGCAAGAGTTTAAGGACTTTTTTCTTTCTTAGTGTGCGGTGAGTTCTAATAGAGGAAAGGGTGAAGAACTCTCCCCCTTAGGGTGTTGTCCATATATATAGTGGGAAGGTGAAGAAGACATTCTCAAAGTCCAAGTGTTTCCTTTAGCCAATTGTCACATGTGAGGTCTTGAGATTTAGGTAATCATTTGCCTTTACTAATAGGCTTGGTGGGAAGCAGCTCATCCAATGGCTTAACTTTAGCCACCTATGAGAGATGCTAAATTATCAGATTTACCAAAATCTTATTACTCAGTAAAATAATCTAAGACCTAATGACTTGTGTGTAGTCGGTTCCTTGCACCTTTGGAGTGTTCCAAAAATCTTCTAGAGGTAAGTCCCATTTTCGCCACTTGTCTTCATGCATAATATGACACCTAAGTAGCTTAAGAATATTTTCAAGATCTGGTAAAGTCGGTGGCTATGAATCTCAATTGGTTTCCACATAAAACAAAGTCGATGCCTCTATTCTTCCATGTTCAGGTTTATTATGTTGATTTAAAACCCGATTTTTTCCTTGATCTCTTAAAACCCAAAATATAAAAGTTATAGATATCTCTTTTAAGGTTATATAGGAACTAGAATCACTTTATTTGGAGATCAGATGGAAGAGTTATGACTAATTTACCGAAAGACGTTGAAACTGCCTAAAACAAACCAATCCGATTTCACCATGTGATACTACTTGATTTCTTCTTCAATTTTCCTGTTATGAATTTCCTCGACTTTACAAATATAATAATATAATAAAAAAATTTCTTATAGTTTTTTTTTCTCTTTCTAATACTAAAAAAAATCCAAATAAACATATCAAATATATTTCTAAAAAATTCTCACAATTAAACAAAAAAATTTTCAAAAAAAATATAACCATTTTATTATAATAAAATTAATAAAAGAAATCAAATCGTCACACCCTTCAAATATTGTAGAGTTGTTAAGTGAAAATAAATAACATATGCAATTAAGTTAAAGTTATAAAGTGAACAATAATACATCTAATTAAATCAATAATTTTTGTTTAAATTTAATTTAGAAAATGAAAATAATGTATTTATTGAAGTTCTAAATTTTATTTAAAAGTTAGCAATCTTTTAGTTTTTGACACATGCAAGTTACTGTTCACAAAGATAGGTTCCTTAAACTTTTTATTCTTTAGCAATAAATGGTATAAAATGAATTCAAATGATTTTTCTACATGATCTTTTAAAAAATTAAAACATATATTGAAAGAAAATAAAAATTAAATGTTTTGTGTATTTATGTATCTTATATTATTATTTAGAAGCACCCTGTGACCATTCTACATATAGTCACCTCTGCTCGTAGCCACTAGAATTGGAAACATTTTGTGTGTCATTGTAGAGCTTGATGTGATTACAGCCTTTTTCTACAAGCAAATTAATACGCAGTGTAACAACAGGGTAGTAGAAAAGGAGCGGTAGGCACAACAATTAAGGAAATGATTTAGATCCCATTTAAATTCAGAATTGAGATGAGATGAATTTTAAAAATTGAATAAAATGTTATTATTATTATTTTAAGATTTAAAAAATTGAATTAAGATTTGAAAAAACTATATTAGAATTTAAAAAATTATGTTAAGATTTGTATTTTATATGAGATTTTGAAAAAATATAATGATGAGTTTGAGATAAGTTGATTAGCTCAATTTATCTTCAAATCCAAACAAGACCTTAGTCATAAAAACATCTTATAAATTTTTTTTATAAACTAGCGTAATTTGACATGGTACGTTAGATTATAAAATTATTTTTATTTTAAAATAATTATAAAGCTATTTTTATTATAAAATAAATCTAATATATCATTTCAAGTTATGTTACTTCAATTTATAAATTTAATTTTATGAAATCATTTTATAACAAGCCCTTTTTATTACTTTATGATCAAACAGCGATCAAAATAGCGCAAGCCAATCACAATAAGGAAAACAAAGTATAAGTGAGATAGAATTGTGGGAATGTAAGATCGGTTTTATGAATGGTACTAGGGCTCTTTTTGGAAGTGAGATAAGATGAAAATTTATAAATAATAGAAAAATTAAAATAATTTATGAATATTAATGAAATAGTTTTAGTTGAATATTTTTTAGATTTTGATAAAAAATAAAAGAGAAAAAGTTGAATAAAAAAATTTATAAAATTATAATATTATTATAAAATTATTTTATAACATTATTTTTGTTTATAAATTTAAAAAAATTGAATTGTATTTTATTTCTTATTTGAAAGTTTGAGAATGTTATAATAATTAGTTTACAAATTTTGTATTTAAATTATGTTAAGGAAGGAGATGGAATACAAAGAGATGAGAATTTTGAGATGGTATCTATTTCCAAACAAGTCCTAAAACGATTGTAATTTGTTTCTTCTACAGTATTACTGGATTTATAGGCAGTGGCTAAGCACCAAGTAAAGTACTTATTCTTTTGAATAATTTTTCAAACTTTTCTAATATTTGTCAACAAAACCTAGTGACGTTATTTAATTCCTTTTGTGCCGGGTACGGCCTATGATTTGGTTGATTTTAGGTTACTTACAATTAATTGGATTGTTGAGTTTTTACATTGATAAATTCTTCTGCTTTGTTTTGTCAATTAAACACCTTAAGTGGCGGTGTGTTGGGGATCTAGCCTACTAAATGCGTCAGTTAATAATCAATATTGAGGGAGTCGGTCTCAATTATATATTGATCTATAAAATGTAGAAATGATTAAGTCGATGATTAAGTCGGTCTCGAAGGGAATTAATCCATGATTAAGTCGATCGAAGTAAAATATGTAGATATTGATAGTGGTAAGCTAGCGGCAATACTAGTGGTAGTAGAAGAAGAAGATGGTAGCTAGGTAAGGTATGTTAGGAAAGTGGTGGAGGTAGGTAAGAACGAGAGGTTAAGAAAATGAAGAGAAAAAGAAGAAAAGTCTCTTTTATTTCACCCTTTAATTGGAGAAGGGGGAGATGGGGATGTGGGTGCTTGCTTGCAAATACTTCATTATATATGCTCGACTTGAATGAACACATATGACTAATGAACATAGCAACTCGAGCACAACTCGATTTTAGTTCATGTATACTTGATTAGAAATTGGTTTATTTAAAAATGAGATTTTCATAAATATTAATAGTAGTTCGATATTAAACGAACAAAATTCACATAAACGTGATTTGACTTGACTCGACTCAATGTAGACTCTTGAATATATAGCTCGAGTTTGACTCATATATACTCTATTCGAAATTATCAATTTATTTAATAAATGAGATATTCATAAATATTAATATTGGTGCAAATATTAAACAAGATAAACTCGTACAAACTTAACTCGACAAGGTTTAAACTCATAAATAGCTAGAACTCGGCTCTTATATAGTTGATTTGAAATAAATTTATTTAATAATATATTCATAAATACTAATATTAGTTTAAAATTAAACAAGTAAAACTCATAAAAATCCGATTTGACTCGACCCGACTTTGTTTAGACTCGTGAACAAAACTCGTATAAGGTCAGCAAGAGTATCAACTTATTAACCCCTTTGAGCTTATTTCGAAGCTCATAATATATGTTATACATATTCTATTTATTTGACGTTAGTTGTATTTTACAATATACTTAATTATATACTCTTTACTTAATGAGTTACCTTATTTAATATATTTATTATATTCCAAAGTGTGTATAGGATACTTTGTGCAATTCCTTTTTACAAGATATTTTATGTAATTAGTTATGAATATTTAGTTGTGTATTTTATTACAAGTTATACAATATATCACGATATTTTATGTCTGTAATACAATTTATTTTATAAGTTAGTTAATATTATACAATATAAGTACAGTAATGTTATATTTTAATTTTCTACTTGTTACATAGATTATAGCCTATTGATATGACAATATATGAAAGGGTGAATACATATTTATTTGCTTCTTTCCTTATGTGGGTGGTGGGGGGTTTCGAACCAGTTTTCCATTTGAAGAACTGAGCCATATTATGATATCAGATCATCAGACTTTTGACAACTAAATATTTACTTGAAACAATTATCAAATTAATTATAATTTGTGTAAATAATTTATATCACAATGGCATTTATTTTTTATTAAGGAATCATATGATTAAGTTTATACACAATATAGCTTTCATTATACTAGACAAATTATATATACACATAATGCAAGTCATAACTATTACTTATTATTGCATATTATATATTTGTATAGTGTAATACATGTACAATAACCTATATAATATATAATGTTTTCTCTCTCACTCACTCTCTCTCTCTCTCTCTATATATATATAAAATGGTTTAGCTTCTTACATTTATTTTATGTATTATGTTTTTAATTCATAACTTTGAGTTCATTTATTTTATAAAAAGTTATATCATAAAATGTTTTAATTAAAATTGTTTGATTGAGTAGTTAAATTATTAGGATTTTTCCTAAAATTCAAAATTTCTTTATTTCTTTTTACAAAAGATAAGAATCAAAAAATTAAAGAATAAATAAATAAATAAATTCAAGCTTGAGCTACTCAAACATGACTCATTCATTTTGTCAACCATACAACGGTGAATTGGTTTTCGAATGTTGTACATATCGCCTGTCACACTATGGACTGATCATGCCCGAAGTCATTACCTTAACCACAAGGTAAGGCTATATATGGTTGGTGTCGATTTGCCACCGAACCGACACCCCACTGACACCAAAAATGGCCTATTCTGCCGATTGCTATAGACCTCACAGTAGCAGTGCGACGTTGGCATTGGCATTGGTGTGGCGACAGGTGGTAGTTGGTGCTACTGATCAGCTCAAAATCTATCTTAAAAAATACGAATATTGAAAATCAAAATCAAAATCAAAATGTATTCATGTATTGAAGAGCATATATTCACAAATTCATAATGTATATCTACTAATCATAGATTGGTGGCTGGCGGTTGCACTGGCTGGTGGCTAGAGGCTAGCGAGTGGTGAAGGCTTGACGACTTGAACCCTAGAGGAAGAACAAAGAAGATCTCCCACTTGAAGGGGTTGGCGACTTGAAGTTTTGAACCCTAGGACGTGAGGAATAGAGGAAGACTTGAAGGGGTCGGCAACTTGAACCCTAGGGCTAGAGGATTGAACATTAAAGATCTGATTTTTGAAGAATGAAGGTTCGAGAACAATGGGGGGAAGGAGGGGGGGGTTCAACTTTGCTGATATAGAACGACGTTGTTTCATTTTAAATGAAACGATGTTGTTTATATATATATAAAGAAAGAGAGGCTATCGGTTGGCTTAGCGGCTCGGCATGGGCCTAAACCGTTATCGATGTTGGCTGACCCAAATCTTACATGTTTTGAATCACCTCCCGACCAATTCTCCGTTGACGGTAGCCAAATCCAACGTCGGAGCTTGATTTTCGACGGTTGTGGTCGGTTGCTCGACTTTTTGTACACCCCTACCACAAGGAAGGGGATGCCAAAGGCAAGGCTAAAGAGTGGAATGAAGTCGTAACAAGATAGCCGTATTAGAAGGAGACAATTCCATAAGCCAAATCGCACTAATGCAATTCATTTACCCTACTATCCTACGTAGCATTATTTTGGAAAGGAAGTGGAAGCAAGGTTTTTTTAGTTAGATTCAAGTTGAATTCATACAACATTAATGGTTAACGAGACGACTTCAAACAAGGATATAAAAATTTTATTTTAAGTTTGAGCGGATACCAAACCATTAAACATGCTAACTGACTCCAAATACCTATATTCAAATTTGGCCCGACACGGATTGTTTGAAGCCCAAGTATTATTAGAGAAAGATGTATGACATAGATGAGAGCTTTTCTCTAGTTTTTTAGAGAGAGGAAGACTTCCATCTTTTAACTTTTTATTCTGCCATCTGTTAACCTAAAATTTGATGGTTGATCTACGACCCCTTCCTCAATAAATGTCAATAGGCATTACCGTAATGCTATGACAATAATAATTACTCCACAAGCAGTTTGAAAAAGGTTATGGTTTTACAAGCCTGCAATATATATATATATATATATATGTATATATATTAATTTTCTTTATTTCTAATCCCTTAACACTGTTTTGCTCCCCTATTGAAAGGACATAAAAAGGAAATATAGCAGACAATTAGAAACAAGTATAGGGATAAAAATGGATAATGCAGGATGAACCACACAAGGTTTTACAGTTTTTGAAGGTTCTTTGTATTTACATTTGTTGTCATCTTAATCCATGTCCCACAGGGAACCTGAGTAGTCCTATGATTCTCTAGTATTAGAGTCTTCCTGATCCTTTATTTCGCTTTGATCATCTGAAAGTCCTAAGATCCAATCTGATAAGCGGGTTTCATATGGAGATATCCTTATCAATAGAGCCTTTGTCTCCACACAGATCTTTTACAGTAGTCATGCCACCTTGTTCTTTAAAGAAGAAATCTTGTTCAGCATTGTTTATTTTACGGTGAAAGTTTCCTGTAGAGAAAACGGGCATTCTTAGTGCAGATAGAACATATCACCGTTGACTACAAAATATCAGGAAGTTAAAAATATGTGTCTCACTTTCTGCTTGAGCCAATTGTGTTATCTTCCTTAAATGTGTCCTCCAGTAATTCTTGATCTCATTGTCAGTTCTTCCCGGCAAATTTCGGGCAATCTTCGACCACCTAAAAGGGTGAATGTGGTTAGAGAAATCCTTTTCGAACTCGGTTCTAACTTTCAAATTAACCAATGAACAGGAAAGAACCTAACTTGTTACCCCATAACTCATGAAGTTGATGAATGATCAGCTCTTCTTCAATGGTTAGTTGACCATGCTTAAGATCAGGACGGAGATAGTTCATCCATCGCAACCTGCAGCTTTTACCACTCCTTTGTAGACCTACATGCATATAAACAACTTCCCTATAATGAATGATATGTTTGTGTTTACTCATATTGATCTTACCTGATGCTCTGGCAATGGAATCCCACCTCCGTTCCCCCCTAAGGGCAACAAAGGTTGTGAGCCGCTCATCTTCTTCTTCAATCCAAGGCCCTTTGCGCAATCTCCCTCCTTGCATGGCTACTTGATAAGCCATTGTCGTTTGAAACATAAAAAGAGAAGTTTGGGGTGTTTTTATATGAAGAACAGGATGGCAAAAAGTGAAGGAAAAGAAGAAAAAAGAGAATGTGACCAGATAACATTACATAGCAATATTGGTGGACAACACTAGTTTGTGGCAACTCCACCATTGGCTTAAATATTCGTGTAGTCCTTAACGTCTTGATTAGGCCATGAATGAGTTTTGACACGATTTCATTGCCTTAGAATACATATAGTTCTAATTCTATCTCCCTTTTTGCATCACCTTTTTTTGGCTGTATTACTTTATACATGCAAAGGTTGTCCTTCACTTCTACTACAGCAGCTACTATTATTGGAACCCTATACATAGGTTTTTCCACTGCAAGTTATTAAATTCCAGGAGTATAAAATCCCTTGAACATAAAATAAATATAAAATCGACAAGATAGGGATAGTGATTATCATCCAGATCTTCTCTGGAGATTTCATTTGGGTGGAAATGATACAGACTCGAGCAAGACATTCTCTTTGACAAGAGGAGAGCCAGGCTTTGTCCACCCACTCATGTACTGAGCCTTGGGCCATGGAACATAGTTTAGCAACTCTCAATGCTACCCCTACTATTGCTGCTACAACTGTCTCATGATTCATCAGTTTGCAGAACGTGTTGAATCTTGAACTAAAAAATGGTTCCGTTTAAAATGAAGGTAGAATCGTACAGCTTTACCAAATGCCTAGCATAAAGGCTCTTTCTTATCCAAAATCTGACATTTTTAAGGATAAGTAGTCTATAAATTAACATGGAAAGCAGAGGATAATCCTAAAAAACTGATCAAAACCCTTTTCAAGGCTTTCACAATTATTGAAAAGATAATAGTGAGTCAGCAGTAATATCTTGCCATGTTTCAAACAAAACAAAAAATGTAGAAAACAGCACTCCCCCCACCCAAGTCGAAAGAAAAAACAGAGATAAAAGAAACTCAAACATCATGCAGTAATATTAGGACAAGTAGCATTATTCTTTGTTATTAGACACACTATGGATGGCACTGTTTATTGTAGCATGCGCTCATTTGAAAGTGTTTTAACAGGAAAGAAATGACCTTTATCAGGTAATGCAAAACTCCTAGGAAAAAGAACTGATGCCACAATAGGTTCCTCTGCAAAAGCAATTAACCACTATGCGGAACTCATCCTCTGCAAAAGGAAATTAAATACATCCTATAATGTGGCCATGTGTTGGCAGCATATGTAGCTAATCACATACATTACTAACAGTTTCAATTAAAAAAAGAAGAGGAGAGAGAAGAGTAAAAGGGGAATGCGGTTGAGACTCATTCCAAATAGTTTAAACTCGTAATTTCAACTTAAAACAAAGCTGGGTTCGTATCCATGAACTAAGATCTCCAGAGAAATTTTCCTGTTTCATACTTGCGTGTCAAACGCCTAAACACACATTGTAATTGTTCATCCAGCCAATTCTAACTAAAAGATTACGAATAAAGATCAAAACTATATAAATAAATCAGTTCAGATTCCTGACAATTTTCTGTACCTATACATGAATTTAAATTGGATTTACCAACAACCCATGTATGTGTCGAAACATAGAAATTGCATAAGCGATCATGAATTGTGCTCTAAAAAAGGAAGTGATTGTATCGATAAGCTCACCAATACCTACAGTTAAATATCAAAAAATAAACTAAATTTCTAAGACTCTTGTTCTGATGATACTGAGGATGGAAAAAAATAAACTCAGGCACCGAGTAATTTGATGGTGTAACTTGTTGGGGGACAATGCACTGTTGGGATAAACTAGTTATCAAATGCTAATTTGAAGTACCATAGCAGAAAGAAAAACAAAAGTAAAACCAACAATTATACAAATAACATCAAAATTTAAGTAGTTCAGCTCAATGAGCCATCCATTGGCAGGATCGGTTTAAATGAATTTACTATCAATAAAGGTGGAGATCAAGAAATTAATCACCCAATCATCTCAATTTCAAAATTCCAATACATTTAATGAATTCTCATGATTGCTCACTAGTGTACAGCTGCCTCAAAATAATGCCGAAAGTCAATACAAATGCATAACATGTTGTATTTATGATGAAACGACAATGATCCCTAAAACAGAGCATACACTCAAGCGGATGTCAAGCGTTGCTGGAGCAAATGTTAGGGCTGACGTCCTGCCTGATCTGACTGTTGTGTGGGCGTCGAGCGAATTCACGGATTAATATACTAGACCACCCTGTGAAGGAAATGATACTAGACATCAATATGCTTTGTCCTCTTATGATATATTTGATTTTTTGTCAAATATATTGCACTCTGGCTATTACAAAATACTCAAATCCCATCTTGATGTAGTGTTAAATCACTGATCAGACCTTTCAACCAAATGGCCCCCCTAACAGCCTCAACTGATTCCATATTCTTTGCTTTTGTAGTTTATAAAGCAAAAGTGGATTGAATCGTTACATTCCAACTAATAGCAAACCCACAAAAGTAAAACATACATTGTCAATTATTTTTTCTTATTTAAGCTCCCAGCATAATCAGAATCAACATAACTAACAACCCTGGAATTGAGATTAACATCTCTATAAAAAACTAAGCCAAAATTCGAAATCCCTCTCAAATACCTGACAATCCATTTCACAGCTGGTCAATGAGTCTTACCCAGATTAGCCATATACTTACTAACAACACTCACTGCCTGTGAAAAAATATGTGGACAAGTATAAATCATTGCATGACATAATACTGCCAAATGTATAGGAATAAGGGATACTAGCCATGAACTGTTCGTCCTCATCTATATAGAAAGATAGGGAAGCTGAAAGTTTAAAGTGTGTAGCAAGCAGTGTACTTACTCGTTTGGAATTAGACATCCGAAATCTCTCAATAACTTTTTCAATGTACTTTCCCTAGGACAATTACAACTTTCTAGTGTTTCTATCTTTATGGATGCTCATCCCCAAAATCTTCTTGGCAGCACCTAAAGCTTTCATCTCAACAAATTAACATCATATATGCCTTTAGCAACAATAAGCATATGATAACCATAAAGCAATAAATGAATGAAAGACCCATCAGATAACTGCCTGTATAACACAATTATCATAGTTTCTTCTCAAATAACCATGATTAATAATCATAAAAGAATCAAAATGTTTGTACTATTGCATTGGGGACTACTTCAAACCATATAATGGTTTCTTCAATTTGCACGCGTGATCTTCTTTGCCTTCAAGAATAAACTCCATTCGCTGATGCATGCAAATGATCTCATCAAGCTCAAAATTTAGGAACGTTGTTTTAATATTAAGTTGCTACATCTATAAGTTATACAATGCTATTAAAGCAAGTAATGTCCTAATAAACTATGTTTCACAATTGGAGAGAAAACATCATTGAAGTCAATGCTTTTTCTCTGATTGTAGCCCTTAGCAACCAAACGTGCTTTGTATCTTGCATCTGCAACACTCTGGATTCCCTATTTTCTTTTGAAGACCTATTTGCAACGAATAGTCTTCATCTTCTTCAACAACACAACCAAATCCCAGGTTTAGTTTTTGTGAAGAGACTCAATCTCCTCAATAATTGTAGCGTACCATTGTACAAATTCCTTACTCTTGACAACTTCTAAATATTTAGAAAGTTCCTGACCAACCATGTTCTCGACCTTAGTGAGAGCATACATCACCATATCTGAATGAGCGTATATGTGAGGTAGCCTAATTTGCCTCTTCTATCTACTAGTAGCTATTCTACAATTATGCTCACCCTATGCGCTATTATCTGAATTAGAATCATGCTCATCAATAATAGCATGATCTTGGGTGCCACCTGACACCCTTTTGGAAGTTTAAGTTTGCAACTCCACCTTATTGCCATTACCATGCTCTTCACCTATAGACATAGTAAATTTCTTTCTTGGGTTAATTATAAATCTAGATCCATACTAATTGATTGTCCATCAAATACTACATCCATGCTAATTATAAATCTAGATGACTTATGATCAGTACACCACAATCTAAAACCTTTCACCCCACTGGCATACCCAATGAATATACTCGTATTTGCCCTTGGCTCAAGTTTTCCCTTATAAATATGAAAGTAGGCAAGACAATAAAAAAATTTCAAATCTGAATAATTAGCAAGAGTACCAGAACTTACCTGATTTGAAGTTTTTAAACCAATATTGTGGCTAGAGAGCAGTTAACCAGATAACAAGTTATGTTGACTACTTTAGCTGAAAACTCCAAAGAAAAGCTGTAACATCCCGACCAAATATTTAGAATTTAAATATGAACCAATTTGATTTTTCGAATTATAATATTATTATCTAATTTCTTACTATTATTATTAGTATTATCGATTTTGTCAGATGTTATGATTAAATTCATATTTTGAATACAAATTGGTATAGATATTATTTTAATTTATTACTAATATTTTTAGTTTATTAATAATAATCTATGTGAATTAGTTTAAATATTTTGAAAACTTTCTATCACCTTTCACGTCTTTATCCCCAACATTCAGTATTATTATTATCTTTTTATAAACGCATGGTAAGCGTCGAAATCCTCCTCTTTCATATATATCTTATGATTATATTTATATTCTTCTTTTATCTTCTAAGAACAAAGTAGTTAGTGATTTTCATGAATCATGGAATATTGTTATTCCTTAAAACTCATCTTCTTTTCTAAAAATCCTCCTAAAATCACTCCACATTCTTTCTCTTCATGAATCATGAAAATGTACAATAATTTTCTTCTATTTTTTAGCAACCGATCTATTGGATAGATAGGCATCTGTTTTAAATTCAAGATTTAATTTGTTGTTCCGTTGCCTTCACCTAATCCACTCCTCCAAGCAGTTCACTTCATGCACGTCACTGAGTCACTCTCCCTTCCTCAATTGTCTCTAGGGTTCCAGCTTTATATATACTCTGATATCTCCAATGTACTGGTAAAACCCCAAGCCGTCACCCAGACCCCCACAGTCACCACCTCACATAAACCAACCATAGCCACAACCCACGGTAAGCGTTCGAGCCAAACCAGGTGGCTGAGAAAGTTCAGTCCAACGCCGAGACCCTTATGCACGACGAAAACTGCTCCTCCCTCAAAGAACCACCGTCGGTCAGCCTCTGAAGCACTATATAAGTCCTCTGTTCTTCCTCCACAAAAAGGAGTAGCCACGTTTTCCTTGGGTTGCACGACCACCCACGACCTCAGGCATCGTCGTCGGCAAAGGAAGATGCCGGAAAACAAGACTTTATGGTCGGACTGCAGTTGCTACGTTGCATGATGTCGCCATGCACCACGCCCGAAGACCACCAAAAGCATAAGTCCCTGTTTAACCATCTGGAAATAGAGCATGGTTGCCCAGCCATGCCGATCACCATATAGCACGTCGGAGCACCACCTCGCAGCACAGCGACGCCTACTAGACACCCTTCAGCGTTGAGAGATCACCATTCCCTAAGGGCTGGAAGCGTTGTAACCATCATGGACGGCAAGAGGTGAACGCAGCTCTGTTTTTCATCAACAAAACAGAGACCGTTCGGCCACTTCCCCGTCGCGCGTTCACGTGAGCCACGAAAAATGCCAAAAGAAGTTCCCCCGCGTCGCCAACCCCTGTCCAGTCACCGTCGACCCAGTCCAACTCCATCACGTATTTCTTTCATTCACGGTGCACTATGTTTTGCTAAGTAAGCCTTTGTCACCGAACTCATTCTTTAGTGTATTGAGCATTCTGCTATGAAGTGAAAACGGAAAAGAAGTTTTATATGGTAGTAGCTCTTTTCCTTCACATTTGCATTGGAGCCTTTTAGGCTGACCTTGTTCTTTCTGGGCTTTGATTAATATCAAAGCTGATTCCTTTACAGATTATGTTTCTAACTATGATTTTACTAGCTTTAGTTTTAAGTCGTAGCAGGGTATTTTAGACTTGAGTTTTTCTTTATTTTATATTTGACTAGACTTAGTTCCCGAGTGGCCTATTCATACTCAAATAGTTATGTTTGATTCGGAAAAGTTATGTTACGAACACTTTTCTGGGATGAATCTGAATATGTTATTTAAAATTTTAAATTCTTTATATGTATACTCTTAGTAGTAAACAACTAAGTAATATTAAACTATATTAATTATTATTAGTTTTACAATTTCAGTAATAAATAGTAAGTGTTTAATATCTTAACTTAAACATTTTAAGTCCACCGTATGGAAAGGGTTCTAGTGTTATTATTATAGATTTTAATATACCTATGTCATTTGGAAATTTTACATTTAAAATAAAGTAATATGTTGAGAATAGTTTTAACCATATCACTAATTAGTAGTAAATAATTATAATAAGTATAAGAATGTTAACTTATTCTAAGAATTTAGGTTTTCGCGACTCATTTTAGTATAATTGAATATAGTTCAAAGTATTTTTCTAAGTTTTAATATGTTATTAGTATTTAAATATTTAAAATATAAGTATCAGTGATTTCTATATTAAATATAATATTCATTTAAGTATTTTATACAAAAAGATTTTAATTAAATAGAAATATCCGACTTATTGAATACAGTTTTGATTGTGTTACTAAAGCATATTTTTAATGTAAAATATTTTGTAACTATTTTATTTTATGATATTAGTATTTAATGTCTTTTGTATGAAGTATAATGTGTATTATATTATTATTCTTCACGATATGTATTAATTCAGTAAAATAATTCAGCACGTTACTTTTAGAAATGTTAATGACTATTTTAATAACTTTATATAGGTATTATCGAACTATGAAAGAGAATTTAGGAAGCAGCGCTACGAGGTAAGTGAATTTGATCACAAAACTAGGATTCTCACATTAGTTTATATTATTAGTAAAGCTACTTCTTTGATAGCCCTTTTCAAATACCTCTCACATCATGCAAGCATGTCATTCAGCATAGCATATGATTATGTCATCAGCATCATGTTCAGACTCAGCGAATTATAGTTATTTATGAAATAGTATGTATTATGCATATCATGCCACATATGTCACATAAGTTGAGTTAAGTTTAAGTATAAGACTAAATCAGATCAGAAATCAATTAAACAGTCATCCAGTTAAATCAGTCAGTTAAAACAGTTCAGCTAGTTTCAGTTCAGTAAATCAGTTATTTCAGATGTCCATTCAGATGTATGGTGCCAATGCATATCAAATCAGGGTGGGTGTGCAAGCCACGGACCTAAGCGTGGTCCACCATAGTACGCTATAATACTATCAGCGGCTCCCCTTGCTGCAACGGGACGTGGGGTCGGTGCACAACCTTGCACATAGGGTTAAGTGTGTTAGCCAATCAGCTCAGTTAGATCAATTCAGTTAAATCAGATCATTTAATCAGTTCAGTTAGTCAGTTTAGGTCAGTTAAACCTATCAGTTAATTCAGACCAGTCACTTAAGTCAGTTAGTCAGTCAAGTTGGTCATGCATGGCATCAGCATTAACATGTACAATCATATTTCAGAATTCAGCATAAGTTTTATAAAAAAATATCCTATAGTACTATCTTACATTGTGGTGGATTTTCTTACTGAGTCATCAACTCATTTTAGTTATTTTCCTGTTTTTAAAACCACCCAGGTGAAGAAGATGACCAGTGCTAGCAGGCAGGCCAGAAGTAGATTGAGCAGTTATTGTATTTTCGGCATTTTCTAGAAATACATGTTTTTATGACACGAGTTTAATGTTAGTTAATGTTTTTCTTCAAAGACATTTTATTAGAACTCCATTTCTTTAATATAAACGTATTTTTTTTTCATTATAAAAAAAAAAACCAAAAATCTTGTGCCGAAATAAAAGTTTAGAAAATTTCGTGACACTCCTTAGCCTACGAGAAGGGGGTGTTACAAAAGCCGCATTAGAAAGCATATTACGGGTTCTCTCTAAGAGAGTCATGTTCATCCGTTCAGTTGCCACATTTTGCTATGGGTAGTCTAGCTGTGTGGTGACTAACAATACTTTGCTTTTTGCAGAAAATTCCATACCATTGTTAGTTCGAAGTCACTTTACCTTCTTGCACGTATGATTTTTAATTAAAACCTTCTATTGTTTAAAGTTAACAAATACATCTCTTTTCTACTTCAGAAAATAAATCCAAACCTTTTGTGAGTAATCATCAATAAATGTAAGCAAATACTAGGCTCTACTTTTCGATAGAAGAGAAGATGGACCCCAAAGATCAAAATGATTATAGTCCACAATACTTTATAGTCCTGGTGAACCCCTGTAGTATAGTGAACCTTGCATTATTTTTCAAACACACAATTTTTACAAAATTCAAGTTTTCCTATCTTCCGATCACACAACAAACTCTGTTACTTGAAATAGACATCCATTTTCACTCATGATCCAAATGCATGTGCCACATATGGGTTATATCTAAGTTTGGATTATCTGAAATAGACACTATAGTTGCATTTGTCATTGTACTGCCCTAAAAGAAATAAGGATCATCCGTCTTATCTCCTCCCGTTTTTACCATGTAACTCTTACTGACTTTAATGGCTCCACCTTCACTAGCGTATGAGAACCCAAAGAATCAAAAAGTTCTCAAAGAAATAAGATTTTTCTTCAAATTTGGAATGTGTCAAACGTTAGATAATATCCTAAATATCTTAATTCTTATTGAACCAATCCCAACCACCATTAACTAGCTCATAATTAGTGAACCAGTGTCTTGTAGGACACACATGAAAAGTACAAGCTGAGTCCATAACTCACTTGTCACCAAAGCGACTATTGGAGTAGGTAATTGCAAAGACAATATCTGAGCTGTTAGTGTGACAACCCAAGATTTCGAGTCCTTAATATTAAATTGAATTATATGGTAATAATAATAATAACAATAAAATGGATAAATCAAATCGATGAGGGAAGGCTTGGGCTTAGGAAGATTAACTTAGGAATGGTTAAGAGGCCCAAGGGCATACTAGGAAAGCCCCCAAAGGCCCATAGATAGAGCCCACAAGCCAACAAGCCCATGCCTTTAGACACATGCCAAGCTAGGAGAGAGTTTCAAGAAGTCTTCCAAGACTAGTAGTTAGAAAGATGGAAATTGCTAGTAGTTGAGACTTTGACTAGTAGTTTCTTGAAAGGAGAAGAAGTAAGGATCTAGGATGGGATTTCCTCATCATTGAAGAGCAAGTAGGCGTGTAGGGCTATATGGATTTTTCAAAGAAGTCTTCACTTGATCACATCAAGGTCAAGTCAAAGGAGGAGAAGAAGAAAGAGGAAAGAAAAGAAATAAAGGGGTGGGCGGTTTTGGAAAGATTGCCGTGCACCTTGTGGAGGATCCTAGGAGATCTTCTCAAGATCTAGGTGAATGGATCAAGTGTGATGAGTGACAAGTTGATGGACAATTGACAAATGGAAGTGAAAGGCATTGGGAAGAGGAAGAAGAAGAAAACAACCAAATGGGGGATACGGCTAAGGAAGAAGCCACGGGTTTCATTTGGGGATTTCTTGAGATTTTAGCAAATCCAAGCTCAAGGCTCTAGGAGATCTCACTTGAGAACAAGTACAAATGTAAGGTGAAGTGAGACAAGTGATGACTTGATTGATTGGAGGATAGGAGAAGGGAAATAAGGCATGCCTTGGACGATAGGTTTCGGTATGCAATGGGAGGGCATAACCGAACCCCTCCATGCTCTTCCTCCAAGAATTGGATCATGAGCTCATTGGGTGACATGTGAGGTGATGTGGGAGTGTGTGAGGAGTGATGTGAGGTGATGAGTGGGCTTAGAAACCCAAGGGGGGCGCCGGCCATCCAAGAAGAAAGGGGAAAGAAAACCCCACTCAAGTGTTGCCGAGATTAGGATCTAATCATGCCCTAGAGATGGAAGTCCAAATCACATCTTTCAACCCCTCAAGAGTCACACCATTGCATAGGGAATAGAGTGAAAAGGCTTAGGGAAAACCCCATGGCCGAATGGCCTCTTGCTCTCCCTTTCCATTTTGCACACACACACACCCCCCTCCACACTTGCACCTCTCGGCATTCTTCAAGTTCTCACCACTCTCATCTTTGCTTCACTTCTTTTTACCCCTAACACCAAAGAATATCAAGCCTTTTGGAGCTAGGATCAAGCAACCCTTGAAGGAGAATTTCTTAAAAGGAGGCAAGGCATTCCTTGATCTAATCCAAAGCTAAAAACACTCAAAGAGAGCACACACCACTTAACTTAGGATCTGAAACTTAGCAAATCTTTTTCTTTTTAATCTCAATACTATAACAAGTCTAATATAATATTTTATTTACATTTTCAGATTTCTAAAACTACTAAAAGAAAGTTGTAAGTGTGCCTTCATTTTACTCTTACATCTCTTGAATATAAATGGATGATCATGGTTGTTTGGTTGCTACTTGTATTGTTACATCATGGTGTGTTGATTTGATAGAGATTATTTGGCATGAAAAGATTGTGTAAATAAACTTAGTAATATATTATTTAGACTTGATAAAGTTTGGAACGGATGATTAAGTGAATAAGACATTAGAAATTGAAGAGTGGAGAGCATGATAGGGGAATAATCAAAGATGTAGTATTGTATGCATGATCACTAAGGTATGTTGTGATTGTGGAAAGGTTCTCCCTTTTAAGTTGATAAAGCTTGAGCATGTGGTGATTTGCTTGAAAGATTATATTCTTTAGGTTTAATTTTATATCACATTAAAGACTTGATTAACTCGGATAAATAAGCATGGAATATAAAAAGGCAACATGTGATGAGGTGGTAATGCACGTGTGTTTGGTGGAAATATCATGATGTTGAGGAAATGTTTTATTTTGTGATATCAAATCTATGGACATTCTTTTTGAGTTGATAGATCAAAAGTATAATACTTGAGTGTTATTATTAAGTCTAGATAGATGATGATTCAATTTAGATAGGATTGGTGCTATGGAATTTAGAAGGTTATATAAATTATTATATGAAGTTAAATATAAGAGATTAATTTGAAGAAAGAAAAACGAAATTGGCTAGTAGGGTGGAAGGTTCGGTTTCTACCTAAAGGAAAGAAAAAATCATTGGATTTAATTAGGAATCACAAAAAAAAGAAAAAAAAAAAGGGGATTAGATCTCGGCCCAAACCCTAAATGGAAGGGGCCGAATACCCTACCCTATATGCAAGCCCATCATGGGTGAAAGCATGTGGGGAGGGACTAGAAATCGAGGTCTTTGGTTAGTGAGCGGAAGCGTCTAAATGTGCACTCGAGTTCATCTCGGGTATTGGGTGTGAAACTGCATTATAGTTGCATAATCATGCATACGTCACGAAAACTCTACTTTGAGTCAAAATGTTTTTTTTTTAAAAAAGAAAAGAGAATGAGTTTAAAAGAACCCCAAAGGCTGGGATGAGGTAGCGTCCCAGTAAAACTCCATGTTCACTCAGGAGTGAGTAAAGTCGAGTGAAATCCCTGGGTCGACGAAGAACTGTCGGCAGACCATGTATGGCTCCCTTAGGGATTTTGGAGCGTGGTCGTACCTAAAGCTAGTAGGTGCATATGGGTGGTGTAGGTCTCGACCTCACCGGTAAAAGAATATGGATTAAAGTCACTCGGTGGACAAACAGTCACCGAGCGACGAATAGCGGATGTCGACGCCCCAACCCATGCTTGGGATCGCACGTGAATAGAAGCGTCGGGGACGAACAACACAAGGAAGTTCACCCCTCGTCGTAGCAATCATTTACGTGTTGTTTTTTTTTTTTTTAAAACGTCAAGTAAAGATTATTGCAGCGGAATAAAAAGGCCAAGCCTTCTATAACATACATCACATGGTTAGACTACGGATCCCAAACAAAATATTAAACATAGCCAGGATTTAATTATTACATAACTTGTCCAAGAAACCAAAATAGTGCTTTCCACATGCGGGAAGACTTTACCAAGATCAATAATACAGGGCATCAAAATACAGTACGGGTCTTAACATTGCCCACATGTTCATCCGACGGGTTCCTTCTTCACTTTCTTAAGGTTCGGGCCCCAGCGAAGCCGATCCAAATCCAGGCTAAGCCTTATCTCACATATCGCCCTAGAAGGCATCCCAAAAATACGCCCTAAGTGAAGGGACTCGTCCATCCCTAGTATTAAACAACACCCCGAAGGGTATAGACCAACATAACTGTACATAGTCACCTTCAGTGACTCCACCTCCCACTGACCCGGGGGGTCAAGAGTCACTGGCCCCCTAAGGGGGGCCTCAATCGGACCCTCGAGGGTCCGAAGCGTCATCACCGGGGTCGTACCCTTCTGATCCATCCTCACCTACAAGTACTTCTATCGTTCCCAAGAGGGGAGGATAGTAGGGATATAAAGAGTGGGGTGAGATTTCGGGAGAAATCTCAGTAAGTACATCTATACTTTAACAGAAACATTTTAGGCATATAGTCAAGTGAATAACAAACAAAATTCCTTACATATGGAATAACATGGGACTTAAACCTAGACTGATGCACATGCTGGTGACGAAAATTCATCTTTCTTTTCTTATTCTCAATTTCCAAAACATACTTGTTCAAAACGCATAGCAAAGCTTCTTTAATGCATATTCTTTTGAAAACACTTGTTCGAAAACTTTTCGTCTTTTCTTATCTTAGGCGCCACTTATTATATCATATCATATATGGCCCGAAAGCTCTTTTTCTTTTCGTCATGACTTCTTATTTTGGACACCTCACGGTTCCCCTATGCACCGTGTGTTCCCCGCTAGTTACCGTCACACCCGACGACCAAGTCGACCTAGGTGAATACGTTTCGCGCCCTTTCGCGCTATTCGTCGCTCGGGGATTTCTCTCCGAGTGACTACAAACTTATCAGATGGCGAGGCCGAGGCCAACACCGCTTATAGGGCACCCACTAGCATTAGGTGCAACCACGCTCCGGATACCTATTTGGAGCCATACATGGTCCGCCGACTGTTCTTCGTCGACCTTGGGGTTTTCACTCAATTTAAACACTCCTGAGTGAACAGAGAGTTCCACTGGGACATTTCCCCGTCCCAGCCTTTGGGGTTCTTCCAAAACTTTAATTTATTTTTTTCGAAAACATACTTTACTAATAACATAGGTTTTCCTGCTTATGCATGGGACATGAAACTTTTGACTTTGTGAATGCAATAACTCGAGGCGAACCCAAGTACACACATTTGGTCATATTTCCTTCGAATCCTTATTCTATAAACTCATACTTATGTGAAAATATCTAAACAAAAGCATTAGGGAGAAGTGGGGTGCTCGGCATTCACCCCTAGAGTTTGGGCCGAGACCCTACTTTGTTTCCCATTGATGTTCTCTTCTTCCATTGATCTCCCTAACACCATCTAGCCTTAAATCAAAATTTTAAAACAATTTCCTAGCCTTCATAGGTTCAAACCCGAAACCTATATGGCCCTCAAGCTTTGTATTTTCTTCTCTTAGCTTTTCCACTAAGGTTCTACTTGAATACTCTAGGTGAAACCGAACCCATACATGTCATTCTCCCAATATACATACTTCTACTTCTCCAAAATATCCAAACATGATTATCAAGTAAATAAGGAATTAAACTTCAAGATTTTCTCTTTAAGAACTCCTCCAAAAATATAACTCCACAAGCATGCATTTTTATAATCATCAAGCAATAATAACATCAACAATTTCCAAAATCGATACGACTATTTTCCATCGATACTTCATACATTTTTCATCCTAGCATGGCATTTCTATATGCACAATATTTACAAAGATGCTTCTCCAAATATCATATATGCATATATCCTACATTCACCAACACTCAACTAACCCAATATCTTCATGCTTACATACTTTTTCTCATCAAACCATCAAGATCATCATCATCTCAAAATTCTTTAACCAA
This sequence comes from Platycarya longipes, assembly GCA_036559045.1. NCBI lineage: Eukaryota > Viridiplantae > Streptophyta > Magnoliopsida > Fagales > Juglandaceae > Platycarya > Platycarya longipes. The sequence continues at coordinate 33,384,912 of CM071798.1, read as the reverse complement.
TAAAATTATAGGTTCTACACATGGATTCTAACCAAGATAACATTTCTACTCTCAAATTTTCATCATGGCATTTCTATGCAAGTAACCCAACAATACGAGCATGTTCAAACATATACACACATTCAAGCACATTCACTTTAAAATATACAGAAATTTCCTAAGGCAAAGTAAGGATATACTTACCAGTCTTCCTAGCTAGCTTATATAACTTCTGAAAATAAAAGAAATACTTAGTTAGATCATGCTAAAATTTTATCATTTCCAAAAGAAAGGTTTCCCTTTTTGAAAGGTATGAACATAAGGTTCTCCTTCATGCTTCTAGGTTTCATTTCAAAATAACTAGGTTACTTACCTCTTCTAGGTTTCTTCTTCTTCCACAAACACTATCTTCTTCTCCTTCTTAGCTTAGAGTGTTTAGATGTTTAAGTGGTTAAAAGAAGTAAAACAAGGTGGAGAGAAATGGGAGAGTGCCGTGGGATGCAAAAATGGGAGATGTGTGTGTGTGTATCCGAAATGTGCAAGCCAAAAGGTGAGGGAACTAGGCCATTCGGCCAAGGCATCTTTGCTAGCTCCTAGGCCACTCATTCCCCTATGTTTGAGTGACTTGTGATGGGCTTGAGAGACCCTTGAGTGACTCCCATCACTTGGTCACCTCAACCTTAATCTAACCTATCCTAGGTTTGGAGATTTGCTCCCCTTCTCCTTTCCTCATGGCCCGCCACACATCCTAAGGTTCCAACCCCTTTCCATCACCTCACATCCTCTCTTGTCTCCCCAACAATCCCCTCACATGTCCTTCAAATGGATTTGAGAATCCATTTTTGGGAAAACACCCAAAGGGGGTTTCGGATTCCCCATCCCCATCCGAATCCTCTCCTCATCTCACTCTCCTTTCTATTTTTGTCACATGCTTCTTCCATCAACCAATCACCCCACACCTCACACAAGCTTGTCATGTCACTCTTACACAAATCCTCATCTAGATTTGGTGGCAAAAGCAAGTCAAACAAAGGGGGAGGGGATTCGGCTAAGGCATGTCTGAAACCCTCATCCCTTTCCTTCCACTTTTTGTTCCATCATCTCCCATCTCATGTCACTTCCTCTTACACACCATGTCTCATCCAATCTTACACCAATCCTACACAATCCCTTCATGTCCTTTCCATCTAGATTTGGAAAAGTTTTAGGTGAGAAAACCCTAAGGCCATTCGGCCAAGCTCCCCACCGAAACCCTTTCCCTCTCTTCTCATCTCCAAATCTTCTCAAGTCCTTTTTTTTTACATCATTTTGCTAGATATGGTAGGATCCTATGTTGACTTATTTAGAAAAATCCTACACCTCACACACTTATCTAGGTAGGAAAAGATGGAAGATTCCACTTATGTCTTTTCCTTTCTTCCTTCAACAAAACAACTAGTCAACTAGCTCACCTACTAGCATTTCCTTCTCTCAACTACTAGTCTTGACTCAAATTACTAAACTCTTCCTAGCTTGACATGTGTCACCAAGCTTAGGCTTGAGTTGACTAATGGGCTTCTGTTCATGGACCTATGGGTTTGTCTCTCCCCCACTTAGGCCCAAGCTCATGCCATGGCCCTAAGGCCCTCAAACTCCCAAGTCCATCTCCTAAAGCACTAGTCACCAATTTGCCTAAATCACTAAGCCATATAAGTATATTTAAATAAAATACTATAAATTTTGGGGTCGTCATAGCGGAAACGCGTAACGTAGCGGCTTGGGTTGATACGGTCGCCGGGCGGTACGGTAACTAGCGGGGAACACACGATGCTTAGGGGAACCGTGAGGTGTCCAAATATGAAAAGTCATGACAAGAGGGGCTCTCGAGCCAACACAAAACATAACAGTATATAGAAAGTGGCGCCTAATATAAAAGACATAAAAGATATAAACAGAAGAAGAGTTGGTTTTACGAATTGTGACGGAAATGACGTTTTTCCAAAATGTGAATATACGAACAGAAACAAAATGACAATTGGATTTTTAAAGAAGGTTTGCATGAGCATGCGCATGAGTCAAGTGTCGTCTGCATATGCATATGGATGTTTATGGTTCATTTATTTATATGCTTGAGATGTTTTTAGTTGAAATGTTCGTCTACTTACTGAGATTTCTCCCGAAATCTCACCCATTTTACTTCCTTACTATCGTTCCATATTTGGGACGATAAAAGTGGTTGCAGGTGATGGATCCGACGACGAGCCTGACGTTAGGGACGAGTCCCCAGATCGCTAGTGATCTGGTGACTATCCCGCCTTTTGATGTGGTGACCCCAGAGGTATACGCCCAGTTTATAGCCGATATGAGGCACACAATTGTGGTCGAGGTGGCGGGCCACCAGCATATAGGAAACCGCCAGTGTACAGGCTATTGCCTGACTATAGGTATAGATGGATCCTTGTTTCTGGATCGCGTTTATACTTCGCCCGAGTTGGGACCCGGCCTTCTACGTGTTGGAAGAATGGATCTAGGGCGATTTTTGTATGGTCCAGGAGTGAAGGAGGTGAAGGATGAGCCTCAGACTTGATGACGGGCGTTGGGGGTTATCATTAGTAGATGTTTATCTTTTGGTTATCTATTTTGGTCCTTGTTGTTTTGGAGAAATGCTTTTATTCAGAACTCGAAACAATGCATATATGGTTGACTAAGTATTAATGATGGGTTGTATAGTTTTAAGAAAATATATATATATATACATGACTATATATCTATGTAATTCCATGTGACTCGTGGCGAAAATTCCTAATTTTTGCCTAACCTAGTATGGCTCGACTTTAACCGCTACGAAAGAATATAAAAATTTTAAATCCGTATATTTAAGCGAACGCATAACTCAATAAGAACATATGAACGAAGGGTAGATGTCCCTGCAATGTTTATCCTCGACGCCTCAGTTTGCGTCCGATCCTAAGTGTGAGCGGGGGCGTCGACAGCGGTGGTATCAGAGCAAAAGCTTTTGTCTCTGGGTAAAAACCACAAGTCCTAGGGGGAAGAATCACATGGTACTCAGCTAGGCAATGGTCTTAAAGGTGGACTTAAGTCTTAGGATAACTCACAAGAAGGATTTTGCACATTTCAGGACTAATATTATGGCTGGAGGAAAAAGATGTGCTCCGACCCCAAGGGCCCCAATACCGCCTATAGGGAACTTTTAAAGTCCCGACCCTGCTAACGAGGGAGAAGCACCGTTTATAACTCCTCCAAAGGCTGTAGCAAGGGATACTCCAATGGACGGTGGACAGGCGATAGCAGAAGCCATCCGCTAGATGACGGAGTTAATTAAAAATCAAATGGAGCAGAGCCGTGGTCCTCAGAACACTGGGGGAGGGACATCAGGATGTTCTTATGAAAAGTTCTTAGTCTACCGATATCCAAGTTTTATGGGGACGAAAGGGGCCATGAAGGCAGATCGATGGATAATGGACCTAGAACGAACTTTTGAGATCAGCGGATGTACAGAAGTCCAGAAAGTAAAGTATGTTGGCCATCTACTACAGGGAGAGGCCAGGTTATGATGGGATACAAAAAGGAAGCTCCTGAAGCAAGAACTTGGGGAAAACGTGACTCCCACTTGCAAGAGATTAAAACAAGAGTTTGATAATCGCTTCTTCCCAGAATCGGTAAAACAGTGAAAAGCGATGGAGTTCGTCGCTTTGATGCAAGGAAACTCGACGGTGGAACAGTACGCCGCACGATTTATGGAACTATCTCGCTTCGCCCCACACTTGATCTCAACTTAAAAGATGCGAGCCCAGAAGTTCCAAGATGGATTGCAGCCGAGGATCCACAATCAAGTAGCTTGTTTGAGAATAGATAACTTGCAAGAACTGGTGAATGTGGCTGCCATTGCAGAAGCGGAGCAAAAGAGTTTGATCAACTAGGCTCAGATGAATAAGAAACAAAATTTTCCCCATTCATCAAGTAGGGATGCATGCAAGAAAAGGAATTTTCATTCAATGGATAAAGGAAAGGGAAAAATAAGTAGCTAGGGAGCGCCAAACGCAACACCCCCATGCCGAACCTGCGGGAAGCCGCATAAAGAGGAGTGTCGAGTGTCAACGGGAGCTTGTTTCTGGTGCGGTCAAGTAGGACATTTGATGCGGGAGTGCCCTCAGATGGCTACAAGTGGAACTCCCACACTCGGAGGAAAGCGAAAACTCCTACCAAGGCAAAGGTGTATGCAATTACACCTGGTGAAGTAGATGTGGAAGACAAGGAAGCCATTAACGCAGGCATCATCACTGGTACTAATATTTAATTCTGCTTTACTTTAATTGAGTTAAAGATCTCTAAGAATTGATGATAGGAAAAATTTTATAGGTGAAATTGTTTTGAGGCGTAATGTGGTGTATGCTTTGTTTGACTCTGGAGCCACGAAGTCTTTTATTTCTTATGATTGTGTGACCCGATGTGAGCTAGACAAGAAATTGTTACCTCAGAAAGTAGTGGTATCACTTCCCGACGGGACGATGGTTGGATGCCACCGAGTAGTGAAGGACTGTCCTTTAGAAATCGCGGGCTTGCGACTGAACGCCGACCTGATAGTATTTCATCTGTTACGATTCAACGTGATATTGGGTATGGATTGGCTCTTTGAGCATTATGCCAAGATTGATTGTTGTAAGAAAGAAATTATCTTCGATATACCTGCTGAAGAGAAATTGCGTTATGAGGGAGAAATAGTTAACTCTATTCCCTCAATTGTGACGGCAAAAAGGATGACCAAAAGTTTAAGAGGAGGAGCAGAGGTCTTCCTGATACAATCTCTAAATACAATGGAATGCGTGAAGGACGTAAAAGGCATCCCAATAGTAGAAGATTTTCCACAAGTATTTTTGGACGACTTGCCTGGATTACCTCCAGACAGAGAGACCAAGTTTGCAATTGAACTGGAACTGGCTACAGCCCCGGTTCATAAAGCGCCTATAGGATGGCACCAACAGAGTTAAAAGAGTTGAAAGCACAAATCGAGGGATTAATAGAGAAAGGGTTTATACGGCCTAGTTCGTCGCCCTGGGGAGCCCCCATCCTATTTGTGAAAAAGAAGGATGGGATAATGTAGATGTGCATCAACTACCGAGAACTTGATAAGGTTACCATCAAGAACAAGTATCCTCTACCCCGAATAGACGATCTGTTGGATCAACTACAAGGAGCAACAGTCTTTTCAAAGATAGATCTTCGATCGGGATATCATCAACTAAAAATTAAGGAACCAGATGTACCCAAAATCGCCTTCCGAACTCGATACGGGCATTTCGAGTTCTTAGTAATGCCCTTCGGATTGACAAATGCTCCAGCAGCTTTCATGGACCTGATGAATCGGATCTTCCGACAATACCTTGACAGCTTTGTGGTGGTTTTTATTGATGACATCTTGGTATATTCCAGGAGTGATGAAGAGCACAGGGAACATTTGAGAATTGTGCTAGGTATTTTGGAGGAACATCAATTATACGCTAAGCTCAGTAAATGTGAGTTTTGGCTCCGAGAAGTGAAATTTTTGGGCCACGTGATTTCAAGTGAAGGAGTTGCAGTGGACCCAGCAAAAATAGAAGCGGTAATGGAATGGCCAAAACCCACGAGTGTCCGAGAAATACGAAGTTTCCTTGGATTGGCAGGATATTATAGGAGATTCGTGGAAGGGTTCTCTAAGTTGTCGGGCCCTCTAATGGCCCTAACTAAGAAAAATGCCAAGTATATCTGGAGCGACCAATGTGAGCAGAGCTTTCAGGAACTCAAAAGGAGATTAACGTCAGCTCCAATATTGGTGCTGCCACAACCCTGCAAACCGTATGCAGTGTACAGCGATGCTTCAAAAATGGGTTTGGGATGTGTCTTAATGCAAGAAGGTCGAGTAGTTGCGTATGCTTCTTGACAGCTTAAAGATCACGAGCGGAACTACCCCACCCACGACCTAGAGTTAGCTGCCGTGGTAATTGCCTTAAAGATTTGGAGACACTATTTGTACAGGAAAAAATGTGAGGTGTATACTGATCACAAGAGCCTCAAGTATTTGTTCAGTCAGAAAAATTTGAACATAAGACAAAGGAGGTGGATAGAAACCCTAAGTGACTTCCAATGTGAAATTAAGTATCACCCAGGTAAAGCCAATGTGATAGCAGATGCGCTAAGCCGCAAAGGTCAGGGAGAAGAACCGTCAATACTGGTATATTTGCGAAATTTGTTAGTCAAGAACCTGCCTAAAGAGGTGAGACTGACCATGGTGCAAGAAATCGTCTCGTTAACTGAAGACGAAATTAGAGAAGAACAACGAAAGGATGAGAAGTTAGAAAAGATCAGACAGAAACTACTAGAAGGACAAGGATTGCCCCATTTCACGATCTCAGATGATGGGAAGTTGTATTTTAGAAAAAGGGCGGTGATACCAGACGATACAGAATTAAAGGAGAGACTTATGAAGGAAGCTCATTGCACCCCGTACGCAGCTCATCCTGGTAGTACAAAAATGTACCGGGATCTGAAGGAAAAATTCTGGTGGGAAGGCATTAAGAAGGACATAGCAGTGTTCGTAGCTAAGTGCTCTATATGTCAAATGGTGAAAGTCGAACACCAACGCCCAGCCGGAATGTTACAACCTATACCAATTCCAGAGTGGAAATGGGAAGACATATCTATGGATTTTGCAGTGGGATTTCCAAGAACGTCGGCAGGCAAGAATACCATCTGGGTAATAGTTGATAGACTGTCTAAGAGTGCACATTTCTTGCCAATAGCCAACACAGACGCAATGGAGAAATTAGCCCGAATTTATGTGAAGGAGATAGTCTGACTGCATGGGATACCCAAAACTATTATTTCAAATCGGGACCCCAGGTTCACATCTTTTTGGCAAAGCTTACAGAAATTGTTGGGCACCAACTTAAGATTCAGTAGTGCTTACCATCCACAGACAGATGGCCAAACTGAAAGGACTATTCAGACTCTGGAAGACATGTTGAGAGCCTGTGTGTTGGATTCACGTGGTGATTGGGAAGGACTATTGCCACTAATAGAATTCGCCTACAATAATAGCTTCCAAACGACTATTCAAATGGCACCTTATGAGGCGTTATATGGGCGGAAGTGTAGATCTCCCTTGTACTGGGACAAAGTTAGCGAAAGTAGGATACTCACACCTGAGTATTTACAGGAAGTCCGAACACAAGTGGAGATGATACGAGAACATATGAAGGCCGCACAGAGCAGACAAAAGAGCTATGCAAATCGGCGTAGAAGATCGCTAGAATTTATGATAGGTGATTGGGTCTATCTAAAAATTTCATCTATGAAGGGCTTATCTCGTTTTTGTAAGAAGGGAAAGTTAAGTCCCCGATATAGTGGACCCTATGAGATACTGGAGAAAGTAGGGCCCGTGGCATATCGCCTGGACTTGACGGCAAACTTACAAGGAATTCATAACGTGTTCCATGTATCCTCGTTAAAGAAAAGTCTTGGCGAGGGACCAACGATAATAATGGATCCTAGCAAAATTGAATTACGTCCGAATTTGAATTATGAGTAATGGCCAACTCGAATTGAAGATCGTAAGGAGCAAGAGTTGAGTAATATGAAAATTTCGCTAGTTAAAGTACTCTGGAATAACCCTGCCTTCCAGGAAGCGACTTGGGAACGGGAAGATGTTATGAGGATTAGTTATCTGCACTTGTTTAAATAATTGTAGTCTTTGAATGAATTGTTGGTTGACTATATGTATGAACATGTTTTAATGAAATGTGTATGGATTCCTTGCAATTTTGTGATTATAGAAACTGTTTAATTATTTTTTATGCCTTATTAACCAAAAAAATTTTAATCAGGAAATGACTAGAAATAGGAACAACCCCCGCATGACTGTAACAACAGTAGCTCAATTAAGAGAGCGGAGAGAAAACAGACAAAGAATACTACGTAGAAGATGCGAAAGGATGAGAGAGCAAAGGCTGAGGTATTCGGACCGACATGAAAGACATCGCACTCATATAATGGACATAGACTATAGAGGAACACCATTCTTTTGTCGAGCTGGACCAATTGAGGAGAGACAACCTCCTGATAAGTGGTTGAAAGCAGAGAGAAAACAACTGCGTGCATTAATACGAGGAGAGGTGAGTGAACCCAGCATAGAACCCCTGAACTTTTCAGACACCTCGGTTGACTGTATTAGGCAAAGGGTTGAAGGGGTACCGCGAATAGATACAGAAGAGGAAATTATGCATAGGCTAAACAAGATAAGAACCAATATGTATTATGATCCCGACATAGATGCAGTATTCTACTTCTCCTAGGATTCAGTAACAGAGGAGGAAAATGTACCCTGCTCTTCATCAGAGGAATCCACTGCCACCAGCACCAGAGGTATAATAATGTTGCCTTTAAATTTTGTTTATCATATCATTCTAATTTCGAGGACAAAATTTTTTTTTTAGTGGGGGAGGATGTGACAACCCAAGATTTTGAGTCCTTAATATTAAATTGAATTATATGGTAATAATAATAATAATAATAAAATGGATAAATCAAATGGGTGAGGGTAGGCTTGGGCTTAGGAAGATTAACTTAGGAATGGTTAAGAGGCCCAAAGGCACACTAGGAAAGCCCCCAAAGGCCCATAGATAGAGCCCACAAGTCAACAAGCCCATGCCTTTGGACACATGTCAAGCTAAGAGAGAGTTTCAAGAAGTCTTCCAAGACTAGTAGTTAGAAAGATGGAAATTGCTAGTAGTTGAGACTTTGACTAGTAGTTTCTTGAAAGGAGAAGAAGTAAGGATCTAGGATGGGATTTCCTCATCATTGAGGAGCAAGTAGGCGTGTAGGGCTATAGGGATTTCTCAAAGAAGTCTTCACTTGATCACATCAAGGTCAAGTCAAAGGAGGAGAAGAAGAAAGAGGAAAGAAAAGAAACAAAGGGGTGGGCGGTTTTGGAGGGATTTCGGTGCACCTTGTGGAGGATCCTAGGAGATCTTCTCAAGATCTAGGTGAATGGATCAAGTGTGATGAGTGACAAGTTGATGGACAATTGATAGATGGAAGTGAAAGGCATTGGGAAGAGGAAGAAGAAGAAAACAACCAAATGGGGGATACGGCTAAGGAAGAAGCCGTGGGTTTCATTTGGGGATTTCTTGAGATTTTAGCAATGATAATATAGTACCTGAATATTGAATAACATAGCGATGAGCCTATGTAACCTGTAAGACTATCAAACCACACAACTCATCAATCGTCAGTAATTATGTTAGAGTTCACCACTATGTCTACAAATTTAGAAATGCATAGAAGTTAAGTAATTAAAAAAAAGATGGAATTAAAATAATCAACACAAAAGCATATAAATTATAAGGACTAAAGTTACCTGATTCAAGTCTATAACTCTTCAGATCAATTGTATGATCTAAATCTACAAGCTCGCACATCTCTCTTAGCCAATTCTACGTGCAAATGAGGGCTTTCACAGTTGTCGGTGCTAATGAATTACGATATACATCCAACACATGACCTCTAGTACTAAATGCTGACTCAGAGGCAACAATAGTGATGGGAATCGCTAGCACATCACGGGCTATTCAGGAAAGAATAGGAAACTTAGTGGAATTAACCTTCCACCAAGTTAATAAAACAAATGCATTACTAGGTGCCTCAACATCTTCCATCAAATAATGCTCAATCTCAGACCTACATTGCATAACGTTTCTCGATGCATGAATTTGATGATACCGTCACACCAATGAAGATGAAAGATTTCTACCTTTGTCACTTAAGGAAGATATCGAGCTGGTTGGGTGTGAGGTGCTACGGCTGCCACCTGTTGAAGTAGGCTGACCACTATTGCTGTAGTGGCTATATAAGTCATCGATATCCTTTCTCAACTCTCTAATAAACTCTCCAACCTTCTCTTCTCCAAGGACGTCAATAACCCAAAACTTTATAACTTCCAACTTATATCGGGGGTCAAGGATTGTAGCCACAAATAATAACCTATTTATTTTCATAATATCCCTTCAATATTTATCATATTTAGTTTTCATCCTTGTAGCATTTTTAAATAAAACCCCTTCAGTATTAGCACAACTTGCTGTCAGGTGCTCATGAAGTCCAAACAACTCATCGAAATACAAGTTTGCAGTACAGTATTTCGATCCAGATATCTGCATTGTTATATTATAAAACAACTTCAAAAAATCTACAAAAAGATTCACATTTTCCCAATCACGTGTGTTCGGCGGACCGATCCCTGTTCTTCCTCCTGAGGACTCCAACAAAGCATATCTCATGCCTCCATCCTCAACCTCCATCTGCTCAAATGCTTTTTGGTACTTGGACGCCACATCCAACATCATATATTTCAAGTTCCATCTCGTCGGAACATCCAAGCACAACATGACAGAAGATGGAATTTGAAGCTATTCGGCATTGGCCTTAAACTTGTTTTTCCTTTGGGGGGAAGCCTTCACATATCTCACGCAGTTCCAAACTTTGGTAATACAAACATCAACTTCTTTCAACCCCTCAGTCACTATGAGGTTAACGATATGAGCACAATAACGAACATGTACAAACTCATGGCCACGAATCATATCTTCTGTTGCTGTCGTATTCCTCCTGAACCACTCCATTGCAGTGTCATTAGTACCCGCATTATCAACTGTGATACAAAACACTCTTTTAATTCCCCAATCCTTAATACAATCATCCATCAATGCACAAATAGATGAACCCTTGTAATAAACAATTTCTTTAAATCCAACAATTCGCCTTTGCAATGCCCACTCACTGTCTACATAGTGGACAGTGACACACATATAGCTGGTATTATATACAGAAGTCCATGTATCAGTTGTAAATTATACTCTATGGCCAGTCCGAATAAACATATCCTTCAATTCTGACTTCTCCTTCACATGTCTTTTCATACAGTCCCGCATCACTGTATATCTTGAAGGCATGGGAAAAGCTGGCTCAAGAGTATGAACAAATTTAATGAAGCCAGTTTTGTCCACTGTTGTGACGACCCAGAATTTCATGCTTTATTTTATTTAAATTAATTGATTATTAAAAGGGTGGTGGAGGTATTTTATTTATTTAAGCACTTGAAGTTGGGCTTAAAATTGAGCCTTGGAAGCATGACTTGGGATATTGGTCCAATTAGTATATCAAAGCCCATAAGCCCATGAAAATGATCCATGAGTCAACCAAACCCATGCATGGAGACACATGTCACCCTAGGAAAGCTTTAGTAAGTCTCCACAGACTAGTAGGTGTGAGGAAAAAAAAAAGAATACTAGTAGTTGGAGGGTTTGACTAGTTGTTTATAGGAGGAAGAAGTGGAAAATCCAAGATGAGATTTTCTTATCTTTGGCCAACTAGGTAGGCGTGTAAGGGAAGGAGGAGTCTTCCAATTGAGTTTCCCTAGGTGGATATCAAATCTAGGAGGTTGACTTGTACTAGATCTTGTAAGTGTAGAAGATTTGTGTGTAGGAAGATCACTTGGAAAATGTGTGTGACAAGTGACAAGTGGAGTGGTTGTGTCATTGGGAAGAGAAACCTTGGTTGGAGAACATGGAGTTTACGTAGGAAATGGAGAAGGGAAGCCAACCTTGCTTCACTTTGAGTCTCCCTATGCAAGCCTCACTTTTGATGTGACAAAGATAGATTTTGCGTAAGAAAATCCTTGGAGATATATGTTGACTTGTAAGGATGTGATGGTGACAAGGAGATGACTACTTTTGGAGAGGAAGAAGTCTTCCAATTTAGTTTCCCTAGGAGCATGCCATATCTAGGTGAGTGACACTTGTAAGATATGATGGAAATAAAGATGGAAACAAGAGAGGCTTCGGTGGAAGCACTTAGCCTAACCCTTCATTGGGTTTTCCCATGCAATCTCATCTAAATCTAGATGAATGACCATTGATAGATCTTGTAAGTAGGAGTGACAAGGTGATTGATAAGTGATGGAAGGATGTGGTATCATTGGAGAGAGGAAAAGAAGATGAAAAGAAAACAAGAGGATTTGGGTGAGCAAAACCGTAGGCCTTGTTTTTGGTTTTCCTAGAATTTTGACAAATCTAGGTGAAAGGACATATGAGATTGTGTGGGAGTAGCTTGTACTTGTGTGTAAGAGTGTAAGGTTGAGTGGTGATTGATGGGATGCATGAGAGAAGAAAGGAAACCATGGATGAGATGAGAAGATTCGGATGACACAAGGAAAAAGGGTGTAGTCGAATTGGTGCAAGTCCATTTCCCCAAAGTTGATCTTGAGATCTTGGTAAGGGACATATGAGATGATGGATGAGTATGGAAGAGATGATGTGAAAGAAATTGAGGGGCTAAGCCCATGTGAGGCGCCGAACATGGATGAAAAAGTGAAGAAGAACCCAACCTAAAAGTGATCTAGATGTAGGCATGATGTGATCTAGTGATAGAAGCCACTCAAGTGTCTTTCAAACCTATCAAATGTCAACCCTAAAAAGTAGGGAATGAGTGGCCTGAGGGCCTAGAGTCTCACTTGGCTAAATGGCTTATGCCCTTGTTCTTTCCCACTTGTTTGTTTCACTTATTCACCCACACACCTCCACCCTACACACGGCAACAAGTTCTCCCATCTCACTCTCACTTTGCTTCTTATTCTTCTATCTTCTAAGCACCAAAATACCCTAGGTTCAATAGAATCAATCAAGCATTCTTGAGTGGAAGACTACTTGAAGAGGTAATGCAAAAGCCTAAGCCATTTCAAGAATAGAAAGCTAGGTTAAATCACATGCACACACCAAGGCCTATATTCTTAATATTTTCTTTTGAACTATATGCTTATAAACTATTTTAATGGATTATTTTTATATATATTTTCAGAGCAAATCTTTGCTACTTGGAGTATTGTAAGTGCACTTTTATCTTGATCTTACCATTTCTTGTATATATATGAGTGAATGTGTTTGTATTGGTTGTTGGATGTATGAAAATGCTAGATTAGGTTTTTCTAAAGGAAATGCTTTGTTGCTATAGTAGAAAATCCATGCTTGATCCATATGATTCTTTAGGCTTGAAATTTGAATATGTTGGTGGATCTAGCTAAGTTGTTGCAAAGGAAATGAAGCATGATGATATGATATATGATGATGGTACAAATGCATGCATGACTAAGATTAAGTTTGTTAAGTGCTCGGAGATGCTAGGCTAGGTTCTCTTGAAAGATATGTTTTGTTTATTTAGTTAAAAATCTATGCTTAGTCCATATGTTATTGTAGGCTTTAATCTATATTATGTCGATGGTTATAGCTAAATTGATGCAGAGGAAAAAGAAGCATATTGATATGGTATATAGTGATAAGAAAATGCATGTGTGACTAAGATAATATTTGTTGGATGATTGAGATGTTAGGATGAATGCTTAAAGAAATGTATTGTATGCTTAGTGATAAATCCATGCTTAGCAAGGTGTATGATTCTAGGCTTGAGATTTACATTTTGGTGGATTTAGTTACTTCGGTATAAAGGAAAAAAAGAACATGATTAGTATGAAAAATGGTGACAAAATGCATGCATGTTAAAATGATGTTTGGAGTTGAAAAGAATTTAAATTGGTGTATATATGGATTTCGGTTTTAAAGGTTTTAGGGTTAAGTTTTCAATTGATTAACTATTCTTTCATATGATGATTGAGCCTTGAATACTTGGAGAGAGTTAGAAGCATACAAATTTTGGAGGATTCCGTAGCATGATGTTTCGGTTTCACATGTATGATTTAGTGTGCTATTTTGGTGGAAGGAAAAGTGATGAAAATACTAATCCTAAGGACAATAGGGTTCGTTCAACCTCTCTTAGTGAGGCTAAAATAGTTTAGTTAATTTTACTAAGATTTAGTGAGTATGTGGAAGGAAATAGAAGGAAGAAACCCTAGGTAGTAACCAAAGAGGGTCTCGGCCCAACCATAGGGGTGGAGGCCGAGTACCCCACTCAACTCATTAGGCCCAATTATGTGCTTATATATGAATGGTAAGTTGAATGATGTGATGTTTGACGTATGAAAGAAGATGGCTAAGTGTGCACTCGGGTTCATCTCGGGTTTTTGCATGATTAGCATTAAAGGTATGCATGTCACATGCATGAGCACGAAAATCACGTTTTTGGAGTCAAACATGTTTTCAAAGGAAAAGAAAAGAATTAAAGTTTTTATAAGAACCCCAAAGGCTGGGACAGGGTAGTGCCCTAGTGGAACTCCCTGTTCACTCAGGAGTGATTAAAGTTGAGTGAAAGCCCCTGGGTCAACGAAGAACAGTAGGCAGACCATGTATGGCTCCAAAAGGTGTTCAGAGCGTGGTCGTACCTAATGCTAGTGGGTGCCATAAAAGCGGTGTTGGTCTCGACCTCAGCATATAAAAAGTTTGTAGTTGCTCGGAGAGAAATCCCCAAGTGACGAAAAGCGCAAAAGGGCGCGAAACGTATTCACCTAGGTTGACATGGTCGCCGGGTGTGACGGTAACTAGCGGGGAGCACACGGTGCATAGGGGAACCGTGAGGTGTCCAAAATGAACAGTGACGGGGAAGGCGATACGTAACTCCCATATCACTGATAAGGATTTCACGACATTACGGGGAAGGCGATACGTAACTCCCGTATGACTGACGTGACGACGATGAAGGCGATACGTAACTGCCGTCGAGGTCAAAGAATGATATGAATATGATAAGTGGCGCCTAAGATAAGAAATGATGAAAGAAACGAAAAGTTTTTACGAAAAAGGATTTTTAAAGCATGAGTCAAAAGAATTTCGTATATGATGAACCCTTTTTATGAAAAGCGAGTATATGAACAAAGATTGAACGAAAGTCAAGTTTTTGTGAAAGTCTTCATGAGCATATGCATTTGCTAAGTCATTAGTTGCATATGCATGACACATGTTCTGTTTGTTATTCACTGATATGTATGCTTGAAATGATTTTGTTGAGATAGTTGTGTACTTACTGAGATTTTTCGAAATCTCACCCTTTTATATTTCCACTATCTTTCCTTGTGGGGACTGTCGACGCCCCAACCCACGCTTGGGATCGCACGTGAATAGAAGCGTCGGGGACGAACAACACAAGGAAGCTCACCCCTCGTCATAGCATGCATTTAGTTTTTTTTTTTTTTTTTAAAACGCCAAGTAAAGATTTTCGCAGCGGAATGAAAAGGCTAAGCCGTCAACAACATACATCACATGGTTAGACTACGGATCCCAAACATAATATTAAACATAGCCAGGATTTAATATTTACATCACTTGTCCAAGAAACCAAAATAGTGCTTCCCACAGGCGGGAAGACTTTTTCCAAAAACAATAATACAGGGCATCAAAATACAATACGGGTCTTAACACTGCCCGTATGTTCATCCGACGGGTTCCTTCTTCACTTTCTTAAGGTTCGGGCCCCAGCGAAGCCGGTCCAAATCCAGGCTAGGCCCTACCTCACATATCGCCCTAGAAGGCGTTCCAAAAACGCGCCCCAAGTGGAGGGACTCGTCCATCCCTAATACTAAACAACACCCTGAAGGGCGTAGCCCAACATAACTGTACATAGTCACCTTCAGTGACTCTATCTCCCACTGACCCGGGCGGTCTAGTGGTACTGGCCCCTTAAGGGCGGCCTCAATCGGACCTTCGAGGGTCCAACGTGTCATCTCCGGGGTCGTACCCTTCTGATCCATCCTCACCTGCAAGTACGTCTATTGTCCCCGAGAGGGCACAATAGTGGGGATACAAAGAGTGGGGTGAGATTTCGGGAGAAATCTCAGCAAGTACATCTATACTCTATCAGAAGCAATTTTAGGCATATAGTAAGGTGAATAACAAACAAATTTTCTTACGTATGCATTAACATGGGTCTTATGCCTAGACTGATGCACATGCTCGTGACGAAAATTCATATTTCTTTTCTTATTCTCAATTTCCAAAATCATACTTGTTCAAAACGCATAGCAAAACTTCTTTGATGCATATTCTTTCGGGAAAACTCTTATTCGAAAACTTTTCGTCTTTTCTTATCTTAGGCGCCACTTATCATATCTCATCATATATGGCCCGAAGGCCCTTTTCTTTTCGTCATGACTTCTTATTTTGGACACCTCACGGTTCCCCTATGCACCGTGTACTCCCCGCTAGTTACCGTCACACCCGGCGACCAAGTCGACCAAAGTGAATACGTTTCGCGTCCTTTCACGCTATTCGTCGCTCGGGGATTTCTCTCCCAGCGACTACAAACTTATCAGATGGCGAGGCCGAGGCCAACACCGCTTATAGGGCACCCACTAGCATTAGGTGCGACCACGCTCCGGACACCTATGTGGAGCCATACATGGTCTGCCGACGGTTCTTTGTCGACCCAGGGGCTTTCACTCGACTTTAATCACTCCTGAGTGAACAGGGAGTTCCACTGGGACACTTCCCCATCCCAGCCTTTGGGGTTCTTCTAAAACTTTATTTTTCTTCTTTCGAAAACATTCTTTACTAAAAACATAGGTTTTTCGTGCTTATGCATGTGACATGCAACATTTGACCTTGTAGATGCAAGAACTCGAGACGAACCCGAGTACACACGTATAGTCGTATTTCTTTCAAATCCTTATACCATAGACTCGTACTTATGGGAAAAATATCTAAACAAAAGCATTAGGGGGAGGTGGGGTGCTCGGCATTCACCCCTAGGGTTTGGGCCGAGACCCTACTTTGTTTCCTATTGATGTTTTCTTCTTCCTTTGATCTCCCTAATACCATTTCGCCTAAATTCGAAATTTTTAAAATAATTTCCTAGCCTTAATAGGGTCAAACCCGAAACCTATAAGGTCCTCAAGCCTTACGTTTTCTTCTCTTAGCCTTTCCACTAAGGTACTACTTGAACGATCTAGGTGAACCCGAACCCATACATGTCATTCTCCCAATACACATACTTCTATTTCTCCAAAATATCCAAACATGAATATAAAGTAAATAAGAGATTAAAACTTCATAATTTTTCTCTTCTAGAACTTCTCCAAAAATATAACTCCACAAGCATGCATTATCATACTCATTAAGCAATAATAACACCAACATCTTCCAAAAATTATTACAACTATTTTTCCACCAATGCTTCATACACTTTTCATCCTAGCATGGCATTTCTATATGCACAATATTTACAAAGATGCTTCCCCAATATCATAATATGCATATATCCTATATTCACCAACATTCAACTAACTCGATAGCCTCATGCATACATACTTTTTCTCATCGAACCATCAAAATCATCATCATCTCAAAATCGTTTACCCAATAAGACTATAGGTTTTACACATGAATCCTCATCAAGATAACATTTGTACTCTTAAATATTCATCATGGCATTTCTGAGCAAGTAACCAAACAATAAAACATATTCAAACATATACACACATTCAAGCACATTCACTTTAAAATATACGGAAATTGCTAAAGGCACAGTAAGGAGGTACTTACTTGTCTTCCTAGCTAGCTTATAAAACTTCTGAAAACAAAAGAAATGCTTAGTTAGGTTGTGCTAAAAGTTTATTATTTCTAAAAGAAAGGCCCCCTTTTTAAAAGGCAAAATCTTAAGGTTCTCTTTCATGCTTCTAAGTTCTTGCTTTGAAATGGCTAAGTTACTTACCTCTTCTAGGCTTCTTCTTCTTCCACCCACACTACTTCCTTCTCCTTCTTAGTTTGGTGTGTTTGGGTGTTTAGGTGGTGAGAACAAGTGAAACCAAGTGGAGAGAAATGGGAGAGTGCCGTGAGATGCCAAGAAGGGAGAGGTGTGTGTGTGTGTCCGAAAAGTGCAAGTCCAAAAGGTGAAGGAACTAGGCCATTCGGCCAAGGCATTTGGCTAGCTTCTAGGCCACTCATTCCCCTATGCTTGAGTGACTTGTGATGGACTTGAAAGACTCTTGAGTGACTCCCATCACTTGATCACATCAACCCTAATCCATCCTATCCTAGGTTTTGGAGATTATGCTCTCTCTTCTCCTTCTCATGGCCGGCCACATACCCTAGGGTTCCAACCCCTTTCCATCACTTCACATCCCCTCTTGTCTCCCCTACTATCCCCTCACAAGTCATTCAAATGGATTTGAGGATCCATTTTTGGGAAAACCCCCAAAGGAGGTTTCGGACCCCTCCATCCCTCATCTCATCCGAATCCTTCCCTCATCTCACTCCCCTTCTACTTTTGTCACATGCTTCCTCCATCAACCACTCACCTCACACCTCACACAAACTTGTCATGTCACTCTTACACAAATATTCATCTAGATTTGGTGGCAAGCAAGTCAAACAAGGAGGGGAGAGGTTCGGCTAAGGCATGACCGAAACCCTTACCCCTTTCTTTCCACTTTTGCTCCATCATTTCCCATCTCATGTCACTTCTCTTACACACCAAGTCTCATCCTATTGTTCACTATCCCCTCATGTCCTTTCCCCTAGATTTGGAAAGGTTTTAGGCAAGCAAAACCCAAGGCCATTCGGCCAAGGCCCTCACCGAAACCCTTCCCCTCTCTTCCCATCTCCAAGTCTTCTCAAATCCTTTCCACATGATTTTGCTAGATATGGTAGGATCCTATGTTGACTAATTTAGCAAAATCCTACACTTCACACACTTACCTAGGTAGGACAAGATGGATTCCACTCATGGCTTTTCCTTTCTTCTTCCAACAAAACAACTAGTCAACTAGTCTCACCTACTAGAATTTCCTTCTCTCAACCACTAGTCTTGACTCAAATTACTAAACTCTTCCTAGCTTGACATGTGTCACCAAGCTTGGGCTTGAGTTGTCTTATGGACCTCCTCCTATGGACCCATGGGCTTTTTCTCTCCCCCACTTAGGCCCAAGCTCATGCCATGGCCTTAAGGCCCTTGAACTCTCAAGTCCATTTCTTAAGGCACTAGCTACCCATTTACCTAGATTACTAAGCCACCTTAGTATAATTAGGCACAGAAAAATACTCTAAAATTTTGGGGTCGTCACAGGGACGATAGAAGTTGTTGCAGGAAAAGATGACGTCGATGACTATGAGACTCGGCGAGACTCTCTAGACCACTGATGGTCTAGTGATCTCCCCATTTGTTGACGTGGTTACGAGATCAACGTTTGGATGAGGATGTTTACTTACGTCTTATTTAGATCTTAGAGGTTCCCGATGTTTTGGGAGAGTATATATATTTTTGGAGACTGATACTCTTAATGATATTTAGTAATATGAAGTTTATTTTGGGATCTTAAATTTGTTATACCATGGGACGTAAGGCAAATTTTTAAGTTCTTGCCTGATTATAGAATGGCTTGACCTTTTCCACTGCGAAAATTTCCTATTCACTACGTTTAGTTTTAAATGCATACTCGAACGTAAATAAGAACGAGGGGTGAACTTCCTTGTGTTGTTTATCCTCGACGTCTCGGTTTGCGTCCGATCCCAAGCGTGAACGGGGGCGTCGACAACTGTGGTAAAGGGCATCTCGTCAACAATGATCATCTCTACATGGATTTTCCACAACATCTTCTCGTTGTATTGAGGGATTGGCAGCTTCTTAATATGCTGACCAGTACCATAAGTGGTCATTTGAGTCTCCTAATTAAGTTTGGTCTGTTCACTGGCACTAGCTACCAAACCCTCCGCGATTTTATACCACTGGCAACCATTAAGATGTGCTATTAATACACAAGTGCCTTGCTTCTTTGAATGGCAACCACAATGTTGCCCACTTTGGTGACATCTTGCTTGCGGGTTTGCATGATCACCAGGGATTTTCGTGAAGTGTTCTCATGTCGATGACCTTTTTTTAGAAGGTCGTGGTTGTAGATCGTGCTCAATGGGATTGGGCATCTCCTCCTCTTCATTGAACGTATCCTCATCTTCTATATCTATGGGGAGTCGACTACTTGCACATGAAGTAGCAGCTCTAGATGTGGCTTTATGGGTAGGGGTGGCGGTAGCCATACTGTCAGTACCCACTTCTTGGCATCCATGAATTCCCCTTCTTGATCCATATAATCCATATGAAAGTATCACAAATCCATAGTGGAAGAAGCTGAAAAATAAGAATAAAATTCAATATTCCAATGTAATCTATCAATGTTATATCAATTATCCATTATCCAAATAAAAAATAAAAACCACATGACTCATTGAGTCATTGACTATGATACTTTTATCATTTATTTCACGAAGGTTTTGACATCAAGTCAATAGATAAAATTAAGTTTTTATTCGATATCTGCTAATAATGAGAAATAATCAAAATAATCAAAATATTAAACATTAGCATTTATCATTCATCTTATTATTCTTTAACCTTAGCATTAGCATTTATCAATCATCTTATTAAACATTAGCATTTATCAATCACCTTATTATTCCTTAACTTTAGCATTAGCATTTATCAATCATCTTATTAAGCGTTAGCATTTGTCAATCATCTTATTATTTTATATTTTAACAAAAGTTCCTTCGTGATATTCTATTACTTGTATAAAAGTTGAAGCAATGTCTTCTAAGTTGAAGCAATGTTTAAATATTGCAAAAAACATTCCTTCAATTTCCATCTCAAGTGCTTGACCATCCAACAATAACTATTATGGGTGAAAGTAAATACAATTTCAGAGTCATATTAATTGTCACAAATTTATCTTCGCATGCAGTTTGCGTTAATTAGTTTTTAACTCAGTTTTTAAGCTGAAAAAAATTAACAGCTACTGTTCTTAACTATTAACTAGCAATCAACCACCAAAAATCCTAACTTTGCAGTTTGCACAGAGTCACAGACCCTTTTCAAACGAGAACAAGAAAAATATTGAAACAAGAACAAGAACCCACAAAAAATCACGATTCAGAACTGAGAACAAGAACCCACAAAAATCTCGATTCAGAACTGAGAAGTGAGAAAAATCTCGATTTAGAAGAAGAACAAATAAATTCATAAAAATATCAGGCAACCCATTAAACGTTGGTAATTGTAACTGAAAAGTGAGAAGAACATTGAACAATCTTGATTTAGGGCTCAGTGAAGTGAAACTTACCAGTTACTAGGACAAGTTCAAGGGCTCAGTGAAGTGAATCCACCACAGCACAACCACACACAAGGAGAAACGGGGACGGCTACAATGGCGACAAGTAAGGGGAGAGTTTGGGGCTCTTAGGGTTAGGCAATTTCATTTCAGAATGAAGAAGGATGACCGATGAGTGTGAGGGTCGAGGGGTTTTACATGATTCGGTGCCTAAACGACGCCATTTCTTTTTTTTTTAATTGGTCAAAAATTTCGGAGTCGGAGAATTAATCTGTGTCAGCAAATTTTGACTCCAATTTCGAACTCTGATGACTCTGACTCGGACTAAGTCAGATTCGGAGTAGAGGTCGAAACGTAGGTCAGAATGCGGACGTTTTGCACACCCCTAAGCACATCTACCACCACATTGGCCTTTCCAGGATGGTCGCATTCCACCTTCTTTGTCTCATATTCAGAGTCTTCGATGTGAACAAATACTTAAGACTCTTGTGCTCCGTGACCACTTCGAATTTCTCCCCATACAAGTAGTGTCTCCAGATCTTCAATGTAAACACTATTGCTGCCAATTCCAAGCCAAAAGTCAAATTTGGCCAATGTTGAACAAAATTTTAGTTTTACTATTTACAAAAAGTACTTTTATTCACTTTTTCTACTTTTATTTCCCTACTTTTGATTAAATATGACCAAATTTTTTGATAAATGTACAAATTTTAACTTTTTAAAGGATAGTTTTAGACAATCTAATGAGAATGCTCTAAGCGACTACTCGCTCATCCTGCATCAACACACATACGACTTGTTGGTGGGGCTAAAACTGGTGCCGTGGTTAACCTCATCTTAAACTCTTGAAAATTCTTTTCGCACTTGTCACTCTAAACATACTTGGCATCCTTCCTTGTCAGTGTCGTTAAGAGACCAGAAAGTTTGGAGAACCCTTCAACAAATCTCCTGTAGTATCCTACTCACCTAAGGAAACTACGCACTTCATGAGCATTAGTCGGCCTCTGCCATTCCGTCACCACTTCTATATTAGCTAGGTCCACCGAAACTTCACTTCTCAAAGTCAAAACTCACACTTACTAAGTTCGTCATAGAGTTGATGCTCTTGTAGGGTTTTCAGCATAATCCTTAGGTGCTCCTTCTGCTCCTCATCACTCTGAGAATACACCAAAATGTCGTCAATGAAAACTACCACGAAGCTATCTAGGTAAAATTTGAATATCTGATTCATCAGGTCCATAAATGCTGGTAGTGCATTCGTTAGTCCAAACAACATAACCAAAAACTCGAAATGCCCATATCGAGTTCTAAAAGCAGTCTTTGGCACGTCTTGCTCTTTAATCTTGAGCTGATGGTAGCTAAATCTGAGATCTACTGGAAAATACCAATGCTCCTTGTAACTGATCCAATAAATCATCTATTCGAGGCAATGGATACTTATTCTTGATGGTGACTTTATTCGAATCTCGATAATCTATGCACATATGCATCGTCCCTTCTTTCTTCTTTAAGAACAAAACTGGCACTCCCTATGGTGACGAACTAGGACATATAAATCCTTTCTCCAATAGTTCCTCTAACTGCACCTTCAACTCTGTTGGTGTCATCCTATAGGGTGCCTTATGAATTAGGGCCGTAGCCGGTTCGAACTCAATCGCGAATTCCTTCTCTTGATCAGGGGGCAATCGAGGTAACTCGTTTGAAAGACTTGAGAAAAATTCTCTATTACTGGAATCCCTTAAACACCTTTGGCTTCATCCAGCGAACTCAGCGCTACGACTAAATACGCTACTGCTCCTCCTTTCATACCTTACACAATTCGCCTTGCTGTTACAATCAAGCAAATGGAGCTAGCTACCTATTTTCCCATATAACAGAGTTTCTCCTTCGATGGAAAATTGAAGACTATCTCTCTTCTACGACAATCGATTTTAGCATAGTGCTTGGAGAACCAATCCATGTCAAGAATCAAATCAAATCCCATCAAATAGAAAACTACTAAGTCAACGGTTAGCGTCAAACCCACGACTTCTAAAGGACAGTTCCTCACTACTCGGGTACATCCGACTATCTTCTCGTCAAGTATCGCCCCTAGAACCTTTTGAGCTAAAGGCTCTGTGTCTGACTTACACCTTTGAACACAATCGTAAGAAACAAATGACCGCAATGCTCCATAATCAAACAGGGCATACGCCACACATTGCATCAATTTAACCTTGTCTAGAAAGGTTATCCTACCATTACTCCATACTCCAAACAATCACATATACTAATCAAGATAAGGTTAGGAAACGTTACCAGTAATGATTCTAGCATTAGCGGCTTCATCATTCTTTACATCCACTTCTCCTGGTATGATTGCATACACTTTAGCTTTTATAGGGGTCTTCGCCTTTCCTCCTGGCACTGCAGTTCCACTAGGAGTGTTCTGCGGATAATCCTGAATCATGTGGCCTGTCTGCCCACATCTGAATCATGCTCTGGTCGCAAGTCAGCATTCACCATTATGCCTTCACCCACATCTTCTACATGGTGGCGATCTAACCGATACTCGTTGCCCGACCATCTTTCCCTTTTCCTTATCTGCTGAATGGGGGACTCTTCTTCTTCCCGGCATGTTTTCTTGATGAAAAGGGGAATCCTCTTTTCCTATGCATCTAGTCTTAAAGAATCAGACTCTCTGTTCCACCTCAGCAATTGATGCTACATTCACAAATTCTTGGAACTTTTCAATTTGTAAGCACGCAACTTAATTGTGAATCCTTGATTGCAACTCATCTTGAAATTTTTGCGCCTGCATCTTCTCCGTTTCGATCAAATGGGTTGCAAGCCTTCCTAACTCCATAAACGAAGCCGCATACTGTTCCACTATCATATTGCCTTACACTAGCTTGGTGAATTCCAGTGCCTCTTGCTGCTTGTCCGTCTCTAGAAAGAAACGATCATCAAATTCCTTTTGAAATCATTCCCAAGTGAGAGCCACATTCTCTCCCAATTCTTGCCTTAGCAACTTTCTCTTAGTGTTCCACCATAGGCCAGCCTCTCCTTGTAGCAAATGCCTGGCCAATTGGACTTTCTGTGCTTCCATGCAACTGCTGATCTCAAAAATGCCCTCAAAGTCCAAAATCCACTTGTCAGCTTTCAAAGTTTCTTTTGTTCCCAAGAAATTCGGATACCGATAGGCCACGAATCTCTCGAACGGACATCCTTGTGCCTCTCCTCTAGCATCCTTGTGTCAATTATCCCAGCCTTGCTCTATCTGATTCTTGACGACCTCCATCATCTGACAAATAGCCTTCGTTATCGCTTTCCCACCTTCCAAATGAGGGTTATCAGCTACTCGCTCTTCATGCATTGGGGGAGTGTTGTCATGACGATTCCATGCCATCTTCTCCTTTTGAAACGTACAAACCTAGTTGTGATTTATCTCCTTCGTCAACAACTTCGACTTCAAATCTGAGGCGTCCACAATTCTGTGCAAAGACCAACTCGATTCGATCCTTCTAAAGATTCAAGCCTATCTTTATGAGATTAAAGCCTATCTTAGTACCATGTGATTCTTTCTTAGGACACATATAGGTTTACCTAGAGACGTAATACTTTGATACCACCACCTATCAACACCCCTAGCCTATGCTTGGGATTTAACGTAAACTGAAGCATCCGGGACATGTAACACAACGCTACATACCCCTCGTTTATGACAATATAAAATCTATGCACCTAACTTACTAGTAGTATGCAATAAATATCGTAGCAAAAAGGTCATTTCTAAATGGAAGGCAAAATAAAAGATAATTGCCAATTATTACATGGTAATACAAGTGCCATTATCCCAAAAGCTTTCATTAAGCCATTGCACCTCAAAATATCATAGTCTTAAATCCTTAATACCCAAAACACGAGAAAACCAAATCTTTACACATAAAAAGATTGTCTTGAAAATAAAGGAACTTGACTCTCTCACCCCTAAAAAAGGGGGTTCGATCTTCACGTCCCTAACCCAATCACCAAAAAGAAAGCGACCCAGACTTAGACTACGAGCTTGTCAACGGTGTATACCAGCCGATGTGGCATAAAAGTCATCGAAGGATAGGGATCCGTCTAGGTGCAAAACTATGCAGCAACCGAGATTGCAGATCCTCTGGAACGTTCTACCTAATGACCTCCTACAGTCTGTCAAACCAAAATGGAACTGCCTCTTCTATCCTATCATAAATGTATTCCAAGGGAATGAAAAAATGTGTTGAATCACGGGCGAAAAACTCCCACCGACTGTGGGGGGCACATGTCGCTACAGCGCCACCCTTGCCAGTAAAGTAAAAATCAAACCTAATAGATCTGAGATCGCTGATCCTGATGTCCTATGCGTGGCGGTAAAAGTCCTCTCCTGGCGTAGTGATATGTGAGACTTACATGCAATGTGAGCCGAGCAGGAGACATGCACATCACTTTTTAGGGTTAACTTTTTTCTATCATCTAACAAATTGTTAATAGGAGAATTTGATGGTGGGTCGCATAGTGATTGTCTAATGGTGGGGCCCGTAGCGATCGTAGGAGGCCGTGTGTAGCAGATCGGCGCATTTCAGTGCTATGAGAGAGAAATTGAAGGGACAAAAAAATCGGACAAGTCCAACAAAGGCCAAACAAGGGGAGGAAGGCTGGAGCCTACACTCCACACTACAAGAAAAAGCAGTAAATAAGACTATTTTTATTTCCGGCGACGTAAACTCTTATGGCTATTTGGGAAAGTCGCCAAAATTTGTATACTATTTCCCGCGAGTTTTGCTCACTGGAAATAATCTTTCCAGAAGAGCCCCTTTCGCAAAATCCTTGTGGCTTATTTTTCCTCATTTTGTAATCTTCTCTCTCTCTCTCTCTCTCTCTCTCTCTCTGTGTGAACCTATTTTGCGTTTTACAAATTGATTTTAGTAATGGTAGGTTACCACAACATCAATGCGTATCAACCCTAAGAGAAGTGTCCCCACTATACTAGTTTCTACCCGACGATACTCAAATTTATAAGACTTTCATATCGTCTAATAGACTATATTAGCTACATTCATCTACTTCTTGCTCTAAAAATTAAGAAAGACTTGTTGGGGAAAAAGTACTCCAAGGATAATCTTCTCCTTTAGAGTATTACTAATGTCGTTCTCGAGTTATACTCCTTGGAGTATAACTTGAGGGATATCTCCGTTCTTTTATGGCTGGGTTTTAATGGTACTAACTGTGAATTCGGCAATTTTATACCATAATTAATTCTTATGTTTAAAATTTGTTAGTTTTATTCCTTAAAATAAGATTCCAATGGATACTTGTAGAGGCTCACTTACGAGGAAGTCATTGAGATGTAAACTGAAAGAAACATTTCTGCTCTGCGGTGCCTAGCCCCTAGGGGGAGTTGTAACTTGTAGCATCTTTACGCAGTACGAGAATATTTAAAAACATTGTTGTTCAATATTAGGATTCCTGTATAGATAATTCACCTTGAGTTTAAATCCTTTAAGATTTGTTCACAAATCCGTGTTGCAATGCATTGTGTTGTGGTATCGTGGATGGTCACAATTCTCGTCTGAGTGGATATTTATCTAGCTGATTGACAGACTCATTCTGAAACCAATCAATGAACAACCCTTCAGTTATAGTAATTGGAATTTCCAGGCAACTTATTGCTTTTTGATCATTGATTTGTTTGATTACATAGGTGTGGAAGATCATTATTTAAACTTCGGATGGATTGTTTTATAGGGGACCTTATACTTAAGATTTTTGTTTAGAACTTTTGAAACATAGAACACCAAAGCAGAGGATTTCATCATCAGTTTTCAGATAGCCAAAGCTTTGAGGTTCGGATTCTAAATCTTTGATAATAGCAACCTTTCTTTCTTTTTTCTTTTTTCCTGAGTATTCCAGTTTAGATATTGATTTTGATTTCAATTTTTTATGATCATGTTAAAAAAACTATCCACGGTATGTATCTACTTCTACAAACTCAGTTTTTCTCACTTTCACCTGGACCTTCACTTTGCTGCACCTAGGATGACACTTAACAGATTGTTGCTTTTTGAATTGTAACTCCTAAAACCAATACCCTAGTATCAGCGTAGATGAAACATAATTTTAAAAAATAAGAAGAGAAACTAATTCCCTAAGGAAACTTGATGTACCTATGTGGGAACTGATGATGCAGTCCTCCTAGTTGAAGTTCACATCGTCAAATATACTAGATTCATTTAACATCATAATTCAACAATTAATGAGTTTGTCTGCTAATAATGATGATCATATGACCCAAGCATTCAGCCATACTCTTAAAAATAACTGTTGCTCCCTACTTTTAGCTCCAAGATCAAAGACCTTGTCCACCTTTGACCTTTGGTCTACCTTTGTGAACAGAAGAGAATCCACTGTCTCTAAAAGCCTTGTATGGTTTGGCTAAATGACTGACTTCTTTAGTTAAGAAACCTCTCAGGAGTTTTCTTTTATAATTTATTGACATCTTCGTTTCTAGCTAGATGACTTTCTTGCAGGCATTTTTTTGTACTTGGATTGTGCTTTATGCGCTTTCAAAATGAAATTCTTATTACTTGTCCAAAAAAAGAAAAAAATTAGATGTATAAGTGGTAACTTCTAAACTGTTAGTTAGATAATTCAAAATAAGATTTCTTCTTGGTTCTTGTTTGCTCAACTGAAGTAAGAGCTAGTCACACATGAGCTTCCTAAATTTGAAGTAGAGCATTAATTAAAGTTCTTTGTAGCATGTTGTTGAACGTTCAGGGATTATGCTTCATCAATTTGTGCTCCCTTTTCAAGGTGTTGTTAGTAGAAGGTAGATAATGTGCACATTTTTCTGCTAATTTCACTTGTGTTTTGGTTAGAAATGAACTCACATGGTATTTGACATATAATTAGTTTACGAGCTTGGATAAAGCAGAAAATGTGGACTCCGCGAATTGCTAGTTTCAATATTTTTTTATTTATTGAAGTCATAAGAATAAATTAGGCAGACTCTAAAAGTATTTCCTTTTGGATTCTGTTCTTCTTCTTCATCTTCTTTTTTTTCTTTAATGGAAACTTTGGGTTCCATTTTTGTTCATAAAAGTTGTATGACTAATTTTCCTAGTGCTACCATGCCTTTCGGTTGTGTTCTGTTTGGATGCAAGCAATATAATGCTTATTAGCATTTATGTTGGTACTGATTGTTCCTATTTATACCACACAAAATGCCCCAAAAAATTGTAGGTGGTTTTCCTCAAACAAGTACAATTAGTTCACGGAGAGATATGAGTCAGAAAAGTAAATCCAAGGAGAAACAAGTCGAGTACGACAAGTTTGAGTACTGCAAAGGTGAGTTTGTAACTTCTCATAGGGCTTTATAGTGAGAAATGGCTTAATTATATGCAGACTAGTATAACCAGTATGTATATCATATATGTCCATTTTAGTTCATTCTTGAAATTTCTACCTTCTAAAACTCCATAAAAAGCCAAAGATTAGGCAATGTGGGTAGTGAAAAGGGGCTATTTATTCCTTCTCATTTTGTCACGAAATTATTTGCTTTAATGGTCTTGGCATTTCAAATGAATATGAGCAATGACCATGAAGAGATGAGTAATTGAATGTGAGATTCTACAGGGCAGCTGCTCTCCAAGAGACTATCATGGAGATTGTATCCAGCTGAGATTATCCTATAGTTCTTTTGTTTCCTTTCTTCTTTATTTGATCGAGTGGATGAATTATAGTTGTACAAATACTCTCCTCAATTACTTATAATTTTTCTAGGGCCGGCTCATCCATTAGATAGGATAGGCGCTTGTCTAAGGCCCCACAATAATAAAGGTCTAAAAAATATTAAAAAATATATTATTAAAAAAAAATTCTAAACTAAACAGATGATTAATCTTAAAAGTTGGAAAAAAAAATAATTATGTATTCTGTTAAAAAAAAAAAAAAAGGTTAACAACCACAATGAATTTTAAACAAACTCTACGGGTTAAATAAAGGAAAATCAAAAGTCACCATAAATAATTACAACTCTAGAGCCAAAAAAAATAACGTCATAATTCATTTGTAAAATAAAGAATATATATAAAAATCCTCATTTTATACATCACGCTTACGGAATTTATTTCATCTCCCTCAATTTCAATATTTCATTTCCAACTCTAATCTTTCTTATAATTTAAACTATCTTATTTATATTTGTCTTGAGATTACTCCATCGCTGTCGACTTTTAGAGAATAGAAGAAGCAGTAGTCACATCAGTGTATCACTGTAGATACTGTATTATTACATTATATTGAAGTTGACTGATGAGACCGGACGGTGGATACTGGATAGTTTTAAAACTTTTTTTATTTTTTTCACTTACACA
Source organism: Platycarya longipes (assembly GCA_036559045.1). Classification (NCBI taxonomy): domain Eukaryota; kingdom Viridiplantae; phylum Streptophyta; class Magnoliopsida; order Fagales; family Juglandaceae; genus Platycarya; species Platycarya longipes. Next base: position 33,355,488 of record CM071798.1, on the reverse strand, counting down.
TTACGTAAAATTCTGAACTTGAAGCAATTTTTTACTGTTCATATTACTAGTATGTACTGTTTGACTGAAGTCTGTAAACACTGTTGTAAAGTATTTAATTTTTTTTTATATACTGTATGAGATTTTGAAGCACCTTAGTCACGTGTAACTTGCAAATTACATTTCTTGTAATAAAGTAAACGCCGATAACTTGCAAATATTTGGCCCAAGGGCAATTTATTTTTTAAATTTATTTTTTCAAAGTTTGTTTATTTTTTAATTTCTCTAATATTAATTTATTTTTTTGACTTTGCCTATTAATATTAATATATATTTTTTTATTATGCAAATTAACAGTTTTATATAAAAGTAGAGCTCATTTATTATATTAAAGTGAAGTCTATTTGTTAAATCAGGTTCAATGATTTTAATATTTATTTTATTCTAGAATATTTATAAGCATAGTAGAATTTATATAGTAGATATTGTTCTTTTTTACTATAAAATATGTCTAATAGAAAATATGCATCTGGATATGAAAAATCTCAAAAAATAAAAAGAATAGAAAAATTGATTGAATCCCAAAGAAAATCTTTAAATAAATTTGTTACCAGTAATAAATAAAATATAACAAAAAATTTAGGTAAAACATTTATAGATGATCGAGAAATATACCAAAAAGAACCAAAAGATAACAATATAAATCAAAAAACACAACAAAAAGAATATGAGAATAATGAAACCATCTAACAAAAGGAATATGAGGATAGTGCTTAAGAATGTATTACGACAATTCTTGTTAGAGAATTTGTGAAAACCCTAGAAGAAAATAAAAATATTGAAGATATGTCTGATTCTATTTCTTCAAATATTTATGATCCTGCTCAATGGAAATATGTTGATACAAAATTAAGAGATTTATTGGTAGAAAAAGGTCCAATTAGATATAGGGATATAAATTTTCCTAAAGATGAAAACTCTAGACATTTTTCTACTATATATTATATACAAAACTTGTCAAATGAGGAGAAATATGATAGAAAATGGTTAGTGTATTCAAAAGACATGAATATAGTATTCTGCTTTTGTTGTAAGTTGTTTAATTTAAAGCCTAATATAAGTCAACTAACTAATGAAAGAACTGATGACTAGAAAAATCTTAGTGTTAAACTTAAAAAAATGAAATAACCAATGAACATATTACAAACATGACTGCTTGGCTTGATTTAGAAATGAGATTATTAAAAAATAAAACAATTGACAAAAAAAGTCTAAGAACAAATTAACAAAGAAAAAGATAATTGGAAAAAAAGTATTATTGAGAATTGTTGTTATAGTAAAAACTCTTGGTAAAAATAATTTATCATTTCGAGGACAAAATGAAAAGATCTACCAAGAAAATAATGGAAATTTTTTAAGTTTAATTGAAATGATTTCTGAATTTGATCCAGTAATGCAAGAACACATTCGACGTATTCAAGATGGTGAAATTCTGAATCATTATCTTGGGTATAATATACAAAATGAATTAATAAACTTGCTAGGAATTGAAATTAAAAATCATATTATTAAAAAAATTAAGGAAGCAAAATATTTTTCAATTATACTTGTACAGTACCCCAGATGCAAGTCATCAAGAACAAATATCTCTTGTACTAAGATGTGTTAATATTTTAACAAACCCAATAATAATAGAAGAATATATTTTAGAATTTATTAAAGTAGATAATACTAGTAAAAAATGCATTTTCAATGAATTATTAGATGCAATAAAAAATCTTGAACTTGATATAAATAATGTTCGAGAACAAGATTATGATAATGGGTCTAATATGAAAGACAAAGAGCAAGGGGTGCAAAGAGGATTGTTTGATATAAACTCCAAAGCATTTTATACACCATATGGTTGTCATAATCTTCATCTTGTTATATATGACATGGCTAATTATTGTCCTAAAGCTATTTCATTTTTTGAAATAGTCTAATGTATTTATTTTTTATTTTTTTCATCAACAAAGTGATGGAAAATTTTACAAGATAATGTGTCGATTTTAACTTTTAAACCACTCTCACAAATACATTGGGAAAGTCAAATTGAAAGTATCAAAGCAATAAAATTTCGAACTCCACAAATAAGGGAAGCTTTATTGCAACTAGCAAAAACGACTGAAGATCCTAAAACAAAAAGTGAAGCTAATTGTTTGGTAGCATATGAAATTGAAAACTTTGAATTCATATTTGGCATGACTATATGGTATGATATATTATTTGCAGTTAATACTGTAAGTAAAACTATGCAATCTAGAGATCTGCATATAGATGTTGCCATTGATCAGTTAAAATGTCTTATTTATTTTTTTCAAAATTATAGAGAAAATGAATTTAAATCTGTCATGATTTCATCAAAAAAGATTGCAATTAGTATGGAAATAGAACCTATATTTAAAGAAAAGCAAATAATTCATAAAAAAAAACAGTTTGATGAAAAATGTCAACAAAGAAACAACATAATTTGCTGAAGACTTTTTTAGAATTAATTATTTCTTATTTATAGTAGATCAAGCAATTTCTTCAATTCAACATAGGTTTGAACAATTTCAAATATATGAAAATATTTTTGGTTTTTTATTTATCAAAAAACTGAAATCACTTGACGATAGTAGTTTGCAAAAAAAAATGTCATAGTCTTGAAAGTATTTTGAAAAATGATATTGATAGTTTAGATTTATTTTTTGAACTAAAAGTTTTAAAAAAATTTTTACCAATAGAAGAAAGTCCTCCAATTGATACATTAAATTATATAAAAAGACTTTATTCTTTTTCAAATGCATGTATTGCTTATAGAATATTATTGACAATACCTATTACTATTGTTTCTGCAAAAAGAAGTTTTTCAAAATTAAAATCGATAAAATCTTATCTAAGATCAACAATATCTTAAGAAAGACTAAATGGATTAGCCATATTATCAATTGAGAAAAAGATATTAAAAAAACTTGAATATAAAAATTTGATTAGTAATTTTGCATCTCAACATGCAAGAAGAATAATTTTTAAATAAAAATAATTAAATATAACTTAATTTAATTTAATATAAGTAAAATATTCTATTTTAACTTCTCGCCTTACCCCTCAAAATTTTTTGAGCCGGTCCTGGGCTTCTCAAGATACTAATATACAAGGTGGGTTGTTGTCTATTTCTTCTCATTTTCAGTTCCATGTGTAATCTTTACCAAGATTGTACACATATCTCCACAGAATAGAGAAATTTTAGTATGGTTATTCATGTATCAACGTCATTTGAGATTGTTGATTTGAGATTGGAAACTGTGATTGAGGGATAATTTATGATTGTGCTGCTTTTCGGAACCTTTGGGCAGGTTGTATCAACGTCCCCAGGAGCAGAGAAGCAGTGTTGCATCAAGTACATTAATTTCCAGCTATGTATATATATTATATATATTTATATATTTTATCATTAGTTTTTTGGACAGTTGCTTGAGCATAATGGCAGATCTAACATGTCCAAGTTTGAAGTCATTTATCTTACCAATACTTTTATTTTGATCGTCTATCTTTCTCTCAATTATGACGATTTCCTTGTGACTTTTTTTCCCTGTAAAAAATGTACCTAAAAAAATGCTAGGAACTTAGGATGGATGGTTTGGAATGGCTCACGTTCCTGAGCTTATTCTTTTCTTGAGCTTTGTTAGTAAATCCTTTATGCAAATTAATATACATAGGTTTGAAAGGATGTGTCACAATGTCAACGAGCTTATTCTTTTTGCTTGTTTTAGGTTTTCCATTAGCAAAATATTGTGTGCAAATTTTCAGATCACGCGTCTATTGGGGAAAGCAAGCGTTTCGCTCTTGTGATCAAAGCCAGTGGACTTCTCTTGCCCAATTTCAAGCCACTTGCAGTCGTGAACAAGCAAAGCGGAACAGCTTGACAGATTTTGCATGAATCTAAATTGGACAAATAAATCACAGATTTTGGAATATTGTTTCTCTTTTCTATAGCTATTCATGTATTTCTTAGCTTTTGAAATCAACCCTTCATCTGCATCCTTTGTAGTCTCATGTGAACTATTCTAAAATTTGTTTATGCTCTTATAATAGTAAGAATATTAATAACCTTGAGTTTAAAAGTGACCCACAATGATTTCTGTAATGCTCCGATCCCGAGGGTTCGGAGAATTAACTCATTTTTTCTATAAAAATACATCTCTAATAATACAAAAAAATAAAAAAATAAAACCACATCTCTTGAAACTCCATAATGATATCAAATCTAATCGATCAACATAAATATTTATGAACCTCCATAAAAGTACAAACAAGAAAATTCTCAAAAAAAAAACAAATTATAAATGTCCACAAAGACGCGACATATCTAAACTTGACAAATCTAAAAGAAAATCCGACTACAATAACTCTACTAAATAAGACCCAAACAACAACTTGTTCTCCCATGCACTTATTCCTTTGCGATCACTAACCTCTCTAAAATTGACTACTATTGCTCTCCTTCTCGTTCTCCAATTGAACCATCAAAATGATCTGTAAAATGTTATGAAGATAAGAGGGTGAGTTATCCACAACTCAGTAAGCAAATGACATATACTAGTGTGCAAACATGAGCATTTACCAAAGTCAGAATGCAGAATAAAATATTTCTTATTTTCGAAATGCAAGAACAGATCATGTTGTCAAGTTAGAGCGAAAGTTCAGTATTAACAGAATCAAAAATCCTTTTGGCATAGCATAATTGAAACATTTTATCAGAACAAAAATACTATGTTTAACCCTCATGATAGGGTTGTGCAAACTCCGACTGCCAATCGAGCAGAAACAGAATGTGAATCTTCCCTTTATTATTCTCGGAGCCCTGAGTGTACACATAGAAAAGACCATGCAGAAAATCACTTTGCAGCCAAAGTGGGTGCACCGGAAATAGAATAGTTTATACCAACCCAGAACAGAACAGAGCGGAACAGAACCAGAATGTCATGGCAGAGGTTTCAGAAATCATATCATATCATATCAAAGTACAGAAATTTTCCAAAACAGAACAGAATCAGATTAAAAATATCATTTATGCAGAAACTTTCATATTCGCTCTTTTTTCAGTTCAGAAAACAGAATGCAACAAAATTAGCTTATGTCTACACCAGTTCATGCTAGAAATACTTTATTTTTATACAGAGTTTTTATGCATATGCGAAACAAATAACTTAGGTAATTTCCAAGTTTCTTTTCGCAACACAAACATGCATATTTTTTAAAATAAACCCCAATTTATATTTTTAATGCAAAGTCTAGCATAGGAACCCCGTTTACCTGAAGTCTTTAATTTTTCAGAACTTCTCCACAGTTCTGAAAGAAATCAATCATCACCTAAAAAAATCATGCAGTTTCCATAAATTTCTGATTTAACAAATATCTCAATATTTAAACCTAGAGTACTAAAGAAATCGCCTTATTCTAATTCCTCCAAATCCTCGAGAATTTTCAAAATCTAAAATTTCTATCATCTTCCATAATCATCGATATTCACTTAAAGTACCTAACTCAAATACCAACTCAAATAGTTTCCTTCAGAGACCAAAAAGTCAACTTACTAAATAGTGCCACACCCATGACGTGCTCTAAAATATTTTAGAAGCCGATCCCAAAAATAAGTTAACTCCAAGTCTAAACCCCAAGATATCTCAACTTTAAAATTAACTTAAAAGGCGCCTGAAAAACAAAAGCAACGCAAAAATAACGAAAGTCCAAGCGGCCCAAAGCAAGAACGATAAAACACACTAATAAATAGGAATCAATTTAAATCAAGTGGCCAGGTTTGGTGAAATATAACTTGAAAACACATGCCTTGCTTTAAAACCAAGAGGGCAAGGTTTCTAAAATCTAGACCATCTTCTAAAAAGAAATTTATGTAACTTAGGCAAAAACAAGAAGTTAGCTTTACGGGAAAAACATAAATAGACCCAGAATTCAAAAATGCGTCTTACAGAGGCTCATCGAGCGGAGGCTATGAACTGGCGGGGTCACGGGCGGAGCTGGGAGGATGACTGTGAGAGAGAGAGATAGAGATAAGAGCACCGTGAGAGAGAGTGGTCTGTGAAACAAGAGGGACGTAAAGGGAGGTTACCGACAGATTAAACTAGATCAAACTATAACCTTGGGTGATGGGGGTGCCTAGCGGCAACCTCTGTGTAGGTGGTGACAAAGTGGAAGAGTTTGACGCCAAAGGGTGATTTCCGGTGGGTGTATGGCTCTCGGTTGATATGGTTGCAAGATGGGGCAGCACGTTGATGAGTGCTCTATTTCTAGAATAAAAAACAGGGGATGTTTTCGGTGATGGCTAGCGGCTAGTTTCCTCCACCGTGGGTTCAAGGCTGCTAAGTTTGGACGAGGCTGAGTTATGCGAAGGCTTTCAGTAGCTGAGCACGGTTGTTCACGGTTCGGTCACTGGTATGGAGGCTGCTACATGATACGGGGTGCAGTGTTGAGCTAGAGGAGGGGCTTTGGCTTTGAAGAGAAGATTTTGTATGTAGAAGGTTGCGGCTTGGGGCTTTAGGAGGATGAACATATCTATAAATAGAGGCTTGAGAATCCCTAAAGAGTAAGCGATGGGAAGAGGCGCATATTTGCGGAAGGGAAGGGCGCGAGGGATGGAATGAACCGATTCCTGTCAAAATATAATTTCAAAAAGAGAAGATTCGGCTTCTAGCATATGAGTGCAGTAACAAACGTGGTATCTAAAGATATGGAAAGATCCGAATCATGCATGCATGGGTGATAGGATACAACATCCGTAAGGTAAAAGGGACATAACCGAAAAGGGAAGAAATAAAATAAAAACGTGTGTGGACATGAGTGCCGCGTAAGCTGAAGATCTAAGATTGCTCCTCGCGATGCCTAATTCTAGATACGGCAACTGTGAGTTAGAAAGGAAGCTAACGGAAGAGGTAAATGTATAAGTATAGGTAAATGTATAAGTATAAAAGGAAAGGTGAGAATAAAAATCAACCAAGAATGAAGGAAATTTAAACCGTGAAATATAAAACAGAGAACCCGTTGGAATTAAACAAAGGAAAAAAAATCACATGTTAAAACTATGTCGTAAAAAAAATTTTGGCTCCTCTCGAATCTGGGTGTCACAATTTCTTTCACACTCCTTTCCTGTACAAATAAAGTCTGGAGGAATCTGATCTCTTCTTTTCTCAGCTAAAAATAAATACTAATAAAAAATTGAAAAAAAAAATGCTAAATGTGTGAAAAAAATTTTGTGGCGTAATATTATATCATTTACGGTGAACATACATGCGTCGCCAGAAATTAAAAAAAAAAACTTATTTGTCAATTGCTATAATAGCCGGAAATACCCAATCTTGGCTCAAATTTTGTGGCGATTTGTGGGCAGTCATTTATAGCCAGAAATGCTTTTTTTTTTGGCGAGTTTGAGACTATTTTTGACTACTTTAGTTGCCGAAAAAGACCTTATTTTCTGTAGTGACACCCCCATCTCACCGGAGGAAGGGTGTTATACCGAAAACTGTGGTGGGAGGATTATTGCCTGGAGAGATAAAGGAAAAAACACATTTTGCTTGTAAATATAGACTTTAATGCCGAATGACATATATTTATATATTCTTTATCTATACTTGTCATAGACCCGTGCATATGCGCAACAATAAAATAATACAAACAATTTGTTAAATTGCTTTTGGATTCTTTCTAAGTTTGAATTTATCGATTAATGTATGTTGCTACTACATATGGCAAGAAAACTATATTTATACTTAATGAGTCACAACAAAAGTAACAAAGAACTGCGAAATTATTAAGTCAAGAATACGTGTACCAAGTCAAAAGTACCATACAGCCAGTTGTGTTTGGATAGAGCATATTTATAGCTCCGGAGCAATTGATGAGTAAACATCTGTTGCGAAAGATTCTTCCCCATCCATGCGAGCCAAACTTTGTCTTTTTCATTTGGTTCAGTCTCCAAAGTGGGAGTACCTGTTTTGACTTTTGTAAATGCAAATGGTGGTGGCATGCATAGTCCATGCAGGCCTGCACCATGTGCCATCGACCTCGGTCTTGCTGAGCTCAACTTTAGACCAAAAAACAGACAAAATCCAGCTTCTCTGTTAAACCTGTATGTTGTTTTGACTTTTCTCTGTTAAACCTATATGTTGTTTAAATTGAATAAGAGTTTGAAAGACAAAGAAAGGGTTAACCTTTGATTAGATGGACAGTGAGCATGAACAAGTTTCCAAATTGAGATTCTCCAGACAAGAAAACAGGAACTGCTCGGCCTTTGGAAAAATAAAATTTGGCCATGTACACGAACTTTTAATGGGACATTTGTCAACCTTGAGCTTCTAGCTAAATAAGGAATATTACATAACATGTTTGGTTGTTGCGTTTTCTTTATTCAAATCAGTTGGTGTCAAATATAAAAGACTCATTAAAGCGAATTAATGTGTTGCCTTGGTTGCCTATTAAAGTGGAAAGCGCCTCAAAGTGGAATGAAGAAGGCTAATTTGGATGCGGTTGTTGGTATGGCAAATCAGAAAATTGGTTTTTTTTTTTTTAGTAAATAGTCGGGATCACATGTCTAAGAATGACTCATCCCCAAATTTATTGAGAAACCCTCATTTATGGTAGAAGAATACCGTGATTACAAACGATCTTATTGAAGTACTAAATAAACAATAAATATAATCCATCCCAACAAAAAACCAAAATCCCCACTATCAAAAGGTAAAACAATCAAACATGCCTAAACAATCAAAACACTAATCCATTATTCAAAGACTACAACAAATTAGAAAACAATTACTAACGAATACAAGGTAAACCCAATTTTTCGAACCGTAGATAACTTCTCAATTTCATAGGAAGCATAGCAAAATATTCAAACCTTCTAGTGCACCCTTCTTCTCCACATCGAGCCAACACATCAACAATCATGTTTCCTTCTCTAAATTGATAAGAAATAGAAAAGCAAATATTAGAGGAAACTTCCAATGACTCTTCCCAATGATCCCATAAGTACCAAACCATACACCTCTTGGATTTAATCCACTCCACCACTATTTTAGAGTCACACTCAATTCCAATTTGGGAGAAATCCTTATCCTTACATAATTTTAAACATTCCAAAAGTGCTCTAAACTCTACAATATCATTTATACCATGTCCAAAACTGTGTGAAAAAGTTGAAAAGAACAGACCACCGCAATCTCAAATTACCCCTCCACCACCCATGCTGCCAGAATTTCCCCTATAGCTGCCATCCACGTTTAGTTTAACCCATTCCTCCCTCAGCTTCCTCCAATAAACCAGCCACAATCTGCCTTGCTTAGCTACTAGAACTTTGACGTATAGTGCAGCAAGGATTTTAGCATCAATGTGTGAGGCCCCTGCTTTAATCAATCTCTCAAACAAGGAGTGAAGCCAGATCTTCAAAGCACACCAAACAGTCTCAACTGAATCTCTTTTGCCTTCCATGCGCACCTTGCATCTACAATTCCATAGGTACCATGAAATCAAACTTGGTAATAGACCAATAATAAATCCCCTTTGATTGGATCTTCAAGCAAAGTTAAACCAATGAATTACCCTTGACCACCAAGAAGTATGCAAAACTCTCAGCAAACCCAATGCATTCTCCGCTCTTTCTGTGACGCCCCCAATTTACGTTTGTAATTCAACGCAAATTGAAGTGTCAGGGCAAGTAACGCTAGGCTACTCACCCCCGTACTTATCGAAACTTAATACAAATCGTAGCGAAAAAGTTCTTAATAAAAAAAAAAAGAATTCTAATGATCACATGGTAAAATAAAACCACAATATCCACATCATTTATTTTTAAAATTATCATTGTATCTTTACATGCATAACCCAGTTAGTTTTATCTGTCATGTACATAACTTATTCTCAAAACCTCGACTAACTTCATGGCCATCCAAGCTCCTCTGAGTTCCTTAAGTTATCGGGCCTTCCATTTTCTTAGTCATTAATCCTGCAACATAATTTTATATTTCCAAAAAGGGAAATATACAAGAGTGAGATTTCTTTGGAAATCTCAGTAAGTACACATGTAACTTAATAAAAGCACAAATGTCGTGAAATAATCATTTACAAGCCAGGCAGTCAGAGTATGCATTTATGACATGCTTCTTGTGACTCATGCATGACTTAGACTTATGTTCTCCATGGACCCACTCTATGATACTTAAACTCTTATTTTCTTTTGTAACATTGTGAGTCTTACTTATTTCGTATCATCGACAGGTGTCCCCATCGAATATTACTTATTTCATATCATCGACAAGCTTATGTCCCTGTCGGATTTCATATCATCGACAGGCTTAGGTCCCTATCAAATCTTACTTATTAATCTTTTCACTTATAAAGTTTTCTTAATGTATTTTCTTAAAATAAACTTCATGACTTATGACGACATATATATGTGACGTAATGCAACATACTCATAAACTTAGACTTATGACATGCATATTTTATGTCTATATGAGCCTTATAACATGTGAGAATATTTCACAATAGCATACATCACATGCACATACATTTATGTCACATCAATTCATAGAGTCAATGTCTATTATGATAAACTCGATTCTAACTTCAATTCAAATTTCATCCTTGATTAAGTCCTTATCCCTTAAAAGTTAAAACATAAAACTTGTATATATTTCTCTTAACTTTCCATATCCTCTTAAATCAGTTAAATCCGATATCAAATGAATAAGTTATGTCCGATTTATCAAAATGTATCAAATCTGCCAATAATAATCCTATTAAGGCCAAAATTCACTAGAGTTGTTTCTTCATTCTTTTCCATAGCAAAACCTCATGTTTTCACATAATTCTCTTCACATAACATCATAGAATATATTTCTAAAGTATCACAATTTTTCTAGCATTTTTCTATAGTAAAAACCACTCCAAAATTCAATATGTTTCAATTTAACACATAAACAAAGACAAAACTCAAATAAATATCAAACATAATCCAATCACTAAACCACTTTTATATGCCAAGATTAAGTTAATATATGCATTTACAAATTTTTTCAAAGCTAGATTGGATGACTATGGTTGGTCTTCAACCACTTCTTCTTCAATGTCCTCAATTAGCTCTCTTTGGCACTTAGGTGATATGAGTGGGTTTTTGTGTATTTTTCTTGGCTATTTCTCACTATGGGGAAAGACGAGAAGCCCCAATCAGCCAAGGGTGGGCTGAAATGCCCAAGCTTTCTTCCCTTGCTCCCCACGCCCCTCATCACCCGGGAACATCCAATCCAAGCGCACCATTTGTTTCCTTTTGTTTTCTTACTAACCAAGGCTTCTAGATCAATTCTTATCAACTTGCCACATGTTCCCACACATTTCAAGACCTCAGAAAGTTTGGTAGCCAATCATATTTTCATCACAAGGCCGAATATAAGACAACTCATCTAAGTCGGTTACCAGTTGACTCCTAGTCTTGTCTATCCACTTCATACCAGATTTATTACTTGATCCATTCATTATCTTCAAAAATCCAAAACATGAAAGTTTTATATTTTCCTCTTAAAATTCTAGACGAATTAGAATCACCTCATTTGCACCTTATATGAAAAAGTTATGCTTATTACACGAAAACACGACAGACCAGCCCTAGAGTTCATTCCGGGCACACCAAGTGTTTGATCTTTGGTCCTATTACTTCCTCTTGAATTTCTTCTTCAAATTTTCAAAAATTTATCTATTTCTAGATCCAAATAGAATTTCTCTAGTTGATACCTTGTTAAAATTTCCAAAGGTTCATCCAAAATAACTCTAAAGAAATTATAATTAAACTAAACATAAAAAAAAAAACAAGTGAAAATTTGGATTATTACATTTCCATAGCTTTTTGGCAAACTTACCCATGCATAAAACATGATCTCGTGTCTCACATTGACCCGAAATACAACAATCACACATGGATGCAAGGTTAATTGCTACCGCTTGAATTTGTCCATTAGCAAATAATTAAATTTGGCTTTCCACACATACTAATATTTTCTTAGGTAATAAACCATGCCATACCTTGCCCATACCGGGTACCTTTGCAAACTTCACCCGAATAATTTCCCAAGCACTAGCCAATGTAAACAAAACATTTTTATTCGGCATCCAAATTAAAAAAATCCTCACCACTCCTGCAAACCATGATGCTATGGATGATTTCCTTAGCCTTTTATATTCCCACCAACTCAGTTAATCGAGGTAAGTCCCAATAATTTTCTATCCATAAATCTTTGATACACAAAGAGAAATCCATTACTACTTGAGCATGCACACATAAAGGGCCACTAGACATCCATCGATCAAACCAAAAAGACCCATGTCCACCCATCACCTATAGTCTCACATTTTCAAGAACAGTAGGAATTACACCCATAATTGATTTCCAAAATCTGGAACTAATTGGTTGCATGGCAGCCAACTCCAAATGATAATTCCTCAAATACTTATCAAATACTTAGCCCAAGAAAATGGGGCCATAAATTATTTGAAACCAACAACCTCCAAGCAAACTTTATATGAAGCACTCTTTGAACCTCTGAAAAATCCCTCAAACCAAGACCCCTTTCCTTTGTCAGTTTACATAAACCACTCCAAGCACACCACTTTCTTCTTTGATGTCCCTTTGAACCACCCTATAAAAATGATGATAAAATTGAGCTGATTTTCCTATGAACCACTTCAGAATATTAATTGCAACATGCAAATGCATAGCCATACTTGTCAAGACATGTTGCACCAAAACTAGCTAGCCCCCTTGTGACAACAAATTGAATTTCCAGCCAGCTACTTTATTTTGAATCTTAGTAACTAAAGGTTCCAAGTCTTGAACCTTTAATCTACCCACAGCAATAGGAACGCCAAGGTAGACAACTAGAAAATGTCCTTTCGTGAATCTTGAGATCCTCTTCAAAGCATCTCGCCTTCCCAAAGAATATGCTTCGAAAAAAATAAAGCAGATGTGACACCCCCAGATTCTTCTTGGGATTGGACGGACATTTGAAGCATCGGGATATGCAACACAAGGTTACATACCTCCGTTCATGACAAATAAAGATGCAATGCACCTAACATGAATCTAACCATATGCAATAATTGCAGCTGATAAATTTTTTTTTCTTTAGCAATACTATACACCAAACTAAAAATATTCCAAATACTTAAAACATCCTTCATACAGAAAGACATAATAAACAACTGAGTTCATAACGCTAGTCTAAAATGGGTATGATCAAAGAATACTGGAGATGCAACTCCATAGTATAAGTAGTAACTTAAGCTAACTACCATATTAACATTGACGTTGTGCCTTCGCTCAGTTGATCGTGCCTAGTTGGTCTAATCCTAGTTCTCCTTTGAGTCCTACAACAAGATCTACCATTCAGGGGGAATGGTAGTGGGGCTACCACAGTGACAAATCTTAGCAAGTTAATAGAATGCCTCCACGCAGGTTAATGATATGATGAGTGCACAAAAATGCACTCTAAATACTCTATTTAAATACTAAAAGAAATGAGAAAACAATGGATATAACTCATGTTAATAAAATTTAATGGTCATTTATCTTGAGATAGATATAAGCATGATTTAATATATTGATGAGAATATAAAATGCCATATTTTCCTCTCTTAATGTTTAAAACTTTATTCTTATTTGATGCCTAAATATACTCATTATTCTTATATTTTGATTTAGGACACAAATGGAGACATTAGGAGCAAATGAAGATAATTGCGGAATTTTAGACAGTTCTGACATCGTTTCGTAAAATGGGCATAACTCTCTCATCCAATCTCCGATTGAGCTGATTCAAGATGATCTAGAACCGCAAGAGAAATATCTATAACTTTTATGTTTTGTGTTTGAAGAGATATCCACTCAATCTAAGACAAAATCGACAATCAAGTGGACGCACCTGCACTTGACGTTCCTGGATATTTTTCAGCCACTTGCATCAAATCCAAATGTCATCATAATATTTTCCAGCAAGCACTCCTACACCAACTTGGAAATGCAATGATCAATTCATATGCAAGATGAAGTGCACTCAAGTTTCTTCAAGACAAATTATTTGACTACAAGATATTAAGTCATACAAGACAACTAAAGGGTAGAGAAGCAAAATTGAAACACTCAACCTACAAGCAAAATCCAGCTCATGCATAGTGGGAAAACAAATGATCAAAATGACAACTCACAAGTCACTTGGATTCAAGAATGGCACATGGCAAAACAAGTTGAAATTGTGATGATTTTGTCATGACAACTTGCATGAAGGATGCTTATAAATAGAAGGGAGGGGTGTGTGTTCTAAGACCATGCTTAGTGTGGGAGGATGCTTTGGAAGAGCCATTGTTTTGAGAGCTTAAGAAAAGAAAAGAAAAACCAAAGAAGAGAGAAGAAAATAATGGTTGGCTCTTCCATATTATCCCTTGAAGAATTTTTGTTACATATTTTCAATATGTGTAACTAAATTCTCTAAGAGGGTTAGGGATGAACTTGTGTGTGTGATGGTGTTTGTAATTTATTTTTGATTCATGTATTTGGTCTTTAAATATTAAAACTCTTTTGTTCTATTATTCTCAATTTATTTGTGATGTTTTTCGTCTTCAAATAATTATAGAATCTATTTCGTTTATAGATTCAGTCATGCTTTTTCTATTGAGTGGATTAGTTCTATAATTATGTTTGGAGCAATTGATTATCTATATTGATTTAATTCTCTGCTGCAATATCGCCTCTTGGGTATATTGTCGTCGTTGGATTTTCTCAATGTCGATAACAATTTATGAGAGTTAAGCGCGAAGAATGATTTTTCAAAGAGTTACATTTGATTTAAACTTTGGTTATTAATGTTATATCTTCTGATTAAGAATTTGGATATAGAATTCTTAATTGAGTTATCAATGAATTAAAAATAAATTTGAATACCAATTATACACAAGGAATTCCCTACGCTCTACTTTTCGTCTCATTTTTATACTATTCAAATTACTCATTTAGTTTTAATTTACGTCATACTCTAAAATTTACTTTTCGCACTCATCTAAATCTTTTTGTTAATTTCGTTACTGTTCTTCAATTTCTCAATCCATCTCCCTGTGGAATCGACACCCCAAAGCTATATTGCAAACGACCGCGTTATTCTTTGGGCGTAATCAAATTTTGGCGCCGTTGCCGGGGAGACGGTAGAAGAATTTGTAGTTTTTTTTAGTAGTTTGTAAAAAACAAAAAAAAAAAAAAAAGCGGTAACTTCGTTCATTTTCTTTTTAGCTTTCTACATCTTTATTTTATTTTACTTTTCTTTTCGTAATTTTTTTTTTTTAGTATTACGCTTTTCTTTACTTTGCATGCGCAGGTACAGAGACGCTTTTGGACGGTTTGCTAGTAGACCCGTGCTAGAATCAGATTCAGAATCTAATTTTTCTAATCGCTTGTTTGATAATTCTTCCAATTCTGACGCGATGAGTGAACACGTGGACCAACCTGTTAGAACCCTCCAAGATTATCTTCATCCTGCACGAACAGCCACACCATCCTGTATTATGTTCTCACCTAATGTTCGTCATGTAGATTTCAAAACAGGAATGATACAATTACTTCCGACTTTCCATGGTCTAGAAAATGAAAACCCCTATGTTCATATTAGGGAATTTGAGGAAGTAGTTGCAACATTCCACAATCAAAATACCACTGACGACACAGTAAGGCTAAAGTTCTTTCCTTTTTCTTTGAAAGATAAAGCTAAGAGTTGGTTGTATTCACTAAGACCACGGTCTATTGGAACATGGAGTGAGATGACTCAAGTGTTTTTCAATAAATACTTTCCCCAACATAAGACCAATGCTTTAAAAAGACAAATCTCTACCTTTGCACAAAAGGATAGTGAGACTTTGTACCAGTCTTGGGAAAGATTTAAAGAATTACTGAGTATGTGTCCCCACCATGGATATGAGAATTGGCGCTTAGTGAGTTATTTTTATGAAGGGCTTACGCCCAGGGAACGTCAATTCGTGGAAATGATGTGCAATGGAGAATTTTTACAGAAAAATCCCGATGAGGCCATAGAGTACCTCAATGAGCTTGCTGAAAAAGCTCATACTTGGACTGGACCTAGTGCTACTGATAGCACAAATAGGTCACGACCTATAGGAAACTTGAGTGGTGGTATTTACCATCTAAGGGAGGAGGATAACCTTAAGGCTAAGGTTGAAATGCTCACCGGAGAATTAGAGTTATTGAAAACCAAAAACTCAAAACCAACATACATGGCTAATCATGCAAACTCTTTTGGGCCATGTGTTGTCTGTGGTGGGGTAGATCATCATGCCCAAGACTGTCCTACACATGCTAACATGAGAGGATGGCGTAATCATCCCAACTTCAGCTGGAAGTCTGAAAACCAACAGCTTGCACAGCCTGCACAGCCTTCTAGATCATATCCTGCACCATACCATGCACCTCAATCTTCTAGAAATTCTTTAGAAGACACTTTGCATGCATTTATTGAAGTACAGGATAAGACTAACCAAAAATTTGAGTCTTTAATTATGCAGGTTGTTGAAGAACAAAAGGAGATAAAGAGCCAAGTGTCTAAAATAACGAGCTTCTTGAGTGTAAATGAGCAAGGTAAGTTCCCTTCTCAAGCTCAGTCTATACCTCATGATCAACATATGGCACAAGAAACTGTGAAGAATGACGAGTGCCAGCAGATATATATGATTGACTCACTCATAGACAGGGAAGTTTTCACAACTCATGATTCTGATCCCCTTGAGAATTTTATTGTTGATTTTGAGTATAATCCTATCAGTGATTCATCTGATGTAGCTAATATTTGTGCAATTTTTGACAATACTCAAGATTATAGCACACAAGCTTGGCAACTGAAGTTTAAGGAGTTGCTTGAGAAAAATGAAAAACAGATTCCTTCAAGTGGGCAAGTACCAAAAGTTAATCTAAAGCCTTGCCACCTACCTGTGAAGCTCGAGGACCGAGTTTATTGGGCAAATAAGTGTTTCATTTTTGACCCAGGAGGAATAGTTCAAGAAGTAGAAGATAGTCCGGTTGTAGACTTGGTCTATCAACTTTGACCACACCATGCAACAATAATTATTATTATTATTATTATCTTGTTTGTTTTGTTTTATTTTTGTTTACTACTATTTTCTTTATTTTTGTTTGCAGGATAGTTTCATTTTTGTCATTTCAGATCACCACTTTTGACGCTTAACGAGCTATCCACATCACACATCAGGTGTATCCTACCCTTTTTAGTTACTCCCCATTCAATTTTAATTCTTAAACATTGAGGACAATGTTTCATTTAAGTTGGGGGGTGGGAATACAAATCTGTTATTTAAACTCTATGGCATATTTCAATCAATATATAAAAAATTGCCAAATTTTTTTCACACAGGCATCTTTTCACACATGATACTCATGCTCATTCATAACCATCTTGGTGAATTCAACAAACCCATCTTAAATCATTTTGCTAAAGTATCCACAGAACCATTTATGCACTTCTCCAAACTTTGTGGTAATATGGTGATTTGACACATGTAACTAAAGAATTATTTTGCTCAAGTATTCATGTGAATTTTGTGAGAATTGAGAGCTTACAAATACAGAAATTGTGATAAGTATCCATTGATCTGTTGAATTTGACACTTCTTTTGAGAATATCATTACATGGTTTGTGGTAAGATGGTGGATATACTTGGGATATGACGAAAGTCAACTTAGGATTAACGTTTGAGCCTTTCAAGCTGACCATTTTCATCATATACCCCTAGCAGCCAATTTTGAGCCAATATACACATATGGCCTTTTCTTTTCATATCTACATCATCCATACCTCTCCACATTGGAGTATAGCTTATACACTATATTTTCCTATCATTTTACTTCCAAGTGTGTACTAGGTGTGAAATTATCATTAAAAAAAAAAAAAGGAAAACGATCACAAAAATGGCATGGTGCTAGATGTGTCCATCAAATTATTCATGAAAGAGTTCATCAAATTGCGAAGACGCCAGTGGCAAAAGAAGATGGAAAAGTATACTTAGTCAAAGATCTAAAAAATTGAAAAGTACATCAAAAGGAAAGTATAGTCTACTGAAAAATTTAACAGATTCCCTTTTGTGTATACTTGGAAGTTTTTGAAACCTCTTCACTTTTTCTTCTTATGAACCCCAAACCTAAGCCACATTACAACCCTTTGTGTTGATTTTTCCGATCTGAAGTATGCTTGTGGAAAGAATGGTGGAAATCTCATTTGTTAGTATTCCTATCATAAGATCAATGTTTACTTGTTACTTATATATAATTGGCTAAATTTCCATGAGAGTAAATGTACACCTTTGTCAACTCCATAGAGAGAACCCTTACATGAAACACTTCTATACCCGTGAGTTATGGAGTTGAACCTTTTTGCTTAAGATATTCTAATGTTGCATGTGTCGAAACCTCTGATTTGATAAAAATAGTTTGGAACACATACACACTCTGTGGATTGCTATATTTGAATTACTTGTGAAAGGGTTATTGAATTTCTAAGATTGTTTTGATATGTAAATTTGAAAAATGTGTCTTGATGGCCCCTATGTGTGATTTTCTTTGGTCTTTCTCATCATTTTGCATGAAAATTGCTAGGGACTAGCAATGAGTAAGTTGGGGGGTGTGATGAGTGCACAAAAATGCACTCTAAATACTCTATTTAAATACTAAAAGAAATGAGAAAACAATGGATATAACTCATGTTAATAAAATTAATGGTCATTTATCTTGAGATAGATATAAGCATGATTTAATATATTGATGAGAATATAAAATGCCATATTTTCCTCTCTTAATGTTTAAAACTTTATTCTTATTTGATGCCTAAATATACTCATTATTCTTATATTTTGATTTAGGACACAAATGGAGACATTAGGAGCAAATGAAGATAATTGCGAAATTTTAGACAGTTCTGACATCGTTTCGTAAAATGGGCATAACTCTCTCATCCAATCTCCGATTGAGCTGATTCAAGATGATCTAGAACCGCAAGAGAAATATCTATAACTTTTATGTTTTGTGTTTGAAGAGATATCCACTCAATCTAAGACAAAATCGACAATCAAGTGGACGCACCTGCACTTGACGTTCCTGGATATTTTTCAGCCACTTGCATCAAATCCAAATGTCATCATAATATTTTCCAGCAAGCACTCCTACACCAACTTGGAAATGCAATGATCAATTCATATGCAAGATGAAGTGCACTCAAGTTTCTTCAAGACAAATTATTTGACTACAAGATATTAAGTCATACAAGACAACTAAAGGGTAGAGAAGCAAAATTGAAACACTCAACCTACAAGCAAAATCCAGCTCATGCATAGTGGGAAAACAAATGATCAAAATGACAACTCACAAGTCACTTGGATTCAAGAATGGCACATGGCAAAACAAGTTGAAATTGTGATGATTTTGTCATGACAACTTGCATGAAGGATGCTTATAAATAGAAGGGAGGGGTGTGTGTTCTAAGACCATACTTAGTGTGGGAGGATGCTTTGGAAGAGCCATTGTTTTGAGAGCTTAAGAAAAGAAAAGAAAAACCAAAGAAGAGAGAAGAAAATAATGGTTGGCTCTTCCATATTATCCCTTGAAGAATTTTTGTTACATATTTTCAATATGTGTAACTAAATTCTCTAAGAGGGTTAGGGATGAACTTGTGTGTGTGATGGTGTTTGTAATTTATTTTTGATTCATGTATTTGGTCTTTAAATATTAAAACTCTTTTGTTCTATTATTCTCAATTTATTTGTGATGTTTTTCGTCTTCAAATAATTATAGAATCTATTTCGTTTATAGATTCAGTCATGCTTTTTCTATTGAGTGGATTAGTTCTATAATTATGTTTGGAGCAATTGATTATCTATATTGATTTAATTCTCTGCTGCAATATCGCCTCTTGGGTATATTGTCGTCGTTGGATTTTCTCAATGTCGATAACAATTTATGAGAGTTAAGCGCGAAGAATGATTTTTCAAAGAGTTACATTTGATTTAAACTTTGGTTATTAATGTTATATCTTCTGATTAAGAATTTGGATATAGAATTCTTAATTGAGTTATCAATGAATTAAAAATAAATTTGAATACCAATTATACACAAGGAATTCCCTACGCTCTACTTTTCGTCTCATTTTTATACTATTCAAATTACTCATTTAGTTTTAATTTACGTCATACTCTAAAATTTACTTTTCGCACTCATCTAAATCTTTTTGTTAATTTCGTTACTGTTCTTCAATTTCTCAATCCATCTCCCTGTGGAATCGACACCCCAAAGCTATATTGCAAACGACCGCGTTATTCTTTGGGCGTAATCATGATACATGCATGACAGTAAAATTATGAATGCATAATCAAAATCATAAATAATCATAGCATAACTTGACATATAGTATAGCATATCTGGCATAACTTAAACTAAAACGTGAACTGAACTTGACCTGACATGACACGAACTTAGACTTGAAACAACGTAAACCTAAACATAATATGAACTTGAACTTGAACATAGCATGAACATGAACTTGAATATACAATTACTTGAAACATAACATAAACATGAACTTGAAACATAACATTAACGTGAACTTAAACTTGAAATATAACATGAACGTGAACTTGAACATAAGACATAACATGAACTTGAAATATAACATGAACGTAAGTGACGGCTCCGAATTTCCCTACTATACTTTTATTTAATTAAACAAGTAGAGCATGGGTGACTTAGATAATTTAGTGGATGACGCCTTGAAAGGTGGGTTGAGAAGTTGAAGGCCTTAAGGCCATAACCAAGACTTTGGGCCCAAGTGGAGATGACAAGCCTATAGGTCCATGAGATGAAATCCAATAGTCAACCCAAGCCCATATATGAGGACACATGTCAAGCAAGGGAAAGTTTTGTAAGTTAACAAATACTAGTAGGTGAAAAAGGGAAAATACTAGTAGCTGAGAAGGTTGACTAGTTGTTTTGGTTGGAGAAAGGAAAGAGAAGATCAAGATGAAATCTCCACATCTTTTCCTACCTAGATAGGCGTGTGAGACAAGGGATTTTGCCAAAGAAGATCATCATAAGATTTTGCCATATCTAGCCAAATGATGAGGCAAGATTTGAAAGGATTTGAAAACGAGAAAAAGGAGAGGGATTGGGTGGGCTATAGCCGAATGCCCATAGGGTTTTCTCACAAGCATATTTCCAAATCTTGAGGAATGATTGCTAAGAGATCTTGAGAAGACAAGTGAGGGTTTGATAGGTTGATTGAGTGAGTGATGGAACAAGTGGGGAAGAAAGGAAAAGCCAATGGAGAGGAATGGAAGGCTACGGGTAAGCATGTAGCCGACCACTCCCTCCTTGTGTGTGTTCTCTTTTTGCCTCCAAATCTAGATGGAATGGACATGTAAGATTGTGTAAGAGTAATAGGACAAGTAAGTGTAAGAAGTGAGGTGAATAGTTGATTGATTGAGCACATGACAAGAGGGAAAGGAGAGTAGGAAAAGGAGAGGGTTTCGGATGGAGGCGAGGGGTCCGAACCCCACTCTTGCCTTCTCCCAAGATTTAGATCCTCAAATCTCTTAGTTTGACCTATGAGATGATGGTTGGGAGACAAGGAGGGGATGTGAGGTGATGGGAAGGGCTTGGAACCCTTGAGAGAGGCCGGCCATATGGGGAGAGAAAGGAGACTATTTCTTTAACCTAGAATGATCTAGATTAGGTTTAATGTGATCAAGTGATGGGGGTCACTCAAAGGTCTTTCAAAACCCATCAAGTGTCACTCCAAGCTTAGGGGAAATGAGTGGCCTAGAGCCTAGGAGAGTCTCATGGTCGAATGGCCTTGTTCCCTTACCTTTTTGGTTGCCTCATTCGGGCACCACACACACACACATCTCTCATTCTACCTCACAGCAACTCACCCTCCCATTTTATTCTCTTTGCTTCACTTCACTTCACTACTTAAACATCTAAACACTCTAAGCCTAGAGGAAGGAGAAGCAAGTGGTTTTGGAATGAGAAGCAAGCTTTCTCCTCAAAACTCTTACTAAGCTCACTTAGGATGTAGTTTAAGGTTATGGGACTAGAGAAGGGCTTTCTTTGGTTTCCTTCAAAAGGATTTCATGCTAGGCTTCTCCAAAAGAGTTAGAAGACTCCCAAATATCTATTTATAGGGGTGATGGTCGACTCATGTTGAGGAGAGAAGAGGGATAACTTGGTAAAAACCATAAGTTTCTGGTTTGCATGGGATGAGGTGTCCCTTCAAAATCTTTTTTTCATGATTAAACTAAATCCCAAGAAATCCTAAGCTTTGTAGCTAAAATGATCATCCAATGGTCAGTATTTGAGATATTTTTACTAACCATTTGATCAATGGTTGGGGTAGAGGCTTATAGGATAAGGGATAAGGTGTCATCTCACCTACCCATGCATGCATCTCCCTTTCTAGCCTTCATCTGGTTAGCCACGCCCCTTAGCCTTCCCCTAACTCATTTGGTTACTTGCTAACCTCATCAGGACTCTACTTAACAAGTTCTAGAAGGCCACTTCTTAGTTTGGTTAGGATAGAATCTCATTTGGATCCATATTCTCCAACTCGAGTTCTGGTTTAAGCTCAGTCCAGAGTTATCCACTTGATTCCAAAATAAGTCATTGATGCTGTCCAAATATTCGAAAACTCATGACATAAAAGTTTTAGAGTTATCTCTTAGGATTCTATGAAAATTAGAATCAACTCATTTGGACCACATATGAGTAACTTATGGTCATTATACTAAAACTTGACAGTTTAATCCGAGAATGTACACCAAGTGTTTGATCTTTGGTTCGACCACTTCCTCTTGCATTTACACCCTAATTCTTGAAAATTCAACTCCTTCTAAGTTTAAAATAAATTTCTCTAGTTGATACCTTGTTCTAAATCTCAAAGATTCCTCCACAATATTTTATCTAATACATGATCTCACTTACTCTAAGTCCAATACTCTCATTTAGGTTTCCAACTTTATTATCTTAGAAAATATACCCAAAATTATAATCCTTTAAAGAAATCCAAATAATACTTCATCTTAGAAGTTTTGGGATATTACACCTGGTTTTCCTCTAAGTCCAAAAATAGATTTTTAATTCTAACTTGTTTTGATCAACCTCTTGATCCATGACTTATATAGAGGGATGCTCAAACCCAAACATCACCTAATTTAAAAAGGTCTCCTAAAACAGTTTTAAACTTTAAACTCAAGATCACATGGTTAAAAATCAACCAAAACATAAATTTAATCAAGAACGTCAGCACTTTGACCTATTCAAATATCTTTTTGCATAAAATTTCATATCTTTCAAACTAATATCAAATATCTTCAAAATAACATTCTAACATGTATATAAGAGGCTTAGGGTCCTTCAATAAAATTATCAAAGCCATTGGAATAAGATTAGACCATGAAATATTCAAACTTACTCAAAACAGAATATGTTTTTCCACTTCAAGTTTTTAAGTTTCCTGATCTAAGGAAAACTATCAGCAAAAGCTTTAGTAATGCCACAAAATAACAATTATAATTCGTAAAATCATGTTAAAAATACTCCATAAAATTTTCGGACCAAGATATGTCCATTAGCTTGGTTAAAACTCCAAAATACAACTCACTTTCCAGTTAACACCCAGAATGAACAATTCATAGTTAAAACTAATTTTGACCAATCAAATGACCATGAATTGAAACGAAAAAAATATGTACACGAAAACTAGACTTAAAGAATAACAATTTTTATGAAAGCGTTATAGTAAGAAAATACTTTTAAAGGGTCCAAAAGCACCATACCAAAAAAGATAGAAATCTGTCCAAGAGAGCAGTTTCGGATTTCTCTTTAAAAGTGGGGTGAAATGGTGATGAAATGATATTAAGAGGGGACTTGCACGACTATATACCTCTGGAGGGGGAAGTTATGTTCTTGAATGATCTTTGATTGGAAGTGATTAGGTCATATAAAGTAAGGAATGGTAAGAAGTAAGACTGGTTGTGCAGCTACGAAGCATGGAGGGAGGTAAGGTGGATTTGTACTTCACATCATGGCCGTATTGAGTGCAGCCAAGAGCAGGAGATGGACTGCTATGTGGGAGCTTTGCCAAGGTGGCCAATTTCGTGGGCTTCAACCAACTAGACTTTAATTTGGAGTTCAATCAAGCCCAAATTCAATTTTTCATGGAACAATAAAATTTCCATGGTTTAAAAGGTTGAATAATGATATCATAATATGAATTTTAGGAATTAATAGCATATGGAAGTGATTTAATCAAGTGATTAAAGAAAGTGGTAGAAATTGAATAAAAAGGGTTTGGAGGCCAACTTTAGGATTTGGGAAAACTGTTTAGGATTTTGATTTCAACCAAGATTTCTAGGTTTCAATTGGATTCTCACCATTTAGGGTTTTGTTAGGGTTATAACCCTTTTTGGTTCGGCACAATTTAGATGGTTAGATGAAAAATAGGGTTTTGCTTAAATGGCATGGTCTGAGACCTTGGTTCCTTCTCAAAACATCTCTTGGTTCCTCTTGATGCCAAATGTCCAATAATACTCACCAAGTCTGGCTAAAATCTTGCCAAGTGTCCAAATAAAACTTCTCCAACCTAATTTGAACGTTTCACACTGTGATTCTGAAAACACTGCGCTAGGTGCTACTAAGGAGGTTACTATTACTCAGAAAAAGTGAAAACTAAATTTTGCACTGAAAATTCTAAATAATAAAACTAAGCTATAAGTGCAATTCATTTAATGAAATTTAACCTTGAAGTGTCTCGAAAAAACTAAAATGCGAATTATATAACGAGTGTATCGACCGAAAATTAAAAATAGGATTATTATGTCATAGAATTCTAAATAATTAATTGAGTCTAATGTCACAAACCATAACGCATTCCAACACATTCCGACACTTCTAACTATCTCAAATAAATAAAAACACACTTCTAGCAATATAGTAGGTGATAACACTAACTATGCTGACAGACTAAAACATACTCGATTAGTCGATTCATGAAAACTTAAGAAATTTTAACGAAATTCCTAAAGCCTATAGAAATTCCACCTTTGAATTTCTAGTCGGCTTTTATAGCAGATTTTTCTTTACTAATTAGCTGGCCCAAGCACCTCTCATAAATTCCCAGCACCTCCATTTCCCATTCAGAAAGACATCTCAAACACCTCCACTCCGCATTAAGAAATATTAAGAGATCATCTGCATACAAAATATGAGAAATTAAAGGCGCACGTAACGATTGAGAAAAAAACTTTATTCTCCCCTCCTCAAAATTCATTTTCAAAAGCTAAATTTCTTCCAAAAGAATAAATAAATATAGTGACAAGGGATCTCCCTGGCGAAGAACACGAGTTGATTTTAAAAAATCCCTTGTACGTACAATTCATCATAACTGAGAACTATAGAGACTGCACACAGTTAGCCATTAAATTGCGAAAGAAGAACTTGTAAAAGAAAATTCCAATCACAATCGTAAGCTTTTGACATATCAATCTTAACCATAAGATTTCCCCCAATTTTTTTTTTTGTTTAACGTGTGCACCATTTCCTGAGCCAACGAGATATTCTAAAATATACTTCTCTTCAGGATTCTCTAGGATAAAAGCACATTGCTTTTGATAAATGATAACGGGAGTAAATTCGTCCTCCAACAAACCAGAATCTTAGAAATGTTTTTATAAGGAACATAACACAAACTGATTAGCCTAAATTTATCAAAACTCTTAGGCTCCTGAACTTTAGGAATAAGTACAATAAATGAAGAAGTATAAAATTGAGGGAGGGGGTTTCCAAAGAAAAAATCATTCGTCATTTCCAATAGATCCTCCTTCACCACATCCCAATAGCTAGTAAAAAACCCACCCATATCCGTTAGGACCAGACTACTAAGCTTCGGAATGGACCATAAAGCTTCTTTACTCTCTTCAACAGTCAGCTCTTTGCATAGAGAAATATTATCAGCCTCCGAAATCACTTAGTTCACTAAATAAGAGATATCCACCCCTTCATTGGCCTGCCCGAGGAAGTCCTCGAAAAACTTTACTACCCCTTGATGCACCTCCTTGGGTGTCCGTAGCACACTACCATCTGACAGATGCACGGAAGAAACAAAATTCTTCTTCTTTTGATTGTTGATCACTGCATGAAAAGATCTTGAATTTTGTTCACCATCAACCAACCAAGCTTTCTTTCCAATCATCTAAAAACTTAAGTTGTAGCTGCCTTTCCAAATCATCAAGCCTACACTCTAGCTCTTGTATATGCTTGTAAACCCGGCCAAAAATTGAATTACTCCAAGCACGCAAAGCTATCTTGGTCTTCTTAAGTTTTGCCGCTAATTTCAAGAGTCCAAATCCATAAACTGGTTCTCCCCAAATAGACTCCACCCTTGCATAAAAAATTCATGGTCACAACACATATTTTGAAAACGAAAAGGTAATAGACCATACCTTGCAAATCTTTTTGAAATCTAAGCATCATTGGGCAGTGATTCAATGTTTTCCTCAGTAAACATTTGTACCAAGAATCTGGAAACATGGATAGAAGCAAGCTATTGCAAAACATAAGGTCAAATTTCGCCTAGCTACGAGCCGTCCCCATATGACCATTACACCAAGACACCCAACTCCTAGTGCACTGAATGTCGACGCCCCCGTTTACATTTGAGATTGAACGCTAATCGAGACGTCGAGGATAAACATCACAGGAAAGTTCACTTCTCGTTCTTAATTTAAATTCGAGCATGCATTTCAATAAAAGTAGTGATTAGAAAATTTCGCAACGGAAAAGGTCAAGCCATTCTAAAATTAGGAAAGAACTTAAAATTTTTGCCGTATGCCACATGGCATATCAAAACTAAAGATCCCAAAATAACATTTCATATTCATAAAGATGCCAATTGTCTCAAGTTTTACAAAATATGTGTCTTCCCAAAACATCGGGAACTAATAAAGGTATATAAATAAAAACATGTAACATAAACCACGTGCTGATCCAGCCACCGTCCACTATCTCAAAAGCTCATCTTTAACCTCTTTAGCCCCTGGACCAAAAAGGAATTGCCCTAAGCCCACCCGATCACCACGCAAGACATAGGCTTCTTTATCTGAGGGGTAGACGCGATCCATGAATAAGGTCCCGTCAGACCTCAAAGTGAGGCAACATCCCACACACTAGCGGTAGGCAGACTCTATGAGCGCCATCCAACACATATCAGAAATAAACTGCTCGTACAGGCCGGGGGTCACTACGTCAAAAGGTGGGGAGATCACCAACCCATCAGTGGGCTGGATTCTCCCTCCCAGCATCAACGTTGTAGTCGTCATCTTCTCCTGCAACCACTTCTATCGCTCCAATAAGGAACGATAGTGAAAATATAAAGGGATGAGATTTTGAGAAATCTTAGTAGATACGCAAATATCTTAACAAAATCATTTCAAGCATACAAAAAAGTGAATAACAAACAAATCATGTGTCATGCATATGCGACTAATGATTTGGCAAATGTATATGGTCTTGAAGACCTTCATAACGCTTGACTTTCTTTCAATCTTGACATGTATGCTTGTTTTTCATGAAAAGGGCATCATATAACGTAACTCTTTTGACTCATACTTTAAAAACCATTTTTCGTAAACACTTTTCGTTTCATTCGTCATTTCTTATCTTAGAGGCCACTTAGCATACTCATATCATTCTTGGGCTTGAAAGTCGTTCTTGTCATGACTTCTTATTGGACACCTCACAGTTCCCCTATGCACCGTGTGTCCCCCACTAGTTACCATATCATCCGACGACCATTCAAGCTTAAGTGAATACGTTATGCGTTACCACAACACTCATAGACTACTCGAGCTGGGGCAACTACGTTATCTGCTCTTCATCACTCGGTGATCACTCAAACTGAGTGACTACATCCTTGTTCTTATAACGGGAAGGCAAAAGCCAACACCTTCCTTGGGCACCCACTAGTTTTGGTTGCGACCATGTTCCGGACACCTTTTGGAGGCATACATGGTCCGCCGACTGTTCTTCGCGACCTAGGGGCTTTCACTTGACTTTAAACACTCCTGAGTGAACAGGGAGTTTTACTGGAACATTACCCCGTCCTAGCCTTTGGGGTTCGTATAAAATTGTAAGTTCTTTTCCTTTCCTTTAAAAACATGTTTGACTCAAAAACATAATTTTCATGCTTCATGCACGTGACATGCAACTCTTAATACTTAACATGTGAACCATGGTAATAGTTCAAGTGCACGTACACTTTTTCATGCTCATTGACAAATAAACCATCATATGATTCCATCTATTTTTCATATAAAAACACACAAATGGGCCTATCACCCAAAGAAGGGCACTCGACCTTCACCACTAGGGTTAGGCCGAGACCCTCCAAGACAATTTTCTAGGATTTTCTTCTTTTATCTTCCTCCATGTACTCACCAAGCCTTAATAAAATTAACTAAACATTTTTAGCATCACTAAGAGGGGTTGACTGAACCCTATAACCCTTAGGATTAGCATTTTCATCACTCTTCTCTCAACCAAAATAGCACACTTACTTCTATATAGGAAAAACTTCCTAGATATTCAAGGCATAGTCATTACATGAAAGAATAGTTTATATTTGAAAAAACTCAACCCTAAAACCCTTCAAATCCGAAACCATATATGCACCAAATCAAACTCTTTTCATCTCCAAACTTATTTTTAACATTTATGCATTTCATCACTATTTATCATACTAACCATGCTCTCTCTCTTTTTCAGTCGTAACAAAGTAACTTAAACCACCAATCAAAATATGAATCTTAAGCCTAGAATAATAGACATTGCTAAGCATGGATTTACAACTAAACATACAAGGCATTTCTTCAAGTACTCTATGCTAGCATCACCAATCATTCAACAAATTTCATCTTAGTCAAGCATGCATCCTTATCACTATATACCATATCAACATGCTTCATTTTCCTTTATATCAAATTAGCTAAATCCACCAATCATAATATAATTTCAAGCCTAAAATAGCATAGACTAAGTATGGATTTGTGACTAAATAAACAAACATTCAAGCAAGCAATACAACCACATTCACTCAAATATATACAAGAAATGTTAAAGTGAAGATAGAGATGCATTTACAACACTTCCAAGTTGAAAAATATATAGAATAATCCATTACAACAAACTACAAGAATGTAGTTAAAGACAAATTCTTAAACATAAACTTTGGTGTGTGTGTGTATATATGATCTAACCTAAGTTTCTATACATGAAATGGCTTAGGATTTTATTTACCTATTCAAGCTTGCTTCCACTCAAGACACCACTAGACTTAGAATATTTTGTGCTTAGGAAGTAGAAGAACACATGGTAAAGTGAGAGTGGAAATGGAAAGAGTTGTCGTGTGATGTGTGTGTGTGGGTGGAAGTGGAACCAAAAGAAATGGGAAGGGTGCATAAGGTCATTCGGCCAAGGGGCTTTCTAGACATCCTAGGCACTCATTTTCCTAGTTTATGATTAACTTTTGATGGGTTGAAACACCATTTTGATTGATTCCCATCACTAGAGCAAAATCATATTTAATCTAGCATGTACCTAGGTTGAACTCCTTCCCTCTTTTTCTTCTATGGCCGGCACTCAACATGTGGAAGAAGCCCTCTTCATCCTTCACATCACTCTTCACACACTCATCAATCAGTCAATCCCCAAGATTTTAGAATCCATTTTTGAGAAAATGAGCATGTCATACTCGGTCATGCCTTCATTTTCCCAATTCAAAACCCTCCTCCCTTTTTCAAGGGTTTTCTTCTCTCTCACTTGTTCCATCAATCATTCCCTCTTACACACACATGCCTTACACACACTTACACAAATTCGTGTCAAAATCATCAAGATTTGGAAACACTTGGAAAGATCATAAGTGGGAGTAGTCGGCTAACTCCCTCACCCGAAATCTTGCTTTTCCTTCATCCACTTTTCTTCTCTCCAATGATGCCATATCTTCCCAATCATCTGTCAATCTTCTTATCAAATCCTTCTTACAAGATCCTCCACTTATCATATACCTAGATTTGGAAGCAACACATGGGAAACACCAAAGGGAGTGGTTCGGCTAAAGCCTCCACCAAAACCCCTTCTTCTTCACTTCCATTTCCATCAAATCTAGCAAGTGTCAATCACTTAGATATGGCATGCTCCTAGGAAGATTCAATTTGGAAGCTCTCCTTTAGCCTCACACGCCTACCAAGTTTCCCAATGATGAGAAAATCTCATCTTGGTCCAACACTTCATCTTCCAAGAAAGCCACTAGTCAACCCTCCATCTACTATTCTTTTCTCCCTCTCACCTACTAGTCCTTGAAGACTCACTAGAGTTTTTCTAAGTGTAACATGTATCTCCTAGATGGGCTTGGTTGACCATAGATCAATCCTATGGGCTTATGGGCTTGCCACTTCTTTCTTGGGCTAAATACCTAAGTCATGCCCTTAACACTCAATTCTAAGCCCAACTTCATGTGCCTAGATGTTTAAAATACCAATATTAACCCTATAACAATTAATTAAATTAAATTAAATAAAGTTAGAAATTCTGGGTCATCACACTGAACATCCAGAAGACCACACTCATCCAAGCAACCATTAAATTCGTCCATGGCTGAGATGGACCTCGGCTGTCCTCCAATCCGTTCCCCATCATTACTGATAATATTGAAATCACCAACAGCAATCCACGAATTATTCCCAACATTAAGATCTCCCAAAGATGACCATAGACTCCTACGCTACACTTGGCTACATTTTGCGTAAACAAAAGTAACCAATATTTTTGAATTTCTTGCCGAAAACCAACTTGTTATCATTTTGCCGAAAACCAACCTGTTATCATCTGCTGCATTTTAAAGACTATCTCAAAATATGTATCCTCTTTCCAGAACAACCAAAGCTTACCACCCTTAGCATCATTCGAACAAAACTTCAGCAATGTCAAAGAAGTCCCCAAACAACTCATACCATCTATATTTACAAAAGGTTCCAAAATAGCAACTAAAGAAACATTATTCCTGCAGACTAACTCTTTCAATTTTTTCTCGACCTATCAAATCCACGCACATTCCACACCAGAAAGGTGTCTAACATGGATTAATTTTGGACGAGCGGGAAGCCACCCACTAGGAATGTCTTGTTCCTTGCACCGACCTTTCTTTTTTGGACATAGAAACCATTTCCATATCAGAATTATATAATTTTTTCCGAGCCAAAGGTCTAAACAAACCATCACCATCCTTTTCAGATGAATATTCTACAAACTAAACAAGCGTAATCTCCCTAGTTTCCAATTGCACCGTGCATTCCTTCTCCATAATTTCATTTACCATATCCAAATTCTCAAGTAAAACTGGACACTGGTCATCAACTTGCCCCATAGAGACAAACTGATAAGCTAACACACAATTCTCCATAGCAGCTCGTCCCCCATTATCTTTATGAACCACGATCTCCCTACAAGTATTCTCCTCCACACACACAGAATATTCATTGGGAGAAACCTCCCTCCCACTCGACTCTCCTTTCTCAAAAATCGGCATAGCTGACTCTTCCTTTGATACAACCATCACCATTTGATTTGCCTCCTCCAAAACGTTCACCTCCAATACGACTTATTTTCTTGAGACTTCGTCTACATCTACTAATCAAGAACCTTGCCTTTCTCATTAGTCTCCTATTTATTTTCTTTTCGAATTTTCTTCGCAACCAATTTTTTTGTTCCATACCACCATCCATTGTGTTCATGCTCACCCTACAAACCACTTCTGTGTGACCCTGCCTACAACATTTTCGACAATAAAACCATGTTTCTCATACTGAACCTCTTGCCAAATGGCTGAATTATTTGAAACCACTATTGGTAAACTTTGCACTAGCTCATCCTTCAAATCAAACTCCACACAAATGCAGGCCTTAGAAGCCCTAGTTCGATTAAGAGTTGCATTGTATGTGCCCAGAATCATCCAAAGCGAGTTGCTAGAATCTGCAAACAGTACGTGCAATACAAATGAAGAGGTAATCGTGGAAGGAAAATCCACTAAGGAGCCATCGATGATCCCTTGTTCATGTCAAAATCCTTAGTCCATCTAAAAATTAGGAAGACACAGCCATCAATCAATCTGCCTTCATGAGCCCAGCTATGGTGATGATTTTAGTTAAATTTTAGATTTTGGGATGGGGATGGGATGTGAGTGCTCTAAAAGATGTTTTCTTGACTACATATGAATGTGTTGTCAAAACAAAAAGGGGTTAGGAGTCAACAAATCCAAGAGTGTGTCGCCCCAATGGATTTAAGCTGGCAACGGGACTAGCTATAAGTTGCTCAGAGCATTAGCATTGATCTCATCAAAATAAATTATCAAATTTTGATAAAAAGTACATATTTACACATATCAAAAAAAAATTTGTCATATTTAATCAAATATGACAAAATTTTTTTGATATATGTACAAATTTGTACTTTTCATCAAAATTTGATGATTTATTTTGATGAGACCAATACTAATGCTCTCAGATGGGTCGATGGCTATAGTTTGAGTGCCCGAGAAAGGTGATCAATGAGTCTTTCACTTTCATTAATGTTATATTGGTCTATATGACTAGCTTTCATTCACTATCTTAAAAAAAAAAAAAATTATTATATGCGGTCACTTTAACATATTTTTTGTACATATTTATTTGATTGATTGTGTTATATTTTAATATAAATAATTATTTTAATTAATCATATCAGTAATTTCGTAAGAAATGGACAAAAATTACTATATATAACAGAACTTGTTTCAATATACATGCAGGTTATCGTTTATAATTATGCCTCCCTTTCTTTTCTCCTGTAATTTGCTGAAACCAAAGAAAAACAAAAAAGCTGTCTTTGACTATCGTATGCGTACGGGAAGAACGTACAGTAAACCAACTTCTCATTTTACAACGATGTTGCAGGCGATTTATGACAGTTACAAGGCATCCATCACATTATATTGGACCTCTTACCTGTTTTTGTTGCCAAAGCAGCAAAGCTAGTTAGCTCTTGATTTGTCTGTATCGGACCATCGTAAATATTCTGCCCTTGTGGACCTCTCTTACATACCCATCTGTATTATTATTATTATTATTATTATTATTATTATTAAGCCTTTAATTTGTTCATATTGTGTTATTCGTTTTCTTTATCGATAGTGTAGTTTTCATGCATAAACTAAAGATGGAAAAGATATCTAACCTTGTTTTTCTACATTTAAGTTCTTTAAGTAGTATAAATACGTAGACAGCAATGTCCCACCCTCTCCAACCTAAAGGCCGGCCGTTTTGGTCTCTTCATATGTCTCCCTCTTTCGTGCAGTTTTCACTTGTATAACTATCACCTGATCCAACTTATCAGGCCAGTAACTTAATTCAGCGTGCACACCCGCACAGAGAGAGAGAGAGAGAGAGAGAGAGAGAGAGAGAGAGAGAGAGAGAGAGAAGAGAGAGAGAGAGAGAGAGATGGATCGGGACGCTAGGAGGGTGGATGAAGGGTTTTGTCCGGCAGTAGCAGCAGTTGGACAGAAAGATGATCACGACAAGGCTCAGTTCGGTAAAATAGATAAAAATGATGGTGGAGATTTCATAGACAATGAGAAAGAATTAGGTACTGGGACTGGGAGCTCAGAGCTAGATCATCATCATCCGTCAGCCGGAGAAAAGCTGGGGGAGCAATCCAAAGTGATTAAGCAGAAGAGCAAGAGGGTTGCAACCTTGGACGCATTCAGAGGCCTTACCATAGTGGTTAGAATATACATACATACATACATATATATATATATATATAACAAATATATATATATATATTAATTGTACATCCAGTCCATAAAATTAATGATCTATATATAAATATATATAGTTATAAGTCAGGAAAATGAAAAAGAGAATTAGAATGATCATCTATAATATTTATACTTTTGTTGAAAGTACGACATCGCGTATATATAACGAATTTGAAGCGCCATCTATGAACGTACGTAGTTGATGATATTGGTTGACGACGCTGGAGGAGCGTATTCGCGTATTGATCACTCTTCATGGAATGGATGCACACTGGCGGACTTTGTGATGCCCTTTTTTCTCTTCATTGTTGGGGTCGCTATTGCTCTCGCTCTCAAGGTACGTACGTCACTAATTCGATCCATATTGCATCTTCTCAGCCAATAATATTTGATCTTTTAATTTTATTAATAATATTTTTGTTTTCCATAATTTTAATTAATTTCTTTATTTGTCCGATTCATTTGGCCGTTTACGTTTTGATAGATCATCAGTTGATTAGTATTATGAATATCATACCACTACAAGAAAATTATTAATTTGTGAATAGTTATTTTCAGTGAAATACTTATTTTCAGTTAAAATAAGTTTGTTTTCATCACAAATATTTCTTTTCATTACAAATAATTAGTCTCAAGTATTCATTTTTTTATAGTGTAGTTGCAATGCATATGCAAATTGAAAGATAGTTATAGTACTCATTGTAAACCAATTTAGAGACCTTTAGATTTTTTAAACAAAAACGGCAAGCTGACTTTGTAGAAAGCATGCATTCCTTAATGCTGATGCCAGTTAAGCTTTTATTTAGGCCTCGTTTAGATTGAGAGATGAAATGAAATGAGTTGAGATGACAGTACTACAAGAGAATCGATTTTTTGCGATATTAGATTTTGTCGTAAAAATAGAAAAAAATGTTGCAAAAAAGTATTTTCAGCAAAAACAGTCATTTTGACTGTAATTAAAATACTACAAATACTTGTTTTTCTTATTGTGTGAGTTATGAAAATTGAATAAAATATTATTACAATATTATTTTTTAATATTATTATTATTTTAGAATTTGAAAACATTGAATTAAAATTTTAAAAAGATGAATTGTTTATTATATTTTGTGTGAAAATTTGACAAAGTTAATGATGAAATTGAGATGACTCTCAATCTGAACCGGCCCTTCGTCAATTGAAAGTTTCAAAGGTAGAATTTTAAAACTAATGACATTAATTTATACACGATCGGTTGTCACTTTCAAATGATTTTTTTTTATGGTAAATATAAGAAATATTATGAACGCACGACCCAATTACTGGTGGAGACTAGTTAGTTATGTGGTTAATTATATAGAAGGGCATTATATATAATAGTTTGATTTGCGGAATCACCATGTTGAATATTCATTGATTTTCTATACGAATAGAGATCGATGCCCAGCGCAGTCATATTCTTATTTTGTACGTTAGTAACCACACATGATAAGGCTCATGATGATCTCATATTTCGAACTCTGGCATGAGGACAAAATTAGTTATAATAAAATATCCAAACCTTAAAAAAAATAAGGTGGCTTCCGGCCTATTAATGGTAGACCAGGTCATGAAACCAATCCTGGAATTCATTTAGGGCTTGAAAACACTACCTCCAGGCTCCACATATATAATGTAGTTGGTTTTTCCATTATAAGGACGCCGGCCGGCCATGCAGGGTATAATCGATCTCCTTATAAATCTTGATATATATTATCGCAGAAAATACCCAAGATGGATGTTGCCATAAAGAAGATTATTATCAGGACATTCAAACTTCTGTTTTGGGGAATTATTTTGCAAG
The DNA here is from genome assembly GCA_036559045.1 of Platycarya longipes. Classification (NCBI taxonomy): domain Eukaryota; kingdom Viridiplantae; phylum Streptophyta; class Magnoliopsida; order Fagales; family Juglandaceae; genus Platycarya; species Platycarya longipes. Next base: position 33,319,644 of record CM071798.1, on the reverse strand, counting down.
GTCCGTACAAGTACTACTGCCAGTTAGTATTTTCTAAATATAAACTAGACAAATTATTAATAAACCTTGCATTTGAAAAGGTAGTTATAAAGATAATTAACCTTTGCCTAAATTGTATACTGACGTATCTTCGATCATCGCCTCCAGTGGCGGAGCCACGTTGGGGAGGGGGGGCCATGCCCCCTCCCCCCCCCCCTCCCCCCCCCCCCCCTCCCTCTCTACGGGCTCCATTCTCATTCTGAAAAAAAAATATTATATGTATTTTTTTTAAAAAAAAATTGAAAAATTAAAAAATATGTTTATATTTTTATGATTTTATAAGATAATATTAATTTTATTTTGTGTTGGTCCCCTCTCTAAAAATTATTTTGATCTCCTTCTACAAAATTAATCTAATTTAAAAATAAAATACATCTAATATAAAATAAAATGATATAATAACATGATGACATGTTTTTATTATAGATAAAAAAAAAAAAAAAGTTTGATGATTTTTATTGTATTTTTAATATATTTTTATTATGATGACATGTTCTTATCATATTATATACTTTTTTAATATATAAGTTATACTAAGCATTTTTTATTTTTATTGTAGATCTTTCTATTAAATTATTTTATACGGCATAAAAAATTATATATAAATAAAATAAAAAATATTTTATATATTTTATTTTAATTTTATCTGACTCCCCTAATGTAAATTTCTGGTTCCACCATTGATCACCTCGCATGCAGGAGGATACTCTCATGCACCTGACGGTCTAGTCCTATGGTGTTGACACGAAGCAAATCCGATGGTTTGGCATCCTCCAGGTCTTAAAATTCCTTCCTCCCCATCATTTTTCTTTAAATAAAAACATATAATTCTAATGCTTATATATTTATCATGAAGAATGATAGTATGATGCATGCGTGCATGCTTCGTACTAGTAGGCCAAAGAGTGGTAATATTTAAATAACATATATATATATATATAATATGTACGTACGTTGATGTTAAGTATTAAAGAAAAGAATTACATATAGTTCATTTTTTCTAAGCAGAGAATAGCTTTGGTATACTTTGTTGTTGCCATGATAGAGACCTTGACAACTAAGCGCAGACCAACTGTCCTAGAGTCCGGACACATATCTATTTTCACTGCATATCGATGGCAATGGTAAGGGACATAATTTTCACTAAGCATTAATATTTCTGATCTTCTTGTCCAATTCAAGATTATAAACTTTCAATATTTCAGTCTAAGCTCAAGCTACTTTGGAAAATGCGAATTTAAAACTACTTCAAAACTACGATTTGAAGACCTACAGCTTTATTGCAATATTAATTGTGAATTTGTGAGCTAGCTTGTTTTTCATTTTGTTATATCCATTGTGTAGGATTGGAGGTTTCGTTTCCTTTCTTGTTTACATGGTCACGACGTATGCACTATACGTTCCAGATTGGAGTTTCGTGTTACACAACGATGATGGAGCAAAGAGATACACAGTATGTAACCGATAGTACGTTTACACACACATATATCTATATATATGCATTTTGGAGTATATTAGACGCATATATATGAAGAAACTGACAAATTATAACCCTAATTTGAGGTTAAATGTGGAATGAGAGGGCACTTAGGACCCGCATGTAACGCCGTTGGACATGTGGATAGAGAAGTTTGGGGAGTTAATCATCTCTATATATACCCTGTTTGGAAACGCTTAAAGGTCAGCTAAAATTTAGTAATTTCTTATCTTTTTCACTTAATTCTAACCCAAAAGGGCTTAATTTCAATTGTTAGTATCAATTTTTTTTGACAAATTCATAGGTTTGCAAGCATGGGGAGAATTCTCCCTGTTGGTGCCTTGCTCCATTCGAACCTGAAGGCCTGCTGAGGTATGTTGGGATATGAACAGAAACAAGAAGCTATATATTATATATTTCTTGCAGAACTCGGAACGAAAATCACTATTTTCTTTATTGGTTTCTGTTTTGCCGTAGTTCAATTTCGGCTATCCTATCTGGGACCATTGGCATCCATTATGGGCACGTTCTGATTCATTTTAAGGTTACAAAACTTCAAACTTATATAGAATTGTACTCCTGATCATCAGTTAATTTTGAGTTTAAGATCGAAAGTGGAGTCTTATGCAGGGTCACGCTGAGAGGCTTAAGCAATGGGTCTCAATGGGCTCCATCTTGCTCATTGTGGCCGTCATTCTTCACTTTACAGATGGTGAACTTTCTTGACCTTGTGCCTTATTTTGATTAAGATACGTGTGTACCTCAAAATATCGAATTATATTTAGAGGGATTGATTTTCAAATTTCCATATGCAGCTATTCCTATGAACAAGCAACTCTACAGCTTCAGCTACGTTTGTTTCACAGCAGGAGCAGCTGGAATTGTCTTCTCTGCTTTTTATATACTGGTAAGAAAATTTGATCCCCACCTATCCAGTTTTAAATACCCTAATCTTATAAAATTCTTCCGGGAAATATTTATTTTCTTTTATTTTTCTCCTTTTTATGAACAAGCTGCTCTTTCATATATTTCTTCTTCATGAATGAACAGATTGATGTTTGGGGACTTCGCACACCATTCTTTTTCTTAGAATGGATAGGAATGAATGCAATGCTAGTGTTTGTAATGGCAGCCCAAGGCATCTTTGCGGCATTTGTAAACGGATGGTTTTATGAAACTCCAGATAAAACACTAGTAAGTAGCACTAACAATCCATTGCACTGCTCAATTCTCTGATTCTTTTGATTATAAACCTAATTTCCTAAAATATTATGTTAACTAAAATTGGGTACACAAAATCGTGTTGTAGGTCAATTGGATTCAAGAGCATGTTTTCATCAATGTTTGGCATTCGGAGAGGCTCGGGACCCTCTTATACGTGATATTTGCTGAAATCACATTTTGGGGTGCTGTTTCGGGCATCTTGCACAAATTAGGAATATATTGGAAGCTGTGAGAAGATCAAGCGCACAAAACATTAATGGAGGATCTACGTACTTTTATTTGACATTCCTGCAATTAGTTGCAAAAGTTCAGATATCATGTACCAATATGTTAATTAGCACTTTTTATGGATTCTATTTAATTTGGTTTGTTATTTTAAATTTGAATCTGGTTATATATATATATCTAGGATTTGTCTACATTCAGCTATTTCTTTAAACTTTCTGGCAAAATATATTCAGCTATGCTTGATTTGGTCGAGAAAGATCTCGAAGATGGAGGCAAAGAACGAAAACCTGCAATTTGATACTTTGTATAATAGATTTCACATGACTGAAGACTCCAAAACAAAATGGAACTGAATGTAAAAAATAGGGGATTTTCTTAGAATTGAGAATCCTCTTCATGTGCATGGTAGATCAATTAAGTATAATAGATCTCTTTTATGTGATAACCTATATAATAAGGATAAAAATAGATGGTGTATGAGATCCTACATTGTTTTAGAATAAAATGTTATTGCTCTTTATAAGGTTTTAATGTGCTTTCAATTGTATCATTGATTAGTCTTTTTAGAGCATAAGCTATATAGTTTGAGCCTTCTATTTAGACCTTACAAATGATAACAGAGCTTGTCCCAATCAAAAATGTAGTATTTGAGTCGTGCCATCCATGATGGATTGGCCTGAGGAGAACATTGGAACCTTAAGAGGGAAATTGGGATACCCTATATGATAAAGATAAGGATATATTGAGAAGAAGAAGTTTTTACTTTTTATAAGGTTTTAATGGGCTCTAATATAATTGTATTATTGACTAATCATTTTAAAGTATAAACTATGTGATTTGTGAGACTGCAAAATTCGTGTGCTTTAATTATTTATCTCTATTATTATTGGTTTTTTTATTTTTTATTTTTATTTTTATTTATTTTATTCTTTTTTACTTTAGGAATTGGGCCCTTTAATTTGTGTATGGGGTTATGAGAGTGGTTTCAATTGTTGTGTAGTAAGTGTTGGGTCAAATTGAGGAGGGAGATAAGCCCAGCCCGTGATTTGGAATGAGGATTCAAGCCTTCTTCAAAACGACACCATTTTGGATAAGGAGAACAAAAATTTCCCCCACACCTAAAACAATGTCATTTCATCACTAAAAGGGGAAAACCCTAGGGTTCCATCACTTATTCTTTGTGTCACACCACCATTCTCTTTTCTCTGTTTTTTTTTCCCTTCTTCCTCCTCCATGCTCGAGTCCCTACATCACCACCCTCATAGCCAACCACACTGTGCCATGCGTCCACCACTATGAGCCCCTCCACCATCCACCATCACCTGCCACCTCTAACCCGTGAGCTTGGGTCACGCTTTTCCCCCCAACCCTCTCTGCAACCCAAAGGTGTTTCAACCGTGGGAGCACCTCATCTCCTCTAGTGGTCAATGGTTGCATGCCACGTGTGGGTCTCTCGCAGACCCCACACCATCCACCACCCCAAATCGCAGTCATCGCTATGAATGTGAAGAGTCCCCGCTTGGTGATTGATCCATAATATTGTTATTATTTTGCACTTTAATTCGAGTCACTCACATTTTTCTCACTAGTTGAGTGAATTGGATCTTGATAAATTAACTTTATCTCAATTGATAACAACCTTGTTTTATAATTTTCAGTTTCTAATTTATTACATGCAATTGAGGAAGTCCATTTAATCTCAAGTTTTTGGTATTTTCCAAGAATCAAAGAACAACTTAGTACATGCTTTTGCTAATAAAGAAACAAGGGATTTTGTGGGCGACTTGTTTAGTGACATGTTGGAACGAAAGTGGTAGACCTAATTCATCCTCACAACAAGCCCAAATTAACCCCATGCACTTCAATGCACCTCACGGTAATTTATTTCCGTTAAGTTCCTTGCATCAATTAATGCCAAGAAAGCCATTTAATTACATGAGCTTGGTCTGCTCCAAATGAGGCACCCAGATGCATCTCACGGAACTTATGCAAGCCAACACACCAATGCACCGACTCCCTCTCAATTCACACCTATACCAAACATGCAAAACGTGGGTTGAATTGAGAGGTGGCTTGAATTGTGTTTGAAAGCGCCTCTTTAGTATGCTCGCTCGACTCTTGCTCTAGCGGTAGCTCGAGCGAGACACAACTCGTAAGTTCGCTTGACCCTCACTCGACATCCAGCTTGAGCGAGGTATCAGACAGAGAGTTTGCTCGACCCTCGCTCGACTTCCAGCTCGAGCGAGATTCCAGGTAGAGACTTCGCTCGAACCTTGGTCGACATCCCACTTGAGCAAGATTCCAAGTAGAGACTAAAGTTGGCACCGTTTGGAATAGTTCATAAGAGGAACACATTTTCTGGTTTAGATTTCTTGAGAGGAGCATTTGTAAGTTGAGACTGTGAGTGAGAAAGAGTTAAGCGCTTTGTAAGTGAGGGAGAGTGATTCAATGTAAAAATTTTGTGATTCATCTATTGTACTCCATCTCTATTTTATAGTGGATTTATTGAGACTGACCCAACAGTGGATGTAGGCTTGTGTTAAGCTAAACTATTTCAAATCTTGGTGTCCATTGTATTCTATGTGATTGTCATATTTTCTCTTGTTACTTTTCTACTGCATTACTTCCTATTTATTGTTTGTTAACCAGTCTATTCCCAACAAACTGGTATTAGAGCATCTGCTCTGTGAAGATCTGAACGGATGGCCATAGCAAAATTTGAAGTAGAGAAATTTGACGGACAGAACAGTTTCAGTTTATGGTGCATCAAGATGAAGGCTTTGTTGCGACAATAGGATTTGTTCAATGTTCTTGAAGAGGTGATTGATGATTCTCCTAAACCGTCAAGGAATGAGGAAGAAATGGCTCACAATACTATTCCGTTGACACTATGAGATGGAGTTTTGAGGGAAGTTTCGAAAGAGGAGACCGCTGTTGGTCTTTGGGATAAGTTTGAGAACTTATACATGAAGAAATCTCTCACAAACCGAATGTATTTGAAACAACAGTTATTGTCGGCGCCCCAGCTTGCGCTTGGGTTCGCACGCAAATTGCGACGCTGGGGACGAACGTCACAAGGAAGTCATCCCTCATCTTTACGTGTGAGAGCCTTATTTTATGTTATATTATATTTTTCTTTTTTTTTTTTCTTCTCGCAGCGGAAAAAGGTCAAGCCATAAACAATCGACAAAACGTTACGCTTATCGTACATCACATGGTTAACGAAATAAAACCCAAATTAAACATCATATACATATATATATCAAAGTTAAGGTCACCAATGTAAACAGTTTTATACAAAAGCACTTCCCAAAACAACGGGAAGATTTTTCCTCAAAACACATCGGCGATACAAAATAAAGATAATGACGATCCACTCCCCCCTTCCACCAACCATACTAATAGGCGGGTTCTTCTTTTATCTTCTTAAAGTCCGGGCCGTAACGAAGACTGTCCAGACTCAGTCCTGGGCCTACGTCACACATCATCCCAGAGGATGACGTAAACAGGCGTCCCATATGTAGGAACCCATCCACTCCTAGCACCAAACAGCACCTCGTAGGGCGGAGGTCGTCAAAAAAATACGTCGCCACAGGAAGCGACTCTGCCGCCCACTGACCCAACAGATCTAGGGTCACTGGCCCAGCAGTATCAGTCTTAGTCGGGCCCATGAGGTCCGACCCATCTTCTCGAGAGTTGTAATCCAGGGATCCATCATGTCCTGCAATAACTTCTATCGTTCCCAAGGGAGCGATAGTAGAGATAATAAAAAAAGGGGTGAGATTTCGGGAGAAATCTCAACAAGTATACGAGCACTTAAACCAGAACATTTCCAATATACAGACAAGTGAACAAAACATTCGTAACTAATGCGCATGCAATGAATGACTGACTCATGCACATGCTCATGAAAACTTTCAAACAGACTTGCTTCTTTCAGGCTTCTTTTCATAAAACTTTCATACGGATTTCTTCTTTCAAACTTCTTTTCATATCATTGCTTTTCAAATCATTTCTTTAAAACATTTCGTATCTTTTATTCTTTCTTAGGCGCCACTTATCTTAAACAGATCTTTTCTTATAGCTCGAAAGCCCATCTTGTCATGACTTATCATTTTGCATATATGAGACACAACACGGTTCCCCTAAGCACCGCGTGTTCCCTGCTGGTTACCGCATCACTTTAATGTGAGTGCGTCTTATAACTTTAAGACGGCAGGTCCTTATACCTTATCTGTCCTTGGCACCCACCAGCGTTAGGTGCTACCGCGCTCCGGACACCTTTTGGAGCCATACACGGTCCGCCGACTGTTCTTCGTCGACCTAGGGGCTTCCACTCGACTTTAAACACTCCTGAGTGGACAGGGAGTTCCACTGGGGCACTTCCCCGTCCCAGCCTTTGGGGTTCTTATAAAAACTTTACTTCTTTTCCTTTCTTTCAAAAACTCAATCTTTTCTTTTCTTTTTCTTAAAAACATCTTGGACTTTAAAAACATACTTTTCATAACTTATGCATGGGACATGCAATGCTTACTTATTTTCATGCAAAACCCGAGACAAGCTCGAGTGCATTCACATTTCATTTTCTTTTCTTCCTCATTGGGATAACTTCACAACTTCCTACTTAGTCATCATGCTCTATACCCAAAATTGGGCCTAGGATTGAAGTGGGGTACTTGGCCCATCTCCAACCCATCATGGCCGAACCTTCCTAGGGAAATTCCTAGGGCTTTCCTTCATCACTTGACTCCAATTATCCTCCAACAATTTAAAAGTGTTAAATTAAAACATGTACCCTCCTTAGCAAGGGGTAACCGAAACCTTAGTATTCCCCAAGTAGGCATCTTCATTTCCAAACTTAATTATTTCTATCTAACTTCCTTCCTTCACCTTTCTAACTTGGGAAATTCCTTCCATTAATCTATTCAAAATTTCCTTTTCTATAAGTTTCTTCTATAAGCTCAACTAAATAATTCCACCACAAAGCAATATAATTAAATCTTCTAATCTCAACCTTAAATATCATAAAATTCCAAGTAAACATTACTAGTCATCATGCACAAGTGGTTACTTCTTTCCATATGCAAGTATACACCAATTCAATTCATACCAATCATGTATTTTATTCCCATGTCCATTTTCATTTCCTCAAGATAATATTTTCCTTGAATAAATCAATTTCATTACTAATTTCCTCAAATAAACCTTATCTTAGCAACACCAAATTTAATACTTAACACTAAAATCCATCATGCATCAACTTCATCATTTCATATAATAATCATGCTTTTCACTTCTTTTTGTAACTAATACTTGATCCATCATCTCTACTCACATTCTAAGCTTATTTCATCATAGAGGTTTACACAAGAATATTCATATCAAAGACAAGTAAAATCAATTCAATCCAAACATGGCAATACAATCATTAATCCAACAAACATGATCACCTCACTATATACAAGAATTGTTAAGGAAAAGGTGAAAGTATACTTACAATATTCCTATTAGATTTTTGATTAAAATCTGAAAATACACATATGAAATCTCTTATTAGTTTAGCTATAAACACAAAATTTTAAAGGAGACCTTATTTCCTTCTAACCAAAACAAAGTGTTACATGTGTGTGTGTGTTCTTCCTAAGCTTGCATGAATTTAATCACTAACCTTTTCCAATGTATTGATCACCTCAACACTCTTGATTTTTGGCTTCACTACTATAGGATTCTTCAAATTATGTGGTGAAAGAAGAAGAAACAAAAGTAGAAGTGGCTTGAGTGGTTTTGGCCGAGAGGTGAAGAGAGAATGAGATAGGAGAGTGTTTGCATGTGTCCATGTGAAATGAGCTAAGGGAAATGCATATGGGGTCACACGGCCAACTCTTTTTCCTAGGGTCTTTGGTACACTTTTTACCATACTTAGGTATGGCCAATGATAGATTGAGTGATTGACAACTCTAGGCCATTCCAAGATCAAATCTTGGCCATGCCTTGGTGGATTCTCTTTTCTCCCTTCTCACTTGCTATGGCCGGCGGCTTCTTTGAGTGTTTAGCACTCATTTTCTTGCTTTTCACTCAATCATCATTCCCCCATCCTCTCATGTGTCCATCCAAGTGATCTCAAAGCCATGCTTTTTGGAATTTGAGCAAAGCATGATCCGGCCAAGCTAAGCCTCCACCGAAACCCACTTTGTCCATTTTCCTTGTTTTTGTCATTTCCATCACCTACACCCACACCATACCTCTCTTCACATCACCATACTCTCTTACACATTGTACCTTATTCACTTACACACTCCTCCCTTGTCCTATCAACTTGTTGGTGGCCATACCCCATGAGATCCTCCCAAGATACCCCACGGGTTGCCTCCACCGAAACCACCCTTGCTCCTTCCTTCCATGCTTCTCTTTATGCCATTTGTCACTTCCCTACACACCATGGTCTCAAATGGAAAGTCAAGGATTGGTGTCTTGTACCTCCAAGATTCCATGGTAGGAAAATCACTCCATTAGATCCTACACTCAATCCTACATGGCATGTGTTCACCTACTAGTCAATCTCCACCAACTAGGATTTTCCTACAAGTATTTGGATAATTTTCTAGGGTTTTTCTCCAAGTGACATGTGTCTCTACTATGGGCTTGATGGGCCATGGGCTCATTCTATGGGCTTTTGGGCTCACCATTACTCTCTTGGCCCATTCACTTAATCCATTCCTCAAAAGTCTCATTCCTAAGCCCATCTCTTTAAAGCCTTTTTTATTTTTTTACAAATTACCACTAATCTTGTATATTAGCATTTAATTAAATAATTAAATTAGGATGAAGATTTTTAGGGCTATTACAGTTATACACTCTCAAAATGAAGGAATGTACTTCTATTTCTGCACATCTAGATGAATTTAATAAAATTGTTATGGATTTGAGAAACATCGACATTAAGCTTGAAGAAAAAGATCAAGCATTAATTGCTATGTGCTCATTGCCTATTTCGTTTGATAATTTTGTAAACTCAATGTTGTATGGTAGAGATATCTCCTTGGTAGATGGGAAATCTGCCTTGAATTCTAAGGAATCGAGAACAAAACTGGGAGCATTAGGCACGGACGATCAAGCCGATGGTTTGTTTGTAAAAGGTTCCTTTATTCAGGAAAGAGTTGGGGTAATTCAAGTGGTAGCTCTAAATCTAACAAGAAAAATGTTAAGTGTTACTACTGTTATAAGTTTGGTTATTACAAAAGTGAGTGTCCCAGACTGAAAGATAAGGAGGATGAAGAAAGTTCTTTCAATGTAGTTAGCCAATGATCGGTCTAATTACTCTGATATCGTCCTAGCAATTGGCAGCCCTAGCGATTGTTTTGATGACAAGTGGATCATGGATTCAACTTGTACATCCCATATGTGTTCTAGAATGGATTGGTTCAGTACCTATGAATCAGTCAACGGTGACTCCGTTTTGTTTGGAAATGAGGAGGTAGTTTGGCCAGCTTGGGATATGCTCATGCAAGCTTTGTGGGGTTCTTAAATTTTTGGCAGAGAATATTTGTTGGATGTCTTCGTTTGTATTCAGAAGCCGTTGTTCAAGTAAGTAGTCTGTATAGTGGTGCATTGCCATTTGTGTGAAGATGTTGATTCTTCATTAGGACCAAACTTGTGATTTGGTCAAGTCATTTATGGTGTTGAAGACTTTTGTGTGGAATTTGGGTCCTTCAAGGATAGATGTTGTATTTGGATTGGTGATCCCCTTTTGTGTTTTGGTTAAGGGATTCATTACTGTTTTGTAAATAATGGATTTTGTGAGGCTCGTGAGAATTCAAGTCAAGGTGGAGATTTGTTGAGAGGTGGCTTGAATTGTGTTTGAAAGCGCCTCTTCAATATGCTCACTCGACTCTCACTCGAGCGGTAGCTCAAGCGAGACTCAATCCGTAAGTTCGCTCGACACTCGCTCGATATCCAGCTCGAGCGAGGTATCAGACAAAGAGTTCGCTCATCCCTCGCTCGACTTCTAGCTCAAGTGAGATTCCAGGCAAAGGCTTTACTCAACCCTCACTTGACATCCCGCTCGAGCGAGAGTCAACCCTAGACATTCGCTCAAGCCTCGCTTGATACTCACTTCGAGCTAATGTTCTGTGATTAGGGTTGGGGCCGTTTGGAATAATGTTTCGCTTGAGCGAAAAGAGTCTCGCTCGAGCGAGTTTCACTTATATAAGTGAAACAGTGTTCATTTGAACGCAGTTCATGAGAGGAGCTCATTTTCTAGTTTAGATTTCTTGAGATGAGCGTTTGTAAGTTGAGAGTGTGAGTGAGAGAGAGTTAATCACTTTGTAAGTGAGGGAGAGTGATTTAGTGTAGGAATCTTGTGATTCATCTCCTATACTCCATCTCTGTTTTATAGTGGATTCATTGAGACTAACCCAATAGTGGACATAGACTTGTGTTAAGCCGAACCACTTCAAATTTTGGTATCCATTGTGTCCTGTGTGATTGTTGTATTTTCTCTTATTGCTTTTCCGCTATGTTACTTCCTATATGCTATTTGTTAACCGGTATATTCCCAACAGCTCACAAAGTTTACGACAAGCCAAAAGCAGGAGTTAAGCATTGAGGGCCTGATTACGCCTAAAGAATAACGCGGTTGTTTGTAGTATAGTTTTGGGGTGTCGATTCCACAGGGAGATGGATTGAGAAATGAAAGATAGTGACGAAACTAACGAAAAAGTGTAGAAGAGTGCAAAAAGTGATTTGTGAAGTGTGACGTAAACAAAAACTAAATGAGTAATTTGAAAAGTATAAAAATGAGATGAAAAGCAGAGCGTAGGGAATTCCTTGTATATTTCTGGTGTTCAAATTTATTCTTAATTCATTGATAACTCAATTGAGAATTTTATGTCCAAATTCTCAATCGGAAGATATAACATTCATAACTAAATTTAAATCAAATGTAATCTTTTGGAAAAGCATTCATCACGATTCAAGAACAAAAATTGTTATCACTATTGAGAAAATCTAATGTCAACAATATACTCAAGGAGTGATATTGCAGCAGACAATTAAATCAATATAGACAATCAATTGTTCCAAACATAATCATAGAACTAATCCTTTCGATGGAAAAAGCATGACTGAATCCATAAACGAAATAGATTCTATAATTATTTGAAGATGAAAAACATCACAAATAAATTGAGAATGATAGAACAAAAAAGTTTTAATATTTAAAGACCAAATATGAATTAAAAATAAATTACAAACACCATCACACACACAAGTTCATCTCTAACCCTCCTTGAGAATTTAGTTACATATATTGAAAATATGCAATAAAAATTTTCCAATGGATACTATGGTAGAGTCGACCATGGGTTTCTCTCTTTTCTTTCGTTTTCTCCCTTTCTCTCAACGTAACAAATGGCTCTCCAAGCATCCTTTGAATACACGCCCCACTCATCTTATTTATAGAATTTCTTCATGTAAGTTGTCAAGCCAAGAATTATCATCATATCAAGTTGGATTTACAAGTGGCCGAATACTATCATTTTCTTCCTATGCATGTAATGTCTTGATCGGCTGCTTGCATTTGTATTCTAATTTGTTCAATGATTATTTCGGCTGAAGTCCTATCCATTTGGTCAAAAATTCCGGCTTGAAGCAAGCTTGTGTGATCCGGACTTTGCATGTTATTGAGTTGGCATGTAAATATACGTGCAAGTGGATGTTGGCGCCAAGTGTCTCTTGAATTCTAGCTATAGCATGCGACTGTCTTGTGAAGTACAAGTGTTGGTTTTTGGTTTGGCTGCCATCTTCATTTCTTTTCCAATTCTTTGTCTCTTGCATATTTTGTGGCTGAATTTGAGTAGAGATCAGTCGATTATTTCGGCTTTGATGATTTCATTTGCAAGTGTTTTCAAGTGAACCAAGCATGTAGAGAAATATGGGAGGTGCAGTGTATTGGTTGCCATCTCCACTTGTTTAGTCAAACATTTTTGGCTTGAGGGAACTTGAGAGCACAGAATGGAATCTTGCATGTAAATGATTTGGTATGTAAGCATGCAAGTGGCGCCAAGTTGGTTCAAAGAATGCAAATTTGAAACTTGTCTTGCATGAGTCCAAATGAGGTGAATTTAACATAAGTGGCGAGTCCCTTATGTCAAATGTCATGCTAGATTCGTGTGAATTTCCATCCATTTCCTTTATTGCTGTGTATTCCTCCAATTGGTTGTCTTGATTGCCATCTTCCCTTGGTCAAATGTTATGGCTTAGAAGAAACAAATCCATAAAATCTCATGTTTGAGCCACGTATGAAGTGAAATGCTCCATGAATATGTGGCAACTTACGCCTACCATTTTTCCTACCAAAAAATAAAATAAAATTATTAACAAACTTGGCTCTTAAAAATGCAAGGAACTTCAAGTGGCCTCCATTGAAGTGTAAGTAAGGCAATTAGTGAAAATTAATGGGACTTATTTAATGGATTAAACTCATGTTTTTCTTTTCGTATTTATTTGAGACTTTAATATATTAAATCATGTTCATATCCATCTCAAGATAAATAGCCATTAAATTAAATAAAATAAGTTATATCATTATTTTCTATTTTCTTTTAGTATTTAAATAAGGTATTTAGAGTGCATTTTTGTGCACTCATCAGGGCTCTTATGTATCACAGAATTCATTTCCAAGACCCCTACACCAAATTGGATCAAGCCCAGCCCCTACAAGAAAGCAATTCATGGCATGCACAGGTCAAGCCATGCAATGCAATGAAATGCATCCCCATCAAGCCGAAACGCTGCACTTCAACTTCCCACTACATCAAACCAAGCTTCAAGTCCCTGCACTAAAACGCAGCCATATTCGCTTTCAAAACGTCACGCATGCATCAAATCACGAGCCATGCGGGCCCCTCCTCATGTTGGTTCACTAGGTTAAAGAAAACAAGAAAAGCTGAGAACACAGAGGCATTTAATTTCCATTGGTTTTTGTCCTTTGGTTAGAGAGAAATGCAGTAATTCCATTATTGGGATGCCTTTGGTCTATGCGCATGGAAAGGCCCACACACTTTTACTTAGAACACAAAAGAAAGAGGAAAGGAGGGGGAAAGAAAACATGTATCTTTTGCTAGAGGTTTTCAGACACCAAGAGCTGAACTCCTAAAAATCCACTATTGATGCATTGTTTTCCATAGATTTATCTATGAATCCATAGACCCCTTGGGCTGGATTTGAACTTCTTTTGTTTTAGTTTACATTGTGTTTTTTAATTTTAGTATTTCTTCATTTTATTAGCTTGCATTTGGTAGTTTGAACTTAGATGTATTCGGTTTTACATTTCAGTAGCTTAAAAAAGTTCTTGTTCGGTTATTGCAGTACCTTATATTTTTAGAAGATAGTTCATAAATCAGCGGCTTGTGTTTTTGGTAGCATTTGTCTTCATCAGTTTATGTTTTCATTTTAGTTCATTAGTTTATAGTTTATATTCAGTCTGTTGTTTTATTTCAAAGAAGTGTTTAGTTTATGCCTCACACATATGGTGTTAGATAAAATGGCTCTTAGAACGTAAAATTCATGTTTTTTCATTTATTGTTTGGAAACGTTAGATTAGATGACGTTAATGAATGCGGTTTAACTTCTCAAGTGAGGATAACCATAATTTATGGACGTGATTGAAGTAGCTTCAAGGTACATTAGAGCAAATTTTTTTTATATGCTAGCTAAATATTTCTTGTTCCTAACCCATGTTTGATACATTATTTCCTTCACTTTTCTTGCATAAAATTCCTAGCGTCATTCACCATCTCAAGCAAAAGAAACACGGCATTTTTAATAATTTCCCAAATATCAATTCTCATTGCAAATATCATTATAGATATTCTTAGGTTATAATCTCCTTTTATCTTTGGTAATGGATAAATTTGCAAATTAAATTAATCATTCCTTGAGAAAATAACTTAGGGACTTTTCTAATATTACTTGACAATTCTTATACTTAGAACTAACACTTAAAATATTTTTAGAGCTAATCAATTTTTGACGCCATTGTCGGGGAACAGCTAGTTTAATTTAAATTCCTGTATTATCTTTTTTTTTTTGTTTATTTTCTATAATGTTTATCTTTTCTTTAATATTGTCTCTCTTTGCTTTTTGGTTGCATTAGTGTTTAATTTTTAATTTTTTTTATGGTACTTTAATTGTTTGGGAATTTTTTTTTTCATTATTGCAATTCATTTTTCATTTCTTGTTGTCTAGGACCATTTCATACTTGGAAGCACTCATGTTTGATGTTGTGGGCCAGGGACAATACAAGAAGGTTGTATCGCGTGAGTCATAGTTCAAGTAGTAGTGTGCCAAGTATTCATGGATTCTAGTTTTGACTCTTTTTCCTTGGCTGACTTAGAAAGTCCTTTCTATGATAACATCGTTGAACAAGATCCTAGGAGGCCCAAGAATTATCTACAGCCTACATGAACTACACAACCATCTTGCATCATCTTGCTTGAGCATGTACATAATTTTAACATCAAGCATGGCATGATTTCTGTGATACCCCAATTTCATGGGATGGAGTCTAAAAATCCATATTAGCATTTAGCTGATTTTGAACTTATTTGCACTACATTCATGCATAGGGTAGTCACTGATGAGATGGTTAGATTGCAACTTTTTCCTTTCTCATTAAAAGATAAGGCTAAGGCGTGGTTTAACTCTCTTAGGCCCAACTCTATTTCTAGTTGGTCTGACGTGGAAAAAGAGTTCTTACACCAAAATTTTCCCTTACAGAGTAACTCAAATTGGTACTGTGAAGATATCAAATTCTTTAACCCTCACTAATGTCCTCTGTGTTCCCCTCCGTTACCTTCAATTTGATCTCTGTTAGCAAACTCACTCATAGCACCTCTCTTGCCTTGTTCTATTAAGAAAAATTTGCTTCATAGAGGCCCCCTCTTCATGGGTGAAAATTGGACACACTAGGATCTACAATGGTCTCTACTTCCTCATTTCCAGCTCTCCTCGCAGCAATGCAGTCAATGGTTTACTCTGTTCCGCCACACTGACAACCAATCAATACAACCAGCTTCTAGATATGTCTTCTAAGTCAATACACAAAAGGATTTTCATCTTTGACACTTTAGATTAGGACACACTTCTTAACAAAGAATGAATGTAATCCAATCTCATGTTCCTAATGTAAAGAGTGACAAAGATATTCAATGCACTCTTTGTCATTTGGCTAAATAGAAAAGGAAAAAACCTTTCAATTTGAGTGCTTCTTGCACTTTGGCTCCTTTTAAATTGATCCATTGTGATATTTGGGGCCCTTACTCACAACCTTCTCTTCAAGGTCACCATTATTTTTTGACCAATTTGGATGCATTCTCGAGTCACTTGGGTTTATCAAATGGAACTAAAATTAGAAGTCAAATCTCTTTTATAGAATTCTATTCACATGATTCACACTCAGTTCAAACCAAAAATAAAGCGAGTAAGATCTGACAATGGATTGGAATTTGGCATGCCAAACTTCTATTATTCTAATGGGATCTTAAATATAAAAAAAAGCATATGCTTATACCCCGTAATAAAATGGGGTGGTTGAATGAAAACAACAACACCTTCTCTGTGTTTCTAGAGCCCTTATCTTCCAAGCCTTCCTTCTTCTTCAACTCTAGGAGATGCTATCTTGACAACTACTCACCTCATCAACAAAATCCCAACTCCTACTTTAAATAACAAGTCACCTTATGAAGTTCTTTTCTCAACTATCCCATCTAACACACATCTAAGAGTATTTGCATGCATTTTCTTTGCTTCAACCTTTAAATACAATAGAACCAAGCTAAGTCCCAAGGCCAAGCAATGCATCTTTCTTGGCTATCCAGCTGGTGTCAAGGGTTATAAGCTTTATGATTGAGAAATTAAATCTTGTTTTATTTCCAAAGATGTCATCTTCTATGAATCCAACCTCCCTTTTCAAAATTCTGGTTCTAGCACCATCCACACTACACGATCGCGTAGTCTGGTTCTTCCTTCCCCTATAAAATTCTACATTTTCTTATTGTGAATCTATTTTGCATTCCTCTACTGATTCTTACCCATCATCACCTAATCTGTTTGATAGCAATACTACCCCCATCTCTTGGTACTCTACTCAATGCACCTTTAGTTCAGGCTCATCACCCACCACCTTTTACTCTACTCAATGCACCTTTAGTTCAACTACTCACCCCCTGCATCAACACTTAAACTACACTAAATTATCACCCTCTCACAAATCATCTGTTCTATTCCTTTCTGTTCTTAATGAACCTATGAGTTACCAAGAAGCTGTGAAATCTTCACATTGGCAAGAAGCAATTAATTCTGAATTGAAAGCCTTAGAAACAAATAGGATAGGGCTATCACCAATCTCCCCCTAGAAAGTCAACTGTTGGATTCAAATATGTGTACAAGGTCAAGTTAAGATCTTATGGAACCATGGAAAGGAATATAGCAAGATTGCTGGATTAAATGTTACACACAAAAGGAAGGATTTGATTACCAGGAAACCTTTTGCCCCGTGGCCAAACTCACAACAGTTCAAATTTTTTCTAACATTCACAACTATTTATAATTGGCAATTGTATCAATTGGATGTACACAATGCCTTTTTTCAAGGAGATTTGGATGAAGAAATCTTTATGAATCTGCCTCTAGGTTATAAAGGTCAAGGGGAGTAATCCTCTTCTAAGGACAAGAGATTAGTTTTCAAGCTCCATAAATCTCTTTATGGACTTAAGCAAGTGTCTCACCAATGGTACTCTAAATTTTTCTCTTCAATTGGTTTTCAACAATCCAAACCAGATTACTCTTTGTTGATAAGGGATGACAAATTTGGATTTAGAGCTAAATTAGTTTATGCAGATGACATAATCATATAGAGTTCAAAAATGGATGTTGTTCATAATGTAAAGTCAAATCTTCATTCTCAATTTAAGATTCAATATCTTGGCACCTTGAAGTACTTCTTAGGTTGCAGATTGCTAAGTTATCTTCTGGTTTTCATCTATGCCAAAGAAAGGACACCTAGTAAATTCATAAAGATATTGGTCTGCTTGGAGGTCAACTAGCCAACACCTCAATTAAAAGGTTAATCTACTTAACCATAACTCCACCTGACATTACATATGATGTCAGCATTCTTAGTCAGTTTATGAACAAACCATCTCAAGTGCACATGGTTGTAGCTCATAGGGTTCTAAGATATTTGAAAGTCTCTATAGGACAAGAAGTTTTCCTTTCCCCACAGTCGTCTATACATATAAAGGCCTTTAGTGATTTAGATTGGGTAGCTTGCCTAGAAACCAAGACATCCATAACTGGCTTTTACACTTCCATCGGAGACTCTTTGATTCGTAGGAAATGAAATAAGCAAGCTACCATCTCAAACTCTTCTACAGAGACAGAGTATAGAGAATTGGCTCATACCATTTGTGAAATTGTTTGGATAATCTCTTTCCTTAAGGACTTCAACATAGAACATCCTAAACCAGCACTCTTGTACTGTGACAGTCAATCAACAATCCATTTAACTAAGAATCCAGTGTTCCACAAGAGGACTGAGCATATTGAATTGGATTGCCACTTTATTAAGGAAAAGGTGCTAGCTAAGTTCCTCACACAAATGCACATAGCCTCTAAGTTTCAACTTGTAGACATCTTTACCAAGGCCCTCACTACTGCCACTTTTCATTTTCTATTATACAAGATGGGCACCTTAAACCTCTATGCCCATCTTGAGGAGGAGTCACAAAGACCACTGAAGAAGATGTAACCTGCAGACGCTATCCAAGAACCAAGTAGTGCACCATATCAAAATGCAGTTGTTATGGTCAAGACAAAGAGCAAATGGGTGCATGACACAGCAGTCTCCTTGCCAAAATTAGCTAGGGATATTCTTTTGTAATGGAAAAAAGCTTGAATTTCTGTACAGTGAGCAAAGTCGGTCTCTTTTTGTTGTTATTTTTAATTTCTGGCATTCGCACGGTTTTGAACATAGTCTATATAAAAAGTTGTAAACTTTACTTTATAGAAATGAGGAGTTAATTCATTTTCCACCTCACCACTCTCTAGTTCTACCTTCTCCCTTCAAACATCAAGTCACTTTCCTTCATCTTTTTAATATGTGATCCGTGTGGTTATTATCCTAGTGTTACGACCACACCAAATCACATGTGGGGGTCAAGGGTGCCACATGATTTGGGCCTTCCATTAGGATATTACAGTTGGCTATTAATTGTGAAATGTTGACAAAACAAATTACAATCGAACGTTTATTGAAGTTAATTGATTGTGGAAAGGAAATTCTCCAAAGATTTATCCCTCTAAAGATGGACAAAGGATATTAAATAGTCTTGTCTTGGAAATGAGGGAATGAAGCTAGGAGGTGTGCCTCAATGAAAAGCTTTGTCGACTTGTTGATATTGGCCATTAGGATCAGAAACATTCAATGTGCTAACTAACATATCATAATTAAGTGGGTGTGGATTGTGGGCTATCCCAAGTTAGTAGACCTAGTCTTCAAAGGCCCATCTCTTAAAGCGGGTAGTGTTTTAAATGGTTTGGTGTATTGCCAACCATATACAATCCCTTCTTCCTTAGTTCTAGGGGGGCTTGTTACTAATGCAACAAATTTATAAGAATAAAAAATCTCTATCCCAATTTTGGTATCTCTTTAGTATGTGACATTTAAGCTATGAATTATGTGGGTATTATCTCTCAGTGTGCTTTACATAGGATAAGAAGAAAAAAAACTTGCATATGGCATAATCTTGATCAAATATTAAGGCTTCTGAAGATCATATTGCTTTCATTTTGCACTATCTTTGGATTTTCTAAAATTGGTATCTAAATCAATTAGCTTTTTTTCATATTTTATTTTCTAATATTCTCTAGCTAGCCGAGCGATGTATTGTTAATTTAACCAAGCGGAAAATAAAGGCAAACTATGCCGCACACAAAGGCATAGCCTGATGTAGGTTGCAAGTACCACTACATGTATGCGGTGTAGCAAGCAGCACAATAAAGATATTGCTTCCATTGTTGTTAAGGTATGTTTTGTAACCACAAGCTTTGGACCACATCGAGCACTTGCCAAAGAATAAAATCGGGTGGTCGGTTGCATCTGTGACACCTCTAATGCCAAATCTAGAACATAATCACACAGAAGAAAAGAATGGAAGAGGTAAGTGTTTGATGATAGTGATTAACCTTCTCCCTTATCACAATTCTTTTATTTATACCTCCATCATTACATATGTCTCTAACTTATCTGCCTCCATCACGATCACCCTTTATTTCGGATGGCATGGCATTGCATTTAGTACAGTTGTTCTTGTCAAGCAAAGGACATCAACCTCGACCACTGGTGCAGGCCATTCAATCTTGCATTTAATGTGCCGATCTTCTTGGGTATAGGATCCCAACTAACCATTTCCTAATTAATGCGGTGCTTTTGAAAGTATGTAGTTTGCTTGCTCATTTCTTCTTGGGCCAAGCTAGATCTCCTTCCTTTCACTTCCTAGCTCTCTAAGTCAGGGCTCCTTTCATTTAAAAAAATGTGCTGGGTTTGGCCCAGCCGAGTAGAAAGACCCAAGTCCAGTTGCCTTCGATGGGGTTGGCATGTGATGCACTGTGACATCCCAGACTTTCGTGAGAAAACCATTTATCCATGTTAGGATAGGATGAGTTATTTATTTATTTATTTTGAGGTGTTTGGAGCCTTTAGAAGAAAAAAAGAAAAAAAAAGAATAAAGAAAGCTTTTTGGAGAAACGCTTAAATTAGTGGATTTGGACCCTTCTATCTTGTTTGAAGTGTAGTGAGGATTGACTCAAGAGTTGAAACAAGGCTCAAAAGCCCAACAGAAGCCAAGTGGCGGGTCATGCCATAGTGTAGGTGCCTAGTGACCTTTGGATTTTCTTTGGACAAGTGTAAAGGTAAGACACAAGGTTTTTTGTCCTTCTAAGCAGCTTATTACATGGGGAATAAAAAAGATAGAATTTTGTGAGAATTGAGGCATGGATAGGCGTGTGGGAGTGAAAGAGTTTGTCTTGGAAATAACAAGCCACCCTCACCCTCCTCATGCCAAGTGGCAAGCTAAGAGGATAGGGTTAAGTAAGATATCTAAAGATCCCTTCTTAGATTTTTGTTTGAGGTTTGAGCTGAGGGATAAAATTGGAATTTTGGGGCAGATGATTTTCGGATTTGGACAGAGAAAGAGGGAGCCGAAATCTCGTGTCCCTTGGTTTCCCAATACAAATCTCATCATTTGATAAATGAATAAGAAGAAACCGTCATGTGTCGCACATGCATTAGAGCATGCTTGGAAAAGGAAAGCACTATAAAAGGAGAGTGCCAAAATCAATGAGCCTTTTTGTAACATCCCACCAGATGTTTTTAGAGATTACATGCAAATATTTTGACCTTTCAACTTTTAATAATATTTTAGAATTCTATTATGTTATTATTAATATTAGCAATTTTTTTAATCGAATTATATGGGATTAATAGGTAGTTTGTATTTTATTTGCGGATTTTTATTATAGAACCATATTATCGTTATTATTATTATTATTACTCTTCTAATTATTAGTATTTTTATTATCTTTATTATTAGTATTCTTTTGAATATGTATTGAGGTAGTAATTTATTTTGATTAAGTTTTAAAATTTTTATGGGTCAGATTAGTAATTTGTATAGTTGCTTTCCTTATCATTTTTCCCCTGTGTATATCCTCTTGGATTTCGGTTTGAATCACATCTAAACATCGAAACCAACTCTCTCTACTCCAAACTTTTAGCCTCTCAGAAATTCAAAACCATCCTAATTTTGAAACCAAATCTTAATTCAAAATCCCTAAACACTTGCGTATCCTCGTAGAACAGAATTGCCATCAAGTTTCAAACTTCTTCAAAACTCAAATTTCAAACACATCCAACAACTTCAAACCTTGATCTCCGAATCATTCACATAATCTATACCTCTTTCGTCTATAAAACCCTCGAGACCTCTCTAGAAACACATTCAAGAAACTCTTCTACACAGTGAAAGAACCAACACTCGACAGCCACCAAAATACCAGTCCATCGCACAGCAAAACCAAATCGTAGCAAGCACCGCCAAACTTCATACCAGCCAACCCAAGCCTTACCTCGCTGGAAATCAGCCACGGAAAGTGCTGACTAGCCAACCTCATCGAACACAAGTCGTTCCGGTAAGCCCTTTGTCACCAAAATCCCCTCCGTTCCTCTCTTGTTTTTGGTGTCCAAATCCTCTCTAACTCTCTCTCACTCCCTTGCATCGCAATACCTTTCTTTGTGAAACTCAATTGTGCCGCAGTGATTGCCAATCTCGGAGCCGCTGTCTCTTCTTCTTCCTCCTCTTGGTGAGTCCCCCTTCCATCGCATGGTTTCTCTACTCCAGCCTTCGGTAAGCTGCATCACATTTATTCTAGTGTTTCAGCCGATTGATGCCTATTCTTGCTTTTATAGTTTATTTCATCTTTCCCATTAAAGCCCCTTCATTATTGTCATAACTATGTAAGTGCCCTTTTAATCCCTTTAGTCGAGACTTTGACCTTTCCAGATTGTTCTATGCAGGGTGGACTGTGGGCCTTAAGGCTATTTAGCTAATTTTTCGTTAAGGATTTAAGCCCTGCTTTTTAATTTATTTGGCCCAATTCTTTATTATTTCAGAAAACTATTTGAGATAGGGCTTTTCATTTTAAATCATTTGTGTATCAAAATTATTGGGTTCGATCTTAATATTTCAGAAACTGCCTTTACTGTTTTAATTTAAATGGGACTGGCTATGATTTTCAGAAAAATATCCTTCAATGTTATTTTACATGGCTTAACTTTTAATGGAATACATAATGTGAACTTATTTCGAGAATGTGTTCAAATGATTTTAGTATTTATTATATTTCCTTTAAAATTGAATAAGTATGTTAATCTATTTTATGAATTTAAGTTTTTGTGACTTGTTGAATATAGTTTTGATTCTTTTATTAAAGTATATTTTTAAAGTGAAATATGTTATTAGTATTTCTTAGTTTTGTGATATTAGTATTTAATGTCTTTTGTATGAAGCATAATATGTATTAAATTATTCTCTGCGGTATGTATTAATTCCATAGAATGTTTCAGCATGTTATTCTAGAAACATTAGTGACGATCCATATTTCGTATTGGCAACAAGTTATAAACGAGAATTTAGGAAGCAATGCTAAATGGTAAGTGAATTTGATCACAAAATTAGGATCATCACAGTTAGCTTATATTATTAGTAAAGCCAGTTATTTGATAGCCCTTTTAATATACCCCTCATGTCATGCAAGCATGTCATTTAGTACAGAACAATACACGATCATGTCATTTAGCATCATGTCCAGATTCAGTGAGCTTAGTTATTGATGAGTGCACAAAAATTCACTCCAAATACTCTATTTAATGCTAAAAGAAAAGAGAAAATAATGGATATAACTGATGTTATTAAAATTAATGGTCATCTATCTCAACTTGAGATAGATATAAGCATGATTTAATATATTGATGAGAATATAAAATGTCATATTTTTCTCTCTTAATGTTTAATATTTTATTCTTATTTGATGCCTAAATATACTCAATATTCTTATATTTTGATTTAGGATACAAATAGAGACATTAGGAGCAAATGAAGATAATTGCGGAATTTTAGACAGTTTTGACATCCTTTCGTAATATAGGCATAACTCTCTCATCCAATCTCCGATTGAGCTGATTCAAGATGATATAGAACCCCAAGATAAATATCTATAACTTTTATGTTTTATGTTTTAAGAGATATCTGCTCAATCCAAGACAAAATCAACCATCAAGTGGACGCACCTGCACTTGACGTTCATGAATATTCTTCAGCCACTTACATCAAATCCAAATGTCATCACAATATTTTTCAGCAAGCACTCTTACACCAACTTGAAAATTCAATGATCAACTCACATGCAAGATGAAGTACACTCAAGTTTCTTCAAGACAAATTATTTGACCACAAGATACAAAGTCATACAAGACAATTAATGGATAAAGAAACAAAATTGAACACTCAACCTACAAGCAAAATTCAGCTCATGCATAGTGGGAAAACAAATGATCAAAATGACAACTCACAAATCACTTGGATTCAAGAAGGGCACATGGCAAAGCAAGTTGAAATTGTGATGATTTTGTCATGACAACTTGCATGAAGGATGCTTATAAATAGAAGGGAGGGGTGTGTGTTCTAAGACCATGCTTGGTGCTTGGATGCCTTGGAAGAGCTATTTTGAGAGTTTGAGAAAAGAAAAGAAAAACCAAAGAAGTGAGAAAACAATTGCCGGCTCTTCCATATTTTTCCTTAAAGAATTTTCGTTGCATATTTTCAATATGCGTAACTAAATTCTCTAGAAGAACTAGGGATGAATTTATATATATGATGGTATTTGTAATTGTTTTTTATTCATATATGTGTTCTTCAATTATTAAAACTCTTTTGTTTAGTCATTCGAAATTTATTATAAATATTTTCGTCACCAAATAATCTTAGAAATTATTTCATTTATAGATTTAGTCATGCTTTTTTTATTGAATGGAATAACTCTTCGATTATGTTTGGTTCAATTGGTTGTCTATATTCATTTAATTCTCTGCGGCAATATTTCTCTACGAGTATATTGTTGACGTTGAATTTCCTTAATATCGATAAAAATTCCTGTTCTTATATTGCGACGAATGATTTTTCGAAAGATTACATTTGATTTAATTCTGGTTATTAATGTTTTTATCTTCCGATTGAAAATTTGGATATAGAATTTTCAATTGAGTTACTAATGAATCGAAAATAATTAAAATATCGATTATATACAAAGGATTCCCAATGCTCTACTTTTCGTCTCATTTTTATACTTTTCAAATTACTCATTTAGTTTTAATTTACGTCATACTTCAAAAATCACTTTTCACACTCTTCTAGATCTTTTTGTTAATTTCGTTACTATTTTTCAATTTCTCAATCCATCTTCCTGTGGAATCGACACCCCAAAGCTATATTTCAAACGACCACGTTATTCTTTGGGCGTAATCAAATTTTGGCACTATTGCCGGGGAGACGGTAGCAGAATTTGTAATTTTTTTAGCAGTTTGTAAAAAAAAAAAAAAAAAAAAGAGAGAGGTAATTTAATTCATTTTCTTTTTAGCTTTCTGCATCTTTATTTTATTGTATTTTTTCTTTTCGTAATATATTTTTTTTCAGTATTACACTTTTCTTTACTTTGCATGCGCAGGTACAGAGATGCTTTTGGATGGTTTGCTAGTAGACCCGTGCTAGAATCAGATTCAGAATCTAATTTTTCTAATCGCTTGTTTGATAATTCTTCCAATTCTGACGCGATGAGTAGACACGCGGACTGATTATCGCCCAAAGAATAACGCGGTCGTTTGCAGTATAGCTTTGGGGTGTCGATTCCACAGGGAGATGGATTGAGAAATTGAAGAACAGTAATGAAATTAACAAAAAGATTTAGATGAGTGCGAAAAGTAAATTTTAGAGTGTGACGTAAATTAAAACTAAATGAGTAATTTGAACAGTATAAAACTGAGACGAAAAGTAGAGCATCGGGAATCATTTGTATATAATTGGTATTTTAATTATTTTCGATTCATTAATAACTCAATTGAAAATTCTATGTCCAAATTTTCAATCGGAAAATAAAACATTAATAACCAGATTTAAATCAAATGTAATCTTTCGAAAAATCATTCGTCGCAATATAAGAACAGGAATTGTTATCGATATTAAGGAAATTCAACGTCGACAATATACTCGTAGAGCAATATTGCAGCAGAGAATTAAATTAAAATAGATAACCAATTGAACCAAACATAATCAAAGGATTATTGCATTTAATAGAAAAAGCATGACTGAATCTATAAATGAAATAAATTCTAAGATTATTTGGTGACGAAAACATTTATAATAAATTTCGAATGACTAAACAAAAGAGTTTAATATTTGAAGAACACATATATGAATCAAAAACAATTACAAATACCATCATATATACAAATTCATCCCTAGCTCTACTAGAAAATTAGTTACACATATTGAAAATATGCAACAAAAATTCTTCAAGGGATAATATGGAAGAGCCAACCATTATTTTCTTCTCTCTTCTTTGGTTTTTCTTTTCTTTTCTCAAGCTCTCAAAAACAATGTCTCTTCCAAGGCATCCAAGCACACTAAGCATGGTCTTAGAACACACACCCCTCCCTTCTATTTATAGGCATCCTTCATGCAAGTTGTCATGACAAAATCATCACAATTTCAACTTGTTTTGCCATGTGCCATTCTTGAATCCAAGTGATTTGTGAGTTGTCATTTTGATCATTTGTTTTCCCACTATGCATGAGCTGGATTTTGCTTGTAGGTTGAGTGTTTCAATTTTGTTTCTCTATCCATTAGTTGTCTTGTATGACTTAATATCTTGTGGTCAAATAATTTGTCTACAAGAAACTTGAGTGCACTTCATCTTGCATATGAATTGATCATTGAATTTCCAAGTTGGTGTAGGAGTGCTTGCTGGAAAATATTATGATGACATTTGGATTTGATGCAAGTGGCTGAAAAATATCCAGGAACGTCAAGTGCAGCTGCGTCCACTTGATGGTCGATTTTGTCTTGGATTGAGTGGATATCTCTTAAAACATAAAACATAAAAGTTATAGATATTTCTCTTGCGGTTCTATATCATCTTGAATCAGGTCAATCGGAGATTGTATGAGAGAGTTATGCCCATATTACGAAAAGATGTCAGAACTGTCTAAAATTCCGCAATTATCTTCATTTGCTCCTAATGCCTCTATTTGTGTCCTAAATCAAAATATAAGAATAATGAGTATATTTAGGCATCAAATAAGAATAAAGTATTAAACCTTAAGAGAGTAAAATATGGCATTTTATATTCTCATCAATATATTAAATCATGCTTATATCGATCTCAAGATAAATGACCATTAATTTTAATAACATGAGTTATATTCATTATTTTCTCATTTCTTTTAGCATTTAAATAGAGTATTTAGAGTGCATTTTTGTGCACTCATCACACCCCCCAACTTACTCATTGCTAGTTCCTAGCAATTTTCATGCAAAATGATGAGAAAGACCAAAGAAAATCAGACGTAGGGGCCATCAAGACACATTTTTCAAATTTACATATCCAAATAATCTTAGAAATTCAATAACCCTTTCACAAGTAATTCAAATATAGCAATCCACAGAGTGTGTATGTGTTCCAAACTATTTTTATCAAATCAGAGGTTTCGACACGTGCAACATTAGAATATCTTAAGCAAAAAGGTTCAACTCCATAACTCACGGGTATAAAAGTGTTTCATGTATGGGTTCTCTCTATGGAGTTGACAAAGGTGTACATTTACTCTCATGAAAATTTAGCCAATTATATATAAGTAACAAGTAAACATTGATCTTATGATAGGAATACTAACAAATGAGATTTCCACCATTCTTTCCACAAGCATACTTAGGATCGGAAAAATCAACACAAAGGGTTGTAATGTGGCTTAGGGTTGGGGTTCATAAGAAGAAAAGGTGAAGAGGTTTCAAAAACTTCCAAGTATACACAAAAGGGAATCTGTTAAATTTTTCAGTAGACTATACTTTCCTTTTGATGTACTTTTCAATTTTTTTGATTTTTGACTAAGTACACTTTTCCATCTTCTTTTGCCACTGGTGTCTTCGCAATTTGATGAACTCTTTCATGAATAATTTGATGGACACATCTAGCACCATGCCATTTTTGTCATGGTTTTCTTTTTTTTTTTTTTTTTTTTTTTTTTTTATAATTTCACACCTAGTACACACTTGGAAGTAAAATGGTAGGAAAATATAGTGTATATACTCCAATGTGGAGAGGTATGGATGATATAGATATGAAAAGAAAAGGCCATATGTGTATATTGGCTCAAAATTGGCTGCTAGGGATCTATGATGAAAAGGCTCAGCTTGAAAGGCTCAGACGTTAATCCTAAGTTGACTTTCGTCATATCCCAAGTATATCCACCATCTTACCATAAACCATGTAATGATATTCTCAAAAGAAGTGTCAAATTCAACAGATCAATGGATACTTATCACAATTTCTGTATTTGTAAGCTCTCAATTCTCACAAAATTCACATGAATACTTGAGCAAAATAATTCTTTAGTTACATGTGTCAAATCACTATATTACCACAAAGTTTGGAGAAGTGCATAAATGGTTATGTGGATGCTTTAGCAAAATGATTTAAGATGGGTTTGTTGAATTCACCAAGATGGTTATGAATGAGCATGAGTATCATGTGTGAAAAGATGCCTGTGTGAAAAAAAAATTGGTAATTTTTTATATATTGATTGAAATATGCCACAGAATTTAAATAACAGATTTGTATTCCCACCCCCCAACTTAAATGAAACATTGTCCTCAATGTTTAAGAATCAGAATTGAATAACTAAACAGGGTAGAATACACCTGATGTGGGATGTGGGTGGCTTGCTTGGCATCAAAGATGGTATTTGTCAAAATAAAATTAACCTATAACAAAATAAAGTAAACAATAAACAAAATGAAAATGAACGAAAAGAAAATAAAAGAAAAACATACCTGGAGATGGTCAAGATTGATATACTGGGTCCATAAGTGGAATGTCTTCCACTTCTGGAATTTGTCTATCAATTAAGATTTTAAGGCGCTGACCATTTACTTTGAAGATACATCCATCTTTTGGATTTTCTATTTCTACCGCCCCATTTGTGAAAACGTTTTTTACTATAAAAGGGCCGGTCCATCTAGATCGAAGTTTTCCTGGATGCTTATGGAGTCTTGAATCATATAAAAATACTCGATCATTAGGCTTAAATGTTTTTCTCAAAATATTTTTATCATGAAATACTTTCATTTTAGCCTTATAGATCTTGGAGTTTTCATAAGCATCATTTCTCAATTCTTCTAATTCCGTCAATTGGAATTTTCTAAGTTTTCCTGCTTTTTCCAAGTCAAAATTAAAATGTTTAATGGCCCAATATGCTCGATGCTCAAGCTCCACGGGCAAGTGACAAGGTTTTCCAAAAATAAGTCTATAAGGTGACATGCCTAAGGGAGTTTTGAAAGCTGTACGATAAGCCCAAAGCGCATCGATTAGTCTCAAAGACCAATCTTTCCGATCCGGGTTGACCGTTTTTTCTAAATTTTGTTTAATTTCCCTGTTCGCAAGTTCAACCTGTCCACTTGTCTGAGGGTGATATGCAGTAGAAATCTTATGTATCACCCCATATCTTTTCATTAAAGCTTCAAAAGAACGGTTGCAAAAATGTGTACCTCGGTCACTAATGATAGCACGTGGGGTACCAAATCGAGATAATACATTTTCTTTGAGAAACTTAATTACCGTCCTGTTATCATTGGTCCTGCAAGGTGCTGCCTCTACCCATTTTGACACATAATCTACTGCCACAATAATATATAAATATCCAAAAGAAGGAGGAAATGGTCCCATAAAATCAATGCCCCAACAGTCAAAAATTTCAATTACCAAAATTGGGTTTAAGGGCATCATATTACGACGGGTCATAACTCCTAACTTTTGACATCTTTCGCATGAGCGACAATAGATATTTGTATCTTTAAACAAGGTGGGCCAATAAAATCCACACTGCAGGATTTTTGCAGCGGTTTTCTTCATTGAAAAGTGGCCACCACAAGCTTGGGAATGACAAAATTCCAAAACGCTTGCAATCTCTTCATCAGGGATGCAACGCCTTAAAATTTGATCAGGGCAGTATTTGAAAAGGTAAGGGTCATCCCAGTAGAATTTTCGTACCTCAATCATGAATTTCCTTTTGTCTTGGGTGCTAAAATCCTTTGGTATTTCACCTGCAGCTAAATAGTTCACAATATGAGCAAACCATGGTAGAGAAGTAATAGAAAGTAAATGCTCATCAGGAAAATCCTCTTTGATTGGTATGTGGTCAGAAGTGTCCTCGAATGTGAGTCTAGAAAGATGGTCTGCCACTACGTTCTCCACTCCTTTCTTGTCTTTGATGGTGATGTCAAATTCCTGCAAAAGCAAAATCCATCGTATTAATCGTGCCTTAGCATCCTTCTTTGTAAGAAGGTACTTAAGGGCTGCATGATCTGTAAAGATAATAATAGGAGAACCAATCAAATAAGCGCGGAATTTATCCAAAGCAAATACTACAGCTAACAACTCTTTTTCAGTGGTGGAGTAATTCATTTGTGCACTATTTAGAGTTCGACTAGCATAGTAAATGACAAAAGGTTTCCCTTCTCTTCGTTGTCCAAGAACAGCACCTACAGCAAAATCACTAGCATCACACATAATTTCAAAAGGTAAATTCCAATCAGGTAGTTGCATTATGGGTGCTGAAGTAAGGTTGCCAATTAATGTTTTGAAAGCCTCTTGACAGGCTTGTGTCCATTCAAATGGGGCATCCTTAGCTAGGAGGTTACATAGTGGTCTAGATATGGTAGAAAAATTCTGTATGAATCTCTTATAAAAACCCGCATGACCAAGAAATGACCTTATATCCTTGACTGTTCTAGGTGTAGGCAATTTAGAGATTAATTCAACTTTTGATTGATCAACCTCCATTCCTTTGGAAGAAATAATATGCCCTAAAACAATACCTGAAGGCACCATAAAGTGACATTTTTCCCAATTTAAAACTAATTCTTTTTCTTCACAACGAGTCAGTACTCTTTCTAAACTCATTAAACATGCATCAAAAGAAGATCCAAAAACAGTCAAGTCATCCATAAAAACTTCCATGCACTTTTCAACCATATCACTAAAAATACTCATCATGCAACGTTGAAAAGTAGCTAGAGCATTACACAATCCAAATGGCATTCTGCGGAAAGCATAAGTACCAAAAGGACAAGTAAAAGTAGTTTTATCCTGGTCTTCTAATGCAATTTCAATTTGATAATAACCAGAATAACCATCCAGAAAGCAATAAAAAGGATGACCAGCCACCCGCTCGAGAATTTGATCAATAAAAGGAAGCGGAAAATGGTCTTTTCGTGTGGCGGCATTTAATTTTCTGTAATCAATACACATCCGCCAACCAGTCACCAGTTTTGTAGGGACTAACTCTCCGAGGTCATTTTTTATCACAGTTACCCCTGACTTTTTAGGAACAACCTGCGTAGGACTTACCCATTTACTATCAGCAATAGGATATATCATTCCTGCATCTAATAGTTTCAATACTTCATTTTTCACAACTTCTTTCATTGTGGGATTAAGTCTACGCTGGGGGTCTCTTCGAGGATTAGTTCCTTCCTCTAAATTTATTTTATGAGTACAAATCAGGGGACTAATGCCTTTTATATCAGCAATACTCCATCCTAGGGTTGATTTATACTTGCATAAAATCTGAATTAATTTCTCACCTTGGGACTCAGATAATTCAGATGAAATAATAACAGGAAAAGTATCACTTGGACCAAGGAAAACATGCTTTAAACCCTTAGGTAGGGATTTTAATTCAACTTTAGGGGCTTCCCTACTTGAAGGAATCTGTCTTTCTCTTTTTTCAGGCAACTTCTCAAACTTTGGTTGCCATGCCTGTGTGCTATAATCATGAGTTCTGTCAAAAATAGCACAAATGTCAACTACATCAGATGAATCACTTATAGGATTAAATTCAAAATTAACAATAAAGTATTCAAGGGGATCTGAGTCATGAGTTGTAAGAACATCCCTTTCTATAAATGAGTCAATCATGTATGTTTGATGACACTCGACATCCTCTTCTGGCTGTTTTGCAATATGAAAAATATTTACCTCAAGAGTCATATTGCCAAAAGAGAGTTTCATCAATCCATTTCTGTAATTGATAAGAGCATTAGAAGTAGCAAGAAAAGGTCTACCTAAAATTAATGGAATTTTAGAGGTGGTTTCTACAGCAGAACTAGTGTCTAGAATTAAGAAATCAACAGGATAGTAAAATTTGTCAACTTGAATTAAAACATCCTCTACCACACCCCGTGGTGCTCTGACTGAACGATCAGCCAATTGCAATACCACAGAAGTTGGTTTGATTTCTCCCAATCCTAATTGCAAATAAATAGAATATGGCATCAAATTTACACTAGCCCCTAAATCTAGCAAGGCCTGTCCAAGCTCATGATTGCCAATGTTGCATGTGATGGTTGGACATCCAGGATCCTTGTACTTAGGGGGAATCCGCTGTTCAATTAGAGCACTAACTTGCTCTGTCAAGAATGCTGTCTTCTTCACATAATGCTTCCTCTTAACTGTACACAAATCTTTGAGAATTTTTGCGTAAGTAGGAACTTGTTTAATTACATGCAAAAGAGGAAGATTAATTTTTACCTGTCTAAGATTTTCCAAAATATCACTGTTATGATCCAAAGTTTGTTTGCTTGACTTTAATGCTTGAGGAAAAGGTACCTTACCAAGACTTTTTGTTACTGCAGGTTCCTCGGGTTTTGTTACCTCAAGTTCTTTGGGAAGCTCAGGACTGCTGCTATCTTGATCTTTCTCTACATCCTTTTTTTTGTCTATTATTGGATCACGTAGAGACTTACCACTTCGTGTCACAATGGCGTTTACGTCCTTCAGGTCTCCTTGTGCCATATGTTGACCATGAGGTACAGTTTGAGTTTGGGAAGGAAACTTACCTTTCTCATTCATAGTCAATGAACTCATTATTTTAGACACCTGGCTCTTGATTTCCTTATTTTCTTCGACAACCTGCATAATCAAAGATTCAAATTTTTGATTAGTCTTACCCTGTATTTCAATAAAAGTATGCAAAGTATCTTCTAAAGAATTTCTAGAAGATTGAGGTGCATGGTATGGTGCAGGATATGATCTAGAGGGTTGTGCAGGCTGCTGGTTTTCAGACTTCCAGCTGAAGTTGGGATGATTACGCCATCCTGGGTTATAGGTTTCAGAGTAAGGTGTGAAGGGCTTTTTGTACATACCCAGAGCATTACTTTGTTCCTCATACATACCATTCATGTTAGTATGTGTAGGACACTCTTGGGAATGATGATCTATCCCACCACAAACAACACATGGCCCAAAAGATTCTGCATGATTAGCCATGTGTGTTGGTTTTGAGTTTTTGGTTTTCAATAACTCTAATTCTCTGGTGAGCATTTCAACCTTAGCCTTAAGGTTATCCTCCTCCCTTAGATGGTAAATACCACCACTCAAGTTTCCTGTAGGTCGTGACCTGTTTGTGCTATCAGTAGCACAAGGTCCCGTCCAGGTATGAGCTTTTTCAGCAAGCTCATTGAGGTACTCTATGGCCTCATCGGGATTTTTCTGTAAAAATTCTCCATTGCACATCATTTCCACGAATTGACGTTCCCTGGGCGTAAGCCCTTCATAGAAATAACTCACTAAGCGCCAATTCTCATATCCATGGTGGGGACACATACTCAGTAATTCTTTAAATCTTTCCCAAGACTGGTACAAAGTCTCACTATCCTTTTGTGCAAAGGTAGAGATTTGTCTTTTTAAAGCATTGGTCTTATGTTGGGGAAAGTATTTATTGAAAAACACTTGAGTCATCTCACTCCATGTTCCAATAGACCGTGGTCTCAGTGAGTACAACCAACTCTTAGCTTTATCTTTCAAAGAAAAAGGAAAGAACTTTAGCCTTACCGTGTCGTCAGTGGTATTTTGATTGTGGAATGTTGCAACTACTTCCTCAAATTCCCTAATATGAACATAAGGGTTTTCATTTTCTAGACCATGGAAAGTCGGAAGTAATTGTATCATTCCTGTTTTGAAATCTACATGACGAACATTAGGTGAGAACATAATACAGGATGGTGTGGCTGATCGTGCGGGATAAAGATAATCTTGGAGGGTTCTAACAGGTTGGTCCACGTGTTCACTCATCGCGTCAGAATTGGAAGAATTATCAAACAAGCGATTAGAAAAATTAGATTTTGAATCTGATTCTAGCACGGGTCTACTAGCAAACCGTCCAAAAGCGTTTCTGTACCTGCGCATGCAAAGTAAAGAAAAGCGTAATACAAAAAAAAATTACGAAAAGAAAAGTAAAATAAAATAAAGATGCAGAAAGCTAAAAAGAAAATGAATGAAGTTACCTCTCTTTTTTTTTTTTTTTTTTTTTTACAAACTACTAAAAAAAATCTACAAATTCTTCTACCGTCTCCCCCGCAACGGCGCCAAAATTTGATTATCGCCCAAAGAATAACGCGGTCGTTTGCAGTATAGCTTTGGGGTGTCGATTCCACAGGGAGATGGATTGAGAAATTGAAGAACAGTAATGAAATTAACAAAAAGATTTAGATGAGTGCGAAAAGTAAATTTTAGAGTGTGACGTAAATTAAAACTAAATGAGTAATTTGAACAGTATAAAACTGAGACGAAAAGTAGAGCATCGGGAATCATTTGTATATAATTGGTATTTTAATTATTTTCGATTCATTAATAACTCAATTGAAAATTCTATGTCCAAATTTTCAATCGGAAAATAAAACATTAATAACCAGATTTAAATCAAATGTAATCTTTCGAAAAATCATTCGTCGCAATATAAGAACATGAATTGTTATCGATATTAAGGAAATTCAACGTCGACAATATACTCGTAGAGCAATATTGCAGCAGAGAATTAAATTAAAATAGATAACCAATTGAACCAAACATAATCAAAGGATTATTGCATTTAATAGAAAAAGCATGACTGAATCTATAAATGAAATAAATTCTAAGATTATTTGGTGACGAAAACATTTATAATAAATTTCGAATGACTAAACAAAAGAGTTTAATATTTGAAGAACACATATATGAATCAAAAACAATTACAAATACCATCATATATACAAATTCATCCCTAGCTCTACTAGAAAATTAGTTACACATATTGAAAATATGCAACAAAAATTCTTCAAGGGATAATATGGAAGAGCCAACCATTATTTTCTTCTCTCTTCTTTGGTTTTTCTTTTCTTTTCTCAAGCTCTCAAAAACAATGTCTCTTCCAAGGCATCCAAGCACACTAAGCATGGTCTTAGAACACACACCCCTCCCTTCTATTTATAGGCATCCTTCATGCAAGTTGTCATGACAAAATCATCACAATTTCAACTTGTTTTGCCATGTGCCATTCTTGAATCCAAGTAATTTGTGAGTTGTCATTTTGATCATTTGTTTTCCCACTATGCATGAGCTGGATTTTGCTTGTAGGTTGAGTGTTTCAATTTTGCTTCTCTATCCATTAGTTGTCTTGTATGACTTAATATCTTGTGGTCAAATAATTTGTCTACAAGAAACTTGAGTGCACTTCATCTTGCATATGAAATGATCATTGAATTTCCAAGTTGGTGTAGGAGTGCTTGCTGGAAAATATTATGATGACATTTGGATTTGATGCAAGTGGCTGAAAAATATCCAGGAACGTCAAGTGCAGGTGCGTCCACTTGATGGTCGATTTTGTCTTGGATTGAGTGGATATCTCTTAAAACATAAAACATAAAAGTTATATATATTTCTCTTGCGGTTCTATATCATCTTGAATCAACTCAATCGGAGATTGTATGAGAGAGTTATGCCTATATTACGAAAAGATGTCAGAACTGTCTAAAATTCCGCAATTATCTTCATTTGCTCCTAATGCCTCTATTTGTGTCCTAAATCAAAATATAAGAATAATGAGTATATTTAGGCATCAAATAAGAATAAAGTATTAAACATTAAGAGAGTAAAATATGGCATTTTATATTCTCATCAATATATTAAATCATGCTTATATCTATCTCAAGATAAATGACCATTAATTTTAATAACATGAGTTATATTCATTATTTTCTCATTTGTTTTAGCATTTAAATAGAGTATTTAGAGTGCATTTTTGTGCACTCATCACGGACCAACCTATTAGAACCCTCCAAGATTATCTTCAGCTTGCACGAACATCCTCACCATCCTGTATTATGTTCTCACCTAACGCTCGTCATGTAGATTTCAAAACATGAATATACAATTACTTCCGACTTTCCATGGTTTAGAAAATGAAAACTCCTATGTTCATATTAGGGAATTTGAGGAAGTAGTTGCAACATTCCATAGTCAAAATACCACTGAAGACACGATAAGGCTAAAGTTCTTTCCTTTTTCTTTGAAAGATAAAGCGAAGAGTTGGTTGTAGTCACTAACACCGTGGTCTATTGGAACATGGAGTGAGATGATTCAAGTGTTTTTCAATAAATACTTTCTCCAACATAAGACCAATGCTTTAAAAAGACAAATCTCCACCTTTGCACAAAAGGATAGTGAGACTTTATATCAGTTTTGGGAAAGATTTAAAGAATTGTTGAGTATGTGTCCTCATCATGGATATGAAAATTGGCGCTTAGTGAGTTATTTCTATGAAGGGTTTACACCCAGGGAACGTCAATTCGTGGAAATGATGTGCAATGGAGAATTTTTATAGAAAAATCCTGATGAGGCCATAGAGTACCTCGATGAGCTTGCTGAAAAAGCTCATACTTGGACTGAATCTAGTGCTACTAATAGCACAAACAGGTCACGGCCTACAAGAAACCTGAGTGGTGGTATTTACCATCTAAGGGAAGAGGATAACCTTAAGGCTAAGGTTGAAATGCTCACCAGAGAATTAGAGTTATTGAAAACCAAAAACTCAAAACCAACACACATAACTAATCATGCACAATCTTTTGGGCCATGTGTTGTTTGTGGTGGGATAGATCATCATGCCCAAGAGTGTCCTACACATACTAACATAAATGGTATGTATGAGGAACAAAGTAATGCTCTGGGTATGTACAAAAAGCCCTTCACACCTTACTCTAAAACCTACAACTCAGGATGGCGTAATCATCCCAACTTCAGCTGGAAGTTTGAAAACAAGCAGCTTGCACAACCCTCTAGATTATATCTTGCACCATACCATGCACCTCAATCTTCTTGAAATTCTTTAGAAGATACTTTGCATACTTTAAATGAAATACAGGGTAAAAATAATCAGAAATTTGAATCTTTGATTACACAGGTTATCGAAGAAAATAAGGAAATAAAGAGCTAGGTGTCTAAAATAATGAGTTCTTTGACTGTGAATGAGAAAGGTAAGTTTTCTTCTCAAGCTCGGTCTGTACCACATGGTCAACATATGGCACAAGGAGATCTGAAAGACATAAACGCCATTGTGACACGAAGTGGTAAGTCTCTACGTAATCCAATAATTGACAAATTAATGGATGAAGAGAAAGATCAAGATAGCAGCAGTCCTGAGCTACTCAAAGAACTTGAGGTAACAAAACTCAAGGAACCTGAGGTAACAAAAAATCCTGTTAAGGTACATTTTCCTCAAGCATTAAAGTCAAGCAAACAAACTTTGGATCATAACAATGATATTTTGGAAAATCTTAGACAAGTAAAACTTAATCTTCCTCTTTTGCATGTAATTAAACAAGTTCCTACTTACGCAAAAATCTCAAAGATTTGTG
Organism: Platycarya longipes; assembly: GCA_036559045.1. Classification (NCBI taxonomy): domain Eukaryota; kingdom Viridiplantae; phylum Streptophyta; class Magnoliopsida; order Fagales; family Juglandaceae; genus Platycarya; species Platycarya longipes. The sequence goes on along the minus strand of CM071798.1, from coordinate 33,282,060 downwards.
TACAGTTAAGAGGAAGCATCATGTGAAGAAGACAGCATTCTTGACAGAGCAAGTTAGTGCTCTAATTGAACAGTGGATTCCCCCTAAGTACAAGGATCCTGGATGTCCAACCATCACATGCAACATTGACAATCATGAGCTTGGATAGGCCTTGCTAGATTTAGGGGCTAGTGTAAATTTGATGCCATATTCTATTTATGTGCAATTGGGATTGGGAGAAATCAAACCAACTTCTATGGTATTGCAATTGGCTGATCGTTTAGTCAGAGCACCACGGGGTGTAGTAGAGTATGTTTTAATTCAAGTTGACAATTTTATTATCCTATTGATTTCTTAATTCTAGACACTAGTTCTGTTGTAGAAACCACCTTTAAAATTTCATTAATTTTAGGTAGACCTTTTCTTACTACTTCTAATGCGCTTATCAATTGCAAAAATGGATTGATGAAACTCTCTTTTAGCAATATGATCCTTGAGGTAAATATTTTTCATATTACAAAATAGCCAGCAGAGGATGTTGAGTGTCATCAGACATACATGATTGACTCACTCATAAAAAGGGAAGTTCTTACAACTCATGATTCTGATCCCCTTGAATACTTTATTATTAATTCTGAATTTAATCCTATAAGTGATTCATCTGATGTAGTTGACATTTGTGCTATTTTTTACAGAACTCATGATTATAGCACACTGGCATGGCAACCAAAGTTTGAGAAGTTGCTTGAAAAAAGAGAAAGACAGATTCTTTCAAGTAGGGAAGCCCCTAAAGTTGAATTAAAATCCCTACCTAAGGGTTTAAAGCATGTTTTTCTTGGTCCAGGTGATATTTTTCCTGTTATTATTTCATCTGAATTATCTGAGTCCCAAGGTGAGAAATTAATTTGGATTTTATGCAAGTATAAATCAGCCCTATGATGGAGTATTACTGATATAAAAGGCATTAGTCCCCTGGTCTGTACTCATAAAATAAATTTAGAGGAAGGAACTAATCCTCGAAGAGACCCCCAGCGTAGACTTAATCCCACTATGAAAGAAGTTGTGAAAAATGAAGTATTGAAACTATTAGATGCAGGAATGATACATCCTATTGCTGATGGTAAATGGGTAAGTCCTACGCAGGTTGTTCCTAAAAATTTAGGTGTAACTGTGATAAAAAATGACCTTGGAAAGTTAGTCCCTACAAAACTGATGAATGGTTGGCGGATGTGCATTGATTACAGAAAATTAAATGTCGCCACACAAAAAAGACCATTTTTCGCTTCCTTTTATTGATCAAATTCTTGAGCGGGTGGCTGGTCATCCTTTTTATTGTTTTCTAGATGGTTATTCTGGTTATTATCAAATTGAAATTGCATTAGAAGACCAGGATAAAACCACTTTTACTTGTCTTTTCAGTACTTATGCTTTCCGCAGAATGCCATTTGGACTGTGTAATGCTCCAGCTACTTTTCAACGTTGCATGATGAGAATTTTTAGTGATATGGTTGAAAAGTGCATGGAAGTTGTTATGGATGACTTGACTGTTTTTGAATCTTCTTTTGATGCATACTTAATGTGTTTAGAAAAAGTACTGACTCGTTGTGAAGAAAAAGAATTGGTTTTAAATTGGGAAAAATGTCACTTTATGGTACCTTCAGGTATTGTTTTAGGGCATATTATTTCTTCCAACGGAATGGAAGTGGAGGTTGATCAATCAAAGTTGAATTAATCTCTAAATTGCCTACACCTAGGACAGTTAAAGATATAAGATCATTTCTTGGTCATGCGGGTTTTTATAGGAGATTCATATAGAATTTTTCCACCATATCTAGACCACTATGTAACCTCCTAGTTAAGGATGCCCCATTTGAATGGACACAAACCTGTCAAGAGGTTTTCAAAACATTAATTGACAAGCTAACTTCAGCACCCATAATGCAACCACCTGATTGGAATTTACCTTTTGAAATTATGTGTGATGCTAGTGATTTTACTGTAGGTGCTGTTCTTGGACAACGAAGAGAAGGGAAACCTTTTGTCATTTGTCATTTACTATGCTAGTAGAACTCTGAATAGTGCTCAAATGAATTACTCCACCACTGAAAAAGAGTTGTTAGCTGTAGTATTTGCTTTGGATAAATTTTGGGCTTATTTGATTGGTTCTTCTATTATTATCTTTACAGATTATGCAGCCCTTAAGTACCTTCTTATAAAAAATGATGCTAAGGCATGCTTAATACAATGGATTTTGCTTTTGCAGGAATTTGACATCACCATCAAGGACAAGAAATGAGTGGAGAACGTAGTGGCAGACCATCTATCTAGACTCACATTCGAGGACACTTCTGACCACATGCCAATCAAAGATGATTTTTCTAATGAGCACTTACTTTCTATTACTTCTCTACCATGATTTGCTCATATTGTGAACTATTTAGCTGCAGGTGAAATACCAAAGAATTTTAGCACCCAAGACAAAAGGAAATTCATGATTGAGGTACGAAAATTCTACTGGGATGACCCTTACCTTTTCAAATACTGCCCTGATCAAATTTTAAGGCGTTGTATCCCTGATGAAGAGATTGGAAGCGTTTTGAAATTTTATCATTCTCAAGCTTGTGGTGGCCACTTTTCAATGAAGAAAACCGTTGCAAAAATCCTGCAGTGTGGATTTTATTGGCCCACCTTGTTTAAAGATACAAATATCTATTGTCACTCATGCGAAAGATGTCAAAAGTTAGGAGTTATGACCCATCGTAATATGATGCCCTTAAACCCCATTTTGGTAATTGAAATTTTTAACTGTTGAGGCATTGATTTTATGGGACCATTTCCTCCTTCTTTTGGATATTTATATATTATTATGGCAGTAGATTATGTGTCAAAATGGGTAGAAGCAGCACCTTGCAAGACCAATGATAACAGCATGGTAATTAAGTTTCTCAAAGAAATGTATTATCTCGATTTGGTACCCTACGTGCTATCATTAGTGACCAAGGTACGCACTTTTGTAACCGTTCTTTTGAAGCTTTAATGAAAAGATATGGGGTGATACATAAAATTTCTACTGCATACCACCCTCAGACAAGTGGACAGGTTGAACTTGCGAATAGGAAAATTAAACAAATTTTAGAAAAAAGGTCAACCCAGATCGAAAAGATTGGTCTTTAAGACTGACTGATGCGGGCTTACCGTACAGCTTTCAAAACTCCCTTAAGCATGTCACCTTATAGACTTGTTTTCGAAAAACGTTATCACTTGCCCGTGGAGCTCGAGCATCGAGCATATTGGGCCATTAAACATTTTAATTTTGACTTGGAAAAAGCAGAAAAACTTCGAAAATTCCAATTGACGGAATTAAAAGAATTGAGAAATGATATTTATGAAAACTCCAAGATTTATAAGGCTAAAATGAAAGCATTTCATGATAAAAATATTTTGAGAAAAATATTTAAGCCTAATGATCGAGTATTTTTATATGATTCAAGACTCCATAAGCATTCAGGAAAACTTCGATCTAGATGGACTGGCCCTTTTATAGTAAAAAATGTTTTCACAAAAATGGATGTATTTTCAAAATAAATGGTTAGTGCCTCAAAATCTTAAATGATAGACAAATTTCGAAAGTGGAAGACATTCCACTTATGGACCCAGTATATCAATCTTGACCATCTCTAGGTATGTTTTTCTTTCATTTTCTTTTCGTTCATTTTCTTTTTGTTTATTGTTTACTTTATTTTGTTATAGGTTAATTTTATTTTGACAAATACCATCTTTGACGCTAAGCAAGCCACCCATATCCCACATCAAGTGTATTCTACCCTGTTTATTTATTCAATTCTGATTATTAAACATTGAGAACAATGTTTCATTTAAGTTGGGGGGTGGGAATACAAATCTGTTATTTAAACTCTGTGGCATATTTCAATCAAAATATAAAAAATTGCCAATTTTTTTAAAAATTTACATCACACAGGCATCTTTTCACATATGATACTCATGCTCATTCATAACCATCTTGGTGAATTCAACAAACCTATCTTAAATAATTTTGCTAAGGCATCCATAGAACCATTTATGCACTTATCCAAATTTTGTGGTAATATGGTGATTTCACACATGTAACTAGAGAATTATTTTGCTTAAGTATTCATGTGAATTTTGGTGAGAATTGAGAGCTTACAAATATAGAAATTGTGATAAGTATCCATTGATCTGTTGAATTGGACACTTGTTTTGAGAATATCATTACATGGTTTGTAGTAAGATGGTGGATATACTTAGGATATGATGAAAGTCAACTTAGGATTAACGTTTGAGCCTTTCAAGCTAAACCATTTCATCATAGACCTCTAGCAGCCAATTTTGAGCTAATATACACATATGGCCTTTTCTTTTCATACCTACATCATCCATACCTCTCCACATTAGAGTATAGCTTATACACTAATTTTTCTTACCATTTTACTTCCAAGTGTGTACTAGGTGTGAAATTATCATTTCAATAAATAAAAAATAAAAAAAGACCATGACATAAATGGCAAGAAAACCATGAAAAAAATGGCATGGTGCTAGATGTGTCCATCAAATTATTCATGAAAGAGTTCATCAAATTGCGAAGACACCAGTGGCAAACGAAGATGGAAAAGTATTATTAGTGAAAAATCTGAAAAGTCGAAAAGTACATCAAAAGGAAAGTATAGTCAACTGAGAAATTTAACAGATTCCCTTTTATGTATACTTGAAATTTTTTGAATATCCTTCACCCTTTTCTTCTTATGAGCCCCAAAACCTAACACATATTACAACCTTTTGTGTTAATTATTCTAATCCTAAGTATGCTTGTGGAAAGAATGGCAGAATTCACAATTGTTAGTATTTCTATCATAAGATAAATGTTTGCTTATTGCTTATACATAATTACCTAATTCCCCATGAGATTATGCGTACACTTTTGCCAACTCCATAGAGAGAACTCTTACATGAAACACTTCTATACCCGCGAGTTATAGAGTTGAACATTTTGCTTAAGATATTCTAATGTTGCATGTGTCGAAACCTCTGATTTGATAAAAATAGTTTGGAACGCACACACTTTGTGGATTGCTATATTTGAATTACTTGTGGAAGGGTTATTCAATTCCTAAGATTATTTTGATATGTAAATTTGAAAAATGGGTCTTGATGGCCCCTATGTGTGATTTTGTTTTTGTCTTTCTCATAATTTTGCATGAAAATTGCTAGAGACTAGCAATGAGTAAGTTGGGGGGTGTGATGAGTGCACAAAAATGCACTCTAAACACTCTATTTAAATGTAAAAAGAAATGAGAAAATAATGGATATAACTCATGTTATTAAAATTAAAGGTCATTTATCTTGAGATAGATATAAGCATGATTTAATATATTGATGAGAATATAAAATGTCATAAATTTCTCTCTTAATTTTTAATATTTTATTCTTATTTGATGCCTAAATATACTCATTATTCTTATATTTTGATTTAGGACACAAATAGAGGCATTAGGAGCAAATCTATTTATATATATAAAAGCAGAATCACTTAGGCTGATTTGTCAATCAAAGCGTAAAATTCGGTTAAAATCTTCACATTGAAATATTATGTTAAATAGAGACACGGAAACACAAAAATCGTATAACTACCAATTACCTATCAAACCGTAAAAGTCGTTGAGTCACAAAAACCGTAAAACTACTAACGTTTAATTTAAGCAAGTCAATTTGGGTCAATCGACTATTGGGTCTACCAACCGATTACTTGAGTTGGCACCGTTTAAGAGCAAAATTCAAAAATTGGTCAAACTGATATCGTACCGATAGAATCGACAACAGTTGGAGAAAAGAAAAAACTGCAATCTTTAAACCGTTTGTATTCTCAAAATGAGTCCCAAATGTCAATCGGTGCCATCTATCAGAACGCTGGAAATTTTGATAAATTTGTTCGCTTAGCAAATCGAAGAAACTGGATCGACGGGAAAGTTATGGATTTTTTTTTTCTACAAACAACCTTTTCTCTCTCTCTCTCTGTTCGTTTAACTTTCCGTCTCCACTCTCAAATCCGTTTCACAACCTATTTTCCTTTCCTTTCCTTTCCTTTCCTTTTCGTTTCAAATCCGTTTCAGTTCCTTTCTTTCAGTCTTCGTCTTCTACATTTTCAGTCGCAGATAGATAGACAGGTGGAAAGGGAGAGGGCTCCTGCTCGATCTTGACCGCATATCTTTGGGTTTTCTTTCCGATTCGGTTGCAATCGGAGTCTTATGGTTAAGAGCTCTTGATCGAGGTACGTTTCGCGAGTATTCATTAGATGAAGCTCTGAGTTTTGCAGTAAGAACAAAAAAACATGAAATTAGAAAAAAATAGAATCTTCATTTTTAGAAGTTAGTGTTCTTTGTTTATTTTCGTTAAAAAAAAAAAAAGAACTTTCTCAAATTTTGAGAGACATTTAAGGTGAAGTTGGCGAGCAATCATTTCTGGACGATTTTTATTGTTTTGTAAAAAGATTGAATGTTGTTTTACGGTGTTTTGTGGGCTGAGATGGTGTGTGCTGATTAACCAATTTTGCCTTTACTTTAAGGGAACATTGTTGTTTCCCTCTTGAGAGAAAATTGTACATGATCTCTTCCTCGGTTTCTATTACGGGCAAGATCGGATGCTTTTTATGAGTTTTCATTTCTTTTGCTATATTATTTTTAAATATTGGGTGTGATATTGTTGGGCCGTTATCTAACCTTTAGTTGTTTTGTTTAATTGGTTGCAGATCAGTATACTATTCGCATAGTGCTTTATTGAATTCTTGGTTTTTTTTTTTTATCACTAATGGTATTCAGGATTGCATTGATGGCTGAATGGAAACAAACGATGTCCTACGGACGCACCAAGCGAATTGCTAAGGAATAAATCATGAGCACCCGTTGTTGATGAGCAAGGAGTACAGTGCTAATGGTATTCGGGATTGCATTGATGGCTGGATGGAAACAAATGATGCGGTATGGAAGCACCAAGCGAATTGCTAAGGTATTACCCAAATTTGGATGCAGGGTCCATATATAAGTACTTATCTTTCGAACAAATTCAATTTTTTTGCGAGAGGAGATTAATTTATGGTCTTTCTGGCTTGCGGTAGTTTCCATTGATCATTCATGATTTAAATCTTTGGAATCCAAAATAAATATTGCCATAGATTAATGCCAGGAAAAAAGCTCTTGCTGCAAGGGTCTTTATTTGTTCAAGTTCAAGTTTATCTAGGGCAAATGCATAAAAAGAGTTATTTGATGTACTGAAGTTGGAATATCAGTAGAGTATCGAAACCTATATCAATTGGATTTGAAATTAATTATGATTTGGATTTGAAATTAATTTTTTATGTCACCTAAACCACCATCTGCACACAATCCACATATAAGAATTTATCTTAAACCACCATCTGCACACAATCCAGATATAAGAATTTATCTTTTGAACTTATTCAGTTTTATTGCAAGAGTAGATTAATTTTTGGTCTTTCAGGCTTGCGGTAGTTACCATTGATCATTCATGATTTAAATCTTGGGAATCCAAAATAATATTGTTGGAGATTAATGCTAGGAAAAAAGCTCGGTGTCTTTATTAGTTCAAGTTCAAGTTTATTTAGGGCAAGTGCATAAAAAAAGTTATTTGATGTACTGAAGTTGGAATATCAGTAGAGTATAGAGGCCTAGGTCAATTGGCTTTGAAATTAATTATGATTTGGATTTGTAATTAATTTTTTATGACACCTAAACTACCATCTGCACACAATCAAGGGTAAAAAGGCTTTAGTTTGAAGAACTGATCATCGAGTGTTTTGCTTTGCATGTGTGAGAGGCTTTGTAAACTGATAATCTGATGAGTTTTTGTGTACTGATCAAGTATTTAATAGGAATTCTTGATCTAGCAGAATATGTTTTTCTGAAATAAATGCATGAGACTTTATTGGTTTGTTTTTTACATGTGAGCTTCCCTAATCCACATGCTCGATTCAAAATAGGATAATAGGTTAGTTACATATATGTGATTTTGGCACCATAAAGATGTTGGTATGCTTTTCCTCTTTACGAAGAGGTTCTTGAATTGTAGATTCCTTTTGTTGTTTATTAAATTTCTGCACATTGTGCTTCTTGGCTTTCTAACCCTCTTCGAAATGCTCCATAATCAGGCACTACATATTGAACTGGGGACTGTAAACATTATCTTACAAAAGATTTAAGATGTTGTTACAAATATGCGCGAAGAGGTTTGAAAAGTATCTAATTTTTGGAATATGCTACGATTTTGATTTGTAGATGTTATTTTTTTGTTTTTAGGTTGTTTATTCTTATAGGTCCACCAAAGAACGGCTGTCTCCGGACATTAGGGATGCTCTGAATTTGTCAAAAGAGAGAGCAATAGATGTCTTGAGGTCTATCAAGGTGATTTTTTAACATGTAAGCTCATTCTTTGTCTTATAAACTTCATTTATATTTTTTTGGATGAGTCAATATATCACTCTATTGTGAGATTTCTGTTTTGCTGAAAATCAGTTTGAATGGTTTGGATTATCTGGTTGATTTATTTTTTTCCAGATTTGTGCAGGGTGTTTTCCATTTATTTTTTTTTATCACATTTTCGATATGTGCTAGAAATTATCATAATTATTTAAGTTTCAAGAAATGAATCTATTTTGTTAGTGAGAATTAGTAAAATATGTAAATTTAGTTCTATATTCTAAATGGTGTAGGTGGATCATATACAGTTTACAATTAACTCTAGACACGTTGCTGGCGTAAGACATGATGACAATTGACAGGAGAGGGTCAAGAGATGACTAATGAGAAAAACCCGTTGAGAGTTCAGATGATGAAAATCCATATCGGGAATTTGGGATTCCGAAAGGCTTACATTGCAGCCATTGATGATAACTTGGTAAAAATATTAGTAAAAACAGTTTTTTTTTTTTTTTTTTCGTTTTAGAAAGTGTTCCAAATGCGCTAGACAGAAAGCATGATAAGCTGGTGACACATATTATGGTATGTCAAACGGTTAAAAATATTTTAAAAATAAATTTATAAATTGTCAATAGATGTTTTTTTTTAAAGTTGTAATAGTGATTATATATAATAAATTATTTAGAGTTCTAAAATTTAACATAAATAATAGTCCGCGCATTGCGCGGGTTATAAGCTCGTGAAGATAATTGCGGAATTTTAGACAGTTTTGACATCTTTTCGTAATGTAGACATAACTCTCTCATCCAATCTCCAATTGAGCTGATTCAAGATGATATAGAACCCCAAGAGAAATATCTATAACTTTGTGTTTTATGTTTTAAGATATATCTGCTCAATCCAAGACAAAATCGACTATCAAGCGAACGCATCTGCACTTGACGTTCCTCAATATTTTCAGCCACTTGCATCAAATCCAAATGTCATCACAATATTTTCCTGCAAGCACTCCTACACCAACTTGGAAATTCAATGATTAACTCACATGCAAGATGAAGTGCACTCAAGTTTCTTCAAGACAAATTATTTGACCACAAGATATAAAGTCATACAAGGCAACTAATGGATAAAGAAACAAAATTGAACACTCAACCTACAAGCAAAATTCAACTCATGCATAGTGGGAAAACTACTGATCAAAATGACAACTCACAAATCACTTGGATTCAAGAATGGCACATGGCAAAGCAAGTTGAAATTGTGATGATTTTGTCATGACAACTTGCATAAAGGATGCTTATAAATAGAAGGGAGGGGTGTGTGTTTTAAGACCATGCTTTGTGCTTGGATGCCTTGGAAGAGCTATTTTGAGAGCTTGAGAAAAGAAAAGAAAAATCAAAGAAGAGAGAAAACAATGGCCGGCTCTTCCATATTTTTCCTTAGAGAATTTTCATTGCATATTTTCAATATGCGTAATTAAATTCTCTAGTAAGCTAGGGATGAATTTATATATATGATGGTATTTGTAATTGTTTTTTATTCATGTATGTGTTCTTCAATTATTAGAACTCTTTTGTTTAGTCATTCGAAATTTATTATAAATATTTTTGTCACCAAATAATCTTGGAAATTATTTCATTTATAGATTCAGTCATGCTTTTTCTATGAATGGAATAATGCTTTGATTATATTTGGTTCAATTGGTTATCTATATTAATTTAATTCTCTGCTGTAATATTGCTCTACGAGTATATTGTCGACGTTGAATTTCCTTAATATCGATAAAAATTCCCATTCTTATATTGCGACGAATGATTTTTCAAAAGATTACATTTGATTTAAATCTGGTTATTAATGTTTTATCTTCCGATTGAAAATTTGGAGATAGAATTTTCAATTGAGTTATTAATGAATTGAAAATAATTAAAATACTGATTATATACAAATGATTCCCAATGCTCTACTTTTCGTCTCATGTTTATACTTTTCAAATTACTCATTTAGTTTTAATTTACGTCATACTTCAAAAATCAATTTTCACACTCTTCTAAATCTTTTTGTTAATTTCGTTACTATTTTTCAATTTCTCAATCCATCTCTATGTGGAATCGACACCCCAAAGCTATACTGCAAACGACCACGTTATTCTTTAGTTGTAATCAGTTATTTATATCAGTATATATATATATATATATGATATGCATCTCATGTTATATGAGTCACATAAATTAAGTTAAGTTCAAGTATAAAATTAGATCAGATCAGAAATCAATTTATTAGTTAGTCAGTTAATTAGTTCAGTAAATCAATTAATTTAGATGGTCATTCAGATGCATAATACTAATGCATATCAGATCAAGGTGGATGTTGAAACCACGAACGTAAGTGTGGTCCACCATAGTATGCTAGAGTACTATCAGCGGCTCCCCTTACTATAGCGGGATGTGGGGCCGATGCACAACTTTGCACATAGGGTTAAGCGTGTTGGCCAATCAATTCAATTAAATCAGTTCAGTGACATCATATTAGTTAAATCAGTCAGATCAGTCAATTAATTCAGATCATTCATGTTAACTTAAATTAGTCAGTTAAATAAGTTAGTTAGTTAATACAGATAGGTCACTCATGCATAGCATAAGCATCAGCATGAACAGTCATATTTCAAATATCAGCATGAGAATTTTATGAAAATTTTCTATAGTATTATTTTACGTTGTGGTGAATGTTTTACTAAGTCATCGATTCATTTTAATTTATTTCCTGTTTTTAAACCACCCAGGTAAGGAAGATGATTAGTGCAAACAGGCAGGCTAGAAGTAAACTGCGCAGTTATTGAAATTGTTGAGAATTTTTAGAAATTAGTGCTTCATGACACAAGTTTAAATTCAGTTATTTCAGTTAATGTTTTAGAAAGACATTTCTATTAAAACTTCAGTTTTATCAAATAAATGTTATTCAGTTTTGTTATAAAAAAATGAGATTATCGTGTCGGTTTAAAAGTTTTAGAAAAATCACGTGACACTCCTTAGCCTACGGGAAGGGGGTGTCACACTTTTCCCCTACCATTTTGGCTCTTCCTTTATTTAGAGAATTCGGCCAAGAGCTTTCTTTTATGCTCTCTTGTTTTCTTCCATTTTCTCGCCAGCCAAACACTCTCCATTGCGATCGTTTTAATTATTTTTCGATGCGAATTTTTTAGGGGCATCTTCTACACGAGGTAAGCATTATGTGATCTTGTTTTTTAAGCACCATGCACGGATCTGAGAAAGTATCTTTCTTCAAAAATCTCGACCCTAATGAGTTTGCACACACACACGCACTTTAGTTCTCATGAAATCCTAGTTTTGCATGAAAACTAGGATTTTGGCTCTCTCTAAAATGAAACCTTAGACTTTTGGAGTTTTTAAATAAAGAAAAATAGAGATTTCTATGGGCCAAGAGGAGTCTTTAAAAATAAAAATGGAAGCTAGGATTTATCTCTTGAAGAGATTCGGCCTTAGGTTTTGAAAGGAAAGGGTGATTTTCTCTCTAGTCCCATTTGTTTTCTCTAAGTTTCAGATCTAGAGTGTTTTGAGTTTAATCTTGATCTTATTTTCTTGATTATTTTCAGCTTTTTTTACTTATATTTCTTGGATATTTTTGTAAATATGTTCTTAACCTAACTTCGGTATTGTTTGTATATAATGTGTGAACTTGTTTGCTATTATTGTTACTCTTTGTTTGCTTGGTGGATTACTATATTTTTCTCAAGAATATGTTAATATTTTACCTTAGGATTTACTCTAAAGAGTACTTTGATGAATTAGGTGGTTATTTGAGGAAGTATGGAAGATGTAAGGCTTGGTAACTTTTGGCCAAGATGGTTGGGTTGAGATGAGATGATTACTTGATGAAAATATGAGTTTATAGGAGTTATGTGTTTCAGCCATGATCAAATCTTGAGTAAGAAATTATGCTTTTGATTTATGAGTGGAAGTATAGTCATTTTATTGAAATTCTTGGGTGATTCATCGATTAAATTCATTATTGCATTAATACATGTTTCAGGTATAGCATGTTTGAAGTCTTGGAGTACAAGTATGATGATTCATGAAGGAAACAATGCTATGAGTCACATTAGGGTTTCGACTTAGACTTTTATTATTGCCTAGGGATGCTTTTTTATGAATGTTAAATGAATGCATGAGTTGGTATGAAAAAATGAAAGGAAATGATCTATGGTAAGGTAGGAGAGGTTCGGCCTTGGCCCACTTGAGAGTTTTGGTTGAGCTACTTGCTATTCTCCTAATGTTGATTGGCTATGTTTTCATGAAATGAATTATGTTTGCATGTTCAATGTTTTCAAGTTATAATTGGTATATGTATGCTTCACATGTCTATGATTACAAGCTTTGCATAAGTCAAGGGTTGCATACATGTTCATGTCACATGATTTTATATCTTTAGTTCAATGATTTCAAAAGAAAAAGAGTCATAGGTTGTAACATCCCGATCAAGAAATTAGGATTTATTTTAATATTTATTTTAATTTATTTTATTATTTTATCATAGTATCAAGTGATGCTTTCGATAAGTTTTAAAATAGTGTTTGAAATTGTTTTCATTTCTCTCCCAACCGTGTTTCATCGGTTAGTTTTGATTTTTTTTTTAAAAAAAATCATCATAGCCTTCTTGGAACCATTATCCTAGTTTAAAGCCATCTCTAATTCAAAACCACCATCTGAAAGCTTCTCAATTCAATCACAAACTCACCAAAAATTCAAAATCCCTAGCACTTGGGCATTCGTAACTCTCGGTTTTCAACTAGCATCCGTTTCCAACTCCTAAAGTGTATCTCAAAATACTTCAAACTCTATCCTTTCTGTGGAAATTGCTAAAACCGAAACCAATCCTAACTCTTATCTCAACATCCGAAGTATATCTCCAAACTCGAGTTCAAAACCAACTCCAATATTTCAATTAAAAAATTCCTTCATCATCGTACCAGTTTTGAAACCAAATGCAAGCTTCAACCCAATCTCCTATCATATTTCAAACATGTCACTCACATCTGTCCTCTTATTATTTGTCTATAAATACACCCCACAGGACCCTTCCCTGATGCACATGAAAAACCCAAGCCACAGCCCTCTACACGCACAGCAGCCTCTCGGTAGCAAACTGTAGCCACCCCGCAGCAAACCCAAATGGAAAAAAACTCACTCTCAGAGCACCCGAATCTCTCCAAGCCACCATAGATCACCACCCTCACGTGCAGCCCGCAGCAAAGAACCACCACCAAAACAACAAAGCAACGTCCCTGTTTTTCACTCCCAAAAACAGAACAAGACAGCTAGTGCTCTTTTCGTTCGGAGCCACCCACGACGCCAAACTCTTCACGCTACCAGCCACCACCTCGTAGGAGCACCACTAGACTGCACAGAACACGCCGGTGGTGTGATCCCAGGTCAGTCATTCCCCTCACAGCAAGCCATGCAACTCTATGTCATCTTCTTTCTCAACTTTCGGATCCTCTCAAAACTCTCCTTCCTGCTCAGCTGCGCCACTTTTTCGAGGAAACCAGTAGTGTCTCCGACCAGTCACCTTATGCTTTTCGAAATACCCAGTGGTGCCACCGTGAACCTTGGTGAGTGCCTCCCTTGCTGTCACGTGAGTCATGGTATCATGTTCTAGACCTTAGTCTGTGATTTAAGCCTCCTCACGTAAGCATGCTTTAATTTATGTTCATCCTTTTCAAAAACGCATTTCACTAATATAATGTCCCTGTTCAACTCTTTTAACTGAGCCTTATTTTTCCTCTTCAAATTATTTTGGGCATTGGCCCTAAGCTCTTTAGGCCATCAGTTTTTATCAACTAGCATTAAAAGATTTTAAATCTGTTGACGCCCTCGTCCACGCTTGGAATCGGACGCAAACCGAGACGTTGGGGATAAACAACATAAGGAAGTTCACTCCTCGTTCTTATTTACGTTCGAGTATGCATTTAAAACTTAACGCAATGAATAGGAAATTTTCGTAGCGAAAAAGGTCAAGCCATTCTATAATCAGGCAAGAACTTAAAATTTTGCCTTACGTCACAAGGTATAACAAATTTAAGATCCCAAAATAAACTTCATATTACTAAATATCATTAAGTGTATTAGTCTCCAAAAAATATATATATATTCTCCCAAACATCAAGAACCTCTAAGATCTAAATAAAACGTAAGTAAACCTCCTCATCCAAACGCTGACCCCGCAACCACGTCAACAAGTGGGGAGATTACTAAACCATCAGTGGTCTAGAGAGTCTCGTCGAGTCTCATAGTCGTCGACGTCATCTTTTCCTGCAACAATTCTATCGTCCCCCCAAGGAACGATAGTAGAAATATAAAGGGGTGAGATTTCGAGAAATCTCAGTAAGTATACAACTATCTCAACAAAATCATTTCAAGCATACATATCAGTGAATAACAAACAGAACATGTGTCATGCATATGCGACTAATGACCTAGCAAATGCATATGCTCATGAAGACTTTCATAAAAACTTGACTTTCTTTCAATCTTGGTTCATAGACTTTCTTTTCATAAAAAGGTTCATCATATGTGAAATTCCTTTGACTCATGCTTTAAAAACTCTTTTTCGTAAAAACTTTTCATTTCTTTCATCATTTCTTATCTTAGGCACCACTTATCATATTCATATCATTCTTTGACCTCGATGGCAGTTACGTATCGCCTTCACCGTTGTCACGTCAGTCATACGGGAGTTACGTATCGCCTTCCTTGTCATGTCGTGAAAGTCCTTATCAGTGATACGGGAGTTAAGTATTGCCTTCCTGTCACTGTTCATTTTGGACACCTCACAGTTCCCCTATGCACTGTGTGCTCCCCGCTAGTTATCGCACAACCGGCGACCATGTCAACCTAGGTGAATACGTTTCGTACCCTTTCGCGCTTTTCGTCACTTGGGGATTTCTCTCCGAGTAACTACAAACTTTCATATGGTGAGGCAGAGACCAACACCGCTTTTATGGCACCCAATAGCATTAGGTGCGACCACGCTCCGGACACCTTTTGGAGCCATACATTGTCCGCCGATTGTTCTTCGTCGACCCAGGGGCTTTCACTCAACTTTAATCACTCCTGAGTGAACAGGGAGTTCCACTGGGACACTACCCCGTCCTAGCCTTTGGGGTTCTTATAAAAACTTTAATTCTTTTCTTTTCCTTTGAAAACATGTTTGACTCCAAAAACATGATTTTCGTGCTCCTTGCATGTGACATGCAAACCTTTAACGCTAATCATGCAAAAACCCAAGACGAACCCGAGTGCACACTTAGCCGTCTTCTTTCATAAGTCAAACATCACATCATTCAACTCACCATTCATACATACGCACGAAATTGGGCCTAATTAGTCTAGTGGAGTGCAGGCCTCCACCCCTATGGTTGGGCTGAGACCTTCTTTGGTTACTACCTAGGGTTTCTTCCTTCCACATACTCACTAAACCTTAGTAAAATTAACTAGACCATTTTAGCCTCACTAAGAGAGGTTGACTGAACCCTATTGTCCTTAGGATTAGTATTTTCATCACTTTTCCTTCCACCAAAATAGCACACTAAATCATACATGTGAAACCGAAACATCATGTTACGAAATCCTCCAAATTTTTCATGCTTCTAACTCTCTCCAAGTATTCAAAGCTCAATCATCACATGAAAGAATAGTTAATCAATTAAAAACTTAACCTTAAAACCTTTAAAACTAAAACCCATATATGCACCAATTTAAATTCTTTTCAACTCCAAACATCATTTTAACATGCATGCATTGTATCACCATTTTTCATACTAATCATGCTCTCTTTTTCATTTTTACCAAAGTAACCAAATCCACCAATAAAAATGTAAATCTCAAGCCTAGAATCATACACCTTGCTAAGCATGGATTTATCACTAAGCATACAATACATTTCTTTAAGCATTCATCCTAGCATCCCAATCATCCAACAAATACTATGTTAGTCACACATGCATTTTCTTATCACTATATACCTTATCAATATGCTTCTTTTTCCTTTGCATCAATTTAGCTAAAACCATCAACATAATATAGATTCAAGCCTACAATAACATATGGATTAAGCATAGATTTTTAACTAAATAAACAAAACATTTCTTTCAAGAGAACCTAGTCTAGCATTTCCAAGCACTCAACAAACTTAATCTTAGTCATGCATGCATTTCTACCATCATCATATATCATATTATCATGCTTCATTTCTTTTGTAACAACTTAGCTAGATCCACCAACATATTCAAATTTCAAGCCTAAAGAATCATATGGATCAAGCATGAGTTTTCTACTATAGCAACAAAGCATTTCCTTTAGAAAAACCTAATCTAGCATTTCCATACATCCAACAACCAATACAAACACATTCACTTAATATATATACAAGAAATGGTAAGAACAAGATAAAAGTGCACTTACTATACTCCAAGTAGCAAAGATTTGCTCTGGAAATATATAAAAATAATCCATTAAAATAGTTTATAAGCATATAGTTTCAAAAGAAAATATTAAGGATATAGGCCTTGGTGTGTGCATGTGATTTAACCTAGCTTTCTATTCTTGAAATAGCTTAGGCTTTTGCATTACCTCTTCAAGTAGTCTTCCACTCGAGAATGCTTGCTTGATTCTATTGAACTTAGGATATTTTGGTGCTTAGAAGATAGAAGAATAAGAAGCAAAGTGAGAGTGAGAGGGGAGAACTTGTTGTCGTGTGTAAGGTGGAGGTGTGTGAGTGAACAAGTGAAACAAACAAGTGGGAAAGAACAAGGGCGTAAGGCCATTCAGCCAAGTGAGACTCTAGGCTCTTAGGCCACTCATTCCCTACTTTTTAGGGTTGACATTTGATGGGTTTTGAAAGACACTTGAGTGACTTCCATCACTAGATCACATCATGCCTAATCTAGCTTACACTTAGGTTGGGTTTTTCCTCACTTTTTCATCCATGTCTAGCGCCTCACATGGGCTTAACCCCTCAATTTCTTTCACATCATCTCTTCCATACTCATCCATCATCTCATATGTCCCTTACCAAGATCTCAAGATCAATTTTGGGGAAATGGACTTGCACCAATTCGGCTACACTCTTTTCCTTGTGTCATCCGAATCTTCTCATCTCATCCATGGTCTTATTTTCTTCTTATGAGTTCTATCAATCATTCTCCCTTACACACATGCCTTACACACTCTTACATAATCTCAAGTGTCAAAATCATCTAGATTTGGGAAAGACTTAGGAAAACCAAAATAGCATGGGTGGCTACTCTCCCTACCCGAAACCATTTTCTTCCACAAGCCTTTCTTTCTTCTCTACAATGATGCTTCCTTTTGACACATCACTCAATCAATCATTTACACACTTTTTCAAGTCCCTTCAAGATCTTCCTTCTAGATTTGGTCACCTAGGGGAACCCAATGGGATTCGGCACTCCCATTTCCAAATCACCCGAAACCTTTCCTCCTCACATTTTCCTCTCAACTACTTCATCTTCCACCAAATTTAGCATATGTCACTCAACTAAATTTGGTATGCTCCTAGGGAAACTAAATAGGAAGACTTCTTTCTCTCCAATAATAGTCACCTTACTTGTCATCATCACACCCTTACAAGTCAACACATATCTCTAAGGATTTTCTTACACAAAATCTATCTTTTTGTCATGTCAAGGATGGGCTTCACATTGGGAAACTCAAAGTGAAGCAAGGTTGGCTTCCCTTCTCCACTTCACATGTAGACTCCTTGTTCTCCAACCAAGGTTTCTCTTCCCAATGACACAACCACTCTACTTGTCACTTGTCACACACATCTTCCAAGTGATTACCCTACACACAAATCTTCTACTCTTACAAGATCTAGTACAAGTCAACCTCCTATATTTGATATCCACCTCAAGAAATTCAATTGGAAGACTCCTCCTTGCCTTACACGCCTACCTAGTTGGCCAATGATGAGAAAATCTCATCTTGGATTTTCACACTTCTTCCTCCTATAAACAACTAGTCAAACCCTCCAACTACTAGTATTTTTTTCTTCCCACCTACTAGTCTTTGGAGACTTACTAAACCTTTCCTAGGGTGACATGTGTCTCCATGCATAGGTTTGGTTGACTTATGAATCATTCTCATGGGCTTATTGGCTTTGATACAATAATTAGGCCAATATCCTAAGTCATGCTTCCAAGGCTCAATTTTAAGCCCAACTTCAAGTGTTTAAATAAATAAAATACCTCCATCACCCTTATAATAATTAATTAATTTAAATAAAATAAAGCACGAAATTTTGGGTCGTCACATCCTCCCCCACTAAAAAGAAGATTTCGTCCTCGAAATCGCTAAGGCAACGCCTTAAACACCAATCCATCCCAGATAAACTTCTATACTTCCAACACTAGTGATTATGGATTCTTCTAGTTCAAACCGTCTTCTGCTCAGGGTCGCACGATAAATCACTACGATTCCTAAAGAGCAACAAACAAAGAAGACAAAGAAAATAACATCCAACACAACCATAAAATCAACCAAGTCTCACACACCTATATGCATAGATAGTCAAACAAAGTTCAATAAAAATAACATTACGTAGCTAGTTAACAAACGAAGGTAGCTAGCCCTCATCACGTTCTCCCATTTCCCATATTGCTTCTTAGAAGGCAAGATTGTTCCAAAGTACTTTAACCGGTGAAATTATGCAATTTCTCAGTTCTTGATCCTTTCGATCTTCGATTCGTGTTGGTCATTCCTCACAAGTTAGGTTAGAGTATAACTTAATGTTGTCTGGACCCATTACTCTCACTGATCCTTTCACAATGCTTTTCTTCAACGAAGACACGTGGAATACATTGTAAACTCCTTGTAGACTTTCCAGTAAATCCAGACAGTAAGTTACTGGTCCAACCTCCTCTACGACTTCATATGGTTCAACATAACGAGGATTTAACTATCCCTTCTTGCTAAAACGCACTACACCCTTCGTAGGTGAGATCTTAATGTATACTCTGTCACCTACTGCGAATTCTAAAGACCTTTTGCGCTTATAAGCATAGTTCTTCTAATGGCTCACAGTCATTCTCATTCTTTCTCATACCAACAGTGTCTCTAAATCTTTAAGGCAACCACTATTGTTGCAAATTTCAAATTAAGAGTGGGGTAATTCTGTTCATGATCCTTAAGCTGTCAGGATACATAGGCAACTACTCGCGTTCAGAATTTCTGCAAATACTCGGGTCTTAACACCCTACTTCCACCAATTTCGTCTCGTCATCTGAGATCGTAAATATGCAAAAGGCCTTCTTCCGCCTAGCAGTTGCTGCCGGATCCTTTCTACTTTGGCATTCTTATGCTATCATTCCCTAATGTCCTATTCTGTTAGGGAGACAATCTCTTGTACTGCTGCCAACGTAGCATCTCTTGGCAGATTTCCGATCAACAAGTCCCACATTACTGCCAGTATTGAAGGTTCTTCCATTTAAGCTTTCTGACTTAATGCGTCAGCCACTACTTTAGCTTTTCCGGGGTGATACCAATGACTATACTCTTAATTTATATCCCCATACACAATCAGACGAAACAAAAGATATCATCACTCCAGTGTTAAACAATACATACACCACATTACGCATCAGAAAAAAAATCTCATGTATAAAATCATCTTATCGTTACCTTGAGGAAAAACATCATCATAGACTTTGAATCAAAGTAGGTTCAGACATGTTACCGGTGATAGCGCCAGTGTTAATTGCTTCCTTATCGTCTACGTCTACTTCTCCGGGCATAATCGCGTATACCTTTGCCTTTGTGAGGGTTTTCGCCTTTCCTCCAGGTGCTGCAGTTCCACCAAAGGCCATCTGGGGGCAGTCGCGCATCATGTAGCCCACTTGACCACATCGGAAGCAAGCTCCTGTCGCCACTCGACACTCACCTCCATGTGTTCGCCCGCATCTTCTACAAGGTGGTGATGCAACCGGTGTTCCTTGACCGATCACTTTTCATTTCCCCTTATCAATCAGGTGAATATTCTTTCTTTTTTTGGCATCTTCTCCTGGGGCATAGGGTTATCCTCTCTTCTTGTGCATTTGGGTCTGCATGATCAGACTCTTTTGTTCCAACTCGGCAATAAATGCCACATTCACCAGCTCTTGAAATTTTTCGATTCGCAAGCAGGTCACTTGGTTGCGAATCCTCGATTGCAGTCCATCTTGGAATTTCTGCCCCGCATTTTCTCAGTAGCTACCAAATGAAGGGCGAATCGGGCCAATTCCATGAATTTTGTAGCGTATTGTTCCACCGTCATGCTCCCTTGCTCTAAAGTGGCGAATTCCATAGCTTTATGCTGTTTAATAGACTCGGGGAAGAAACGGTCGTCGAATTCCTTTTTGAATCGTTCCCAGGTGGGAACCATGTTTTCTCCCAACTCTTGCTTCAGCAGCTTCCTTTTAGTATCCCATCATAGTCCGGCCTCCCCTTGCAGCAAGTGACCAGCGTACTGCACCTTCTGGGTTTCTGTGCACCCGCTGATCTCAAAGGTGCTCTCCAAATCCACAATCCATCAATCTGCCTTCATTGCTCCCTCTGTTCCCATGAAGTTTGGGTATCGGTAGACTAGAAATTTTTCGTAGGGGCAGCCTGATGTTCCTCCGCCGGTATTCTGATGATATCGGCTATGTTCCATCTGGTTCCTCACCAGTTCCGTCATTTGGCGGATAGCCTCAGCTATTGCCTATTCGCCATCCAATGGGGCATTCTAAGCTCCCCTTGCTTCGGGTCTAGGGGGAGTAATTAATGGCGTATTTCCTACCGTTGGTATGACAGGACTCGAAATATTTCCTACTGGGGGCACTACGGGCCTCGGAGTAGGGACGTGACGTCGTCCTCTTGCCATGATACCCCTGAAACGTACAAAACCTTTATATGAGTTACCCTAACTCTGGCAACTCAAATTCTTACCACTCAAGCCTCAAACAATTCATACTAACATCATCTTCAACCAACTCCTCTAAGTGTTCAAGCCTATCTCTAAAAGATCATAGCCTAGATTAATACCGTGTGATTCTTTTCCTAGGACTTGTGGGTTTACCCAAAGACTAAACTGTTCTGATACCACCACTGTTGACGCCCCCGTCGACGCTTGGGATCGGACCCAAACCGAGACGTCGGGAATAAACAACACAAGGAAGTTCACCCCTCGTTCTTATTTACGTTCGAGTATGCACTTAAAACTTAACGCAATGAATAGGAAATTTCAGAAAAGGTCAAGCCATTCTATAATCAGGCAAGAACTTAAAATTTTGCCTTACGTCACATGGTATAACAAATTTAAGATCCCAAAATAAACTTCATATTACTGAATATCATTAAGTGTATCAGTCTCCAAAAAAAAAATATATATTCTCCCAAACATCGGGAACCTCTAAGATCTAAATAAAACGTAAGTAAACATCCTCATCCAAATGCTGACCCCACAACCACGTCAACAAGTGGGGAGATCACTAGACCATCAGTGGTCTAGAGAGTCTCGTCGAGTCTCATAGTCGTCGACGTCATCTTTTCCTGCAACAACTTCTATCGTCCCCTCATGGAACGATAGTAGAAATATAAAGGGGTGAGATTTCGAGAAATCTCAGTAAGTACACAACTATCTCAACAAAATCATTTCAAGCATATATATCAATGAATAACAAACAGAACATGTGTCATGCATATGCAACTAATGACCTAGCAAATGCATATGTTCATGAAGACTTTCATAAAAACTTGACTTTCTTTCAATCTTGGTTCTTATACTTTCTTTTCATAAAAAGGGTTCATCATATGCGAAATTCTTTTGACTCATGCTTTAAAAACCCTTTTCATAAAAACTTTTCGTTTCTTTCATCATTTCTTATTTTATGCGCCACTTATCATATTCATATCATTCTTTGACCTCGACGGCAGTTACGATCGCCTTCACCATCGTCACGTCAGTCATACAGAAGTTACGCATCGCCTTCCCCATCATGTCTTGAAAGTCCTTATTAGTGATACGGGAGTTACATATCGCCTTCCCCATCACTGTTCATTTTGGACACCTCACGGTTCCCCTATGTACCTTGTGCTCCCTGCTAGTTACCGTCACACCCGGCGACCATGTCAACCTAGGTGAATACGTTTCGCGCTTTTCGTCACTCGGGGATTTCTCACTGAGTAACTACAAACTTTTCATATGGTAAGGCCGAGACCAACACCGCTTTTAGGTGCGACCACGCTCCGGACAGCTTGTGGAGCCATACATGGTCCGCCGACTGTTCTTCGTCGACCCAGGGGCTTTTACTCAACTTTAATCACTCCTAAGTAAACAGGGAGTTCCACTGGGACACTACCCCGTCCCAGCCTTTGGGGTTCTTATAAAAACTTTAATTCTTTTATTTTCCTCTGAGAACATTTTTGACTTCAAAAACATGATTTTTGTGCTCCATGCATGTGACATGCAAACCTTTAACGCTAATCATGCAAAAACTCGAGACGAACTCGTGTGCACACTTAGCCGTCTTCTTTCATAAGTCAAACATCACATCATTCAACTCACCATTCATACATACGCACAAAATTGGGCCTAATGAGTTGAGTGGGGTGCTCGACCTCCACACCTATGGTTGGGCCGAGACCCTCTTTGGTTACTACCTAGGGTTTCTTCCTTCTATTTCCTTCCACATACTCACTAAACCTTCGTAAAATTAACTAGACCATTTTAGCCTCACTAAGAGAGGTTGACCGAACCCTATTGTCCTTAGGATTAGTATTTTCATCACTTTTCCTTCCACCAAAATAGCACACTAAATCATACATGTGAAACCGAAACATCATGTTACGAAATCCTCCAAATTTTTCATGCTTCTAACTCTCTCCAAGTATTCAAAGCTCAATCATCACATGAACGAATAGTTAATCAATTAAAAACTTGACCCTAAAACCTTTAAAACCGAAACCCATATATGCACCAATTTAAATTCTTTTCAACCCCAAACATCATTTTAACATGCATGCATTGTGTCACCATTTTTCATACTAATCATGCTCTCTTTTTCCTTTATACCAAAGTAACCAAATCCACCAATAAAAATGTAAATCTCAAGCCTAGAATCATACACCTTGCTAAGCATGGATTTATCACAAAGCATACAATACGTTTCTTTAAGCATTCTTCCTAGCATCCCAATCATCCAACAAATATTATCTTAGTCACACATGCATTTTCTTATCACTATATACCATATCAATACGCTTCTTTTTCCTTTGCATCAATTTAGCTAAAACCATCAACATAAGATAGATTCAAGTCTACAATAACATATGGATTAAGCATAGATTTTTAACTAAATAAAAAAAACATTTCTTTCAAGAGAACCTAGCCTAGCATCTCCAAGCACTCAACAAACTTAATCTTAGTCATGCATGCATTTCTATTATCATCATATATCATATTATCATGCTTCATTTCTTTTGTACCAACTTAGCTAGATCCACCAACATATTCAAATTTCAAGCCTAAAGAATCATATGGATCAAGCATGGGTTTTCTACTATAGCAACAAAGCATTTCCTTTAGAAAAACCTAATCTAGCATTTCCATACATCCAACAACCAATACAAGCACATTCACTCAATATATACACAAGAAATGGTAAGATCAAGATAAAAGTACACTTACTATACTCCAAGTAGCAAAGATTTGCTCTGAAAATATATAAAAAAATCCATTAAAATAGTTTATAAGCATATAGTTTCAAAAGAAAATATTAAGGATATAGGCCTTGGTGTGTGCACGTGATTTAACCTAGCTTTCTATTCTTGAAATAGCTTAGGCTTTTGCATTACCTCTTTAAGTAGTCTTCCACTCAATAATGCTTGCTTGATTCTATTGAACTTAGGGTATTTTGGTGCTTAGAAGATAGAAGAATAAGAAGCGAAGTGAGAGTGAGATGGGAGAACTTGTTGCCGTGAGTATGGTGGAGGTGTGTGGGTGAACAAGTGAAACAAACAAGTGGGAAAGAACAAGGGCATAAGGCCATTCAGCCAAGTGAGACTCTAGGCTCTTAGGCCACTCATTACCTACTTTTTAGGGTTGACATTTGATGGGTTTTGAAAGACACTTGAGTCATCACTAGATCACATCATGCCTAATCTAGCTTACACTTAGGTTGGGTTCTTCCTCACTTTTTCATCCATGTCCGGTGCCTCACATCGGCTTAGCCCCTCAATTTCTTTCACATCATCTCTTCCACACTCCTCCATCATCTCACATGTCCCTTACCAAGATCTCAAGATCAATTTTGGGGAAATGGACTTGCACCAATTCGGCTATACCCTTTTCCTTGTGTCATTCGAATCTTCTCATCTCATCCATGGTCTTATTTTCTTCTTATGAGTTCTATCAATCATTATCTCTTGCATACATGCCTTACACACTCTTACATAATCTCAAGTGTCAAAATCATCTAGATTTGGGAAAGAGTTAGGAAAACTAAAATAGCATGGGTGGCTACACTCCCTACCTGAAACCATTTTCTTCCATAAGCCTTTCTTTCTTCTCTCCAATGATGCTTCCTTTTGACACATCACTCAATCGATCATCTACACACTTTTTCAAGTCCCTTCAAGATCTTCCTTCTAGATTTGGTCACCTAGGGAAACCCAATCGGATTCGGGACTCCCATTTCCAAATCACCCAAAACCTTTCTTCCTCACATTTTCCTCTCAACTATTTCCTCTTCCACCAAATCTAGCATATGTCACTCAACTAGATTTGGTATGCTCCTAGGGAAACTAAATAGGAAGACTTCTTTCTCTCCAATAATAGTCACCTCACTTGTCATCATCACACCCTTACAAGTCAACTCATATCTCTAAGGATTTTCTTACACAAAATCTATCTTTTTGTCATGTCAAGGATGGGCTTCACATTGGGAAACTCAAAGTGAAGCAAGGTTGGCTTCCATTCTCCACTTCACACGTAGACTTCTTGTTCTCCAACCAAGGTTTCTCTTCGCAATGACACAACCACTCCACTTGTCACTTGTTACACACATCTTCCAAGTGATCTCCCTACACACAAATCTTCTATTCTTACAAGATCTAGTACAAGTCAACCTCCTAGATTTGATATCCACCTCAGGAAACTCAATTGGAAGACTCCTCCTTGCCTTACATGCCTACCTAGTTGGCCAATGATGAGAAAATTTCATCTTGGATTTTCACACTTCTTCCTCCTATAAACAACTAGCCAAATCTTCCAACTACTAGTATTTTTTTCCTCCCACCTACTAGTCTTTGGAGACTTACTAAAACTTTCCTAGGGTTACATGTGTCTTCATGCATGGGTTTGGTTGACTCATGGATCATTCTCATGGACTTATGGGCTTTGATACAATAATTGGGCCAATATCCTAAGTCATGCTTCCAAGGCTCAATTTTAAGCCCAACTTCAAGTGTTTAAATAAATAAAATACCTTCATCACCCTTATAATAATTAATTAATTTAAATGAAATAAAGCACGAAATTCTGGGTCGTCACAAAATCATATTTTAAAAGTAAATTTTAATATTTTATTAAATTATTTATTTTTTTATGATTCTATGTAATTAGAAGGTTACAATACGTTTATTTTAGAAAATTAGTGATGTTTAGTATCTCGTATAGGTTACGAGCTTCAACATGAAATCAGGAAACCACACTAAGAGGTAAGTAGTATGATCATATTTTTCACGCATGTGCGGTAAACATATTTTATAAAAGTTTTATGTATGTATAGCCATCATTTCGAAACTCCTTTTTATGTACCCCAGTCAAAAAAAATTATGAAAGTCTTGCATGATTTACAAAAAGTTTATGCATTAAGATATTTATAAAACATCATGATTTTATGCATTAAGTTATTTATGAGAATGCAAGTATGATAAGATATGCAAATGGCCTATGTATGATATGAAGTCAGTACCTATGTATGGGCATATTGCATTACCAGGTCGTACATGCTGGTAGTGCACCCAGTATGTCTTCCTTATGTATGGATTCTAGAACCCGTAGCCATGAGCAGAATCAGAATATTTTTTAGATTCGCTAACCCTAACTCATGGGGGTCAACAGTGGGTAACAACCTATGATACGAAACGATATGATATGATAAGATAAGCTCAAATTCATGTTTATATTTTATGAAAAGCTCATGATTTATGAAAAACTCATGTTTTCAGTATTTATGAAAAAGTACATGTTTAGCATTTATGAAAAATTCATGTTCACGTTATTATATATGTATCTATGAGTATGCATGTTTTGAGAGAACCGATGAGTATTATTTTTACCGTATGATGTGTTACTTATTGAGTATTCGACTCATTGTATTTTTATTTCTATGTTTCTATGTTTTCTTTTAAAAACCATCACAAGTGATGGGGATACACAGTTGGCAGGATTTAACTTAGAGAGGCGATGCAGAGACCTAGATAGTATATTAAATCTAATTTATGGTCTTTAGTGAATAAAATATTTTTATTATTTTTTGTAAATACATGAGATTTCAACATTTTATTTTAAGCAAATGCTTCCACCGACTCTCTTTAAGTTTTATAAAGACTATTTCATTTATTTAAAAACATTCGTATCATGTGCATTTTTATAAAGAAAAGTTTTAGTAGCACACTAGCTCCCAAAAATATTTTCAAAATGCTATATTCGGGAGCGGGGTATTACATAGGTTTCTATAAGAGCCCCAAGGGCTAGGACGAGAAAATGTCCTTGTAATAGCCCTAAAAATCTCCATCTTGATTTAATTAGTTAATTAAGGATTAATACACAAGATTAGTGGTAATTGGTGAAAGAACCAAATAGGCCTTGAAGAGATGGGCTTAGGAATGAGACCTTTGGAGAATGGATCAAGTGAATGGGCCAAGAGAGCAATGGTGAGTCCAAAAGCCCATAGAATGAGCCCATAGCCCATCAAGCCCATAATTGAGACACTTGTCAATGGGAGAAAAATCCTAGAAAAATTATCCAAACCCTTGTAGGAAAATATTATTTGGTGAAGGTTGACTAGTAGTTGGATGCATGCCATGTAGGATTGAGTGTAGAATCTAATGGAATGATTTTTCCTACCATGGTATCTTGGAGGTACAAAACACCATCCCTTGACTTGCCAAGTGAGGTCATGATGTGTAGGGAAGTTACAAGTGGCATGAGGAGAAGCTTGGATGAAGGGAGCTTGGAGTTTCGGTGAAGGCCAATCCGTGGGGTTCCTTGGGGAGTCTCATGGGGTATGGCCATCTACAAGTGATAGGACAAAGAGGAAGAGTGTGTAAGTGGATGAAGTGCATGTGTAAGAAAGTATGGTGATGTGAAGAGAGGTATGGTGTATGTGTAGGTGATTGAAATGACAAAAACTAGGAAGAGAAGCAAAAAGGGAGTTTCGGTGGAAGCTAGCTTGGCCGGTCATGCCTTGCTCAAATTCCAAAAAGCATGGCTTTGGAATCACTTGGATGGACACATGAGAGGATAGGGGAATGATGATTGAGTGAAAAACAAGAAAATGGAGGCTAGAGGCACCAAGAAGCCGCCGGCCATAGGAAAGAAAGGAGAAAGGAGAATCATCTAGGTATGGCCAAGATTTGATCTTGGAGTGGCCTAGAGTTGTCAATCAACCCATCTATCTTTAGCCATGCCTAAACATGATGAGAAGAGTACCAAGGACCCTAGGGAAGGGAGCTGGCCGTGTGACCCTTAGGCAAAACCTCTTGAGCTCAAATCACTTAGACACATGCAAACACCCTCACTTCCTCTCCACCTCTCGGCCAAACTCACCCTAGCCATTCCTACTTTTGTTTCTTCTCTTTTCACCACATATTTTGAAGAATCCTATAGTAGGAAAGCCAAAAGCAAGAGTGTGAAGGTGATCAATTCATTGGAGAAGGTTAGTGATTAAATCTATACAAGATTAGGAAGAACACACACACACATGTAACACTTTGTAATGGTTGGAAAGAAATAGAGTTTTCCTTGAGTTTTATGTTCATGACTAGACTAATGGGAGATTGTATATGTGTAATTTCAGATTTAAGCTAAAGCCTAGTAGGAGTGTTGTAAGTATACTCCCACTTTTTCCTTAACAAGTCTTATATATAGTGAAGTGATCATGTTTGTTGGATTAATGGTTGCCATTGCCATGTTTGGATTGGAATGATTTTTCTTGCTTGAGATATGAATATTCTTGGATAAGTTTATATGATGGAACAAGCTTAGAATATGAGTAGAAATGATGAATCAAGTGTTAGTTGCAAAAAGAAAGGAAAAAGCATGATTATTTGATGAAATGATGAAAATGATGCATGAAGGATTTTAGTGTTAAATATTAAATTGTGGTGTTGCTAAGGTAAAGATCTTATTTGAGGAACTAGTGATGGAATGGATTTATTCAAGGAGCATATTGTTGTAAGAAAATGAAAAATGGACATGAGAATAAATTATTTGATTGATATGGATGGAAATGATATATATATATTTGCATATGGAAGGAATGATCACTTGTGTATGATGTATAGAAATGTTTATTTGGAAATTGATAATATTTAAGGTTGAGATTGGAAGATTAATATTACATTGTGTTGTGGTGATTTTGTTTAATTGAACTCATAGAAGAAACTTTTAGGAAAGGAAGTTTGAATAGACTAAGGGGAGGAATTCCCTAAGTTGAAAAGGTGAATGGAGGAAATAGGAGTAACTAAGTTTGATGTGAAATGGTTACTTGGGAAACATTAGGGTTTCGGTTACCCCTTGCTAAGGAGGGTACTTAATTCAAATTGATACTTTAAAATTTATTGGAGGAAATTTGAAGTCAAATGATGAAGAAAAACCCTAGAAACTCTCTAGGAGAATTCGGCCATGATGAGTTGGAGATGGGCCCAATACCCCACTTCAATCCTAGGCCCATTTTGGGTATAGAATATGATGACTAAGTAGGAAAATTATGAAAGTATCCCAAAAGAGGGAGAAAGAAAATGAAATGTGAATGCACTCGAGCCTGTCTCGGGTTCTTGCATGAAAATAAGTAAGCATGCATGTCCTATGCATAAGTCATGAAAAGAAAGTTTTTAAAGTCAAGCATGTTTTTAAGAAAATGAAAAGAAAAGAAAAGATGGAATTTTTGAAAGGAAAGAAAGAAGTAAAGTTTTATAAGAACCCCAAAGGCTGGGACGGGGAAGTGCCCCAGTGGAACTCCCTGTCCACTCAGGAGTGTCTAAAGTCGAGTGGTAGCCCCTGGGTCGACGAAGAACAGTCGGTGGACCGTGTATGGCACCAAAAGGTGGCCGGAGCGCGGTAGCACCTAACGCTGGTGGGTGCCCAAGACGGATATAGGTGTAAGGACCTACCGTTTCAAAGTTATATGACGCTCACTTTAGGGTGATGCGGTAACCAGCAGGGAACACGCGGTGCTAGGGGAACCGTGTTGTGTCTCATATATGTTAAAGAAAAGTCATGACAAGAAGGGCTTTCGAGCCATAAGAAAGATCTGTATATGATAAGTGGCGCCTAAGAAAGAAAGAAAGAAAGATACGAACTGTTTTAAAGGAATGTTTTGAAAAGCAACGATGATATGAAAAGAAGTTTGAAAGAAGAAGTCTGCATGAAAGTTTATGAAAAGAAGTCTGAAAGAAGTATGTCTGTTTAAAAGTTTTCATGAGCATGTGCATGAGTCAGTCATTCATTGCATGTGCATTAGTTAAGAATGTTTTGTTCACTTATCTGTATATCTGATATGTTCTGGTTTAAGTGTTAGTGTACTTGCTGAGATTTCTCCCGAAATCTCACCCCCTTTTTATTATCTTTACTATTGCTCCCTTGGGAACAATAGAAGTCATTGCAGGACAGGATGCATCCACGGATTACGACTCTCGAGAAGATGGGTCGGACCCTCATGGGCCCGACTAAGGCTGAGACTGCCGGGCCAGTGACCCTAGACCTGTTGGGTCAGTGGGCGGCAGAGTCGCTTCCTATGGCG
Organism: Platycarya longipes; assembly: GCA_036559045.1. NCBI lineage: Eukaryota > Viridiplantae > Streptophyta > Magnoliopsida > Fagales > Juglandaceae > Platycarya > Platycarya longipes. The sequence goes on along the minus strand of CM071798.1, from coordinate 33,251,538 downwards.
ACTTACTTTTTTGACGACCTACGCCCTACGGGGTGTTGTATGGTGCTGGGAGTTGACGGGCTCCTCCACTTGGGACGCCTGTTTACGTCATCCTCTGGGATGATGTGTGACGTAGGTCCAGGGCTGAGTCTGGACAGCCTTCGTTATGGCCCGAACTATAAGAAGATAAAAGAAGAACCCGCCTATTAGTATGGTTGGCGGAGGGAGGAGTGGATCAGCAGCACCTTTATTTTGTATACACCGATGTACTTTTGGAAAAATCTTCCCGCTGTTTTGGGAAGTACTTTTGTATAAAACTGTTTACATTGGTGACTTTATTCTGATATGTATATATATATGTGCTAGCGATGTTTAATTTGGGTTTTATGTTGTTAACCATGTGATGTGCGACAAGCGTAACGTTTTGTCGTTTATTTATGGCTTGACCTTTTTCCGCTGCGATAATAATAAAAAAAAAAAAATAAGGCTCTCATAAGTAAAGATGAGGGATGACTTCCTTGTGACGTTCGTCCCCGGCGTCGCATTTTGCGTACGAACCCAAGCGCAAGCTGGGGCGCCGACAGTCCTAGTGGAGCTCCATGATCACTCAGGAGTAACTAAAGTCGAGTGAAACCCCTAGGTTGACGAAATACAATCGACAGACCTCGAATGGCTCCTATGGAAGGATTCTTGAGTGAGATCACACCTAAAGCTAATGGGTGCTAAGGATGGTGAAGGTGAAATAAAAGAGCTGCCTTATAAGAATATGAATATAACGTAGTCACCTTGACTAAAGGAGTCATAGAGTGATGCGGTAACTAGCGGGAAACACACGGTATATAAGAGAGCCGTGAGATATTCAAACAAGTACATGATAGTCATGACAAGAATAAGGCTATGAGCCTATGAATGATATGAATGTCAAGAAAATATATGAAATGTTATGAACACGTGTTAAAGAAAGTCAAAAGAAGAATGAATGATTTTACATGAAAGTACATGATGCATAAGTCAAGTCATTAGTCTCATGATTCATGTTCATCCATTTGTTTTGTGTTTGCCTTTATATGCCTATGATACTTGTGCTATGTTATTTGTATACTTACTGAGATTTCTCAAAATTTCACTATGATAGTTTCCACTACCATTCCTTTCTTAGGATAGTAGAAGTGATTGCAGGTTTAGATAGGGAAGCACAAAAGGGCGCCTTCCAAGAAGACTTAGGAGACCCCAAATAGACTTGAGGGCCCCTTGAAGTACTTTGCATGTGATAGGCTAGAGGAGGTGGAACCAACCCATGTATGATAGACTGCAGGATATTATTAGGCAGAACCAACCCACACCACTTGAGGTTCCAAAATCTCAGGATCATTGCATAGTTTTGTTCCTGGATGGTTCTTTGGTCCTCGACGATGACTATGCCTCGATGGAAGGGCCATACCGTCAGTGAGCTAGAGTCTGAGTTTGGTCAGTTTGCAGCTAGGTGACCAGGTTAAGGTTGTGAAGACTAAACCCTCATTTTAAGGAAAGAGGGTTTCGGCTTTTGTTGAAATTTCATTTAGTTATGTTTAAGTTTAAGTGTTTAAGTCTTTTAAAATTCCTAGTGGTTTTGGGATTTATGGATTTATAACTATTTCTTTTGAGATGCACTTGCTTTATAAAGCTTTTGGGATAATTGCACTAGTGAAACAATGTGATATTTGACATTATCTTCTTGTTTTGCCTATTCAACTAGAAAAAAATTTTCCACTACAATATTTATTACATACTGCTAGTAAACTAGGTGCAGTGCATCTTATAATTGTCATGAACCAGGGGTATGTAGCCTTGTATTATGCATCACCGATGCTTCAATTTATGTTAAATCTCAAACGTGAGCTAGGGGCATCGACATACACCATTAAGTAGAGTAGCAGCCACTTTTCTCTATTTCTCCTTCTATTATGATCTCACCACAGGTGTAAAATATGGTCTCTATTACTATCTTGGTATCAACATCTTTGTTGTTGTTTCTTATTGTGCCCACTTGGAGACAAAATGGTTATTTTATTGGGTCTTTTCTATGTGTATTGAGAGTAAATGACGACGCCCCCGTCCACGCTTGGGATCGCACACAAATAGAAATGTCGGGGATGAGCAACACAAGGAAGTTCACCCCTCGTCATATCATGTGGGTATGTTTTTTTTTTTTTTTTAAAACGTTGAATAAAGATTCTCGTAGCAAAAAAGAAAGGTCAAGCCTTCTACAATATGCATCACATGGTTACGCTATTGATCCCAAAACAAATATCATACATAGCCCAAATTCAAGTTTCATAACTTTGTCCATATAACCAAAAGAGCACTTCCCACAAGCGGGAAGGCTTTACAAAATACATAAATAGTGGGCGTTACAAAATAGAGTGGGCATCAACACTGCCCATTAGGTTCAATATACGGGCTCCTTCTTTATCTTCTTAAGGTCTGGGCCCCAGCTAAGCCAATCTAAGTCTAAGCTAGGCCCTACCTCACATATCGCTATAGAAGGCGATCCAAAAACACGTCCCAGATGAAGGGACTCGTCTACTCCTAACACTAAGTAACACCCTGTGGGGCGTAAACCAACTAAACGGTACATCGCCATCTTCAGTGACTTCACCTCCCACTGGCCCGTTAAGGGCGGACTCAATCGGGTCCCTGAGGGTCTGAGGTATTGTCATCGGAGTCATACTCGGTTGAACCATCGTCACCTGCAATTACTTCTATTATTCCCAAGAGGGAAGGATAGTAAGGACATAGAGAGGGGTGAGATTTCGGTAGAAATCTCAGCAAGTATATCAATATTTCAACAAAAGCATTTCAGGCATATGGTTAAGCGAATAACAAACAAATACATACATATATGGTAACATAGGACATCATGCTGGGACCAATGCACATGCTCGTGACAAAATTTATCTTTCTTATCGTTTTTCAATTTCCAATGCATACTTGTTCGTAAAAATCATATAGCAAAATCCTCTTAATTCATGTTCTCCAAAGAGACATTTTATTCAAAACTTTTCATCTTTTCTTATTTTAGGCGCCACTTATCATATCATATACGGCCCGAAAGCCCTTTTTCTTTTCGTCATGACTTCATATTTGGACACCTCACGGTTTCCCTATGCACCGTGTGCTCCCCGCTAGTTACCGTCACACCCGGCAACCATGTCAACCTAGGTGAATACGTTTCGCGCCCTTTCGCACTTTTCGTCAGTCGGGGATTTCTCTCCGAGCAACTACAAACTTTTCATATGGTGAGGCCGAGACCAACACCGCTTTTATGGCACCTACTAGCATTAGGTGCGACCATGCTCCGGACACATTTTGAAGCCATACATGATCCGCCAACTGTTCTTCGTCGACCTAGGGGTTTTCACTCAATTTAGACACTCTTGAGTGAACAGGGAGTTCTACTGGAACACTACCTCGTCCCAGCCTTTGGGGTTCTTCTAAAACTTTAATTCATTTCTTTCGAAAACGTGTTTAACTTAAAACATGGTTTTCGTGCTTATGCATGAGACATGCAACTTCTAACTTTGTGATGCAAAACTCGAGGCGAGCTCGAGTAAACACATTTGGTCGTTTTCCATTCAAAACCCCCTTCTCATTAACTCATCACTTATGCGAAAACACTTCAACGGGTCTAATAGGTTAGGTAAGGTACTCGGCTTCCACCCCTAGGGTTTGGGCCGAGACCCACTTTGTCTCCACTTGGTGTTTTCTTCCTCCATTCATCTTCCTTTCACTCTCAAGCCCTAAATCAATGTTTAAAACAATTTTCTAGCCTTACAAGTGAGCAACCCGAAACCCTATAGCCCTTAGATTTTGTGTTTTCTACCTTATTTCATCAAAACAAGTATCCTACTTGAACACTCATGGGGAAACTGAAAATATACATGATATTCTCCCACTCCTTATATTTCTAAATTCTCCAACATATCCAAACACAAATATTTCATGAAAGGAAAATAAATTCTCTAAAGATTTCCACTTCAAGAACCCTACAAACCGAAACTCCATAAGCATGTTTTTCCCTCTCCCTTTTTTTTTTCAACTCATAATGTGTACTCTACCAAGCATGTATTTCGTTACCAACCATCAATCAATAATAGCAATTATATCATCCAAGAACAATATAACTAAAATCCACCAATATTTCATAGATAATCATCCTAGCATAGCATTTTAATGAACAAAATATTTACGCCTAGAATCAAGATGCTTCTCCAAATGATCTATCCCACATTACCCAACATTCAACAAATTTAAACGTAATCATGCTTACATGCTTTCCTCAACCAAAACCACCAAGATCATCAACATATTATAACCCTTTATTTAAGAAGGAACATAGGTTCTAAACATGGATTTTCATCTAACTAAAATAGCATTTCTACCCGAAAAGCTTCATCATAGCATATCAAGCAAGAAAACCAAGCCATACAAACATATACAATCATATACAAGCACATTCACTCAAAAATATACTAGAGATGCTAGAGGCAAAATAAGGATATACTTACATTCTCCTAGCTAGCTTAGATGAGTTCTGAAATATGAAAAATATTTTATTAGAATAGGCTAAGAACATACCATTTTCAAAAAAGAGATTTCTTTTGGAAAACATGAACATAGGAAGTGTTCTTCCCTACACTTCTAGGTTTAACTTAACTTGATAAGGTCACTTACCTCTTCTAGGATTTCCTCCTTCCAAAACCACTTGCTTCTTCTTCCTCTAGGCTTAGAGTGTTTAGGTGTTCAGGTGGTGAAGTGAAGTGAAGCAAAGAGAATGAAATGGAAGGGTGAGTTGCCATGAGGTAGGGAGTGAAAGGTGTGTGTGTGTCCGAATGAAGCAACCAAAAGGGTAAGGGAGCAAGGCCATTCGGCCATGGGACTCTCCTAGGCTCTAGGCCACTCATTTCCCTAAGCTTGGAGTGACACTTGATGGGTTTGAAAGACCTTTGAGTGACTCCCATCACTTGATCACATCAAACCTAATCTAGTTCATTCTAGGTTGAAGAATTAGCTTCCCTTTCTCCCCACATGGCCGGCCTCTCTCTCAAGGGTTCCAAGCCCTTTCCATCACCTCACATCACTTCTTGTCTCCCAACTATCATCTCATAGGTCACTCTAAGAGATTTGAGGATCAATTTTTTGGGAGAAGGCAAAAGTGGGGTTCGGACCCGTTGCTTCCATCCGAAACCCTCTCCTCTTCCTACTCTCCTTTCCCTCTTGTCACATGCTCAATTAATCAACTATTCACCTCACTTCTTACACAAACTTGTCCTATCACTTTTACACAAATCCATAGTTTAGATTTGGTGGCAAGAAGAACGCCAAAAGGGGAGGGGGAGTCGGCTACTCACCTCACCCGAACCCTCTCTTTCTTCTTCCCACTTTTTCATCCATCAATCCACATCTCAAGTCATCATTCTCTTACACCCTCTTACACATCATGTCTTGTCTATTCTTACCCAATCTCACATGTCTATTCCATGTAGATTTGGAGATATGTTTGTGAGAAAAACCCTAGGGCATTCGGCTATAGCCCACCAAACTCCTCTCTCTTTTTCTCATTTTCAAATCTTCTTAAATCTTGCCTCATCATTTGGCTAGATATGGTAAAATCCTATGATGATCTTATTTGGCAAAAATCTTATGCCTCACACGCCTATCTAGGTAGGAAAAGATGTGGAGATTTCATCTTGATCTTCTCTTTCCTTTCTCCAACCAAAACAATTAGTCAACCTTCTCACCTACCAGTCTTTGTCAACTTACAAAACTTTCCTTAGCTTGACATGTGTCCTCAAGCATGGGCTTGGGTTGACTATTGGATTTCATTTTATGGACCTATGGGCTTGTCATTTCCACTTGGACCCATAGTCTTGGTTATGGCCTTAAGGCCTTCAACTTCTAAGCCCACCTTTTAAAGCTTTATCTACTAAATTACCTAAGTCACCATGCTCTACTTGTTTAATTAAATAAAAGTATAGTAAGGAAATTCGGAGTCGTCACAGTGAAAGAAGAAAATTTCATTTTAGGTTTATTCTCACACAACCATGTCATGAGGGTAAACATGGCCTCTATTTATGTAATGATGTTCTTTCATTTGTTCTTATGCCAAAGGTCTTTTGTATATTTTATTATTGAAATTAACAGATTTTGAAATACCATTGTTATTTATTATTCTATTTTATTCTATATGATTATGTAACTGTTTCATTTATTAGACTAGTATGTGTTCGATGCTTACGTACGTGTAGTATAAGAATGGAGCATCCATAGTGGGCACCTCTTCACCATCTCTTAAGGGTTATAAAGTGGCTTTTAAGCTACTTCATGAGCCTTGATGACTTGTCCTTAATGGTCAATCGGTGGTTACTCTTATAGGGGCTATGTAAGTAGTGCCCTTTAGATGAGTAATGTGTGTGTGTGGGTAGTATCAAAACAGAAATCTCTCTCTCAAAGTAGTTCTCTCTAGTGCTGACAACTAACTTGTGGAATTTGTAGGTGTTGCTTGGTATATTACCAATTAGTATACTCCAACATTGTTGGAAGGATTTTAGATGAACAATGATGCTAGAGAATCTGTGGAACAATTGCACTAGATCCAAAATATTTAAGACAAGGTAATATCATTTATGTTGTGCACTCTGATCTAGTTTTTCTACTATTGGTGTCAAAGCAACAAGATTGGTTCTTCTCGATTTGTATTTTTAATGTGCACATTGTAATTTCATTTACTGAAATATTTTTACATAGTGAAAATGTTTTTTTGCACGATGAGAATTTTTTTCTCTTGATAACCATGGCCACCTGAGCCTGAGCAGTGGTGGTACACCTAGATGTTGGGCCACGCAATCATACAACTTCACGTCGATGGGTTCACTCGAGTGCACTAAGCACCACGGTGAGGCTTAGGGTGTATGTTTTTCCACGTGAAAGAGCGCATACCATCACACTTGGGGCAGTGCAACTTGCACCACAGTGTTGCTCACGCGTGAGGCTACTAACCATAACGAAAGTAAAGATGTGCATTCATGGCACTGAGTTTGTTGCGTGCATCCATTGGGTGTTACCAAGGCATGGTGCCCACCTGTAGGTGCATAGTGCATTTTATTGGTGAGGTGCACCTCCGTCCTAACTCCTTTGGCAGCTAGTGTCGCTGCTAGAACTGATCACGATGTGCAGTGAGATATGTCGGCAAGCAATAAAGGTCACCTCCCTACTATAGTGTGGAGCACGTCTGAAGGTGCAGTGCAGCCATATTGCCATGTGATAACAATAGAAGAGTACCAAGTGTTTGATAAAATGCACAAAAGAAAATGAAGTATGAAATATTATGCTTTTTGTTTCTCAATAATTTCCCATGCACAGTATACAGTATTTATAGGCATAATGCCTCAACAGAATACACATGATAGCTCATCTTTTCTATTATAGAAATATTCCTTTGGGTGGTGATGTGTAGATCTTCTAGAATAAACTTCAATCTTCTAGTCTTTCCTTCGAGGAATGGTTGCTTATAGCACTAGACACACAGTGAGGCTTGATCGAAGTTGTGCAAACCGAGAGGCTGATAATGGCTTGGTCAAGATATTGGCAATTTGCTCTTTGCTAGAAATAAATGATACCTTCAAGGTTTTAGCAGCAACCTGTTCTCTAACAAAGTGATAATCCAACTCCACATGCTTGGTACGAGAGTGCAAGACTGAATTGAGTGACAAATAGGTAGTACTAATGTTGTTACACCATAATGTTGGAGGAGAAAAGAGAAACACACCAAGCTCACTCAAGAGTGACTGCAAGCAAAGAAGCTCACAAGTTGTATTAGCAATAGATTTATATTCAGTTTCTGTAGAAGATCGAGCAACCGTAGGTTGCTTCTTAGAGCCCCAAGAAATTAAATATTTACCAAAATAGACAAAATAACCACCCATGGATCTACGATCATTAGGACACTTAGCCCAGTCCACATCGGAAAAAGCTGACAAGGAACATTGCTGAAGAAGTAGTAAAATGTAAACCAAAATGATGGGTGTTATTGAGATAACGTAAAATTCTTTTTACTGCCTTCTAGTGGGGAAGACGAGGATTATACATAAACTGACAAACATGATCCACAGCAAAAGAAATGTCTGATCTGGTAAAAGCTAAGTGCTGTAAACTACCAACGACACTACGATACCACTATAGATCCTCAAAACCAATACCATCAAAAGCATAAGGTTTTTTTAGAAAAAACATTGGTGTAGAAACCGATTTACAGTTATGCATATTAGTTCTGGTGAGAAGATCAGTGATATATTTGTTCAAAGAAAGTAACAGACCAGTATTATTACGAGTTATTTCTATGCTTAAGAAGAAATGAAGCGCCCTCGTCTTTAACTTGAAAATAGGAACCAAGACAATTTATGAATTTAGAGATTGATTGTGAACTAGACCCAGTAACTATTATATCATCAACATAGACCAAGATGAACAAAAAAACAGAATCAGTACGAAGTATAAAAAGGGAAGAGTCAGAGGCATAGCAACAAAAATCCGGAGAGATTAATTTATCACTTGACTTTGCAAACCAGGCTCAGGGAGCTTGTTTTAAGCCTTAAATAGATTTTCTCAACTTACAAACATGAGTAGGAAGATCTGAATGCATGAACCCAGGGGGCTGCTTCATATATACATATTTTTCAAGTTCTCCATGCAAAAAAGCGTTCTGTACATCAAGCTGATGCAGCGGCCAGTTAGAGGAAACAACAAGAGAAACTAAAAGTCTAATGGTCACCTGCTTGACAATAGGACTAAACGTCTCTATATAGTCAAGACCCGAATGCTGATGAAACCCTTGAGCAACCAAACGAGCTTTTCGTCGCTCAAGAGAGCCATTAGTTCGACGTTTAGACTTAAGAACCCATTTCAAACCAAGTAAATTATAGGACCGAGATGGCGGGACTAAATCCCAGGTTTGGTTAGGAAGAATAGTAGTAATCTTAGAGTGCATGGCTGATCACCACTTAGGGTGTTTATTGGCTTTAGAAAAAGAAGTGGGTTCTTCCAGGACAGTAAGGAGAGGAAATGTTTCAATGAGAGAAGTATAGGGTTTGATGGGCGGCCATGAAATAGTACCATCTTGACAAATTTTGGGGCACCGAGTAGTAGCTTTTAATCGTGTGATCATGGGATGCAAAGGCTCTTGGGAGAACTGCAAAACCCTAGAAGGTGATTGAGTAGACGGCGAACAAGAGGTAGAAGATGTAGTTGTGCTGGGAATCAAAGATGGCGAAGAAACCTTAGAAAGTGTTTGAGAATCAAGAACTAGTGAAATCTAAGGAGAATATGGGGCAAGAGAGTTGTTAGATAATGGGTTGGACAAAGTAGTACTAGGCTGGGAAGTAGAGATGTGAGTTGGACCTGAGTCAAAGGGAGATAACATAAGGAGTGGACCAGGAGAATGAGACACTGAGTGAGATATTGGGCTAGAAGAATTAGATTTGGATAAGGTCTTAAAGGGAAAAACTGTCTCATCAAATGTTACATCTTGAGAAATATAAGTGCGACCTGTCTTAATGTGTAGACACAAATATCCCTTGTGATCTGGGCTATAACCCATAAAGAGACATTGTTTGGAATGATAATCTAATTTGTGCTTATTGTAAGGACAGAGATTAGGCCAGCAAGCAGAACCAAACACTTTTAAGAAGGTATAATCTGGAATTTGGCCTATTAAGACTTCAAATGGTGATTTCTCTTGTAAAATAGGAATAGGCATTTGATTTATGAGATATGTGGCCACTTGGAAGGCTTCGGCCCAATATTTGTGAGGAACCGAAGCATGAGATAAAAGAGAAAGGCTTGTCTCGACAATGTATCGATGACGAAGCTCAATGCTTCCAATTTGGGGATGAGTGTAAGGGCAAGTTAAGTGATGTGTGATGCCTTGTTGTTGAAAAATGGGACTGAGGGGACGAAATTCACCCCCCCCCCCAATTATAGTGCACAACAATAATTTTTTGAGAAAAAGTATTATGCACAAATTGCATAAAAGCCAACATAAGAGATGTAACATTTGATTTAGATTGTATGGCAAATAGCCAAAGATACTTATAGTAATCATCTAAAATAGAAAACTAAAACCTAGAACTAATTGAAGACAGTAAAGGCGCTGGGCCCCCAACGTCTAAAAACAAGAGATGAAATGGGTCTGGGGAACGAGAAGGGGAGGCGGGGTGGGGCAGTACATGGGCTTTGGAATGTAGACAAGCTGAACATTGTTGAAACACAGAAGGAGATGCTACATGTAATTGAAACCAACGGAGAATCAAGCTAGTTGTTCGAAATGACGGGTGTCCCAATCGAGAGTGCTAGAGTTGAGGTGTTGTATGAGTTCCAACTAAGGCGTGAAGGGTGGTGGAGGCAGAAGAAGAAACTGGCTGAGCTGCAATCAGCAAGGCATACAATCCATCTTCACCGCTGCCCTGAAGAAGAGTTGCCCGGGAACGTGTATCCTTCACAAGAAAGAAAGTAGAATGAAATTCAAAAAACACATTATTATCATGACAAAATTGACAAATAGACAACAAATTATGAGAAATAGATGGAACATGGAGAATAGAGTTGAGAGAAAATTTGCCAGAAGGAGTGTTTAGTTGAGCAAAGCCAATGTTGTGGATGGGCAGAGTGGAGCCATCATCGATGCTTACTTGATCAAGTCCCTGATATGACATAGAATCCATGGTGAGATTATTGGGGTCGAATGTAAAGTGATGTGTAGCTACCGTATTGGGAAACCACATGTTGTTGGATGAAGATGACTGTGGAACAGAAGTATAGTTTGCCGAGAAAAATGGTGGTGGAGGAGTTTGATACAATTGATCAAGACGATACAGGACGAGATGAAGTAGGAGCTTGACCATGAGGACCAGAGGAGGCTCCTCGAGAACCATTACGTCCACGCCCACGACCACCTCTAAAGTTCCCACGACCATGGGAAGGAGAAAAATTAGAGGAAGGGCTAGGAGCAGCAGTGCTATTAGCAATAAAGGTAGCACTGGAGAGGAGGGCTTGATTTTGGTGAGTGAGTCTAGACTCAAGATTAAGGAGGAAACTATAAAGTTGATGAGGAGAAATTATTTCTAGGCGTGTGGTAAGGGAGGTAATCAACGACTCATACTCAGTACCAAGACCTACTAGAAGATAAACCAAAAATACGAAGTCCGAAAAGGGGTGACTAGCGACTCCAAGAGAGGAGGTGAGTGTTTAAAATTTGTTGAAATACTCAGTGATAGTCTGGAACCCTTTTTGAGTGTGGCTAATTGAAATTGTGTATGAACAACATGAGCTATAGATTTGGCCGAAAATAAATTTTGAAGAGTGGACCAAAGCTGGGCAAAGGAGGTACAATCAAGCACTTGAGCTAAGACACTCTCGGAAAGGGATGAATACAAAGTTGAGATAATCACTCTCTTGTTGCATCCAGTGATTATATTTTGGGTTGGGTTTTTCATTTAGCATTTTGGGTGGGGGAGAAGATAAGCCATCGACAAACTCAAGAAGATGATATCCCCGTATCAATAGCACTATTTGTGTCTTCCAAAGTAAGTAATTATCAATATTAAGCTTGACTGTAACAAACTGTGGAGCAGTGTGTACAATGGACGTATTAAGATTAGGAGAAGCTTCTTCAAATGCGATGGAAATGGCATTGAGAAACTGATTGTAAAGGAAAAGGAAAAGGACGTGAGTCCGGTTAGGCTCTTTGATACCATGATAACGGTAAAAGAGTACCAAGTGTTTGATAAAATGCACAAAAGAAAATGAAGTATGAAATATTATGCTCTCTATTTCTCATTAATTTCCCATGCACAGTATACAATATTTTTGGGCATTATGCCTCAACAAATTACACATGACAACTCATTTTTCTGTTATAGAAATATTCTTTTGGGTGGTGACGTGTAGATCTTTCAGAATAAACTTCAATCTTCTAGTCTTTCCTTTGAGGAATGGTTGCTTACGGCTACTAATACACCTACCTTATTACCATGGAGGGCTGCTCGAAAATGCAACAAAGTGGTAGAGGCTAGAGCTATCGGCAGCACCGTGTTCTGTTGCTTATGGTTCTGCAATCACAGCATCCAGTGCCACACGGAGAGGTGCAGTACAGCGCCGCGCAGAGAGTTGTGCAGTGCAACACCGCAAGAGGCTGGCTGGGTACATTGTGCTGCCCATGGTGTTGCGCATATGTAGTGCCTGAGTATAGCTTCCTCGATGCAACAATGCAACCTGTGCTGCATAGGGCAGCCGCCATGACGGTGCACTACCACTGTGAATAGTGGCATTACCATTAAAGGAGCAACGCTGCAACTAATGGTGGCCATTTTTTTCCTTCGTACATAAGCGTCGATGGCAACAACTCTATTCGAAGAAGTGACCCTACATGTGATAGAAAGTAGATGATGGAGGGTGGTGGCGAAGGCTAAAAGAAAAGAATGTGTTTAGAACAATAACTACCTATAGGTTATAAATGAAGAAGAAGATGAATAGTTTATTTTGTGATGAAAGGGGTTGGGTTGGGCTAAAAGCCAGCAGGGTGCTCGGCCTGACCTTGTTTTTAAAATCACATTTGTGTTTCTTTTTTATTTTATAAACCAACCCATTTTGTGTCAGTTTATAAAACAAGTGTAGTTGCTGGGTGCTAGGGGCAGCCCATGGCCATATTAAGTTGGACCATTTTTCCATGTGCATGAATTAAGCCATATGGTTTGCATCCCAATGCACTGGGCCCACACCCCCAACCCATCCAATTGATTCAAATTTATTTTATTTGGATAATTAGAAGAAAAAGGTCTATACGGTGTTTGCAATCCAAGACCTCACACACAAAGGCTATAAACTCAACTATAGGGAAAAGCTTATTGTCAGTGTATTTGCTAATTTTACTTAAATAAGTAAATTATTATTGCACATGAATGTTTTTTGAAATATTGTTTGCATGATTATTATTGAATACCTACTTGCCATGATATTATTTTGTCACATTTATCAGCATTTTATTTTATATTATGAATTTTCTAGATTATTAGTTTATATGAATACTAATTATTTGGATGATATATCATCAATTTATTTATATGTATTATGTTTACATGCTACACTATGTGCTTATTTTATCACTTGTATTGTTAGGCTATCTTTAAGAACTAGTCTTCCACTTTTTAGAATGTGATAAACTAGATAATTAAGTAGCTCAAGTTTGATTTGTCCATGCTAATAATTGGCTCAAATTGCTTTCAATGATCGAGAAAGAAATTATTTTTGTATGTGATTGAATTAGTAGATTACTTATCCTAATGAAGTATAGATAAGATTGATTTATAATTAATCTCCTATTGATGAGTGCACAAAAATACACTCTAAATACTCTATTTAAATGCTAAAAGAAATGAGAAAATAATGGATATAACTCATGTTATTAAAATTAATGGTTATTTATCTTGAGATAAATATAAGCATGATTAAATATATTGATGAGAATATAAAATGCCATATTTTTCTCTCTTAATGTTTAATATTTTGTTCTTATTTGATGCCTAAATATACTTATTATTCTTATATTTTGATTTAGGATACAAATAGAGGCATTAGGAGCAAATGAAGATAACTGCGGAATTTTAGACAGTTTTGATATCTTTTTGTAATTGGGCATAACTCTCTCATCCAATCTCCGATTGAGCTGATTCAAGATGCTATAGAACCCCACGAGAAATATCTATAACTTTTATGTTTTATATTTTAAGATATATCCGCTCAATCTAAGACAAAATCGACCATCAAGTGGATGCACCTGTACTTGACGTTCCTGAATATTCTTCAGACACTGGCATCAAATCCAAATGTCATCAAAATATTTTTCAACAAGCACTTCTACACCAACTTGGAAATTCAATGATCAACTCACATGCAAGATGAAGTGCACTCAAGTTTCTTCAAAACAAATTATTTGACCACAAGATATAAAGTCATACAAGGCAACTAATGGATAAAGAAACAAAATTGAGCACTCAACCTACAAGCAAAATTCAGCTCATGCATAGTGGGAAAACAAATGATCAAAATGACAACTCATAAATCACTTGGATTCAAGAATGGCACATGGCAAAGCAAGTTGAAATTGTGATGATTTTGTCATGACAACTTGCATGAAGGATGCTTATAAATAGAAGGGAGGGGTGTGTGTTCTAAAACTATGCTTGGTGCTTAGATGCCTTGGAAGAGCTATTTTGAGAGTTTGAGAAAAGAAAAGAAAAACCAAAGAAGAGAGAAAACAATGGCCGGCTCTTCCATATTTTTCCTTAGAGAATTTTCGTTGCATATTTTCAATATGGGTAACTAAATTCTCTAGTAGAGCTAGGGATGAATTTATATAGATGATGGTATTTGTAATTGTTTTTTATTCATATATGTGTTCTTCAATTATTAAAACTCTTTTGTTTAGTTATTCGAAATTTATTATAAATATTTTCGTCACCAAATAATCTTAGAAATTATTTCATTTATAGATTCAGTCATGCTTTTTCTATTGAATGGAATAATCCTTTGATTATGTTTGGTTCAATTGGTTATCTATATTAATTTAATTCTCTACTGCAATATTACTCTACGAGTATATTGTCAACGTTGAATTTCCTTAATATTGATAACAATTCCCGTTCTTATATTGTGACGAATGATCTTTCGAAAGATTACATTTGATTTAAATCTGGTTATTAATGTTTTATCTTCCGATTGAAAATTTGAACATAGAATTTTCAATTGAGTTATTAATGAATCGAAAATAATTAAAATATCGATTATATACAAAGGATTCTCAATACTCTACTTTTTGTCTCATTTTTATACTTTTCAAATTACTCATCTAGTTTTAATTTACGTCGTACTTCAAAAATCACTTTTCACACTCCTCTAAATCTTTTTGTTAATTTCGTTACTATTTTTCAATTTCTCAATCCATCTCCCTGTGGAATCGACACCCCAAAGCTATACTGCAAACGATCGCTTGTTCTTGCAAGAGAAGAAGACAATAGATTAGGTACATGTCAAATCCGAAACTATCATTTGGATCAATTTCAGGTGCATCAACTTCAATCCCAATTACATCCTTGATCCAGCCAGTACCTCATGAAACTCAAAACATAAAAGTTGTAGATCTCTTTCATAGTGTTTTATATAATTTTTAATCATCTCATTAGGAGATCATATGAGAAGGTTATACTCAAATTACTAAAATACGTTGAAGCTGCCTGAGAGTAACCAATCTGAGCACACCATGTGTTCAGTTCTTCCTTCATCCAATACTTTGCTTCGTCTTGTGTCACATGAAACTTCCTAGATAAAATGTTCTCATTTTCCACATGTCTACACACTTTTCAAGATCTTAGAATAATTGAGAAGATATTTCAAAGATTTAATATTAAGCAAAATCGTTGCTCAATTTTAAGTCAACGCTTATTACATCCAATTAAGTTCTGCCAACTTAAATTCCAATTTCATCTTTGATCGAGTTTGTATCTCCTAAAACTCAAACATGAAAATTGTAGATCTTTCTTTTAATGTTCTATATCATTTTGAATCTTCTTATTTTGAAATTAGATAAAAGAGTTATGCCCAGGTTACCAAAGGACATTGAAAATGTCTGAATTTACCTAATCCAAAAATATCATTTGGTATATTCCTTACTTCTACCACTTCACTTCGTTTGTAAATTTTCTTTTAATTTCTATACAATATCTTCTTGAATATTCAAAAATCATATCTTCTCATCATACTTAGTATCTCCAATTTTTTTTTCCAATATCTAGATATTTCCAAAATATTTTTCCTCCAATATATATAGGCTTACTCCAAAGGTAAGAAATATATATATATATATATATATAAATATATCTATATATATTCAAGAAGCTCCAAAGGTTTCTTAAAATAATCTTAAAGAAACATAATTATGTCAAATATAAAATTAAAAAGAACACTTAAAAATCCAGGTTATCACATGTACTTACTAAGATTTCCGAGGAAATCTCACTCTAATATATTTTTATCTCTTTTTGGAAAAATTAGAATTTTAGAATTTCGTTGCAGGGCTGCATGATAGAGAAGGACAAGGCCCCAGTGACTTAGGGGACTCAGTGGAGCCTTGAGGGGCCTACTGATTATCCTCTTTTTGACTATTTTGCATTTCCAGCGTATTATAGCTTGATGGAGGTTCAGAGCCATTATGCATCCGCCACATCAGTAGAGTGGCAATGTGTCGGATGCTATTTAGTGTTGAATTTAGAGGGCTTTTTGTCTTTATGCGGAGTTTATAAGACCCCGTATGGGCAACACCTCTAGCAAGATTTTGATATCAATATGGATAGGTTTCGTTATGGGAGAGAACTCCTAGAAGTGAAGAAGGAGCCTAGGTGGCTCTAAAGATGTTATTTTGATAAGTCTTGTATATGTTATGACTGAGAAAACTAACTAGGTTATGATATGAAATGATACAATGTTGTGATGTAAATAATAAGCTGTGTTAAGGTTATGTTCTACCATGTGATCATTAGATTCCTCTGTAAAATTTTAATTTAGACCCCTTTCCACTACGGATTACATTGCATATAATAGTAAGTTTAGGTGCATGCATTAAACTTTCAACACTTACGGGAGTATGTAATCTAATGTTACTTATCCTGACTCTTCAGTTTACATTAAATCTCAAACGTAGATTGAGGACATCACAGTAAAGATTAGTAACTTTGAGATTATCAAGAAGAAAGCCTATAAATTATTTATGCAACTTAATCATGACATTAATCTCCTCCATGAGTAGTAGCTGGAATTAAATGATGATTATTATTAGTGTCAAATAGTATTAGATCATCATTATTGTGAAACTTCTGAAAAGACTAGAATAAAATTGGAAGTGTGCGTGGGACGCATACACTACAATTTTCATAGAAGTTGATAGGACAAACTATGAGATATAGCTAAGCCAATATTTTGCATTTGAGAATCTTGTGGTTAATGACGAAAGTTGCACGTTGGATTTTTGTAATACAAAATTAATCGCTCCTATATTTGAGGTTGATCATTATAATCCTGAAGCAATTTAAATTAACTCATGGATAACTACATACTCTCTAAAACTTGCTAGTATGTCTGACAAGTAAGAACATTTAAAACTGTGTGCAAGAGTGTAGAGTGCATTCTTGATTGACATTCATTATAAAGTGTTATCAGTTTACCTTTAAGTGATATTAGCACTAATAATCTTGCTCAAGTTTTATTTGTATCTAGTGAAAACAAATTGGTTCTTGCAAGTACGTGAATTTTGGAGCATCTCTTGAGAGTAATACCAAGCAACTTAAAGGTTTGCATGGTAGCTGTAGTAAAAGTTTGAATAATTAGGTATGACTTAATTAAGTATAAAAATCTTACTCATGGTTACACTGATACAAGATAGGTTTTCGCATAAGATAATTTTTTGCAAAGTTTTTCTTTTCTATCCTATAGTGGAGAGAATATGAAAAATATTGAGTAAGCAAGAAATAAATATATATCGCTAGTTAGCGGTAAAAATGTCACGTATTGTATTTGTTGCATAGAGTGATGTTTTCAATTAGTGCATTTAACGCGATATTAGTCAGTCTATACCTAAAAGTGGTGTTAGTGCAAATTCCTAGAGGTTTAGGAGTTGGATGGTCACTCATTGACTCAATGATATTATTTTTCACGTGTAGAGATAATGTGATGACCCAGAATTTCGTAACTTATTTTATTTACATTAATTAATTATTATAAGGGTGATGGAGGTATTTTATTTATTTAAACACTTGAAGTTGGGCTTAAAATTGAGCCTTGGAAGCATGGCTTAGGATATTGGCCCAAATTAGTGTATCAAAGCCCATAAGCCCATGATAATGATCCATAAGTCAACCAAACCCATGCATGGAGACACATGTCACACTTAGAAGAACTCTAGTGAATCCTCAAGGGCTAGTAGGTAAGAGTGAAAAGACTAGTAGTTGGAGGGTTGACTAGTTGTATCTTGGAGGATGAGGTGTGGTATCTAAGATGAGATCTTCTCATCATTTGGACACATGGGCAACGTGGGATGCAAAAGGGGAAGAAGCCAACTCTTCCAATCGAGTTTCCCTAGGAAACTATCACATCTAAGTGATTGACTTATGCTAGATTGTGTAAGGAGTGGAAGATTTATGTGTAAGGGAGATCACTTGGAAGATGTGTGACAAGTGACAAATGACAAGTGTCATTGGGAAGGAGGAGTATACATATGAAAGGAAACTAAAAAGAGCCAACTTTCTCACTTTGAGTTTCCCAATGTGAAATCTTTGACATGAAAATAAGGAGATTGAGTGTAAGAGTATCTTTGGGAAAAAGTGTGACAAGGACATGGGAAGACTTGTTGGAGATTTGAGGAGGTGACTATTTTTGGAGGGGAAGAAGTCTTCCAATTTAGCTTTCCTAGGTGCATACCAAATCTAGTTGAGTGACATATGCTAGATTTGGTGGAAGAGGAAAGTAGTTGAGAGGAAGATGTGAGGAAGGAAGGGATTCGGTGGAGGCATAGCCGAACCCCTTTGGGGTGTTTCCCATGCAGTCATATCCAAATCTAGATGAATAACCATTGAGAGGTCTTGAGAGGACATATAGAAACATGGTGGATGATTGATTGAGTGATGGAAACATCATTGGAAAGAGAAAAAGTAGATGAAAGAGGGAGCAAGTTTCGGGTGGCACATTGGAGAGGTGTAACCGAAGTGCATCCTTTTAGTTTTCCTAGGCTTTTGCCAAATCTAAGTGATTTGGTTATGCAAGATTGTGTAAGAAAGTCTAATATTTGTTTGTGTAAGAGGGTAAGGTTGAGTGATTTGAGTGATGGAACAAGTAAGGAGAAGAAAACCCATGGAAGAAAGGAGTGAGTATTCGAATGGTGCAAGTTCATTTCCCTAAATTTGATCTTGAGATCTTGGTGAGAGACTTGTGAGATGATGGATGAGTGTGTAAGAGATGATGTGAAAGAAATTGAGGGGCTAAGCCCATGTGGGGTGCCGGCCATGGATGAAAAATGGAAAAAGTTTCAAACCAAATACCACCTAAAACTAGGCATGATCATACCCTATTGATAGAAGTCAATCTAAGGGTCTTTCACCCTATCAAAAGTCACTCCTAAAACTAGGGAAATGAATACCTAGAGGCCTAGAATTTCCTCTTGGCTGAATGGTCTATGCCTTGGTCTTTTCCCACTTGTTTGCTTCACTTGCACACACACACTCTCACCCCCACCTCTCGGCAACTCTCCCTTTCACTCTACTCTCACTTTGCTTTGCTTTCTTCCATCTTCTAAACACAAAAATATCCTAAGTCTAGTGAAGTGTGAGCAAGGTATTCTTGAGTGAAAGACTACTTGAAGAGGTAATGCAAAAACCTAAGCTATTTCAAGAATAGAAATCAAGATTAGATCACATGCACACACCAAGGTTTATATCCTTAAGATTTTCTCTTTAACTACATGTTTATGAACTATTTTAATGGATTGTTTCTATACATATTTTCAGAGCTAATCTTTTCTACTTGGGAGTCGTGTAAGTGTACATTTATCTTGACTTTAGCATTCCTTGTATATGTATTGGGTGAATGTATTTGTATTAATTGATGAATGTATGCAAATGCTAGATTAGGTTTTCCTAAAGAAAAGGCTTCGTTGTTAAAGTTAAAAACCCATGCTTGATCCATATGATTCTTTAGGCTTGAAATTGAATATGTTGGTGGATTTAGCTAAGTTGTTGCAAAAGAAATGAAGCATGATGATATGATATATGATGATGGTAGAAATGCATGCATGACTAAGATTAAGTTTGTTGGTTGCTTGGAGATGCTAGGCTAGGTTTGCTTGAAAGAGATGCTTTGTTTATTTAGTTAAAAATCTATGCTTAGTCCATATGTTATTGTAGGCTTGAATCTACATTATGTTGATGGATTTAGCTAATTTGATGTAAAGGAAAATAAGCATATTGATATGGTATATAATGATAAGAAAATGCATGCGTGACTAAGATGATGTTTGTTGGATGATTGCGATGCAAGGATGAATACTTGAAGAAATGTCTCGTATGTTTAGTGGTAAATCCAAGCTTAGCAAGGTATATGATTCTAGGCTTGAGATTTACATGCTATTGGTGAATTTAGTTACCTTGTTATAAAGAAATAAGAGAGTATGATTAGTATAAAAAATGGTGACCAAATGCATGCATGTTAAAATAATGTTTGGAGTTGAAAATAATTTAAGTTGGGGCATATATGGGTTTCGGATTTGAAAGTTTTAGGGTTGAGTTTTTCAATGATCAACTATTATTTTATAGGATGATTAAGCCTTGAATACTTGAAAGGTTTAGAAGTGAAAGCTAGGAGGATTCAATAACATGATATTTTGTTTTTAACATGTATGATTAAGTATGCTATTTTGGTGAAAAGAAAAGTGATTAAAATGCTAATCCTAAGGACTATAGGGTTTGGTCAACCCCTCTTAGTGATGCTAAAAATGTTTAGTTAATTTTATCAAGGCTTGGTGAGTACAGGAAGGAAGATAGAAGAAGAAAACCATAGGAAGTGGCCTTGGAAGGTCTTGGCCCAACCCTAGTGGTGGAGGTCAAGAGCCCCTTTTGGTGTATTAAGCCTATTTGTGTGTTTTTATATGAAGTATAGATGGATTCATGTGATGGGTGATTCTTCAATGAGCATTGCAAAGTATATGTGTGCTTGAACTAGTCCCATGATTTGCATGTTAAGTATTAAGAGTTTGCATGTCCCATGCATAAAGCACGAAAACCATGTTTTTTAGTCAAACATGTTTTCAAAGAAAATAGAAGGATTAAAGTTTTATAAAAACCCCAAAAGATGGGATGGGATAGTGCCTCAGTGGAACTCCCTGTTCACTAAAGAGTGATTAAAATACAGTGAAAGTCCCTGGGTCGACGAAGAATAGTCAGCGGACCATGTATGGCTCCAAAAGGTGTCCGGAGCGTGGTCTCACCTAATGCTAGTGGGTGCCTAAGAATGGTGTAGGGTTTTGCCTTACCATTATAAGAATAAGGTTGTAGTCACTCGGTTTGAGTGGTCACCGAGTGACGAGAGAGGATAACATAGTCGCCCCGACTTGAGTAGTCTGCGGGTGCTGCGGTAATGCGTAACATATTCACTTAGGCTTGTGTGGTCATCGGTAAGACGGTAACTAGCGGGGAGCACACGGTGCATAGGGGAACCGTGAGGCATCCAAAATGAATAGTGACGGGAAGGCGATAAGTAACTCCTGAATCACTAATAAGGACTTTCACGTCACGACGGGGAAGGCGATACGTAATTTCCGTATGATTGACGTGACGACGGTGAAGGCGATACGTAACTGCTGTCCAGGTCAAAGAATTATATGAGTCAAAAGAATTACGTTTATGATGAATCCTTTTTATGAAAAGCAAGTATATGAACCAAGATTGAAAGAAAGTCAAGCTTTATGAAAGTCTTCATAAGCATATGCATTTCCTAAGTCATGAGTCGCACATGCATGACACACGTTCTGTTTGTTATTCACTGATTTGTATGCTTGAAATGATTTTGTTGAGATGTTAGTATGTACTTACTGAGATTTCTCGGAATCTCACCCCTTTATATTTTCACTATTGTTCTTTGTTGGGGCGTTAGAAGTTGTTGCAGAGAAAGATGACGTCAACGACTTTGAGAATTGGAGAGATTCTATAGACCCCCGATGGTCTAGTGATTTCCCCACCTTTTGACGTGGTCGTGTGAATAGCGCTTGGATGATGTCATTTAATTACGTTTTATTTAGATCCTTTGGAGGCTCCCGATGTTTTGGGGAAGTATATATTGTTTATCCCCGACGTCTCATTTTGCGTCCGATTCCAAGTGTAAGCGGAGGCATCGACAGATAATATACTAAGAAGTGTTGGGGAGGCATATGGTGATGGATGTGAAGCTCGAGAAATTGAAATTTTCTTGCTAATGAGATCCCTCTCATTTGTTGGCTTAAGGGATAATTCTACTCCTTGTATAGTTGGATTTTCTTCATTTTCTTTATTCTCTTGAGAAAAGTCAAAGAGAAAAGGCAATATAAGCATTTTCTATGTGAAAGTTTCTAGCCCTGCACACTAAGGATAAGAGATAATAAAAATATCGTTTTATCATATAAATGTGATTCAAAATGCTTTTTTAGGAAAATTTATTTTTTAGTTAATTTTTTAAAATCGCAATCATATGAGTTATATGATGAGAACAACTATCTCGCATTTTAAAGACTTATTGAGAATGAAGTTATAAATGAATTATGGCATAAAAGTAGTTTTTATATCACATTTCGATTGATGTAATATGGACTTGTGGCCTTAATTCTAATTTTTCGTCCTTAGATCAAGTTCATTTGCCATTAAGAAAGGTTGAGTGACTTTTGTTTTTACAAATGTGAATTCTCTTAAAAATCTATGGGCTCTAAGCTTGATTTGTTTTTTTTTTTCTGGTAAAGAGTCGGGGTCATATGTCCAAGAGTGACCTCTTCCCCAAGTTTATTATAAAGTCTCACTTTTAGCGAAGGAAAATCGTGGTAACAAACTTTATACAAGGGATTTACAATTATGCAAACAACCCCATCCCTTGCATAACACAAACCCAACCTTAAGAAAGGACATCGATAAATTAAATAAAACCATACAAACCAAAAAACCTCTTATTGGCATACTTATTGACCAAAACAGATCCTGAAACGTCAAACAAATCCAATGAATGAAAAAAAATGAAAAAAATTATTTTGATGTCTGCAAAGATGGTAAGCCAAGTCTATCCACCTTTAGAATTCCCTTCAACTTATGTGGAATATCTTCAAATCGAAACCAGCTGACAGTTTGTTGAATTTTTGAAAGAAAATCTGTAGCTAATTATTTTTTGATTGAGTCAAGATAATTACTACTATTTTCGGCAAGGGTGGAGAATTGTGAATTTTTGTTATATTTATCTTTTGGAAAGAACATTTTCTTACATTTCATTCCACATTGCCTTAACCTTAACATATTTCAAAAAAACATTATAGAAGAAAATAGTGGGAGTAATTTTACAACTAGTGTGGGTATACATTTGCATGATGGTGTACCACTAATGTTAGAGACTCCCAAAATGCTTAAAATATAAAAATTCTCACAAATAGTGTGGTATTTATATATTAGAATTCTCTCATCATTTAGAAATCAGAAGAGAATATTTGTAATAAAGCTCCGTTAAAGGTATTGAATTCACTTACTAGGAACCCCAACATATGATCTTAGATTCACTTCACTTATATGATCCAACGTGGGATTGTTGATCTGTTTGACAAAGCAAAAGTGGAGTTGGTAGAGGTATAGATCCATCTCTTAGCACTATTTGAGTTGCATTTAGATAACCAATGATATTGAAACTTTTCATGAAAGATCCAAATAGTTAGTTCTCATAGGAGAATTAGATAGTTAGTTTTTGTAATGTTTAGGTGGAAAGTGCTTTGAGTGCATGATTGTTGTTTATACTATTGTGGTACAAAAAGTGAATGAATGTTGCTGGTACTGTTTTTGTGTGACCTAAACCAATCATCTTTTTAAAGATACTCAATGTATTTAGTTGTTTCTATTAACGGCTTATTGAATAAAATGTGGTTCTCTGAACGTTGTTGAAAATCTAAGAAAAGTGTTCTGAGAAAAATTATAACTCGATCATCTTAGATTATTAATTGTTGCCTAATTAGAGGTTTTTCATACTACAAGGTGATGAACATGGGTTGTGTGAAAAGTAGGTAAGACTTCATGTCTCATGTCTTGTGAGACTTTGCATAAGAAAAATAGATTCTAGGAGCACTTCCTTAAAACCCATATACAACTAATGAGATGCAAAATATCAAAGAATCTAATTTTGCATATATTATTTAGTGTTTCCATTATTAATAGCTAATGGGAGTTAGAGATTGAGGTTTTGTTCGAGGGTAAATATGGCTTACTTGATTAAGTAAGTTTGTGATGCGATTTGTTAAAGTCATTAAATGTGATGGATGCATTGTTGTAATTGCCCTTAGGGGGAAGGCCTTAATCATTTTACCTTATAAGAAAATGAATTGAGGGTTATATCGCATGCTTTTATTGAGTACAAGAGATTCATATAAAATCTTGAAATTGCAAATTGAGTTTATTGAAAGACATTTGTGGTCTCATTTGTGGTCTCCTTGTAGATTCTTAAAAGTCACAGTAGGATTGGATGTCTAGAATTTAAGGTTTATATTGTGAGTTTGACCATAAATGCAATTCAAGATAAGTCACTGACTCCATGGTTGCACAAAGGATTTTTGTATAAAAGCGAAGTATCTTGATAGGAGCATATTTTTTGAAGAATTACCACACTTGCGATTGCACGTGGAGAGAAATGGTCATACATCACTTGCACGTTGTGGTTTGATTATTTTTTTAGTTGACCATATGATTTCTCTCTATCATGGTTTTGCTCATCGTGAACATGACACTGATATATTTTATAATCAGGTGGTGTGACTGAAAGCATTATTTGGTCAGTACACATAGTCACCATAGATTTGGAAGTTATGGTAAAAAAGGTATATCGACAGGCATAGATCGGCTAATTCATACGAGTGATCGCCTTACTCACTATAAAGGCATAGTGAGAAAAATGAGAATATGTGTCACTCGATTCTTGTCCGAGAGGGATAAGTTATAAGATACAAAAAATATGTCACGAGATTGATGTTTAAGTGTATGATACTTTGACATATTATATATGGCCATGAATGCTGGGGTTTATAGAAGCATTGTTAGGAAAGCGACTGGATTGAAATTAAATGACATGAGGGTGAAGGTAAGACTATTTGATAACACATCGATATTAGTGTGTACTCACTCCCGACAAGATATCTTTGCTCATTGGAAGTTCTGACATAGCTGTAAGTACATTGAACATTGTTTTGAGTCATTTGAATTTGAAAGGGATTATGGATGCTTAGTGTGATGTGACCACATGAGTTGGGGCATAACGAGACACTTTTAAGCATATTGCTTTGTTGGTCTTCTCTTGGAGAGATTTGGTATAGTGGTCGATGGTCGCACAACCTATTTATTAGTACGAATAAGATTGAGAACATATTGAGAGATGCAAACCTGAGATCTTGCTCACTATGTGCGAGTGGGAGATATAAGAAAGGGGCCCCCATAATAGGCAACTCTTCCCCTTCTCTTGAGAGTTATGAAGTGGCTCGCTCTTAAGCTACTTCATTAGTCTTGATGGCTGGCCCATAATGGCCAGCCAGAGGTTATGCTTAAAGGGTATGTCTGTGCAGGTAGCATCAAAACAAAAATCTCTCATAAAGTAGTGATGGTGTCAGAGCAAAAGGCACTCTTAAGGTGCGCACTAATGCAATGAGCAACAATTATGTTTATCTCCAACCACGTAACGCTATGGTTTGTAGTGATGGTTGGTCTTTAGAAGTATTCCAGACCGTTGGAGTAGTTGAAGGGTCATTTTGAAACGTACAGGCCGAGTTGCTAAAAGCAAAGGACTTATTTGGTATATTTCTTAAGAAACTCGATTGGACTCGGAGCTTATCATAGGCTTTGGTCATCTAGGTTGCTCTGGCTTTAACAAGAAAAATGGGCCTCAACTGGTTGTCTCTTCTCTTGGTTCTAATTATGTGGTTGATTGCAAGGCTCCCTCTAGACCTACAATGTGACGGGTTAGAAAAAATGTCCTTTAAAAGCCCAAATCCCACATGTCATCGTTTCTCTGCCCAAGGCGATAGTCAATCCAAGGACTGGGCCATCATCACAAAAGGACAAATGAACTCTATTGACTCCTCCAGTGGTTTCTAATGACAGTTCCTCTGGCTATAGAGATTTTGTTCTAGAAGATTCTCATGCGGCTTGAGATAACACTTCTTGCTCTAAAACCTAGTCGAAAGGTTGGTTCCTCCTTCGTCCTCTTCCTTGCAATCCCTTTGTGGTTTTGGTAGGGAGTTTGAGTGAGATTATGTTAAAGAAAAGGATCGTAACATTGAAAGTATGGACAATTTTCATGTCTTTTAGGAATTCTATTCTGGCAGTTCTCGGCTCTCAATTAGTTGCTTCTAACATGCAAATCGTTATTGGTGAAGATTCTGTTTTTCTCCTTAATGGGTCAAATGGGTTAGATGGGTTTTATGTAGACCTTAATCCTTTATGTCTTATTTACCTGAGGCTTCAATGGGCTAATATTTCTTCTTATTGAATGTTTAGAAAGGTTGATGAAATTAAGGAATGTGCAGGTGTTTCTTATGAAGGATTTGAAGAAGAATTCGAAGATCTTCTCATAGCCATTGGGTCAACCATCTTTGGCTAACTTTCCTCTAAAACATAAAGGGAACTAAATAGATTATCTTGTTCCATCAACTATGATGAGTGGGTGTATCTAACCTTTGATGAACTCAAAATCATTCTAGGAAAATGTTCAGGGGCTGAATAATTTTTCAAGCACCTCCAGGTAAGAACTCAATTCAAAAACAGAAGATGGATGTTATAGGTTTTCAGAAAACTAAATCGAACTTCTTTATATCAAAATCTTATTTATAGGTCTCCAAAGGGCTTTGGGTGGTATTTTAGTTATATGGGATATGAGGGTAGTGGAATTTGTCGAATAACTTGTGGGAGATTTTTCTTTCGCTTGCTATTTTAAGAATGCCGAGGATGATTTCAAGTGGGTTTTACGGGTGTTTATGGCCCCAATTTGGATAGCAGCAAGTGCCTTTTGTGGGATGAGATGGTGGGACTTTGAGGTTGTTGGGAACTTCCTTGTTATTATGGAGTGGTCTTCAACTTTATTCGTCTTCCTAGTAAGTGTTTGGGCGAATCTTCTTTCTCTCTAATGATGGCTGATTTTTTAGATATTATTTTTGAGATGGATCTTATTGATCTACCTATGTTGAAGGGGATTTTATATGGTCCAACAAAAGGTCATGGTCGAGTCTCGATAGATTCTTGATTTTTTTTTCTTTTTGGGAAGGTTCATTTTCCTGATTTATGTCAAAAAAGGCTTCCAAGATAATGCTTTGATCACTTTCCCATTTTTTGAATTGTGGGGTATTAATGGTGGCACAAATATTTTCATTTTAAAAATAGGTGGTTGAAGGATGTGGGTTTCGTGGATAGGGTGCCTGTTTGGTAGTCGTCATATCAATTTTTTTGGTTCTCCAAGTTTTGTTTTTGCTAGAAAACTCAAAGTCTTAAAAAATGACTTGACGATTTGGATGTGAAAATATTTAAAATGTGGATAAACAAAGGAAGATTTTTTTTTATCAGCTGCAATCATTGGAGGATAGGGTGTTGAGGAAAATTTCGGAGAAGGATAGGTTGAGAAAGGGTGAGGTAGTTGCTGAACTAAAGAAGATTTCTCTATTGATGGAGATCTCTTAGAGACAAAAACCCTGAGCTCTTTGGCTTAAGAAAGGTGGCAAATGCACTAAGTGTTTCCATTGTATAACGAACTCTCATCACAAAAGCAATGCTATTGAAGTTCTTCAATCAGGTAACAAATTTCTTTTTTGGATCCCTCGGATATTAAAAATCATATTGTTAACTTCTATGGAAAGCTTTTTTGTGAGGATTACTCTTGGAGACCTAAACTTGATGGGCTGGATTTTGGGCATATTGACCAACATTCCAAGGACTTGGTTGGAGATAAACTTTTGAGGAAGAGGATGTACTCAATGTGGTTAGAGGAATGGTGTGAGACAAAGTCCTGAGTCCAATGGTTTTTCTATGCCTTTATTTCAAAAGTATTAGTATATTGTGAGAGAGGATATTATGAAGGTTGTTATTGAGTTTCCTGTGTACATGAAATATGAGAAAAGTCTTAATGCCAACTTTAAGCATTCATTATGGGGAGACAATTCCTTGACTCGGTATTAATTGCTAACAAATGTTTGGAAAGCAGATTTAGAGAGGGAGTTTGAGGAATTATTGTTAACCTGGTCATGGAAAAGATTTTGGTCTTGTCAATTGGGAGTTTCTATTATATTTACTTGGGAGAAATGGCTTTGGAGGGAAGTGGTGTGAGTGGATCAGACATAATATCTCAACGGTCCACATTTTCGATTATACTAAACGACTCCTCAAGTAGATCTTTTAATAGTTCGATTTTGAGGTTTGCGGCAAGGATACACCTTTTCTCCTTTTCTCTTTATTATTTTCATGGATGCTTTGAGTAGAATGATTGATGCAGCCATTGATGGGAATTTCATGCCAGGATTGTTGGTGGGTGAGACTCTCATGGTAGCCTCAAGGTCACACATCTTCTTTTTGTTGATAATTCTCTTATTTTCATCGACCCAAACCAAGATCACCTTTGATCTTTGGGAGCTCTTTTTTTATGCTTTGAAGTTGTTTCTGGGCTTAGAGTCAACTTATCTACATCAAGAAATAGTTTTAGTAGGCAATATTTCGAATACTAGGGATTTGGCAAATATTTTGGCTTGTAAGATCTCATCCCTTCCCATGAAATATCTAGGCCTCTCCTTGGGTTCCCCTTATAAATCTTTGTCAATTTGGAATGGAGTGATTAAGAAAATATAAAGGAGGTTGGCTCGGTGGACAGTGATTTGCATGTCCAAAAGGGGACAAATAACCCTGACTAGAAGTATGTTGTATGATCTTCCAACATATTTTCTTCTTCTCTTTCCTTTTCTCGTTGGGGTGGCTTGTATAATTGAGAGAATATTTTATTATTGTGTGTGGGGTGGTCTTGGGGGAAGATAGAAAGTTTCATCTAGTAAGTTGGGATAAAGTCTGTTCATCGATTACTTGTGGATGCTTAGAGATTCACAATTTGAGGCTTTTTTAATAAACCCTTCTTAGGAAATAACTTTGGAGATATCAATTAGAGATGGATATATTAAGGAAAAACATTATTCATGCTAAATATGGGAGGGCTTGGGAGATTTAGTGTTCTAACGAAGTTAGAAGTAAAGTTTTAAACTTCATTTTGATTGAAGTGATAGAAGGAATATTTACGTTCCTATACGTTTTGCTAACCATTTCAAGTTAGTCGGGAATAAATTATATCTAACTATAATCTAAATCTTAAAAATATAGTTACAAGTTTTAAACCTACAAGAAAAATGAAAACACTCCTAAAGTATATACAAATCGTTTGAAAGTCAACATAAAAGATAGTATTTATTAATCAATAATAAAACGTAAAAAGAGATTACTTTTATTACCAAGAGTATACGTTGCTCCATAAAGTTAAAGTGAGAGATTAAGAAGAGTTTTA
This sequence comes from Platycarya longipes, assembly GCA_036559045.1. Taxonomy (NCBI): domain Eukaryota; kingdom Viridiplantae; phylum Streptophyta; class Magnoliopsida; order Fagales; family Juglandaceae; genus Platycarya; species Platycarya longipes. The sequence continues at coordinate 33,222,144 of CM071798.1, read as the reverse complement.
ATTGTACGATCTGTAATTATTTGTTTATCCAGTTAGTTTCTAAAATTTTATATTTTAATAGATTTGTTCACGTGGAAATGTCAACATTTTTTTTCAAAGACTTCAAGTTCCAATGCCAATTCTCTTTTTTGTCTCTATGTTGTACATTTGGTTTTCATACAAGCTTCTAGCTCTTCAACCACTAAACTTGCAGATTCTAGTTCGAAATACCTGTTCCAAGAAGACTATTGGAATCATGCCATAATGGACTGAAGCCAACTGGAATAACCAAAATTTGACATGGTATGGATTAGTGACCTATCTTATGCTAGTTATTGTCTGGAATGAAAAATTTCAACCATTTAGGCCAAAATGAGATGGATTTCAAAACCTTGGTTAGAGGTGTTTATAAGGCTGTACAGAAAAAGCTTAAAAATCAATCCACCCGCGAAGCCTGACCCAACCCAACTAACAAAATGGGGTTTGGAATGCTTCATGAGTCGGATCTGCTAGATGCAAGATCTGACCGACGAAATCGATGTGTGTCGATAATGGGAGAATCGAAAGCATCACAGAGAAGATAGGAATTGGCAATGTGAGATGAGTCTTCACTGAAGGAGTCGGTGTTGAGTCACTACGATTCTCTTTCTCCCATCGGCCATCACTACAAATCCTCGACAAAGGAGTCTTCGATGCTGCAAATCAAACCTCGATTGGCTTTGAGTGACTCAGACAGAGATAGAGAGAGAGAGAGAGAGAAGGGAAAAAGAAAAGAAAAAAGAAAGGAACGAAGAAGAGGGATAGTCAGGTCATCAGGTGACCCAACAAACAAGTTGGGCGGGTTAGTTTGAAACAATAGGGGCGACACTTCAGGTCGGTTCAGGTCAAAATATCCAGTGGGTCAGTCGTTTTGTAGCCCTAGGTGTTTATTGTATGGGTTTGCATAAATACATCTACAATAACTAGGGGAATTTCTTAACCAAGTTTCATTTAAGGGAGGAAGGGATATGATTCGTTTTGGCATGATATTTAGTGTGGGGACTTGGCTCTCAAGAATGTTTTTACTTCCTCTTTTAGGATGGCAAGGGACAAAGAAATCCCTCAATGAAAATGTGAGATTTATTAGAGCGTCCATAATTGGGAAGGTCAATTGTTACCTTTTTCAGTAGGTTGTATGACATGAAAATGGGGCAGGGAAGAGATGACAGAATGTAGTAGTCACATGCTGCAAATTCTACTTTTTTTATTAGCTCTTATTAGAGTGTTGGCATGCCATTATGTCAACCAATTCCCTTATAAGTGTATTTTGAGATCCAAGGTACCGAATAAAGTTACTTTTTTCTACTTGTTGGTGTCCCTTGGAAAAATTTTGTCAACTTACAAATTGAGGAAGCGAGATATAATTTGTTTGAACAAGTGTTATTTATGCAAGAAGGGAGTCGATTGATCATTTATCTCTGCATGGTGAGGTAGCAAAGACTCCTTAATTGGGATGAGATTTTTAGCAAGTCATGTATAACTCGGGTGGTATCAAAGAGAGTGTTGGAACTCTTGGCATGTTCGAAAGGTTTGTTGGCAGCCACTAAATTGATGATATTTAAAAGATGATTCCTCTATGCCTAGTATGGTGTCTATGACAGTGGTTAAGAAATTGGTAGCCAACTAGGAACAGTGGAAGCAGTCGACACAGAGGAGGACGGTGTTGGATGGGGTCCATACCTTCTAGTAACAGTTCAAGTGGATATCACAAAGCCACTTATACGTGGTTTAATGCTTGACATGTTTGAAAACAAATTTTAGGTGTCTTGTCTATATGAAAGATTACCAAATTTCTATTTAAATGTGGGATTATAAACCATGGAGCCACAGGATGCACGTAGTCCTCAGGAGAAAGAACAATGCATAGCTCATCTCCAAACCAATATGGAGTTTAGTTGAGAGCCTCAGTCCAAAAGATAGTAGAAAAAACAACTTTCCAGTCTAGCAGTAGGTCAAATTTCTCAAGTTCGAGAGAAGCAGAGCAAGAAGATGAAGTTGTGGCGGGAAGGAAAATCTTTGAAAATTTGGGACAGAGTTCTAGTCAATCAGCTAGCGAAGCACAATCTCAAGAAGATGTCAGCCGTCAACTTGTACAAGTCCTCTTCTCCAGCTGAGGAACCAACATGGGAACAACTATCCTCTTTAAATGGCCATAAACCTACAGAGGAATTTGTGAGAGAACCAATGGTTAAAGAGGAGGATCCACTAGGTAATAAAGTGGAAGCAAACCAAATGGAAAAAGGTATCAGCTGCAGCTAGCAAAATCAACCTGCACCAACCAACGAAAGGACACTGGACAGAGAAACACCAGAGGAATAGGTATCTTTCATTCTTAGCAACATGGATAATGATCTTTCTGCCTTTATCTCACCGAAAAGGATTAAAAAGGAAACTAAGTGGAAAAGGAAGGCTTGGGTTAACGTTGGTATAACAAAACAAACCAGCTTAGTTGTGAAGAACTTACTCAAAAGGAATGCTACAATAGAACTAAGTGAGTTTTTAGCCCCAAAAAAACTAAAAGATCATGTTGGTGAAGGAACTACAAACCATGAAATGGCATAGGCTGGTTACCAGCCCTGTCGAGACCAATGAGCTGCTTAATATGGAGCTGCCGAGGGTGTGGGAACCCTCGGTCAATTAGGATCCTTAACATGATGATTAAGGATAACTCACCTAATTTGGTTTTCTTAGGTGAGACCAAATGCTCCAAAGAAAAAATGGAAGACATACATGTTAAGTTAAAATTTGATGCCTGCATGAGTATAGAGAGTAAAGGAACTAGTGGAGGCCTGGCCCTCTTATGGAAAGATGAAATGAAAGTAACCATTAAAGATTACACATAGCCAAGGTAGAGTAAAAACCCTTGCATGGTGTTCTCGAGATGGCAATCATACGTAGGGGCAGGAACAAATTTTGGGCCAACAATAGGCCAGGAACAAATTTTACAAAAGAGAAGCTTGACCGTGCAGTTGCAGACACAACATGGCATCAGTGTTATTACCAGCCATAAAATCAGACCACGCTCCCTTATGGGTGTATTTAATCCTAGAGATCAGCATAAGGGACAGAGGAAATTTATTTTTAAATATGAGGCCTCTTGGTCCCTCAAATTAGTTAATTTAGCAATAGTTCAACAAGGTTGGAATAAGGCACCCTATGGTGAGAATCAGGCGGCAAAAATCAGGAACCAGTTACTTAACTGCCAGAGAGAACTGCAAAGTTTGCATAGACAAAACCCGAACCTATCACAAGCTAACATCAAAGGCAAACTGAAAGAAATTAGAAGGCTTCAAGAAAAAGGGGAATGGTGACCATTTGCAAGGGATGAAGGAGTGGCAAGGGGAAATTGAAGCCCACCTAGCCGATTATGAGTTGAAGTGGAAACAAAGGGCTAAAATACATTGGCTTCCAAAGGAGACCGAAACTCAACTTACTATCACATGCATGCCTCCCAAAGAAGGAAATCCAATATGATCAAACATATCACATATAAGGATGCAGGAGCATCACAACAAAAGCAGAAATAGGGGAGCAGTTTATTGATTTCTTCTCATCCCTCTCCACAACTTCAAATCCATCATCTATCAATGAATGCATAGCTCACCTGGATGCTAAAGTCGGTAATGGAATGAACCAACAACTGCTAAGGCCCTTTAAGGAGACAGAAATTAAGGAAGCAATGTTCCAAATGAATCCTCTTAGCTCTCCTGGACTCGATGGCTACCCAGCTCATTTTTTCCAAACCTATTAAGAAATAGTAGGAGGTGACGTTTGTAGGTTTGCGATACATGTCCTCAATCATAACGAATCAATGCATGATATTAATGACACTTTTATTACCTTAATTCCAAAGCTAAAATTGTCTACTAAAGTGCCTGATTTTAGGCCTATTAGCCTTTGTAATGTGATCTACAAAGTGATAGCTAAGGTGTTAGCTGATAGACTTAAGCTTGTATTGCCTAATATCATTTCATCAAATCAAAATGCCTTTGTACCAAGAAGACTCATCACTGACAATGTACTTGTAGCTTTTGAAACACTATATTTTGAAATCCAAAATGCAGGGAAAAAGTGGCTACATGGCACTCAAATTAGACATGAGCAAAGCATACAATTGTGTGGAGTGGGATTCTTTAGCAGTTGTGATGAACAAGCTCGATTTTGCCCCCCAATGAATAGCTCTTATGTAGAAATGTTTGAACTCAGTTTCCTACATGGTGCTACTCAATGGTGAGCCCCAGAAAACATTCCAAACCACTCAGGGACTAAGACAAAGACATCCCCTATCCCCTACCTCTTTATCCTATGTTCTGAGGAATTAACATGCATGTTAAACCATGCTGAGTTAATTAGCAGCATTACCACACTAGCCATAGGGAGGAATGGAATCCACATTAACCACGTTTTCTTTGTCGATGACTCCCTGCTCTTTTGCAAAGCTAATTCTATAGAATAGAGCGAAATAATTCATATCCTCAACACCTATGAGAAAGGATCAGGGCAACTACTCAATAAAACAAAAACCTCCATTGTTTTCAGCAGGAATACGCCGCGGCAAAACCAGCAAACATTCACCAAAATTACTGGAATCAAAGCTCATGGATCCTTGCAGAAATACTTAAGGCTGCCCACCATAATTGGTAGAAGCAAACCAGCTGCTTTCCATGCACTTATAGACCACTGTCGATGCCCCAACCCACGCTTGGGATCGCACGTGAATGGAAGCGTCGGGGAGGAACAACACAAGGAAGTTCACCCCTCGTCATATCATACCTTTATGTTTTTTTTTTTTTAAATGTCAAGTAAAGATCATCGCAGCGAAATTAAAAGGTCAAGCCTTCTACATCAATATGCATCACATGGTTAGCTATGGATCCCAAACATAATATCACACATAGCCCGGATTTAAAAATTTACATAACTTGTCCAAGTAATCAAAATAATGCTTCCCAAAGGCGGGAAGACTTTATGAAAATACAAGGCATCACAAAATAATATGGGTCTTAACATTACCCATAAATTCAACCGACGGGTTCCTTCTTCACCTTCTTAAAGTTCAGGCCCCAGCGAAACTGATCCAAGTCCATGCTAGGCCCTACCTCACATATTGCCCTAGAAGGCGGTCCAAAAATACGCCCCAAGTGAAGGGACTCGTCAACCCCTAATACTAAGCAACACCCCGAAGGGTATAGACCGACAGAACTGTATATGGTCATCTTTAGTGACTCCACCTCCCACTGACCCGGGTGGTTCAGAGTCACTAGCCCCCTAAGGGCGACCTCAATTGGGTCCCTGAGGATCCGAGGTGTCATCTCGAGGGTCGTACTCATCTGAGCCATCCTCACCTGCAAGTACTTATATCGTTCTCAAGAGGGAAGGATAGTAGGCACATAAAGAGTGGGATGAGATTTCGGGAGAAATCTCAGCAAGTACATCTATACTTTAACAAAAGCATTTTAAGCATATAGTCAAGTGAATAACAAACAAATTTCTTATGTATGCATTAACATGGGACTCATGCGTAGACTGGTGCACATGTTCGTGACAAAAATTCCTTTTTCTTTTCCATTTCTCAATTTCCAAAACGTACTTGTTCAAATCACATAGCAAAGCTTCTTTAATGCATATTCTTTCAAAAGATACTTTGTTCAAAAGCTTTCATCTTTCCTTATCTTAGGCGCCACTTATCATATCATATCATATATGGCTCAAAAGCCCTTTTCATTTCGTCATGACTTCTTATTGTGGACACCTCACATTTCCCCTATGCACCGTGTGCTCCCCGCTAGTTACCGTCACACCTGGCGACCAAGTCGACCTAGGTGAATACGTTTTGCGCCCTTTCGTGCTATTCATCACTTGGGGATTTCTCTCCGAACAACTACAACCTTATCGGATGGCGAGGCCTAAGCCAACACCGCTTATATGGCACCCACTAGCATTAGGTGCGACCATGCTCCGGACACCTTTTGGAGCCATACAGGGTCTGCCGACTGTTCTTCGTCGACCCAGGGGTTTTCACTCAATTTAAACACTCTTGAGTGAACAGAGAGTTCCACTAGGACACTTCTCCATCCCAGCCTTTGGGGTTCTTATAAAACTTTAGTTCATTTCTTTCAAAAACATACTTTACTCAAAACATGGGTTTTCGTGCTTATGCATAAGACATGCAATTTTCGACTTTGTGAATGCAAAACTCGAGGCGAACTCGAGTACACACATTTGGTCATTCTTCCTTCAAACCTACTTCCTCTTAACTCATACTTATGCAAAAATACTCAAACAAGTGCATTAGGGTGAATGGGATGCTCGGCCTCCACCCCTAGGGTTTGGGCCGAGACCCTACTTTGTCTCCCATTGATGTTCTCTTCTTCTATTGATCTCCCTAACACCATCCAGCCTTAGTTCAATATTTAAAACAATTTCCTAGCCATATAAGGGGTCGAACTCGAAACCTATAGCTCTCAAGTTTTGTGTTTTCCTTTCTTAGCCCTTCAAAGCTAGGGTCCTACTTGAATACTCTATGTGAAACCAAATCCATACATGTCATCCTCCCAATATACATACTTCTACTTCTCCAAAATATCCAAACATGAATATTAAATAAATAAGGAATTAAAACTTCAATATTTCCACTTCAAGAAAATCCTCCAAAAGATAACTCCACAAGCATGCATTTTTGTAATCATCAAGCGACAATAACATCAATATCTTCCAATATTAATATAACTAGTTTCCATCAATGCTTTATACATGTTCATCTTAGCATGACATTTCTACAGGCAAGATATTTACACTAAAGTCAAGATGCTTCTTCAAATACCATATATGCATATATCCCATATTCACGAACACTTAACTAACTCAACATCTTCATGCTTACATGCTTTTCTTCCTCAAACCATCAAGATCATCAATCATCTCATAACTCATTAACCAAAAAGGTCACAGGTTCTACACATGGATCCTAATCAAAATATCATTTCTACCCTCAAACTTTTATCATGGCAATACCAAGCAAGTAACCAAACAATATAAGCATAAACAAGCATATACACACATTCAAGCACATCCACTCAAAGATATACAAAGAATGCTGAAGGCAAGGTAAAGATATACTTTTAAATCTTCCTAGCTAGCTTATATAACTTCTGAAAATAAAAGAAATACTTAGGTAGAACATGCTAAAAATTTACCATTTTCAAAAGAGAAGGTTTTCTTTTTTTGGAAAGCATGAACATAGGGTTTTTCGTTATGTTTCTAGGTTTCATTTCAAAGTAACTAAGTTACTTACCTCTTCTAGGTTTCTCCTCCTTCCACAAACACTATCTTCTTCTCCTTCTTAGCTTGGAGTGTTTAGGTGTCTAAGTGGTGAAAAGAAGTGAAGCAAAGTGGAGGGAAATGAGGAGTGTTGCTGTGAAGTGCAAAGTGAGGGATGTATGTGTGTGTGTCCGAAATGAGCAAGCCAAAAGGGTGAGGAAACTAGGCCATTCGGCCAAGGCACTTTGCTAGGCTTCTAGGCCACTCATTCCCCTAGGTTTGAGTGATTTGTGATGGGCTTGAAAAACCCTTGAGTGACTCCCATCACTTGATCACATCAACCCTAATCTATCCCATCCTAGGTGGAAGATTTGTTCCTTCTTTCTCTCCTCATGGCCGGCCTCCCTCTCTAGGGTTCCAACCCCTTTCCATCATCTCACATCACCTCTTGTCTCCCCAACAATCCTCTCACATGTCATTCCAAAGGATTTGAGAATCCATTTTTGGGAGAACCCACAAGTGGGTTTCGGATCCCATGGCCTCCATCCGAACCCTTTCTTCATCTCACTCCCAATTCCATTTTGTCACATACTCTTCCCATCAACCAATCACCTCACATCTCACTCAAACTTGTCATGTCACTCTTACACAAATCTATAACCTAGATTTGGTGGCAAAAAGGAGGTCAAACAAGGGGGGGGGGGGGGGAGTCGGCTAAGGCCATACCCGAAACCCCTCATCTCCTTCCTCCCACTTTTTGATCCATCATCTCACATCTCAAGTCACTTCTTCTTACACCCTCTTACACATCATGTCTCATCCAATCTTACACAAATCCTACATGTCCCTTCCATCTAGATTTGGAAATGTTTAGGTGAGGAAACCTTAAGGCCATTCGGCCAAAGCCCTCCCACCGAAACCCCTATCTCTTTTCTCATTTCCAAATCTTCTCAAATCCTATTTCATCATTTTACTAGATATGGTAAGATCCCATGTTGACTTATTTGGCAAAATCCTACACCTCACACACTTATCTAGGTAGGAAAAGATGGAAGATTCCACTCATGTCTTCTCTTTTCTTTCTCCAACAAAACAACTAGTCAACTAGCTCACCTACTAGCATTTTCTTCTCTCAACTACTAGTCTTGACTCAACTTACTAAACTTCTCCTAGCTTGACATGTGTCATCAAGCATGGGCTTGGGTTGACTAGTGGACTTCCTCTCATGGACCTATGGGCTTGTCTTTCCCCCACTTAGGCCCAAAGCTCTTGCTATGGTCTTAAGGCCCTTAAACTCCTAAGTCCATCTTCTTAAGGCTTTAGTCACCAATTTGCCTAAGTCACTATGTCGTATATATATATAATTAAATAAAAGCAAAGTATGATAATTTTGGGGTCGTCACATTCTCCCCCACTAAAAAAAAGATTTCGTCCTCGAAATTGCTAAGGCATGCACAAGAAAACAAACAAAGGGTGGTTTTTTTTTTACACACATATTTAAATAATATACCTCTTGTGCTAGTGGCTATAGATTCCTCTGATGAAGAATAGGTGGGTACGTCTTCCTCCTCAGTCACAGAGTCTTGGGAGTGGTAGAACACAGCATCCACGTCCAGGTCATAATACATGTTCACTCTCAACTCGTTTATCCTACGAGTAATTTCTTCCTTGGTCTCTATTCGGGGAACTCCTTCCTCCCTTAGTCTAATGCGGTCCTTGGAATTGTCAAAAAGGTTCAGAGGCTCTAAATTTGGTTCGCTTGCCTCACCTCGAATCATCCTACGTAATTGCCTTCTCTCTGCTCTCAACCAACTCCTAGTGGTTGTCATTCTTCGTGAGGTAGAGCTCGACGAGGAACAAGTGCTCCTCTACGAGTTATGCTCATAATATGGGTGCGATGCCGCTCGTATTGTTTCGAGCGTGCTAATCCCTGTACTCTCATCCTTTCGCGCCTTCTATGTATTATCCTTTGTCTATTCTCCCTTCTTTCCTTCATTTGGGCTACGGTGGCTATAGACATACGAGGGTTTCTTCTAGTTTGGGCCATCTCCTGATCAAAATTCATAAGTTACTACAGTTCCAAGGAGTAGTCAAACAATTACAGACATAATCATCACAAAGCATTCCTGCATTCCTACATTCATACAAGTACACACATATCATTGTCATCATTTTCTAAAGGACACAAAAGTTCAAACAAAAGGCTATAGATACATCAATTGTTTACAAACAAATGAGGGTATTTAGCCCTCATGAGATCTTCACGTTCCCACGTCGCTTCTTGAAAAGCGGGGTTGTTCCATAACACTTTAACCATCGAAATCTTTCGATTCCTCAATCTTTTTTCCTTGTAGTCTTCAATCTGAGTTGGCCATTCTTCATAAGTCAGGTTCGGACGTAGTTCGATACTTTTTGGGTTCATAACTGTCCTCGGTCCTCCACTTAGACTCTTCTTTAGTGAGGACACATGAAATACATTGTGAATCCCTTGTAAACTTATGGTAAGTCCAAACAGTAAGCCACCAACCCGACTTTCTGAAGAATTTCAAAAGGGCCTACGTAATGCGGACTTAATTTTCCTTTCTTGCCAAATCTAGTCACTCCCTTCATGGGTGAAATCTTTATATATACCCAATCGCCAACTTCAAATTCCAGGGGCCTTCGACGTTGATCCGCGTAGCTCTTTTGTCTGCTCTGTGCAGTTTTCATTCTTTCTTGTATCAATTCCACTTGAGCTCGAACTTCTTGTAAGTATTCAGGTCCTAATACTCGACTCTTGCCGACTTCGTCCCAGTATAGAGGCGATCGGTATTTTCTTCCATACAGGGCTTCATAGGGTGCCATTTGGATAGTAGCTTGAAAGCTTTTATTATAGGAAAACTCTACCAAAGGCAAAAGACTTTCCTAGTTGTCGCGCGAATCTAGCACGCATGCTCGCAGCATGTCTTCTAGGGTCTGAATTGTCCGTTCCGTTTGACCATCAGTTTGTGGGTGATAGGCACTGCTGAATTTTAAATTTGATCCCATCATCTTTTGTAGACTTTGCCAGAAACGAGATGTGAATCTGGGGCCTCGATCCGACACAATCGTTTTGGGCACGCCGTGCAGGCATACTATTTCCTTCACATATATTCGTGCCAATTTCTCCATGGAATCCGTATTGGCTATTGGCAAGAAATGTGCACTCTTAGTCAATCTATCGACTATTACCCAGATTGTAATCTTTTCTGCCGTTGTTCTCGGAAATCCCACCATGAAGTCCATAGACACGTCCTCCCATTTCCATTCCGGAATCGGTAAGGGTTGTAACATTCTAGCCGGACGCTGATGTTCGGCTTTAACCAGTTGGCATATCGAGCATTTGGCTACAAATGTAGCCACATCCTTTTTAATGCCTTCCCACCAGAATCTCTTTTTCAGGTCTTGATACATCTTGGTGCTTCCTGGGTGAGCTGTATAAGGGGTGCAATGTGCCTCCCTCATAAGCTTTTCTCTGAGCTCTGAATCGTCTGGGATTACTGCCTTTTTCTCAAAGCACATTGTTCCATCATCCGATATTGTGAAGTGAGGTGATCCCTGCCCTTCTAACAGTTTCTGTCGAATCTTCTCCAATTTTGCATCCTTTCGTTGCCCTTCTCTTATTTCATCTTCAGTCAGAGATACGATTTCCTATGACGCCAATAGCATCACCCCTTGGGGTAGGTCCTTCACCAGTATATCCCACATAGCTATCAGTATTGGTGACTCTTCTAGCTGCGTCTTTCGACTCAATGTATCAGCCACCACATTAGCTTTTCCTGGGTGATACTTGATTTCACACTGAAAGTCACTAATCGTCTCAACCCATCTCCTTTGTCTCATATTCAAATTCTTCTGACTGAATAGGTACTTTAAACTCTGGTGATCCGTATATATCTCACACCTTTCCCCTTACAGGTAGTGCCTCTAAATCTTTAGTGCGAACACTACTGCTGCCAATTCCAGGTCGTGTGTAGGGTAATTGCGTTCATGATCCTTAAACTGTCGGGATGCATAGGTGACTACTCGTCCCTCCTGCATCAGGACACATCCCAGACCCATCTTCAAGGCATCACTAAATATCACATACGGTTTGTGAGGTTCTGGCAGAGATAGTACTGGTGCCGACGTTAGTCTCTTCTTGAGCTCTTAGAAACTCTGTTCGCACTTATCGCTCCAGACGTACTTGGCGTTTTTCTTAGTTAACGCCATCAAAGGACCAGACAGCTTAGAAAATCCTTCTACAAATCTCCTGTAGTAACTTGCTAGTCCGAGGAAGCTTTGTATCTCATGAGCATTTGTCGGTCTCTGCCATTCCGTCACCACTTCTATTTTTGCTGGGTCCACTGCCACTCCTTTACTGGAAATGATATGACCCAGAAACTTGACTTCTCGAAGCCAAAACTTGCATTTACTAAGTTTGGCGTATAACTGATGTTCCTGCAGAGTACTCAGTACAGTTTTTAGATGCTCTTGGTGCTCTTCATCATTCCCGGAGTATATTAAAATGTCGTCAATAAACACCGCGACGAAACTATCCAGATACTGTCGAAAAATCCTATTCATTAGGTCCATAAAGGTTGCTGGAGCATTTGTCAGTCCAAAAGGCATAACCAAGAACTTGAAGTGTCCATAATGAGTTCGAAAAGCAGTTTTGGGTACATCCAGCTCCTTGATTTTTAGTTGATGGTACCCTGATCTGAGATCAATCTTTGAAAACACCGTTGCTCCTTGTAATTGGTCTAACAGATCATCTATGCGTGGTAACGGGTACTTGTTCTTGATAGTAACCTTGTTAAGGTCTCTAGAGTCGATGCACATTCTCATCGTTCCATCCTTCTTCTTTACAAACAATACTGGAGCTCCCCATGGTGACGAGCTAAGTCGTATGAATCCTTTTGCTAGTAACTCCTCTATCTTCACTTTCAATTCCTTGAGTTCTATTGGCGCCATTCGATATGGTGCTTTATGAACTGGTGCCGTAGCAGGTTCCACCTCGATGATAAACTCTGTCTCGCGATCCGGAGGTAGTCTAGGCAATTCCTCCAAGAATATTCGAGGGAAATCTCGCACCATTGGGATTTCTTCAATACTCTTCGATTCTTCTATTATATTGGAGGACAATAGCAAAAATGCTTTTGCCTCTCCTTTCATACTTTTGATTGCTCTTCTTGCTGTCACAATAGAAGGAATCGAGCTAACCATTTCTCCCGCATAATGCAGCTCTGGCTCTCCTGGCAGCTCAAAGGCTATTTCCTTTCTACGACAGTCAATCTTGGCGAAATTCTTGGATAGCCAGTCCATCCCCAGTATTACGTCAAATCCCAACAGGTGAAAAACTATCAAGTTGGCATCTAATCGTATCCCAGCAATCTCTAAAGGACAGTTCCTTGCTATCCGCTGGCAGCCTATCGTCCTTCCGTCCGGGAGATTTGTCTTCTATGTCCACTTCTCCAGGGGCAAGGGCATATACTTTGGCTTTCACGAGAGTCTTTGCTTTCTCTCCTGATAGTATAGTCCCGCTAGTGACCATCTGGGGACAGTCGCGGATTCTATGCCCTTTCTGACCACATCGGAAACAGGCTTCTGTCACCACTCGACATTCACCCGGATGCGGTAGTCCATATGTTCTGCAAGGGGGCAAGGATGCTGGTACTCCTGGCATGCTCATTTTGCCCTTCCCTTTATCTGCAGGAAAAGCAACTCTTTTCTTGCCCGCATCCTTCCCAGAAGAGTAAGGAAAATTCCTTTTTCTATTCATTTGTACTTGATTAATCAAACTCCTTTGTTCTGCCTCAGCAATAGCAGCTACATTCACTAACTCTTGGAAATTTTCGATTCACAGGCAGGCTAATTGATTGCGGATTCTTGGCTGCAACCTGTCTTGGAACTTCTTCGCTCGCATTTTCTAGGTAGATACCAAGTGAGGAGCGAATCGTGCCATTTCCATGAATTTCGCCGCATACTGGTTTATTGTCATGCCCCCTTGTCCCAGTGTGGCGAATTCCATAGCCTTCTGCTGTTTGATCGATTCAGGGAAGAAGTAGTCGTCAAATTCAATCTTGAAGCGTTCCCAGGTGGGAGTCACGTCCTCTCCCAGTTCCTCCTTTAGTAGCTTTCTTTTTGTATCCCACCACAGTCCAGCCTCTCCCTGTAGCAGGTGTCCCGCATATTGTACCTTCTGGGTTTCTGTACACCCGCTGATCTCGAAGGTACGTTCCAAGTCCATAATCCATCTATCCGCTCTCATAGCTCCCTCCGTTCCCATGAAGTTCGGATACCGGTAGACTAGGAACTTCTCGTAAGTACAGCCCGATGTTCCTCCACCGGTATGTGGATGACATCTGCCTTGTTCCATCTGAGTTTTCACTAACTCTGTCATCTGACGGATTGTCTCAGCTATGGCTTGTCCTCTGTCCATCGGTGTATTCTGTGCTTCCCTTTCGTCGGTTCTAGGAGGAGAAATCCGTGGCGTCTCGCCCCTCGTAGGACTGCTGACATCCTGGTCATCTACTTCCGGGGGTGCCCTAGATCTTGGGGTAGGAGCACGACGTTTTCCTCCGGCCATATCTCTCTTGAAAGCACAAAATTTACACATGAGTTACCCAAACTCCGGTATTCTATTCTGACTTTCACAGCACTATCATTTCTTTCAACCAGTCTTCCGAAATATTTCAATCCTAACACTAAAGGCTAAATCCTATACCATGTGATCTCCTTTCCTAGGACTTGTGGTTTTTACCCAGAGACTTAACTGCTCTGATACCACCGCTGTCGATGCCCCAACCCACGCTTGGGATCGCATGTAAATGGAAGCGTCGGGGAGGAACAACGCAAGGAAGTTCACCCCTCGTCATATCATATGTTTACCTTTTTTTTTTTTTTAAACGTCAAGTAAAGATCATCGCAGTGGAATAAAAAGGTCAAGCCTTCTACATCAGTATGCATCACATGGTTAGCCATGGATCCCAAACATAATATCACATATAGCCCGGATTTGAAAATATACATAACTTGTCTAAGTAATCAAAATAGTGCTTCCCAGAGGCGGGAAGACTTTATCAAAATACAGGGCATCACAAAATAATATGGGTCTTAACATTACCCATAAATTCAACCGACGGGTTCCTTCTTCACCTTCTTAAAGTTCGGGCCCCAGCGAAGCTGATCCAAGTCCATGCTAGGCCTTACCTCACATATCGCCCTAGAAGGCGGTCCAAAAATACCCCCCAAGTGAAGGGACTCATCAACCCCTAATACTAAGCGACACCCCGAAGGGTATAGACCGACGAACTGTACATAGTCATCTTTACTGACTCCACCTCCCACTGACCCGAGTGGTTCAGAGTCACTGGCCCCCTAAGGGCGGCCTCAATCGGGTCCCTGAGGATCCGAGGTGTCATCTCGGGGGTCGTACTCATCTAAGTCATCCTCACCTGCAAGTACTTCTATCGTTCCCAAGAGGGAATGATAGTAGGGACATAAAGAGTGGGATGAGATTTCGAGGGAAATCTCAGCAAGTACATCTATACTTTAACGAAAGCATTTTAGGCATATAGTCAAGTGAATAACAAACAAATTTCTTACGTATGCATTAACATGGGACTCATGCGTAGACTGATGCACATGTTCGTGACAAAAATTCCTTTTTCTTTTCCTTTTCTCAATTTCCAAAACGTACTTGTTCAAATCACATAGCAAAGCTTCTTTAATGCATATTATTTCAAAAGATACTTTGTTCAAAAGCTTTCATCTTTTCATATCTTATGCACCACTTATCATATCATATCATATATGGCTCGAAAGCCCTTTTCATTTCATCATGACTTCTTATTGTGGACACCTCACGGTTCCCCTATGCACCGTGTGCTCCCCGCTAGTTACCGTCACACCTGGTGACCAAGTCGACCTAGGTGAATATGTTTCGCGCCCTTTCGGGCTATTCATCACTCGGGGATTTCTCTCCGAGCAACTACAACCTTATCAGATGGCGAGGCCTAAGCCAACACCGCTTATATGGCACCCACTAGCATTAGGTGCGACCATGCTCCGGACACCTTTTGGAGCCAAACATGGTCCGCCGACTGTTCTTCGTCGACCCAAGAGTTTTCACTCAATTTAAACACTCCTGAGTGAACAGAGAGTTCCACTGGGACAATTCCCCATCCCAACCTTTGGGGTTCTTCTAAAACTTTAGTTCATTTCTTTCGAAAACATACTTTACTCAAAACATGGGTTTCCGTGCTTATGCATGGGACATGCAACTTTCGACTTTGTGAATGCAAAACTCGAGGTGAACTCAGGTACACACATTTGGTCGTTCTTCCTTCAAACCTACTTCCTCTTAACTCATACTTATGCAAAAACACTCAAACAAGTGCATTAGGGTGAATGGGGGTGCTTGGCCTCTACCCCTAGGGTTTGGGCCGAGATCCTACTTTGTCTCCCATTGATGTTCTCTTCTTCTATTGATTTCCCTAACACTATCCAGCCTTAGTTCAATATTTAAAACAATTTCCTAGCCTTATAGGGGTCGAACCCGAAACCTATAGCTCTCAAGTTTTGTGTTTTCCTTTCTTAGCCCTTCAAAGCTAGGGTCCTTCTTGAATACTCTATGTGAAACTATATCCATATATGTCATCCTCCCAATATACATACTTCTACTTCTCCAAAATATCCAAACATGAATATTAAATAAATAAGGAATTAAAACTTCAAGATTTCCACTTCAAGAAAATCCTCCAAAACGTAACTCCACAAGCATGCATTTTTGTAATCATCAAGCGACAATAACATCAATATCTTCCAAGATTAATATAACTAGTTTCCATCAATACTTTATACATGTTCATCTTAGTATGACATTTCTATAGGCAAGATAGTTACACTAAAGTCAAGATGCTTCTTCAAATACCATATATGCAAATATCCCATATTCACCAACACTCAACTAACTCAACATCTTCATGCTTACATGCTTTTCTTCCTCAAACCATCAAGATCATCAATCATCCATAACTCATTAACCAAAAAGATCACAGGTTCTACACATGGATCCTAATCAATATAAAATTTCTACCCTCAAACTTTTACCATGGCAATACTAAGCAAGTAATCAAACAATATAAGCATATACAAGCATATACACACATTCAAGCACATCCAATCAAAGATATACAAAGAATGTTGAAGGCAAGGTAAAGATATACTTACAAATCTTCCTAGCTAGCTTATATAACTTCTGAAAATAAAAGAAATACTTAGTTAGAACATGCTAAAAATTACCATTTTCAAAAGAGAAGGTTTTCTTTTTTGGAAAGCATGAACATAGGGTTCTTCGTTATGTTTCTAGGTTTCATTTCAAAGTAACTAAGTTACTTACCTCTTCTAGGTTTCTCCACCTTCTACAAACACTATCTTCTTCTCCTTCTTAGCTTGGAGTGTTTAGGTGTCTAAGTGGTGAAAAGAAGTGAAGCAAAGTGGAAGGAAATGAGGAGTGTCGCCGTGATGTGCAAATTGAGGGATGTGTGTGTGTGTGTCCGAAATGAGCAGGCCAAAAGGGTGAGGAAACTAGGCCATTCGGCCAAGGCACTTTGCTAGGCTTCTATGCCACTCATTCCCCTAGGTTTGAGTGACTTGTGATGGGCTTGAAAAACCCTTGAGTGACTCCCATCACTTGATCACATCAACTATAATCTATCCCATCCTAGGTGGAAGATTTGTTCCTTCTTTCTCTCCTCATGGCCGGCCTCCCTCTCTAGGGTTCCAACCCCTTTCCATCATCTCACATCACCTCTTGTCTCCCCAACAATCCTCTCACATGTCATTCCAAAGGATTTGAGAATCCATTTTTGGGAGAACCCACAAGTGGGTTTCGGATCCCATGGCCTCCATCCAAACCCTTTCTTCATCTCACTCCCAATTCCATTTTGTCACATGCTCTTTCCATCAACCAATCACGTCACATCTCACCCAAACTTGTCATGTCACTCTTACACAAATCTATAACCTAGATTAGGTGGCAAAAAGGAGCTCAAACAAGGGGGGGGGGGGAGTCGGCTAAGGCCATACCTGAAACCCCTCATCTTCTTCCTCCAACTTTTTGATCCATCATCTCACATCTCAAGTCACTTCTTCTTACACCCTCTTACACATCATGTCTCTTCCAATCTTACACAAATCCTACATGTCCCTTCCATCTAGATTTGGAAATGTTTAGGTGAGAAAACCTTAAGGCCATTCGGCCGAATGGCCAAAGCCCTCCCACCGAAACCCCTATCTCTTTTCTCATTTCCAAATCTTCTCAAATCCTATTTCATCATTTTACTAGATATGGTAGGATCCCATGTTGACTTATTTGGCAAAATCCTACACCTCACACACTTACCTAGGTAGGAAAAGATGGAAAATTCCACTCATGTCTTCTCTTTTCTTTCTCCAACAAAACAACTAGTCAACTAGCTCACCTACTAGCATTTTCTTCTCTCAACTACTAGTCTTGACTCAGCTTACTAAACTTCTCCTAGCTTGACATGTGTCATCAAGCATGGGCTTGGATTGACTAGTGGACTTCCTCTCATGGACCTATGGGCTTGTCTTTCCCCCACTTAGGCCCAAAGCTCTTGCTATGGCCTTAAGGCCCTTAAACTCCTAAGTCCATCTTCTTAAGGCTTTAGCCACCAATTTGCCTAAGTCACTATGTCATATATATATATAATTAAATAAAAGCAAAGTATGATAATTTTGCGGTCGTCATACCGAACATGGTCCAGAATTACAAATTGGAGAACAAAGTTTCTATCAGTAGCCGAGAAAGAAATTCTTGTTAAATTTGTACTCCAAGCAATACCCACCTACACAATGGGCATCTTCTTACTCCCTCAAGCCATCTTAACTAAGTTAAACCAATTGGTAAGTTACTTTTGGTGGGGTTATAATGAGGATCACTCCAAAATTCAATTGGTGAAGTGGAAACAAATGGGGAACCGAAAGGTGTAAGGAGGTTTGGGTTTCAGGGACTTCAAAAGTTTCAACATAGCTATGCTACCCAAACAATGTCGGAGAATCCTCAAAAACCCAACCTCTCTAGTCGCACAAGTTTCCAAAGACAAGTACCACCCTCAAACTAAATTCCTCAAAGCCAATGCTGAGAGGAGGAAACTACTGAACGAAGGTCTAATATGGAGGATCGGCAATGGCAAGAAGGTAAGGATCTTGGAAGATAAATGGGTCACGAGCTGGAAAAACTCCATAAAGAAATCAATCGCCAGTGCTGAGAGCAACTTTAGAATGGTAGCGGACCTCATTGATGAATTTTGCCACCAATGCAATGAAAACACGCTGAATACTAATTTCTTCTATGCTGATGTTGAGCTCTACAAAACTATTCCAATTAGTTTAACGAGAAGAGAAGACTAGCAGATATGGGCATGCACAAACATTGGACTCCACTCAGTGAAGATTGCCTACCATCTACACCAAGACCTCCAAACACAGGTCACTGGGGAATCTTTGGAAAAATAGGACCAAAGGGGAAGAGTGGCAAGCTATTTGGCAGCTTAAGCTTCCTAATTTAGCTAAAATGTTTGTTTGGAAGGCATGCTCAAATGCCATTCCTACTTATCTCAACCTGTGGAGGAGGAACGTGATGAAGGACCCTTTATGTTCGATATGCAACCAAGCTAATGAATCAGTAATCCATGTTATTTGGACCTGTATAGCAATAGCAGATGTCTAGAGCCAGAGTGACATGAAGGTGCAAAGAATGTCCCTACATCTCGAGTCCTTCTTTGAGCTGTGGGAACACATGGTCAACCTGCTTCAAGGGGAAGAACTTGCACTCTTTGTGATAACTGCCTAAATGATTTGGCAAAGAAAAAATCAGACCATTCATGGCAAAGCCTTCATCCACCGCAACACAGTTTCGGCAAAAGCTAAAAAGGAACTACAACTGATAATACAGAGTTAAGACAAGCAGAAGATGAAATCTCAAGTAGCCAGACCAGAATCATGTAGGTGGCAAAAACCTCCAAGGGGAATTGCCAAGTTAAACTGGGATGTGGCAGTGAGATTTTTAGAGGGGAAGATAGGCATTCAAGCAATCTGGAGGGACTCAAGCAGTATGGTGCTTGGCACATACCAAGCCAACAAGAACCTGAAGGACACACCCTTTGTAGCAGAATTAATTTTCTGCAAAGAAATTGGAATCCAGGAAGTAATCATGGAAGGTGATGCCATGCAGGTGACAAACCTGCTAAAATCGACAGCAAAGGACTAGAGCCAAGGGGTCTTTTAATCGAAGACTCTAAGCAAATCCTAAACTCACTTCGACACTAGTCAGTTTCGCATGTCAAGCTTGAAGGTAGCCCATACTTTAGCTCAATCTGCTCTTAGCATTGATATTGACTTGTATTACTTGGAAGACTATCCAAGTTGTATACACTCTACTGTAATGAGTGAGTGTTTGTAAGTCTTTTTAAATGAGCAATGAAACCTCAGGATTTTTCAAAAAAAAAATATATAGTCCTTATGACGGAAAAGGAATAAACTCTGTTTTGAAGACAGAGAATACTTGTTGTGAGAACTTAAAAGTTTTCCTTTTTGAACTCTTAGTTTTTTAGCTAAAGTTCTTGCATTGAATGAGGATAATATAATTCTTTTTTTTTTTTATGGCTTTACTAGTTCCTAGTCCATAGCTTTTATTTAGGTGTTTTATAGTTTTTGTGTACATAGTCATGTCTATTTACTTGCATTATTAATAAGTCACTTATTACTTAACAAAAAAAAAATACCTATCCAGATGTGGCACTCTCGTAGGAAATAATCTATTAACTAGTTTTTTTCTTTTCTTTTTTTATGAAAAATACCTCATTTCATTCCATGAAATCGAAGTTATAGCTGTGACTAATAAATACAGAGAAAACCTAGATTACAAGCCAAACTACCTATTTGTTTGGGGCACCTCTATGCAAAAATTTCTTTGTAACAGATAATGTCTTAACTTTTTTTTTTATATATAAATAGCCAAACATTTTATTCATCTTCAAATCGTTACAAATGGATAGCGTCCAACCAGACAATTTGAGAAATACATGGTGGACAAAAACCCAACCAAATTTCCACATCTTGAATATGCCATGCATTCCTTGCCAACCTATGTGCTGCTTTATTTGCTAATCTCCCCATATGCTGAATCTTGAAATCATCAAAACAATGCAGTAGGTTCTTAACTTCAGAAAGCAAATTTCCCAGAATTGTTGTGACAACCCGATGTTTTCTCTACTTGGGATATTTAAATTTACCTTAAATTTATTCTTGACATTTTATTAGAAACTTTTGAAAATTTATGTTACTAGTGACACATTAAACCCACCAAAGTAGGTAAGATTTTATTTTATTTTTGGTAGTACCATATGACTATTGGAGTGAATAGATGAGAATACAAACAAAGGAAGACACTTGGCATAAATCAAACTCATGACTAAGAATTGAAAAGTGAAATAAAAGCGATTTGTTTTTAGCTAAAAGGGCGCTACGGTTCGCATTTAGAAGACTTTCATCTAGATATGTTTCATCTTGCTTGAAGGACAAGAATTCACATGTGAAAAGAGGATATTGGATGAAAGGAGTGATCCACCAATTGGATTTTCTCTTGGTATGTTTTGGCTATGGTGGGAACTTAAGGGAATTTTCAAATTGTTTAAAAACAAAGGAAGACACTGGGTACTAGGTGAACTAACCTAGAACCATGCAAGTGGGAAGAGAAGAGATTTTGTCATCTTGTACATGTGAGTACCGAAAATTGGTAGGAAAAAAACAAAGGAACCAACTTAAGCATTGGGGCATCGACTTTGGAATAGTAACCGACTTTGGTGCTGTCGACGCCCCCGCTTACACTTAGGATCAGACACAAACCGAGGCATCAGGGATAAACAACATAAGAAAGTTCATCCCTCGTTCTTACTTAAGTTCAAGCATGCATTCAAAACTAAAAGCAATGAATAGAAAATTTCGTAGTGAAAAAGGTTAAGCCATTCTAAATTTAGGCAATGACTTAAAATTTTTGCCTTATGTCACATGGTATAACAAATTTAAGATCCCAAAATAAACTACATATTAGTAGCATTGCCAATTGTCTTAATTTCCACAAAATAAGCATGTCCCAAAACATCAGGACCCATCAAAAAATATAATAATAATATAAACATGCAACAAAACCACATGCGAACCCCCACAACAGTCCACTACCTCAGATCTCGTCCTTAACCTCTTTAACCCCGAGACCATATAGGAATTGCCCCAGGCCCATCCGACCACAACGCAGGAGACCTGTCCCTGCCTATGAGGTATAAACACGGTCCATAAATAGAGACATGTTGGACCCTAGAGAGAGACAGCATCGAGTGCATTGTCGTCCGGCAGCCTTGTAGAGCACCCTCCATCGCATGTCTGCTATAAACTGGCTGTATAAAATAGGGGTCACCACGTCAAAAGGTGGAGAGATCTTCAAATCGTCAGTGGGCTGGAGACTCCCTCCCAACGTCAAGGTCGTCGTCGTCATCTCCTACAACCACTTCTATCGCCCCATCATGGGACGATAGTGAATATATAAAAGAATGAGATTTCGAGAAATTTTAGTAAGTACACAACTATCTCAACAAAATCATCGCGAGCATACATATAAGTGAATAATAAACATAACGTGTGTCATGCATGTGCGACTCATGACTTAGCAAATGTATATGCTCATGAAGACTTTCATAAAACTTAACTTTCTTTCAATCTTGATTCATATACTTGCTTTTCATAAAAAGGGTTCATCATATGATGTAATTCCTTTGACTCATGTTTTAAAAACCTTTTTCGTAAAAACTTTTCATTTCTTTCATCTTTTCTTATCTTAGGCACCATTTACATATTCCTATCATCTTTGGGGCTCAAAAGCCGTTCTTGTCATAACTTCTTATTAGACACCTCATGGTTCCCCTATACACCGTGTGTTCCCCGCTAGTTATCGTCTCACCTGGCGACCACTCAAGTCTAAGTGAATAAGTTACGCGTTACCACAATACCCATAGACTACTCAAGTCGGGGCAACTGCGTTATCCACTGTTCGTTACTCAGTGACCACTCAAACCGAGCGACTACATCCTTGTTCTTATAACGGTAAGGCAAAAGCCAACACCGTCCATGGGCACCCACTAGCTTTAGGTGCGACCATACTCTAGACACCTTTTGGAGCTATACATGGTCCCCCGACTGTTCTTTGTCGACCTAGGGTCTTTCACTCGACTTTAAACACTCCTGATTGAACAGGGAGTTTTACTGAAACACTGCTCCGTCCCAGTCTTTAAGGTTCTTTTAAAAACTTTAATTCTTTTCTTTTTCTTTGAAAACATGTTTGACTCAAAAACATAATTTTCATGCTTCATGCATGTGACATGCAATCTTAGTGCTTAACGTGTGAATCATAGGACTAGTTTCAAACGCACACTTTGTCATACATCATTGACAAGTCAACAACCACGTGAATCCATCTAAATTTCATATAAATGCACGCAAATGAGCTTGGTACCCAAAGAGGAGCTCTCGACCTCCACCACTAGGGTTGGGCCGAGACCCCTTCAAGGCCACTTCCTAAGATTTTCTTCCTCTATCCTCCACCATATTCTCTCCAAGCCTTAATAAAATTAACTAAATATTTTTAGAACCACTAAGAAGGGTTAACCAAACCCTATAGTCCTTAGAATTAGTATTTAATCACTTCTCTTTCCATCCAAATAACACACTGAATTCTACATGTGGAAATCGAACTATCATGCTATGAAATCCTCCTAGTTTTCATGCTTCTAACTTTCCATGTATTCAAGGCTTAATCATCATATAAAACAATAGTTGATCATTTAAAAAAAAAGCTCTCCCTTAAAAGCTTTCAAGGAGTGGTGAAACACCAAGGAGTGGTTCAACCATACCCTTGCACCGAAACCATTCCTTCTTTCTTACATCTATTCCCACCAAATCTTGCAAGTGTCACTCACCTAGCTATGGAATGATCCTAGGAAGACCAATTTGGAAGATTTCTCATTGCCCCACATGCCTCCCTAGTTGTCCAATGATGAGAAAATCTCATCTTGGTTTCTACACCTCATCCTCCAAGAAAACCACTAGTCAACCCTCTAACTACTTGTATTTTCTTCTCATACCTACTAGTCTTTAGAGACTTACTAAAACTCTCCTAGGATGACATGTGTCTCCATGCATGGGTTTGGTTGACTCATGGATCACTCTCGTAGGCTTATGGGCTTTGATACACTATTTTGGGCCAATAACTTAGTCCATACTTCCCAAAGCTCAAATCTAAGCTCACGCCTCCATCCTTACCAACTTAAAATACCATTATTATTATTATTATAGTAAATAATTAAATAAAATAATGAGAAATGAAAATTATGGGTCGTCACATCCTCTCCCACTAAAGAGAAGATTTCGTCCTCGAAATCGTTTATGTGATAATATGGACATCAATCGAATAAAATATTATACCTCTAGCACTAGCGACGATGGATTCTCCTAACGACGAATATGATGGTATGTCACCCTTCTCTATCACAGGGTCCTAATACATCTTAGTGCTACTAGGATGAGCGGTATAAGGGGTGCAATGTGCTTCCCCTCATAAGCCTCAATTTCAACTCTGCATCATTAAGTATCATCGTCCTCTTTCCAAACTATAGTGTCCCATCATCTAAAATTGTAAAATGCGGTGATGCTTGTCCTACTAGCAACTGCTGCCGGATCCTTTCCAGCTTGGAGTCCTTTTGCTGTCCCTCCCAAATTTCATCTTTAGTCAGGGAAACGATTTCTTGTACTGCTGCCAGTACCATTTCTCTAGACAGATTTCTGACTAGCATGTCTCGCATGGCTGACAGTATTGGCAGCTCTTCCACTTGAGCTTCCCGGCTTAAAGCGTCTGCCACGACGCTAGCTTTTCCTAGGTGGTACTTGATCTCACACTGGAAATCACTTATGGTTTCATCCATCTCCTCTGCCTCATGTTTAGATTCTTTTGATTGAATAGATACTTGAGACTCTTGTGATCTGTGTATATCTCACACTTTTTCTCATACAAGTAGTGTCTCCAAATCTTCAATGCAAACACTACCGCTGCTAATTCTAAGTCATGAGTGGGATAATTCCGTTCATGATCCTTAAGTTGTCGGGATGCGTAGGCAACTACTCGCCCTTCCTGCATCAAGATGCATCCTAGGCCCATCTTTGAAGTGTCAATATAGACCACGTACAGCTTGTGGGGCTTAGGCAGTGCTAATACTGGAGCCGACGTTAACATCTTCTTGAGCTCTTGAAAACTCTGCTCGCACTGGTCAGACGACTCTCCTGTAGTATCCTGCTAATCCAAGGAAACTACGTATTTCATGAGCGTTCATTGGTCTCTACCATTCCATTACCGCCTCTATCTTGGCAGGATCCACGGCCACTCCTTCGCCTGAAATAACGTGACCTAGAAACTTAACTTCTCGAAGCCAAAACTCACATTTACTAAGCTTGGTGTACAATTGGTGTTCTTGCAGGATTCCCAGCACTATCCTCAGATGCTCTCAATGTTCTTCATCACTACGAGAGTATATCAAAATATCATCGATGAAGACTACTACAAAACTATCCAGATACTGCCTGAAAATTAGGTTCATCAAATCCATAAATGCTACTGAGGCATTTTTCAATCCAAAAGGCATAACCAGGAACTCGAAATGTTCAAATCCAGTTCAGAAAGCAGCCTTAGGCACATCCTTCTCCTTGATCTTAAGCTAATGATACCCTGAACGGAGATCTATCTGAGAGAACATAGTCGTTCCTTGTAGTTGATCCAACGGGTCATCTATCTGAGGTAACGGATACTTGTTCTTGATGGTGACCTTGTTTAGCTCTCTGTATTCGATGCTCATCTGCATCATTCCATCCTTCTTCTTCACAAATAAAACTGGGGCTCCCCATGGTGATGAACTAGGCCGCATAAACCCTTTCTCCAATAATTCCTCGATCTGCACTTTTAAATCCTTCAACTCAGTTGGTGCCATTCTGTAGGGTGCCTTATGAACTGGAGCCATAGCAGGTTCCAATTCAATTGCAAACTCGGTTTCCCGTTCCGGGGGTAATCCAGGTAAATCGTCCGAGAATACGCGAGGAATCTCTTCCACTATAGGGATCCCTTTAACACCCCTATCTTCCTCCAGTGCATTCAATGAGACTATTAGGAACACTTCTACTCCTCCTTTCATACTTTTCATCATTCGCTTCACCGTCACAATAGAGGGAACAGAGTTAACTATTTCCCCTTCATAACGCAGTTTCTCCTCTGTAGGTAGGTTGAATATTATCTCCTTCTTGCGACAGTCGATCTTGGCATAATGCTCGAATAACTAATCCATTCCCAATATTACGTCAAATCCTAATAGGTGACAAACTACCAAGTTGGCATTTAACCGCAAGCCAGCAACTTCTAATGGACAATTCCTCACCATTTGGTGGCATCCAATCACCTTCCTGTCAGGGAGTGATACTAACACCATTTGAGCTAATGGCTCTATGTCTAACTTACACCTCCACACACAATCATACAAAATAAAGGATTTCGTTGCTCTAGAGTTAAACAATGCATACACCACATTACGCATCAAAATAATCTCACCTATAAAGTTTTCTTATCGTTACTTTGAGGAAAACCATCATATACTTTTAAATCGAAGTAGGGTCAAATACGTTACTAGTAATAAACACAGCGTTGATTGCTTCCTCGTAATCCACATCTACTTTTCCGGGGGTAATTGCATACAACTTTGCCTTGTGTGGGAGTTTTCACCTTTCCTCCAGGCGCTGCAGTTCCACTAGGGGCCATTTGGGGACAGTCACAAATCATGTGGCCCACTTGACCACATCGGAAGCAAGCTCCTGTTGCCACACAACATTCACATCTATATGGTCGTCCACAACTTCTACATGGTAGTGATGAAATCGGCGCTTCTTGACCGATCATCTTACCCTTCCCTTTATCCGCAGGGTGAGCATTCCTTCTCTTGCCTGCGTCTTTCCTTCAGGGATAGGGAAAGCTTTTCTTCTTGTTCATTTGGGTCTGCATGATCAAACATTTCTATTCTGCCTCGGCAATCGATTCCACATTTACCAACTCTTGAAACTTTTCGTTTGCAGGTAGGCCACTTGGTTGCAAATCCTTGGCTACAGTCTGTCTTGGAATTTTCACACCCGCATTTTCTCGGTGGCAATCAAATGAGGGGCAAATAGGGCCAGCTCCATGAACTTTGCAGCATATTGTTCCACGGTCATACTTCCTTGCACTAACGTGGCAAATTCCATAGCTTTACGCTGCTTGACAGACTCGGGGAAAAAGCGATCGTCGAACTCCTGTTTGAACCGTTCCCAAGTGGTGACTATGTTTTCTCCGAGTTCTTGCTTTAGTAGCTTCCTCTTGGTATCTCACCATAATCCGGCCTCCCCTTACAGCAGGTGGCTAGCGTACTGCACCTTCTAGGTTTTCTTGCACCCGTTGATCTCAAAGGTGTACTCCAAGTCCATAATCCATCTATCTGCCTTCATGGCCCCCTCCGTCCCCATGAAGTTTGGGTATTGGTAGACCAGAAATTTTTCGTAAAGGCAGCCTGATGTTCCTCCTCCAATATTTTGATGCCATCTGCCTCGCTCCATTTGATTTCTTACGAGCTTTGTCATTTGGAGGATAGCCTCTGCTATCGCTTGTCCTCCGTCCATTTGGGCATTCAGTGCTTCCCTTGCCTCGAGTCTGGGAGGAGTAACTAATGGGGCATTCCTTGTCGTAGGTGTGACAGGGCTCAAAATGTTCCCTACTGGTGGCGTCACGTCTCTCGGGGTAGGGGCGCAGAGTTTTCCTCCTGCCATAATTCTCCTAAAAAGCACATTACCTTCACATGAGTTACCCTAATCCTGGCGACTCTAATTCTTACCGCTTAATGCTTCAACACCTTATACAAGCATCATCTTCAACCAACCTCCCAAGGTTCAAGCCTATCTTTAAAAGATTATAGCAAAGATTAATACCATGTGATTCTTTTCCTAGCATTTGTGGGTTTATCCAAAGACTTAACTACTCTGATACCACCGTTGTCAACGCCCCCACTTACACTTGGGATTAGATGCAAATCGAGACATCGGGGATAAACAACACAAAGAAGTTCACCCCTCATTTTTACTAAATTTCGAGCATGCATTTAAAACTAAAAGCAGTGAATAGAAAATTTTGCAACGGAAAAGGTCAAGTCGTTCTTTGTCAACCCAGGGGCTTTCACTCGACTTTAAACACTCCTGAGTGAATAGGAGTTTTACTAGGACACTATCCCTTCCCAATCATTGGGGTTCTTATAAAAATTTTAATTCTTTTCTTTTTCTTTGAAAACAAGTTTGACTAAAAAACATGATTTTTATTCTTCATGCATGTGACATGCAATCTTAGTGCTTAACGTGTGAATCATGGGACTAGTTTCAAATGCACACTTTTTCATGCATCATTGACAAGTCAACCACCACATGAATCCATCTATGCTTCATATAAAAGCACGCAAATGGCTTGGTACCCAAATAGGAGCTCTCGGCCTCCACCACTAGGGTTGGGCCAAGACCCCTTCAAGACCACTTCCTAATATTTTCTTCCTCTATCCTCCTCCATATACTCTCCAAGCCCTAATAAAATTAACTAAACATTTTTAACACCACTAAAAAGGGTTAACCGAACTCTATAGTTCTTTAGGATTAGTATTTTAATCACTTTTCTTTCCATCCAAACAACACACTGAATTCTACATGTGGAAATCAAACTATCATGCTATGGAATCCACCTAGTTTTCATGATTCTAACTTTCCAAGTATTCAAGGGTTAATAATCATATAAAATAATAGTTGATCATTTAGAAAAAAAACTCTCCCTTAAAAACTTTCAAATCCGAAACCCTATATGCACCAATCTAATCTTTTTCAAACTCCAAACTTTATCTTAACATGCATGCATATTATCACCATTCATCATATTAATCATGCTACATTCATCCTTTGCAACAAAGTAACTAAGTCCATCAATGTAATATAACATTTAACCTAGAATGATACATTAACCAAGCATGGATTTTATTACTAGACAAACAAAGTATTTCTTCAAGTAATCTAACCTAGCATCATCCAACATCCAACAAACTTAATCTTAGTCATGCATGCATTTTATCACTATATACCATATCAATAGCCTTGCATTCCTCTTCTAGCATCTTTGTGGCATATGGCCTCAACCTTACTCCATTTGGTTCCTTACAAGTTCCGTCATTTGGTGGACAGCTTCCGCTATTGTCTTTCCACCTTCCAAAGTGGTATCTTGTACCACTCACTCTTTGGGTCTAGAGGGAGTGACAGAAGAAGGATTCTCTACTGCCCGCGCCATGGGTCTCGGAGTAGGGATGCTACATTGTCCTTTTGCCATCCTGTCTTCCTGAAACGTGCAGAACCCCTTCCTGAGTTACACCATCGCTAGCAACTCCAAGTCTGACCACCCGAGACCTTCTCAATTCACGCAATCATCAACTTAATCCAACCTTTCTAAGGATTCAAGCCTATCTCTATAAGATCATAGTCTATCTTAATACCATGTGATTCTTTTCCTAGGACTTGTAAGTTTACCCACAGACGCAATTGCTCTGATACCACCGTTGTTGACGCCTACGCCTACTCTTGGGATCGGATGTAAACCGAGGCGTCGGGGCTAAACAACATAAGGAAGTTCACCCCTCGTTCTTAATGTTCGAGCATGCGTTTATAATAAAAGTAGTGAATAGAAAATTTCACAGCGAAAAAGGTCAAGCCATTCAAAACTAGGCAAAGACTTAAAATTTTTACGTTATGTCACATGGTATACTAATTTTAAGATCCCAAAATAAACTTCATATTAATAAATATCATCAAGAGTATCCGTTTCCACAAAATATATACTTTCCCAAAACATCGGGAACCATTAAAATATAATGGAATATAAACCCGCGACATCATCTATGTGCTGACCCCACGGCCATCCACTACAACATGGCTCGTCCTTAACCTCCTTAACCCTTGTACAAAGATAGGGGTCACCACATCAAAAGGCGAGGAGATCACCAGATCATCAGTGGTCTGGAAAGTCTTTCCGAGTCTCAAAGTCGTCGACATCATCTTTTCCTGCAACAACTTCTATCGTCCCAACAAGGAACGATAGTAGAAATATAAAGGGGTGAGATTTTGAGAAATCTTAGTAAGTACATAATCATCTCAACAAAATCATTTCAAGTATACATATAAGTGAATAACAAATAGAACATGTGTCATGCATATGCGTCTAATGACTTAGCAAATGAATATGCTCATGTAGACCTTCATAAAAACAACTTGACTTTCTTTCAATCTTGATACTTATGAACTTGTTTTTCATAAAAAGGGTTCATCATAAATGTAATTCTTTTGACTCATGCTTTAGAACCCTTTTTCGTAAAAACTTTTCAATTTCTTTCATTTTTTCTTATCTTAGGCGCCACTTACTTATCATATCATATCATATCATATTTTGAGCTCGAAAGCTGTTCTTTTCGTCATGACTTCTTCTTCTTATTTGGACACCTCACGGCTCCCCTAAGCACCATGTGTTCCCCGCTAGTTACCGTATCACTAGGCGACCACTCAAGCCTAAGTGAAAATGTTTTGCGACTTTACGCTCTTCATCACTTGGTGACCACTCAAACCGAGCGATTACATCCTTATTATTATACGGTAAGGCCAAGGCCAACACCACCATTGGGCACCCACCAGCTTTAGGTGCGACCATGCTCTGGACACCTTTTGGAGCCATACATGGTCCGCCAACTGTTTTTTGTCAACCCAGAGGCTTTTACTTGACTTTAATCACTCTTCAGTGAACAGGGAGTTCCACTAGGGCACTACCCCATCCCAGCCTTTGGGGTTCTTATAAAAACTTTAATTCCTTTCTTTTCCTTTGAAAACATGTTTGACTCAAAAACATCATTTTCATGCTTCATGTATATGACATGCAATCCTTTGTGCTTAACATGCAAATTATGGGACTAGTTCAAGCACACGTACACTTTATCATGCTCATTGAAGAATCAACCATCACATGAATCCATCTATACTTCATATAAAAGCACACAAATGGGCTCAATACACAAAGAGGGACACTCGGCCTTCACCACTAGGGTTGGGCCGAGACCCTCTAAGACAACTTCTTAGGGTTTTCTTCTTCTATCTTCCTCCATGTACTCTCCAAGCCTTGACAAAATTTACTAAACCATTTTAGCATCACTAAGAGGGGTTGACCGAACACTATAGTCCTTAGGATCAATATTTTCATCACTTTTCTCTCAACCAAAATAGCATACTCACTCCTACATAGGAAAACTGAATTTCATGCTAATGGATCCTCCTAGTTTCATGCTTCTAAAGTCTCTAATTATCCAATTCATAATCATCACATCAGAGGATAGTTGATCATTGAAAAACTCAACCTTGAAATCCTTCAAATCCAAAATCCATATATGCACCAAATTAAATTCTTTTCAACTCCAAACATCATTTTTAACATGCATGCATTTTTTCACCATTTTTCATACTAATCATACTCTCTTTTTCCTTTATATCAAAGTAACTAAATCCACCAATAAAAATATAAATCTCAAGCCTAGAATAATATACCTTGCTAAGCATGGATTTACAACTAAATATACAAGGCATTTCTTCAAGCAATCTAACCTAGCATCACCAATCCTTCAACAAACTTCATCTTAGTCAAACATGCATTCTTATCACTATATACCATATCAACATGCTTTGTTTTCCTTTGCATAATATAATTTCAAGCCTAAAGTAGCATATAGACTAAGCATGGATTTGTAACTAAATAGACAAATCATTTCTCAAGTAATCTAACCTAGCATCACCAAACATTCAACAAGCTTAATCTTAGTCATGCATGCATTTCCATCATCATCATATATCATATCATCATGCTTCATTTTCTTTTGCAATAACTTAGCTAAATCCACCAACATATTTAAATCTCAAGCCTAAAGAATCATATGGATCAAGCATGGATTTTCAACTGTAACAACAAAGCCTTTCCTCTAAGAAAGCCTAATCTAGCATTTCCATACATCCATCAACCAATATAAACACATTCACTCAAATATATACAAGGAATGCTAAAGTCATGATAAAGGTGCACTTACCATACTTCCAAGTAGAAAAGATTAGCTCTGAAATATATATAAAAATAATCTATTAAAATATTTTATAAACATGAAGTTGGAAAGAAAATATCAAAGATACAAGCTTTGGTGTGTGCATGTGATCTATCTTAGGTTTCTAGTTTTGAAATAGCTTAGGATCTTACTTACCTCTTCAAAAGTGCTTCCCACTTCAAGAACACCTAACTCACACTTCACTAAGCTTAGGATGTTTTTGCACGAGGGAGATGGAAGAACATAAAGCAAAGTGAGGGTAGAGAGGAAAGCTTGTTGCCGTGTGATGTGGGATGGGTGTGTGTACAAGTGAAGCAAACAAGTGGGAAAAGACCAAGGCATAGACCATTCAGCCAAAAGGAACTTCTAGGCCTCTAGGTACTCATTTCCCTAAGCTTGGAGTGACAATTGATGGGTTGAAAGATCCTTAGATTGACTTCTATCAATAGGGTATGATCATGCCTAACACTAGGTTGCACTTGAATTGAAAACTCTCTCACCCTCTTTTTCCTATGGCCGATGCCCACTATGGGTTCTAACCCCTCTTCCTCTTTCACATCACTCCTCACACACTCACTAATCACTTCACAAGTCATCTCAAGAGGATTTGGAAGTCCTACTTAGGAGAATGAGCCATGAAGTAGTCGGCCAAGGCCTCCCCTTGCTTCCACCGAATACCCTTCTCTTCTCCCCATAGTTTTCTCTCCTCTCACACATCTATCAATCAACTTGTCAAGTCACCACTCCTTCCTACACTTTTACACACATGTCCTTTACACTCTTACCTAAATCCCCTATGTTCCTTCACCTAGATTTTACAAGACTCTAGGAAGACCAAAAATAAGGCCCGCGACAATGCTTACCCGAATCCCATTTGTTTTCTTTTCATCTTCTTTTCCTCTCTCCAATGATACCACATCCTTTTATCACTTGTCAAACTTCTTGTCAAATCCTCCTTACAAGATCCTTCACTTGTCTTATGCCTAGATTTGGAAACAAAACTTGGGAAACTCCACCGAAACCCCTCCACTGAAACTCCTTCTTCTTCCCTACTTCTATTTCCATCAAATTTAGCAAGTGTCAATCACCTATATATGGCATGCTCCTAGGAAGACTCAATTGGAAGGTCCATTCTTCTTTCACACTCCGACCAAGTCAACACATATCTCTAAGGATTTTTCTTACACAAAATCTAGTTTTTGTCATATCAAGGATGGGCTTCACATTGGGAAACTCAAAGCGAGAAAGTAGGCTCTCCCTTTTCTTTATCCATCAAAGCCTTCTTCTTCAAAATCCCAACAAATCCTCACATGTGATTGTCACACCTTTTTCCCAAAGATACTCTTACACTCAATCTCATTTTTGTCATGTCAAAGACTTCACATTTCAACTTGTCATTTGTCACTTATCACACATCTTCCAAGGGATTTCCTTACACACAAATCTTCCACTCTTACAAGATCTAATACAAGTCCATCTCTTAGATATGATATTCACCTAGGGAAACTTAATTGGAAGAGCTTGGTTCTTCCCCTTTTGTCTCTCACATTTCCTATGCTTCCCAAATGATGAAAATCTCTTCTTGATTCCTTCACTCTTTTCCAAGAAACCTACTAGTCAAACCCTCAAACTACTAGTATTTTTCCCTCACACCTACTAATCTTTGGAGACTTACTAAAGCTCTCCTAGGGTGACATGTGTCTCCATACATGGGCTTGGTTGACTCGTGGATCACTCTCATGGGCTTATGGGCTTTGATACCCTACTTTGGGCCAATATCCTAGTTCATACTTCCCAAAGCTCAATTCTAAGCCCATGCCTCCAATCCTTATCAACATAAAATACCAATATTGTTAATATAATAAATAAATAAATAAAATAATAAGAAACAAAAATTATGGGTCGTCACTCCTAGATTTTGAAGCAACACATGGTAAAATACCAAGGAGTGGTTCGGCCATACCCTTCCACTGAAACCATTCCTTCTTTCCAACATCTGTTCCCACCAAATCTTGTAAGTGTCACTCACCTAGATATGGCATGACCCTAGGAAGACCAATTTGGAAGATTTCTCATTGCCCTACACACCTCCCTAATTGTCCAATTATGAAAAAATCTCATCTTGGTTTCTACACCTCATCCTCTAAGAAAACCACTAGTCAACCCTTCAACTACTAGTATTTTCTTCTCATACCTACTAGTCTTTGGAGACTTACTAAACCTCTCCTAGGATGACATGTGTCTCCATGCATGGGCTTGGTTGACTCATGGATCACTCTCATGGGCTTATGGGCTTTGATACACTACTTTGGGCCAATATCCTAGTCCATACTTCCCAAAGCTCAAATCTAAGTCCACACCTCCATCCTTACCAACTTAAAATACCCATATTATTATTATAATAAATAATTAAATAAAATAATGAGAAATGAAAATTCTGGGTCGTCACGGGTGCCTTGTTCTTTTGGAGTTTTTTTTAACACATATGATACTTTGACATGTGGGCGGACAAGTGAAATTTTAGGGGCTTAAGTTTGATAGGATTTTGGATGACATCAAGGGCCAAAGGGAGTTGCCAAATACTTCTTTTGTCTTACCTTAGATTGTTGCTCAATTGGAAGTGATATGCATATCCAAAGTTTTGGCATTTTTTATAAGGTGTCACAAGAGGAGTCTTTGCTACTTTGCTTGCCAACCAAGCCTAAACTAAGGAGGCATGATTGCCCTAAACCTAAAGGAGACAAATGGCCCACAGCAATAGGAAACGCATGTGGTTTCTAGAAGATTTTTCCAACTTCATCCTATATAAGTGGTTGACCAAATGGTATGAGGTTCTCTCCTTTTTTTCCTAAGTGAAGCTCAAGGCCAAATCAAAAGAAAAACCCCCTCCACTCTATCATCTATTCACTTACCTTTCCAAACGATCTTCAAAACTCCTAGGTGTGGTTTCAAAGAGATTTCCCAAGGCAAAGCTTTCCTTACAAGTAAAACCCCTTGGAGAAATTAGTAAGTGCACATATAATCTAATTTTAGCATTTAATTGTATATATAGATGTAATATGTTATTGATAGCTCTCTTTGAGTGAATATCATGTCTATATAATGATTAGATCCATATATGCATGTGTTGAGTCGTTTTATGGAAGAGTAAGGAAATATTTGAAGAAAACTTTGTGAAAGCAAGAATTTATTTTAATAGATTATAGATGGAAGTTTGGGAGAAATGATAGGTGAAATTTGTTAACAAAAGAAGTTGAATTTTTGAGACTTGTAAGGGTTTATATGGTTTCGGCCTTGGTGGGATTCCTTAGATTGTTATTCGTTTATTTTTTTAGATTATTGATATGGTGATTAAATTAAGTTAGTGAGTGATTGAAGGAAATTCTATGGATTAATTCTTTTAAAGATTAGTGGAAGATTCAAGATTTATTGGGTGGTGGAATGATATTTTGGATAAAGAAGGAATTGAAGAAAAATAGATTTAATAGAAGAAGGAAGAGTTTCAGCTAGGGCTATTTTACCTAGTTTGATCATTTTCAAGATATGTTAATAAGAGAATAAGTGATTCTAAGGAGAAGAAGAGAAATTTGGAGATAAGTAAGTCATGAAATTTAGCCCTACTCCTATTAGGATTAGCGATAAATGTTTTCTTTCCAAAGGAACTTATTTATATTTTAATTGATAGAGAGTTTTTTTTTTTAAGTTATTATATGCATGTGATGTGTTGATCAAGGATGTTCTATATGACGCATGACTCATGAATACATGTAACATGCATTAAAGGTCTAGTGGCACAAGCATGTCTATGTTAAGTCACAAGATTTCATGTTTTGAGTCATACTGACTTTTCAAGAAATAAGATTATAAAATTTTGGAAGAACAAGAAAGGAGCAATAAAAGATTAAGATTATGAAAAGTCACGTCATAACAGTGAAGGCAATTTGATCTGCCAGATGACTAACTTGCTGACGGTGAAGGCAATTCGATCTGTCATCGTAATATGATAGTCGTGTCATGACGGTAAAGACAATTCAATATGCCGTATAACTAACATGACTTGGCAGTGAAGGCGATTTAATCTGCTACCATAATATGATAAGTCTCGTTATGACGGTGAAGGCGATTCGATCTGCCGTATGACTGATGAGAATATGTAAGCTGATGGTGAAGGCGATTCGATCTGTCGTCGTGTTAAGATACCCGACGATGAAGACGATTCGATCTGTCGTCATGGTTAAGAGTAAGATTTATAAGAATAAGAATGAAAATATGAGATTAAGACTTTCACAAAGAAAATTACGTCACATCACGAAAAATGTGCACCTGTCTCAATTAAGTCATTTTTTGAAAAAATGCATGTTTTATAAAGATGTGCACAAGTTATACATAAGTCACGCATAAGTCATGGTTAATAAGTCTTATGATCATATCCTATGCATTTACATGCTATTTGCATATACGGTTATTGCTTTGTTATGCTAAATGTGCACTTACTGAGATTTCCTCAAAATCTCACTTTTTGAATTTTACTTATCATTCCAAAAGGAATGATAGATTTTGTTGTAGGAATAGATGGAGACCCAAGACACCCGAGAGACTCAAATGAGCCTTGACGGGCTCACTAATTACTCTCTTTTTGACGACTATGACTTCCTTTTTGTACACTATATGTTGGAGGAAGTGAGACAACATACATCTGCATCGTCTGAGGAGCGGCTACGAATAGGGTGTTGTCCGTCATTGAGCCAAGATGGCTCTTTGTCTCTGAGTGGTGTTTATGTAATGCCATCAAATAAATTCCTCCAATGAGATTTTGAGATTAGCATGAATATGTTTCGCTTTGAAAATGAGTATAAGGAGGTTAAGAAAGAACCTATTTGGTGAAGAGGCATGGTGACATGATGGGATATACATATATTTTGGAAAACCGGTTTCTGTATGACCTAGTACCTTATGTATTGTAAATATTAATCTACAAGTTATGGTTATGATTTGCCATGTGATCATTATGCAAAGATAGATTTCTTTGCATACCTTGGAAATTAACCTTATCCCGCTGCGTTACTCATTGTATATGATTAGTAAGCTACGTGCATGGAAGCAATTTATGATAAGTCCGAAGGATATGTAGCCTTATCTTACCTATCCTGACTCTTTAGTTTATGTTAAATCTTGGACGTAAATTGGAGACGTCACAATTAACATTGAATCACCATTTGATTGAAGGGCTTCCACCATTAGTAAACTACCACTTTCCTAAATCATTCTAGGGAATCCCATTTGTAAACAAAACTGTAAACCCCTGAACATGGCTAAGAGTTCTATCGCCTCAGAATCAAGGACTTTTGCTTTCGCTTTGCTTACAGCCAACAACACCATCCCTTTCTCATCGCTAACCACAACCCCTATAGGGGCTTTATGAAGATAAAAAAACATTGCTTCATCTACATTAAACTTACAAAAACCAAGAGAGAGGGCTTGCCAAGAGCAACTCTTCACTAACTGATCTTTAGACATAAGATAAGATGAAGCAGATGGACTCTTTTAGTATAAAGCAAATTCTACTACTTGAGATGGCTGTAAAATTATCTTCTCAAAAATCTTTTTATTCCTTCGGTGCCAGAAAGCCCAAGCTATCAAGAAAAGTTTGTCAATCCAATCCTGTTTACCATTAGCAACCACCAAATTTATAATGTCAATAGAAGACATTTTCTCGAATATGGCTAAATAAAAGAAAATTCAGGATCCAACAATCTTTAATAGAGGGGCAATGAAACAAAACATGAGCAACACTCTCTATTTATTCATAACACAATTCACAGGAAAGTGAAACAGTTACTTTCTTTGCATGTAAATTCTGTTTTGAAGGAAGGTAATCATGGCAAACCCTCCAAGTAAATATCTTCACTTTATTCAAAACTTTCATGTGCCAAAGTCCCTTCCATACTTTACCCCCCAAACCCATCCAAGAAGTTCTTGCTTCATGCTGTGCTGACAAACACTTTTGAAACCTATAGGTACTTATTACTAAAAATCACCATTCTTCTCATGCCTCCAAACCAGTTTATCTGAATGAATACCAGGACTTAAGGTTACTTTTAAGATATTCGATGCCACCATTGGATTGAAGAGGACTCTAATTTTTTGAATATTCCACTACCCTGAAACAGGATCAATGAGAGAAGATCCTTTTACATCTTCAATTTGTGTTGTTGCTTCACTACATTCCTCTTTTAAAGCTGCATGACCCGATACCCATATATCTTCCAAAACCCTTACTGACCTACCATCTCCAATTCGCCAAATACAACCCTTCATCAATAATTCTCTTGCTTCCCAAATACCTCTCCATGCAAAGGAGGGGTTAGTACCTAGATTGGAATCCAAAAAAGATAATTTTGGAAAATATCTAACCTTATAAATCTGATAAAGGAGAGGATTAGCTTGGTTCAGGAAGCACCATGCTTGTTTTTCCAATAAGCTCATATTGAACCTCTTCAAATCCCTAAATCCCATGCCTTTTGAGAATTTGGAATCACACAACTTTTCCCATTTCGCCCAATGAATATTCCATTCATTAACTTTTTGCTCCCACCAAAACTTTGCCTTCATACTCTCTAGCTCCTTACATAAGTTACTAGGAAGCATGAAACAACTCATAGCATAGGCTGGCATGGATAAGGCCATTGCTTTAAGTAAAATTTCTTTACTCCCTTGTGAAAGGAGCTTCTCCTTCCATGTTTGAAGTTTTCTCCACACCTAAGATCTAATATCAACAAAGGCTTTATATTTTGCCTTTCCTACCATAGGTGGAAGTCCCAAATACCCCTCGTACTATTGGACAGTGCTACCACCCCACAATCCTTTAGTTTCCAGCCTTAAACTCTCTGCCACATTAGAGCTAAAAACCATAGTTGTTTTTATTGATGTTTATGTTTTGCACCAAAGCTATTTCATAGCTATTCAATAGATTTCTAATGTTTTGGGAGGTAATACGATCTGCCTTACAAAAAATAACTAAATCATCCGCAAACAACAAGTAGTTCACTCTAAGGGCACCCCTACAAACACTCCCTAACAGTCTTCCTATTCTTAGCTTGTTTTAGTAGGGTGATTAAACCTTCAATATATAGAAAATATTTCTAAGGAGACAGTGGCTTTTCTTGTCTAATTTCTCTAGTGGGTTTTATAGTGGTAGAAAGGGAGCCATTCACTAGGACTGAGAAGGTTACTGTTCTAACACAATTCATGATCAGATTCACTACTCTTCCAACAAAACCCAACTTCACCAACATACTTTCCAAGAAATCCCACTCCACTCGATCATATGCCTTGGACATGTCTAATTTTAGTGACATGTACCCTTGCTTTCCTTGTCTCTTATTCTTGAGGAAATGAATCAATATATAGGCTATCAATACGTTATCAGTAATAAGATGCCCAGGCACAAAAGCATTTTGAGTTTCAAAAATTATCTTAGGCAACACCCATTTCAATCTATTTGTAACCACCTTTGAAACTAGTTTGTAAATGACATTACACAAACTAATAGGGCGAAACTCAAACACTACAGTTGGAGACTTCTTATTTGGAATTAAAACAATATGAGAATGGTTCAAATATTGAGGAAACTTGCTTGTATTTAAAACCTCGAGGATTGTAGCAGATATCTTGCCTCCAATAAGCCTCCAATACTTTTGGAAAAATATAGGAGACATTCCATCTAGGCCCAGGGCTTTATTAGGATGCATTTGCTTCAAAGCTGTAAATACTTCCTCTATTGAAAAAACTCTGCACAAGTCTTCATTCATTGAATCAGTGACTCTAGTTTCCACTTCCTCTAGGATATTCCTAGCACCCCTGCTCAAAATTGAGGTGGACAGTGATTGAAAGTACCCTCTAATATGCTCATGCAACTGAAACCCCTACAGCCATACCTCATTCTCAGATTTCAGCTTGTGAATATGATTTCTTTTTTGTCTATGAGTGGCTTTTGAATGGAAGTACTTCGTATTACAATCTCCACTATGAAGCCATAAAACCTTAGATCTTTGTTTTCAGAGTAATTCTTCTCTTTCAAGCCAAAGATTCACCTCTTCCCTCTATTTTATTTCTTCTTCAAAAGTAATGGAATTTGATATAGCCCCTTACATTCTCTTTAACTCTACTCTTGCCCTTGCTAACTTCTTATGAACATTCCCAAAAGAATCTCGATTCCACTGACCTAGCCTGCTTCCACAGACTTTAATAGTCTCCAAAGCTCCCTTCATGCATTCTATAGACCTAAACTCTTCCCATGCCTGTTCTATTATTTTCTCACAGTCTACATTTCCAATCCACATTGGTTTGAATCTGAACAATTTTCTTCTAAACTTTCCCTACTCCACCTCTTGAGTATTCAAATAGATAGTGTAATGATCTGAATAAGAGACAAAGACATGATGTACCACACATTCCTTAAATTGGTCAGACCATTTGGAATTAGCTAAACATCTGTCCAACCTTTCCCAAACAATTTCACTATTTTCCCTACGATTACACCAAGTAAAGGGGGAACCTTTAAAGCCTAAATTAGACAACTGGCAGTCATTAATAAGTGATCTGAACTCCTTCATCTAGTTCTCAGGGCTTAATCTACCTCCACTCTTTTCATTGGAAGATAATATCTCATTAAAATCCCCATAGAGAGCCCAGGCTTTATAATAGAATTAGCCAACTCACGAACTAAATTCCACACTTCCATATGATGATTGGTTTCAGGGTGTCCATAGATACCCGTAATAAACCAGTAAAGTTTAGGATTATTAAAATTTTTTTATCAAAGCATTAATATGGTGGGCAGAGAAGTTTAAAATATGCAGGGGAACATCATTTTTCCAAAATAAACATAAACCTCCACTTCTACCTCTAAAATTAATAGCTAAACAGTTTGCAAAACCGAATGAAACTTTGTACCTTGCCATTGTCTTTGCTTGCACTTTCATTTCCTGAAGGAAAACGATGTCAGGATCTTCCCTCCTCAACAAGTCTCGGAGGTTTCGAACTCTCCGTGGGTTCCCAACACGGGTGTTCCAACTTAACATATTCATTGTTGTCGGCGGGGCTGGTCAACAACCACCATCGATAAAGAGTCATCAAAATCCTTGTCCAAACCCTCAGGTAAACACAAGGAAACTTTCTTCGGATCACACTTATCATCTTCGTCCACGGGCAAGGGCAACCT
This sequence comes from Platycarya longipes, assembly GCA_036559045.1. Classification (NCBI taxonomy): domain Eukaryota; kingdom Viridiplantae; phylum Streptophyta; class Magnoliopsida; order Fagales; family Juglandaceae; genus Platycarya; species Platycarya longipes. The sequence continues at coordinate 33,181,296 of CM071798.1, read as the reverse complement.
CTTTGAACCTCCATCATGGATTTCTTCTTCATCGAGCAAAACCAGACCTGAACCTGGTGTAAGGCTTCCTCGCATCTGACGCTTCCATCTTCCCCATCCCTTATTCCTCCCCTTAGCAAACTTCAGTTGATGCCCTAGTTGAGAAATCAAGCCCTTTCGTTTTGATGAGTTAGAGGAAACTTGATCAATGCTTTTCCCCTTAGGAAAAATATTTGGACTAGGTCTCTGGACTTCAGTAGCTCTGAACTAAAAAGAGCTCTCTTTTGGGCCCAACTTAGGCAACTCATACCTTAAGTCTCCATGTGGCTCTTTGTGTTGGGTTGTATCATCCAGACTTAAGGCTTGATCTGTTGAAATGAGGCCCATGACACTTTGTTGATAGGTCTCAACACTTCCCTCCATAACCTCCTCAGTTTCCATATGAATCGGAACTTCAACAAGCTTAGTAGTGCCCAAACCAAGCAATTGGCTACGGGATCTCAAAGAAACTGAAAAATCATGTATGTCTGGAGGTTCCTGTAAATTCGCCCCTCCTTTAGTCCCCTATTTCCCTCCATAACTTCCCAATCCCACAAAATCAGGAATTTCACTTTGCCCTTCTCGAAATTCATGCATAGTGGGGATTGTGCCCCTCCGATCGCCTGAATCAATCTTCTTTGGCGAACAGGAATCCTCAACCATTTCCTTCTCCCCCATACCCTTTCTTCCATTAATCCTATTAGCTCGTAGCCACGTTCCAAATTGGGAATTTGTTTGCTGAGATCCCTTATTCAGTCTTGTGCTACAGCCTTGATATTATCTTAATTTCTATAAACTCTCAAATGACAACTTTCAAAGTTTTCAATCTTGATTTGTCTTAAGAGTATGACACTCTAAAAATATAGATAACTAATCTCCATCCTTTAAAAGAGGAGAGAGATCATCACCAACACTCCTATCCTCCTCCTATCCTCTAAAAGAGAAAAGAAAAGAACTACCTTCATCTTCTAAAAGAGAAGTAGGACAACTAGTACTACCTAGTTAAAAGAAGAAAATTTACTTGTAGTCAATTATATGCTATAAAATGATATATTCTTATCAAAAAGAGTACATTTTTTTGCAACTAATGATTCTCGTCGTAAATGACTAGCTATCATAAATACTCATCTCTCTCAAATATTGTGAAATATTCTTTCGTACGTCTTCAATGGAACATGTCGATCTGTTAATTAGAGCTCGATAACGTAGTAGTTACGGTACTAAAAGATCACCCTGCATGATAATTGTCTCGGTGATCTTATTAATTTCTTACTTACTCGTTGATTATGCAGGTCACACTTGAATCTTTATTTAGATTAATATGGTACTTTTTCCTAGAATAACATACAGAGGTAGATTTTTTTTTACAACATTTTTTAACAATCCATGATGATTTAATATTCAAGCCCATAAATGTTGAACATATATAACAGGACTGTCAGAGATAAATCTAAATTATATTCCTTCTTGATGTAGTCGTACAGGGACCCCCCAATTATCATGCATGTCATGGGTCATGATCAATGCCCATACACTGAGCCAGTGGATATTGCTGCATGTATAGCAACTTCCACAAGGAGCCAACAGAATAACTAGCTACGCACAACATGCATGGCACCGTATACATGCATATAACATCATCGTCATTATCATCATCATGAATGCCTGATAATGATAGAAACCCCGGCCTCACGTCACAATTAATTAATTGATAGTACCCAAAACTCCAAATAAATGAATTAGTTGCAACTATCAATCACGAACTCTTGACAATGTAATTAAATATTCTATTATTTGATCTATAAATATCGAAAATGATTATTGTAGAAATAGATCAGGAACTAATTACGGTTTGGGTTTGAATATAGTTATTTACTTAAATATTTTCCTTCCCTTTATTTATTGGCAAGTATTATTATCGTTTCTTTATAATTCTAAGGGAAACGTAATAATTTTTAGTGACACTTACAGTATCACGTCAATGTACAAAGGAGGATAATAACTGAATTATATTGTAGTTAATTTCTAGAATTAATTGGTTATATACATATAATAATAAATGATTAGATGATGGTCACGAGTCTAAAATGCATTATTTATTATAAGAAAAATGATTATTTATACTGAAACTTATATAAAAAAAAAGTTATTTATAATAAAAATAACTATTTAAGATGAGAATTAACTTATTTTACTCGGTTTATTTTCCTTTTGAGAGTCTGAATAGCTTTTCTAGTCGCACATTCAAGTCAAATCCCTCATAAAATGTGAGAGAGAGAGAGAGAGAGAGAGAGGATTGGATCTTTTCTTAATCCCATGAGGTACATGTTTGAAGACATGCCGTCATTGCAATTGCTGGCCACCAAGGATCCATCATCCATCTATTTCATGTAATAATCATGCTTGCATGGTCCTATCAAGCTTTTTTGCGTTATTGTTGCCCAAGCTAGGCATCTTTAATCATATTAAAAAGTCGTGCTGATTGAGAGAGAAATTAAAAACATGATCGATCTCTCCAGCATATTATTCTCTGAGCCCCGACAAAAAGCTATATGGTAATATTATTATTAGACCTGTCTTTTTCTTTTCTTTTTAGTCTGTAGTACGTACCTTGATAATCTTTTCCAATCTTGTTTCAAATTGGATCCATTGAATGTGGGTCTCACAATTTTAGTTGCCTCAATTTAGACTCTACAATTATTAATTTTTGATTTCAAATGTAACATTTATGGCATTTAAATATGATTTATACCAAACCTCCTCAAATTTATTAAAATATAGATAGAAAGGATAACGCTAGAAACTTAAAAATATCCAATCTACATACATTTCGACGGCCAGGATTTAAAAATACCCAATATTAATAAAAAAAAAATGAGAGAATACATGATGCACGATTAGGTAGGAGATGTTAGAAGACACTGGACAAGCTACATATCGTATTACAGAATGACTACACAGATTAACTACAAGTCATTGTAGATAACTGCTTCTTTTGTATTTTTGTATTCTTCTAGGATATTCTTTTGTAAATATTCCCTAGCTAGCTGTAAATGGATAGCTATTCCCTAGCTAGCTGTAAATAGATAGCAGTCATCTTCTCATATTGTATAGAATAATTGAATTCAGAGGAATTTTCAGTTTCCTTCTCCATCAACCAAGCTCTCAGCAATCCTTCTTGCACTCTGTTTTTCCCTGTTCTTTAATTTCTTACAAGAGATCCCCCTTAGATTTTTGTTTTTAGTTTGTTCCTCAACTTTTGTGCCATGATCTTCCTCTAGGATCCTAGAAACTACTTCAAAGCTGCAGTACGTAAATGATACAAATGAAGAATATCATGAGTTTATTTTCCTACTACTTGTACTATATTTCATGAGAATCTTCTTTATAGGATCCTAGCTAGAATTGAAACTACGCTTCAGAGTTTTCAATGACGAGGTACGTATAGTTACATTCTAAATAATGAAATGAAGATGAAGAATATGATCACTTTTCCTAATATAGTTACAGAATAATTAACTCTAGATCAGGCCGAAACGAACGGAGCCTTGGGTATCTTAATTTTTAATTTTTGGATAATTTGAGTATATTTTTATAAATCTGAAAATAGTTTTCTTAATTAGACTGATGTATATGAGCGTTAATAACCAAATCTAGATGAATGTTATGGATATAAATTATTAGATTTATTTATTCTCGTCAGTTTAGATTTTTTGAATAAATAATTATTTTACATCATATCAAAAGAGAGATCATGATTTTATACCGACCGTAATGATAAAGCTTAAGCTTTATTTTTGTACATGTATCTTTTTATTTAGTTTATGTTACTATAACACCCGTCCTTCATGTGGTGCATGGGATTTTTTAGAAAATGACGACGAAATTTACCATTCATTTTAAAAGTTTTCAGTTTATATCCAAGGTGTACAACTCTACGTTATAAAATAAAACATGTTTTTATGAATAAAAGAGATTTACAATGGAAAAGTAACATACTTGAAAATAAAAAGGCCTCTCATAAATCTTGAACTCTCATGCTTAGATTTCCGAGCTCTTCCCTTCGAGCCGTGTCCATCCTAGCACATTCTACTCATTTAGTTCCTGTGGGAGCAGGGGCATACATAAAAAATAAAATGAGTTGAATACTCAGTAAGTATTACTTCATACAGTTAAAATATAGTAATATAGATTTTCAGTCATGCATTCATAACTCATACATACATACATACAAGACAAGACATGCATCCATTTTCTAAAACAATATTACTAGGTGGGGATGTTCTAAAACGGGACAGTTTTCTTTTTGTAAAACTTTTCCTCTTACCTAGTGTACTACCTTCATTTCTTGAAGAGTACAAAGACCCGTGCATTCTCTTATCAATTTCCATAAGCCGTTACACACTATCATGCCCTGTGTGCTAGGATCAGCAGATCTTCCTTTCGATCCTGATTCTGCTCGTGGTTACGGTGTAGGAAATCCATTGGTTTGAGGGCAGTATTGAGTGCACTACTAGCACTACATCCCAGCATTACAATTTACCCATTCATTAGTACCCTCATGCATTCGTTCATTCATTCATCATGGTCATTAAGTATTTTCATACTTAGCATACATTCATTTAGTCCTTTTTTTCATTCTTTAATTAGTCAGTTCATTCATAAAAACGCGTCATTTAAAAGCATAAGGATAAACTTAAAAATCATTGTCAAGGCATCGGATAAACATTAGTTCATGGCATCCATAAAGCAAACAGTTCACAGGAACATCTTTAAAATACTTCCATGGCATCAATAAATGCTGCACGTAAAACATGAGACAGGGATCTCACTTTTTTATTTTATTTTAAAAAGCTACATCTAATTGCCACTACGTATGGACATTTATCACATACATACAATTACATACTCGAGTTGCATAAAAGACGTGTACGTACATATACTTGAAAATATATACTTAGCATATTTTCGTAAAACGTGACTCATTTTCATAAAGTATCATAAAGAAAAACATTTCCATTTCCATTTCATTCATACTTTTAGAAAAATTTAGAAGCGTATGAACATAATAATACTAACATGGTCTCCATGCTATTCTCATACTATATAGTCCGTTTGCATATGTGTCAGATGGTAACTAACCTACATGCCTACATATAACTTAGCGTCATTCTCTATCTAATACATAAGCAACTAAATTAGAAAGAATCTACCATTCACTTGGGATACTCTCTTTCTATCCTCCACATGTCCTATATCTTCACATACTATGCTAAAACTTTTGGAGCTTTACTTACAATCACTACCTCTTCCAAACTCAATGTCCTATCTTGAGTGCTTATCCACTAAAGTGAACCTCCATGATTCATCTGAGGGTTAAGACACTAGGACCTTCATCTTACTCTTTCAGTTAACCTCATCTCAATACATGACTTAGACTGACCAAGCCATGCATCTCAATCCTAGTGGATACACACAACACTACTACATCCAAGTCTATGCTTCATCATCGTCATCATTGGCCTCATCCATGCATACCATACAACTTTAAGCCAATTTTGAGACCTAAACATCGTGTAACTATACTTAGGATAAATTACTCACTACATATGATAAATCCATCTGGCACATGTGTCTCACCAGATACACATATAGCTTATCTCCTTTTATTACCTAAAATCAACATAAAACACCTTGATCAACTAATTGTATAAACAAGTACTATAGTCCCAAACCAACATTTTCTGTTCCCGTTGGCAAGACTTTCCCTACTTTCTGATCGTTTAAAAGTTCATTCCAATACTTGACACAACAAGGTTCCTTCATAATTACACCTCTGTCGCGTCACGTAGTTTGTGACTACTCTCGAGCTACACCAAAATCCACCACTTCGCTTGACATTATACCGCGTCACTTCTACACCAACTTCTAACAAATCATGACTACGACTTTCTCGCGTACTCATGACACTACATGACATTCGATCACATTCACACTATATCATTATTGCACCACTTCATCACTTCGCATGTACTTTCTGATATAACATGGCTACATAGTGACACTCATCATTGGGACTATCGATCACATTATAACTACTCTGGAACATTGTTCAATAGTTTCTGACACTTCACCATGCTCAATAGCCATAAAACTGATACACAATGACTCCTATTAATTTGACCATACAATCATATCACCACTACTCTGGGAAACAGTTTTACACTTCTCGACACTTAACACATACAACAACTATAACACTCCTGTAGGGTGACACCCATCACCTGACCACACGGTCAAATGAAAACCACTCTAGGTATTATTCCATAGTTCTCGACAGTATACCACGCTTTGCGCTCCTCAACTACGCAACCATCCACTCCTTCGCCATACACCTTATGATGCATCACGATTTCGCCACATGGAATATACTCCATGTGTACTCACTTCCATCCGCCCTTCACCACGCAGTGTACATCCACGTGTACTCTTTTCAATCCACACCACGCCACACAGAATACACTCCATGTGTATTTTTTCCACTACATAATACACCACACAGAGTGCACTCTACGTATACTCTTTTCAATCCAAACTACGTCACACACTACTATAACACAAGCCACACTGTGCATCACCTTACCACATGGAATACACGCCACATGTATTCCCTGCAAACCACACTATGCCATATCACCATTTCATCACACACTTCAGAACCACACTTCACAGCATAGTCCACAACACTACACACCGCTGCACAACTACGCCCAACCCTTCACGTACATAACCACACTTCACATTAAAACTACATAGCGAACTCCATAAATACCAACAACACAATCCACAACCAACCAACTAACTAACATAAATAACGAGAGAAAGTGAAAGAGGGTTATACCATCGTTGGGATTAACCCGTGCATTGCGTCGCTGCCTGGCACGATTAGTGGCGTCGAAATTACTAGCTTGAGAGATAACCGCTTCGTTGTGGTCACTATCGTGACCATGGAACGAGACCATCTCAAGGACCGGATCTAGGTTTTAACGGGTTTATTTGGGTGATGCGAGGGTGGCCATCATGGTGGGGAGTTTGTGGGTGACGGTAGAAGGGTTGTATGTGGGGACTAAGCCATGTACAGTGGCTATCCACTATATATGGTAGCTGTCCACCATACAAAGTGGTGGTTTGGAAGCTATTTGGTGACCAAAGGCTGCATCTGGTGGCAAGGGTTAAGGCCATGAGTCTCAACCATGGAAATGGAGAGGGAGGCTTGGCTAGCTACAACTAGGAATGGAGGAGCTAAGGGAGGTACTAGGAGGTAGGTGGCACGACGACTGGTTGTGGCGGATCTAGGCCATGAGGTGGAGAGAGATTGTGAGAGAGCATGGAGGAGATGGGGGTTTCAGCTAGGGAAGAGGCTAGGGGAAGATTTATGGAGGGAGGAGAACTCAGTGGTGGTGGCGGTGAGGTGGTGCAATGGCTCTTCAATGGCAAATCTAGCCTCGTGTGGGAGGGAGGCCGTGAGGGGGTAAAGGCCATTCAGGCTGTTTTGGGCCATGTGAGGGAGGGGATGAGCTAGGGTTTCGTCGGCGAGGTGGTTGAATGCCGGTGGAAATGCACGATGGTGGCTGGGTTGCACGATGCTAGGGAACCCATGTGGGGAAATTCGGGAAAGCAGAGGGGGGTTGCAAGCGATGGCTTGAAGGTTGATGGAGGGTCGCCGGTGTGAGGGAAAGTAGGTTAGGTGGTCGGTGGTGCTGCAGGTGATCGATAGTGGTAGGTTGCGTGGAGAAAAAGAAACAGGTAAGGGGACTGGGGGTGTGCTACGAGCTGAGGGAGAAAGGAAGAAAGAGAAGGGAAAGGAAAAGTGAGGGAGAAAAAGCTAGAGGCTAGGGTTTTAATTTCAACCTTTTACCTTAGGGTCTTCAAAATGGACAGACGATGGGCTCGAAGGTTGATCGAGTGACGCTGGGAACCGGTCAGGCTGTCCCCAACGTCAAAAGCAGCCTAACTACTTTGGGCTGCTTTTCAACAATAAATATAATAATAAAATAAAAAATAATAATAAGAAAATAAAATGAAGAAAACACAATAAAAATATAATAAAAAAACACAATAAAAAAATAAAAACATAATAAAAAACACAAAAAAAAAATTAAATAAAGATGAATTTTAGGGAGATTCGGCCTTCAGCCGAACGAAGCCCCCAAAGGCAACGGTGGGCGACACCGCCCATGCCATCGGGACTGGTGGGCTCAGGCGAATTCACCCCAACGACGACAACCCCCGATGACCTCCGAAGAAGCCCCGGCAGCCTTAAACCCTAACGGACCTGTAATAACCCGTTCTTTTCTTTTATACATATATACATCCCTAGGAATAGATTCATTTAGAAATTTAATATTCTTAAGGGAATTTTAGGAAAGCTATGGTAATTGGAAGGAATATTTAATCTATAAACACCTCAAGTAGTCATTGAAATAAGGAGAATTATGATCAAATATTTTATTTTTTAGAGAATAAATTAGAATATTTTAGCTTTCATCTATAGAATAATTCTATCAAGGAGATTAAGAGGAAAATTTGAGAAATAGGAAGTGGAGTGGAAAAAACACTTAGATAGCCTAAAAGTGGGTTCTCGGATTAGAAGAACATGTTTTGGTAAATTGATGATATCTCTCTCATATGACCTCTTATTTAGGTGATTCAAAAGCCTATGGATCACTAAGAGAAATATCTAAAACTTTCTTGTTTGGATATTTTGAATAAGCGAATTGTATCAATGTGTTAACCGGGCTGGAAGTGGACTGATCAGATTTGAGCGTAAACTGAAGTCCGAAAATAAATCAAACCACCGACCTACTTTAGGAGCCTCAATTTGATTGGTTCTCTACATTTTTATCTTCTAGATATGTGTAAAAAGTTTTGTATATGGTGGTGGAAGAGTTTCTAGAAGAAATGTTTTTTATAATCATGGAAGAAATAGGAACAAAATCTGATTGGAGGAGAACCAACCAAACCAGTCAACTATCCCTTCCATTCTTAACCAATTGTCAACCAAGCCTTAAGGGGATTCTTCCAAGAGGTCCTAAGGGTGTCAAGGAGGTCTAGAACATGTGGTAAAAGGTGAAGAAAAGAGGTAGAAATCGTGGAAGCCAGCCAAAGGCCAAGTGGCTGGACTAATTTCATCCAAAATATTTCCAGATTTTGTTAGATTTTGTTTGATTTTTTATCTATGTGTTGTAATCTTTTTTAACCATTGATCTGGGATTATTTTAGATATGGAAGAAGCTTAGCCATGAGATGAAAACCTTAGGAAATCATGAGATTTAGGGGTGATAATAAGGCCTAAGGTTTAGGAGGGACAGCTCACACATTCAGCCAAAGGGGTTGCTGAAATACCCCTGCCCTTTCCAGCCCTTAAGCAAAGTTTTCCCTCCTATAAATAGACCCTTAAGCTTCCCTTTACTTCCTTTTAGAGAGGTCACACGAGTCCCTTGAGAGAAAACTAAGAAAAATAGAAGAAATTGCACTCACAACACACACACATCAAAAAGAAGCTAAGTGAGAGTCTTGGAGAGAAGTGTGGTGCAAAATCAACTCAAAACTACTCTTTTAGCTTTGAAAAAAATTTTAAGTGCATTTCTTAACATACTCTTGGTGTCGTACAAGTGGCTTAATTTTAAAATCTATTTTGATGCCTATTTGATGCTTGTTTAAGCCTATGCATCATGTATGAGGTAGCTTAAATATTTTTTATTCATGAAGTAATTTTTGTTGTGGAAAAATACTAGGAAAAATTTTAGTAACTTAGGAATATGTTTTATGATCATATAATAAGAGGAATATGTGAAAATATGAGGTCATGATTTAGAAAAAATTGAAAGAACAACCTTAGTAACTTTCGGACCTCAAGGAGGTTGAGTTAACAGGTTTACCCTCTTATAGTAAAACAGTCATAACGTTTTAGTGGGAAGGTAAAATTGAGTGATTCAAAAGGCTATGGAAAGCTAAGACAAATATCTACAATATTGGTGTTTCAATTTTTAAGAGATAATAATTCTATGAAAGACAAAATTGAGAATAAGTGTTAGAAGAGAGTAGGAAACCCTTGAAAAATGAAGATTTCCTTCACTTTTAAAACTTCTAGTGAATGTTTTGAATGAGTTTTTTTAACAAATATGATAATTTTGGAAACATAATATATTAGGAGGATTTTTAATAATTATTATCTTAAAAAGATAAAATAATAATAATAATAAAGTTTTATATAGATAAAAATAGTTCAAGAAATACTTAGAAATAATTAAATTAGAGAAGTATGCAAATTTGTGGGCGTGAGCTGAATATAATAAAAGGAATAATAACTAAGGATAATTTCTATAAGATTTCGGTCAGCCCCTTGATTTAATAAAATTTAATAATTTATTTAATTGCATACGTATTATTTGCTAAGATTTGACGTTACGTATTTAAGTGACGTATGTGCATGTAAACTTTTGTGATGTACTTCTCTATGTCATATGCTTTACGAAAATAGAAAGCATGCATGTCACAAGTCTAAGGTTGCGTGTATATTACTATTCGTCACATATGTATTGTCACAAGTCACGACGTGTATTTTAAGAGAATACGATAAGAAAAACGTTAAGGAAAAGTGATAAGTTAAGTATCGTGTTACGACGGGGATGGCGATACGTAACGCCCGGAGGACTGACATGACTAGCGGGGACGGCGATACGTAACGCCCTCTATACTAAGTAATTATGTGTTATGACGGGGACGGCGATACGTAACGCCTGAAAGATTGATGAGCTTATCTATGGCTAAGCTGGCGCGTCATGCTAAGAAAACCCGACGGAAACGCCGATACGTAACGCCCGTCGAGGTGATAAAATACGTATGACCCACAATATTACGAAAGATATTACAAGTAATAAGAATTTTAAGTATAATAAGAATGGGTCCATAGAAAATAACAGTCAATCATTTGCTTGTCACTCATACGCATGAGACACATAAGTTAATTCATATGTTATACATTTATCATGATCTTGTCATGTGTTTTATGTTGTACTTTATCCATACCTTGTTATGTTATAAGTGTACTTGTTGAGATTTCTAAGGAAATCTCACTTTTATTTGTTTGTGTTTTTCTGGAAAATTTAATTATTGTACAGGACCATATGGCGGACAAGGGAAAAGCCCCTATGTCTCAGGGAGCTCAGAAGCACCCTGATAGACCTTTTGACTTTTCTTTTTTTGGTTTTTTTGACTCTCCTGTTATGGATATCTATGATCGACCGATGGGGATATGGAGACACGATGCATCCGCTTTCTCCGAGGAGCAGAGACGTATCGGATGCTGTTTGACATTAGGCTTAGATGGAATGTTGTCTGTGTGCGGGGTTTACACAACTCCATTTGGGCAATATCTTCATCGGGACTTTTGTATTAGTCTGGATAGGTTTCGTTATGGGAGAGAGTTTCCAGAAGTCAAGAAGGAACCGAGGTGGTTCTAGTATGGTAGTTGGATAAATATGTATTATTATTAGAAGACTGAGAAAACGAAATAGGTTATGTATAATAGTACAATCTGATGTTATAAATATGACAATATGAATATTATGGTTATATTTTACCATGTGATCACTAGTTTATTTTATAAATTTTTTTAGGCCACTTTCCGCTATACGTCTCATTATACATGATAGTAAAAATAGATGTACGCATCTTAAGATCGATACGTATGGAGTAAGTAGCCTAGTGTTACTTACTCAGACTTCTCAATTTACGTTAATACCCTTAGCGTAAATTGAGGGCGTCATAGAGTGGTATCAGAGCGATTGCGTTTTTGGGAAAATTCTCGTCGTCCTAGGAAAAGATCACATGGTATTAGAATAGGCTTGAATTATTTTAGGGATGAAGTTGAGGTGATATGGGTGAATGATATGGATTTTGGAAGTCTTGAATTACTAAGTGACTCGTGGTGGAGTTGGTATGTTTCAGGAAGATAAGATGGCGAGGGGTCGACCTCCTTTGAGACGAGATACCTCAACTCAGAGTCCTACTAGGGTTACCTCCCCAAGGACTGAGGAGCAGGGGATTCAAACCCCACCATTAGAAGAGGGGCAGACGATGCCAAGCCTTACTTTGGAAGGGGGACAGGCAATAGCTGAAGCCATACGACAAATGACTGAAGTGGTGAGAAATCAAATGGAGCAAAGTCGTTGTCCTCAGCACAACGAAAATAGGGGAGAAATTCAAGGATGTTCGTATGAAAAATTTTTGGTTTATCGATACCCATCTTTTCTGGGAACTGAAGGAGCTCTAAAGGCTGATAAGTAGGTTGTGGATTTAGAGCGTATCTTTGAAATCAGCGGTTGCACCGAAACTCAGAAGGTGCAGTATACAGGACATCTGCTGTAGGGAGAAGCCGGTCTATTGTGGGACACAAAAAGGAAGTTATTAAAGTTAGAATTGGGAGAGAATGTAATCCATACTTGGGAGAGATTTAAGAAAGAGTTTGATGATCGATTCTTTCCAGAATCAGTGAAATGACAAAAAGCTCAAGAATTGCTATGTTGGTGCAAGGAAACATGATGGTAGAACAGTATGCAGCAAGATTTATGGAGCTAGCAAGATTTGCCCCACACTTAGTAGCTACAGAAAAGATGAGAGCGCAAAAATTTCAAGAAGGATTACAGCCACGTATACGGGTTCAAGTGGGATGTTTGCGAATAGAAAATTTTCAGGATTTGATGAACGTGGCGTCTATAGCTGAAGCGGAGCAAAGAAGTCTTGTGACACAGCCTCAAATTTCTGGAAAAAGGAGCTTCCCATTTTCCGCCAGAAGAAATATTGTAAAGAAAAGAAGTTTTCACCCTACGAATAAGGGAAAAGGAGTGACAGTCAATGCAAATGTACCAATTTTGTTTCCCTTGTGTGCAAAATGTGGATGTCGGCACCAGGGAGAATGTTGAATAAACACTGGAGTTTGTTACAAGTGCAGTCAGCCCGGGCACATGATTAGGGATTGTCCTCAAAACGTCCCTAAAGGAGCAGGACCATCAGTATGAAAAACAAAAGCCCCTGCAAAGGCCAAAGTTTATGCAATCACGCCTGGAGACGTGGATGTGGGAACTGATGAGGCAATCAATGCTGGAGTCATTACTGGTAACTTCCAAATTCTTTCTTTTAATTGTTTTATGTATGTGAACTCTTTTGAATATGAAATGATACTAGGATAATTTTTCTAGGTAAGGTTAGATTGAAGGAATATATGGCTTATGCTTTATTTGACTCGGGAGCGACGAAATCTTTTATCTCATATGAGTGTGTCCAGAGGAGTAATTTAGAAGTGGAACCTTTAATGCAAAAAGTTTTGGTCGCAATACCCGATGGCAAGGTAATTGGATGTCACCGAATGGTAAAAGGCTGTCCTATCGAAGTTGCGGGTTTACAGCTAGTTGCTAATCTAATAGTATTCCATCTGATGGAATTTGATTTAATTTTAGGCATGGACTGGTTAGCTAAATATTATGCTAAGATTGATTGTCGGAGAAAAGAAATAGTCTTTGATGTGCCAACGAATGAAAGACTTTGTTATAAGGGGGAAGTAATTAACCCTATGTCCTCTATAGCCACTGCTAAACAGATAGAGAAAAGCATTAAAGAAGGAGCAAGAGTATGTTTAGCAATGATATTGAACTCTATGGAAGAAGCTAAAGGCGTTAAGGGGATTCCGGTTATAGAAGATTTTTCCCAAGTCTTTTCAGATGATTTACCAGGATTACCCCCTGATCGGGAAACTGAGTTTACTATTGAGGTGGAACCAGATACAGCTCCAGTTCATAAGACACCATATAGAATGGCACCTATAGAATTAAAGGAATTGAAAATGCAGATTGAAGAACTCTTGAAGAAAGGATTTATTCGACCGAGTTCGTCTCCGTGGGGAGCACCAGTGTTATTTGTGAAAAAGAATGATGGAATGATGCGAATGTGTATAAAGTCACTATCAAGAATAAATATCCATTGCCTAGAATAGATGATTTATTGGATCAGTTGAGAGGATCTTCAGTATTCTCTAAGATAGATCTTAGATCTGGATATCATCAACTGAAGATCAGAGAGCAGGATATATCTAAGACGGCTTTTCGAACCCGGTATGGACATTTTGAATTTTTGGTTTTGCCGTTCGGATTGACGAATGCACCAGCTGTATTTATGGATTTGATGAATCGGATATTTAGACCATACTTGGACAGTTTTGTAGTGGTCTTTATAGACGATATCCTAGTTTATTCTCGAACTGATGAAGAGCATAAGGAACATTTGAGAATTATCTTGGAAACCTTGCAGAAACATCAGCTTTATGCCAAACTCAGTAAGTGTGAGTTTTGGCTACGAGAAGTTAAATTTTTAGACCATGTAATTTCAAATGAAGGAGTTTCGGTCGACCCAGCCAAAATAGAAGCAATGATGGATTGGCAACAACCCAAGAATGCTCATGAAGTACGTAGTTTTCTAAGGTTAGCGGGATATTACAGAAGGTTTGTAGAAGAATTTTCCAAACTTTCCGTGCCTTTGACTGCTTTGACAAGGAAAAATGTTAAATATTTTTGGAGTGAACAGGGTGAAAGAAGTTTTCAGGAACTTAAAAGAAGGTTGACTACGGCACCAATTTTGGCCATACCAGAGCCTCACAAGCCATATGTGATATATAGTGATGCTTCAAAGATGGGTCTAGGATGTGTACTGATGCAAGAAGGAAAAGTAGTTGCATATGCATCTCGACAACTTATAAGAATCATGAGAAAAATTATCCTACCCATGATTTAGAACTGGCTGCTATTGTATTTGCTCTAAAAATTTGGAGACACTATTTATATGGGGAAAAATGTGAAATATACACGGACCATAAGAGTCTAAAGTATTTATTCAGTCAAAAGACTTTGAATATGAGACAAAGAAGATGGATGGAAACCATAATTGACTTTCAGTGTGAAATTGAGTATCATCCTGGCAAAGCTAATGTGGTAGCCAATGCTTTGAGTAGAAAAACTCAGATGGAAGAACTGTCAGTGTTAACTGTGATACGGGAAATTCTTGTAGAAAGACTACCAAAAGAAATTAGGTTGATGGTAATCCAAGAAATCATTCCCCTAACAGATGAAGAAATTTAAGAAGGGCAACAAAAGGATGATAAGTTGAAAAAGGTAAGACAGCAGATAGAAGAAGGAAAGGAGGTATCATATTATCAGATCTTGGAAAATGGAATATTGTGTTACAAAAATAGAAAAGTGATTTCCAATGATGCAGAACTGAAAGAAAAATTGTTAAGAGAAGCTCACTGTACACCTTATACTGCACATCCCGGGAGTACTAAGATGTATCGAGACTTAAAAGAAAAATTTTGGTGGAAATGAATTAAGAAGGATGTTGCAGCCTTTGTAGCAAAATGTCTAGTGTGTCAATTAGTAAAAGCAGAACATCAAAGACCAGCTGGAGAATTGCAACCTCTGCCGATTCCGGAATGGAAATGGGAAGACATATCTATGGATTTTGTAGTCGGGTTGCCAAGAACATCTGCTGGAAAGAATTCAATTTGGGTAATAATTGACCGACTAACGAAGAGTGCTCATTTCCTGCCCATTGCAAACACGGATTCAATGGAAAAGTTAACACGAATCTATGTGAAGGAAATAGTTCGTCTACACGGGATTCCAAAGACAATAGTATCAGATCGGGATCCTAGGTTTACATCTCGATTCTGGAAGAGTTTACAAAAGATGATGGGTACAAGCCTAAATTTTAGTAGTACATATCATCCCCAAATAGATGGACAAATAGAAAGAACAATCCAGACTTTAGAAGACATGTTGCGAGCATGTGTCTTAGACTTTGGAAGTGATTGGGAAAGTCTCTTACCCTTAGTTGAATTTTCTTACAATAATAGTTTTCAAGCTACTATTTAGATGCCACCTTATGAAGCACTGTATGGAAGGAAATGCAGATCTCCCATATATTGGGATGAAGTTGGTGAAAGCAGTGTTTTAGGTCCTGAATACTTGCAAGAAGTCAAAGAACAAGTGAAAAAAATCAGATATAAAATGCAGACTGCACAGAGCAGACAAAAGAGCTATGCAGACAATCGTAGAAGAGTTTTAGACTTCGTGGTAGGTGATTGGGTATACTTGAAAGTCTCGCCTATGAAAGGAGTAATGCGTTTTGGAAAAAGAGGAAAATTAAGTCCTCGCTATATTGGACCTTACGAGATATTGGAAAAGGTGGGACCGGTAGCTTATCGTCTCGATCTACTTGCCGAATTGCAAGGTGTTCATGATGTTTTTCATGTATCTTCCTTAAAGAAAAGTATAGGTGAAGTACCAACGGCAAAAATGGATCCAGGTCAAATCAATTTACGTCCCAATTTAACATATGAAGAATGGCCCATACGGATTGAAGATCAGAAGAACCAAACACTGCGGAATCATATCATCTCGTTAGTCAAAGTACTATGGAATAATCCTGCCTTTCAAGAATTTACTTGGGAACGTGAGGATATGATGAGAAATAAATACCCTCATTTGTTTGAAAACTAGTTGTAGTAATTTGTGTTTTGTGTGATAATGAACTTATGTGAAATGTTATTCATGTGATGCTTGTTTTCAATCTTCTAGTTAATTGTGGCTTGTCTTTAATCAGGAAAATGACAAAAACAAGAAGGACTGCGAGAAAGTCAGTTACTCCTGTAAATTGACTAAGAGAAAGAGGTGAGAAACATAAAGAAAGAGCCCGTAAAGACAGATTAAGATGGTTGAATAAAAATGAATGGCATAGAACTCATATTATGGATATAGATAAACAGGGAAACCCAATTTGTAGACAGGCCAAACCAGAGGAAGAAAGAAAACCACCCCAAAAATGGAGACAAGCTGAAATAGAAATGTTAAAAAAATATGATAAAGGAAAAGCTGTTGTATTTGAAATGTCTGACAAATCCATAGATCGTGATCGTCATTGTGAAGAGGGACCGGTTATAATAGAAACAGAAGCAGAAAGACTACTTAAATTGCAAGAGATGAGTGTCAATCTTTACTATGACCCAGACATGGATGCAATATTTTATTTCTCACAGGATTCAGTATTTATAGAAGAAAGAGAACCCTCATCCTCAGATGAGTCTACTGCCACTAGCAATCGAGGTAAAAAAATTTTATTGTTAAATTTTACTTATTATACTTTAGCGATTTCGAGGACGAAATCTTTATTTTAGGGGAGGAGAATGTAATAACCCATTCTTTTCTTTTATACATATATACATCCCTAGGAATAGATTCATTTAGAAATTTAATATTCTTAAGGGAATTTTAGGAAAGTTATGGTAATTGGAAGGAATATTTAATCTAGAAACACCTCAAGTAGTCATTGAAATAAGGAGAATTATGATCAAATATTTTATTTTTTAGAGAATAAATTAGAATATTTTAGCTTTCATCTATAGCATAATTCTATCAAGGAGATTAAGAGGAAAATTTGAGAAATAGGAAGTGGAGTGGAAAAAACACTTAGATAGCCTAAAAGTGGGTTCTCGGATTAGAAGAACATGTTTTGGTAAATTGATTATATCTCTCTCATATGACCTCGTATTTAGGTGATTCAAAAGCCTATGGATCACTAAGAGAAATATCTAAAACTTTCATGTTTGGATATTTTGAAGAAACGAATTGTATCAATGTGTTAACTGGCTGGAAGTGGACTGATCAGATTTGAGCGTAAACTGAAGCCCGAAAATAAATCAAACCACCAACCTACTTTAGGAGCCTCAATTTGATTGGTTATATACATTTTTATCTTCTATATATGTGTAAAAATGTTTGTATATGGTAGTGCAAGAGTTTCTAGAAGAAATTTTTTTATAATCATGGAAGAAGTAGGAACAAAATCTGATTGGAGGAGAACCAACCAAACCAGCCAACTATCCCTTCCATTCTTAACCAATTGTCAACCAAGCCTTAAGGGGATTCTTCCAAGAGGTCCTAAGGGTGTCAAGGAGGTCTGGAACATATGGTAAAAGGTGAAGAAAAGAGGTAGAAATCGTGGGAGCCAGCCAAAGGCCAAGTGGCTAGACTGATTTCATCCAAAATATTTCCAGATTTTGTTAGATTTTGTTTGATTTTTTATCTATGTGTTGTAATCTTTTTTAACCATTGATCTGGGATTATTTTAGATATGGAGGAAGCTTAGCCATGAGATGAAAACCTTAGGAAATCATGAGATTTAGGGGTGATAATAAGGCCTAAGGTTTAGGAGGGACAACTCACACATTCAGCCAAAGGGGTTGCTGAAATACCCCTGCCCTTTCCAGCCCTTAAGCAAAGTTTTCCCTCCTACAAATAGACCCTTAAGCTTCCCTTTACTTCCTTTTAGAGAGGTCACACGAGTCCCTTGAGAGAAAACTAGGAAAAATAGAAGAAATTGAACTCACAACACACACACATCAAAAAGAAGCTAAGTGAGAGTCTTGGAGAGAAGTGTGGTGCAAAATCAACTCAAAACTACTCTTTTAGCTTTGAAAAAAATTTTAAGTGCATTTCTTAACATACTCTTGGTGTCGTACAAGTGGCTTAATTTTAAAATCTATTTTGATGCCTATTTGATGCTTGTTTAAGCCTATGCATCATGTATGAGGTAGCTTAAATATTTTTTATTCATGAAGTAATTTTTGTTGTGGAAAAATACTAGGAAAAATTTTAGTAACTTGGGAATATGTTTATGATCATATAATAAGAGGAATATGTGAAAATATGATGTAACACCCCCTTCTCGTAGGTTAGGAGATGTCACTTAACTTTTTCTAAAACATTTTTCCCGAAGAAAAAAAATAATCCTTAGTTTAATAATAGAAAATAATTAATATTTATTCCAAAAGCGAAGTCATACTAAAATGTCTCTTTGCGACCTTAACTGGACATAATTGAAAGTAGCTTGTGTCGTAAGACACTTATTTGCTAGAAAACATAAGCTTAACTGAAGAATAAGATCAACTTGTTTCATAAAGACACTTATTTATAATAAATCTTAAGGATTTTAAATAGCTGCTCAGATTACTCCTGGCCTGTCTGCTCGTACTGTTTGTCTTCATCACCTGGGTGGTTTTAAAAACAGGAAAATATCTAAAATGAGTCGATGACTCAATAAATAAATCCACCACAACGTAAGATAATATTATAGGAAGTTTTCATAAAACTTATGCTCAATTTTTAAATATGATTGTACATGTTAATGTTGATGCCATGCATGACTGACTTGACTGACTAACTGACTTAAATGACTGGTCCGAATTTACTAATAGGTTTGACTGATTTAAACTGACTAACTGAATTGATTTAATTGATTTGATTTGTCTGTACTGGTTTAGCTGAACTGATCTAACTGAGGTGATTGACCAACACACTTAACCCTGTGTGCAAGGTTGTGCACCGGTCCCACGTCCCGCTGCAGCAAGGGGAGCCGCTGATAGTACTCTAACGTACTATGGTGGACCACGCTTATGTCCGTGGCTTGCACATCCACCCTGATCTGATATGCATTGGTATCATACATCTGAATGGCCATCTGAATTAACTGATTTACTAAACTGAAACTAACTAAATTGTTTTAACTGACTGATTTAACCGGATGACTGTTTAATTGATTTCTGATCTGATTTAGTCTTATACTTAAATTTAACTCACTTATGTGACATATGTGGCATGATATGCATAATACATACTATTTCATAAATAACTATAATTTGTTGAGTCTGAACATGATGCTGATGACATAATCATATGCTATGCTGAATGACATGCTTGCATGATGTGAGAGGTATTTAAAAAGGGCTATCAAAGAAGTGGATTTACTAATAATATAAACTAATGCGAGAATCCTAGTTTTGTGATCAAATTCACTTACCTGGATGCATTGCTTCCTGAAACTCACTTTCTAGCTCGTTACCGGGGGGAAGAGGAGGTGCGATGGTTCGGGGTGGCGGAGCTGTCTTTGCGGCGGGGCTGCGCTTGGAAGAAGGGTGCGGCGGAAAATAGTGGGCTGGTAACAGCCACCTGGTCGGTGGCTTCTGAGGTGGCTGGGAGGTGCTCCGACGCCTCGAGAAGCGGTCGGCGGTGCTGGTGACTCAAGGTTCTGGGTTGCCGAAAACAGAGTATGCCTCTTTGGTGTTTTTAAATTTGGAATTTAATGATAATTTATAGATGAAATGTGATAGGTTATGTGAAGATTTTTAGGATTTGAATTTTGATTGGATTGGTTTGAAATTAAATTTTGATTCTACTGATTATTGCGATAAGCTAAAACGGTGAAAGTGAGTTGGGTGTTTTTCGTTTAATAGGAATTAAACTAAGTCCGAAGTGTATATATATATAAATGTATATATATATATATTTTTTTTTTTCCGATCTGTAAGGATACTAAGTGCTGGGGGTTCGGACTTCAAATGGGTTTTACCAGGATTCTGATCTTCCGGTGGTTGAGTAAAATTCGGGAATAGGTGTTTATACGGGCTGACAGATTGAGAGGGATAACGTTTGCATTTTAAAAAAAATACTTAGCAACTGATAGATTGATAATAATATTAAAAAAATGTAAGGATCATATTAATATTAACAATAAAATAAAATAGCGGATAAAACAAATAGGTAAAAAGGAGGAATAAATTCTAAATTTAAGGTCATGATGTTACATATGAGGTCATGATTTAGAAAAAATTGAAAGAACAACCTTAGTAACTATCGGACTTCAAGGAGGTTGAGTTAACAGGTTTACCCTCTTATAGTAAAACAGTCATAACGTCTTAGTGGGATGGCAAAATTGAGTGATTCAAAAGGATATGGAAAGCTAAGACAAATATCTACAAGATTGGTGTTTCAAGTCTTAAGAGATAAGAATTCTATGAAAGACGAAATTGCGAATAAGTGTTAGAAGAGAGTAGGAAACGCTTGAAAAAGGAAGATTTCCTTCACTTTTAAAACTTTTAGTGAATGTTTTGAATGAGTTTTTTTAACAAATATGATAATTTTGGAAACATAATATATTAGGAGGATTTTTAATAATTATTATCTTAAAAAGATAAAATAATAATAATAATAAAGTTTTATATAGATAAAAATAGTTCAAGAAATACTTAGAAATAATTAAATTAGAGAAGTATGCAAATTTGTGGGCGTGAGCTGAATATAATAAAAGGAATAATAACTAAGGATAATTTCTATAAGATTTCGGTCAGCCCCTTGATTTAATAAAATTTAATAATTTATTTAATTGCATACGTATTATTTGCTAAGATTTGACGTTACGTATTTAAGTGACGTATGTGCATGTAAACTTTTGTGATGTACTTCTCTATGTCATATGCTTTACGAAAATAGAAAGCATGCATGTCACAAGTCTAAGGTTGCGTGTATATTACTATTCGTCACATATATATCGTCACAAATCACGACGTGTATTTTAAGAGAATACGATAAGAAAAACGTTAAGGAAAAGTGATAAGTTAAGTGTCGTGTCACGACGGGGACGGCGATACGTAACGCCCAGAGGACTGACATGACTAGCGGAAACGGCGATACGTAACGCCCGCTATACTAAGTAATTCCGTGTCAGGACGGGGATGACGATACGTAACGCCCGAAAGATTGATGAGCTTATGTATGGCTAAGCTGGCGCGTCATGCTGAGAAAACCCGACGGGGATGGCGATACGTAACGCCCATCGAGGTAATGAAATACGTATGACCCACAATATTACGAAAGATATTACAAGTAATAAGAATTTTAAGTATAATAAGAATGGGTCCATAGAAAATAACAGTCAATCATTTGCTTGTCACTCATACGCATGAGACACATAAGTTAATTCATATGTTATACATTTATCATGATCTTGTCATGTGTTTTATGTTGTACTTTATCCATACCTTGTTATGTTATAAGTGTACTTGTTGAGATTTCTAAGGAAATCTCACTTTTATTTGTTTGTGTTTTTCTGGAAAATTTAATTATTGTACAGGACCATATGGCGGACAAGGGAAAAGCCCCTATGTCTCAGGGAGCTCAGAAGCACCCTGATAGACCTTCTGACTTTTCTTTTTTTGATTTTTTTGACTCTCCTATTATGGATATCTATGATCGACCGATGGGGATATGGAGACACGATGCATCCGCTTTCTCCGAGGAGCAGAGACGTATCGGATGCTGTTTGACATTAGACTTAGATGGAATGTTGTCTGTGTGCGGGGTTTACACAACTCCATTTGGGCAATATCTTCATCGGGACTTTTGTATTAGTCTGGATAGGTTTCGTTATGGGAGAGAGTTTCCAGAAGTCAAGAAGGAACTGAGGTGGTTCTAGTATGATAGTTGGATAAATATGTATTATTATTAGAAGACTGAGAAACAAAATAGGTTATGTATAATAGTACAATCTGATGTTATAAATATGACAATGTGAATATTATGGTTATATTTTACCATGTGATCACTAGTTTATTTTATAAATTTTTTTAGACCACTTTCTGCTATACGTCTCATTATACATGATAGTAAGAATAGATGTACGAATCTTACGATCGATACGTATGGAGTAAGTAGCCTAGTGTTACTTACTCAGACTTCTCAATTTACGTTAATACCCTTAGCGTAAATTGAGGGCGTCTCGGGTTTAAGGCTGCCGAGGTTTCGTCGGAAGTCGCCGGGAGTCGCCATCGCAGGGGTGAATTCGCCGGAGCCAGCTGGTCCCAATGACATGGGTGGTGTCGCCCAGCACTGCCTCCAACGGCGGGCTACTCTTCTTAAGAGGGTCGATCAGACCAACCCCCAGGTAATTCCTATTATAAACTTAACTTTAGTTTATAAAATAATATTCTTTCATTATTAATTAAATAATGAGTTTTGCTATTCATTATCTCCACACATCAAATAATATATTTATTTTTCTTATTATAAATTTGTTTGATTTAATTCTTCTTAAAGTAATTGAGTTCTTTTACTCTTATCCATACAACAGATATTTGGTAAGAGAAAAAAATAAATAAATAAATATGTATGACGTGCGGTGTATGACAATTTTTTTAATTTCACACATAGAATATAATAGTCTATGTTTGTCTTTGAATTATGATAACTTTTCTAACTTTTCTTATTGAATTATGAAAACTTTTTTAAAGTTACATATAAAATATAATAAATAATTTAACTTTTCTAAATCTCAAAACAATAATAATAATAATAATAATAATAATAAAATTTTTAACTTTCATTCTAACTTAATTTACCATCCAAATCTCCTTCGATCATAGTCTGTGTCCACTTTTTACCACCTTTACGGCTTCGTTTGTTTGTTCTTACGTTTAAGTTGTTTATGAATAATTATTTTTATTAATAAACAACCTGAAAATTTAAAAAAAAATTTAAAAAAGAAAATAAATGGAGTACTCAAATAGAGCTAAAATGGCGGGTAGTTGCATGCAGGTACATCCAGTACTTAGCCTAGTTTATTTTTTAGATAAGATAAAATGAATTGAGATGAAAGTTTAAAATTAAAAATTAAAAAAAAAATTATTAAAATTTATCTTTTCAATATTAATTTTATCTTAAAATTTAAAAAAAATATATATTTATTTTATTTATATAAAAATATAAATAAAACTATAAATAAAATCAAATAAAATGAGTTGAGAAGAACTGTAAAATAAATGAGACCAGTACTTTTTATTCCATTTTCAATCAAACAAAAATAATTTACCCGAGCTAAGCTTGTCACTAAGGTCTATTTGGAATAGAGATGCTTCCATCTCTTTTTTCCATATCTCATCTATTTATCTAATTATTATAATTTTTTTGAACTTTTAAAAAAACACAAAATAATTCATTTTTTCAAATACTAAAATTAAAATAATATTAAAAAATACATTCTAACATTATGTTAACTTTGTAATATTTTTGTTCAAAATTCTCTCTCATTTTTTAAAATTCCATAAAACATTTTAACTCAAATCATTTCACTACTATTTACAAATCATAACAATTCATTATCCAAACCAGCCCTAACATATTTCCAGAAATTATTTTTACAACACTTTTAAGATCCCTACATTGTTTGTCTTTGTTTAAAACAGTCCTTAGAAAAAGCACATACCTTCTATTTTAACTTAGAAATATGGAAAAAAAAAAAGAGCATTGTAGGTATTCCACAATATTATACGTAGTAAGTCGCATCCTATTTTATCAACATTTTTTTAATTTCAATTTGAATTTTATATTTTAAAATTTTTAACATTTTTAATAATTGACACATCAGCGTATATAATTATGTAAACAAAATCTATAAAATTACAAATAACATTTAATAAACAAACTTGAAAGCCCGTAATGCCAAAACGGTCCATTGGATTTATAAGGAGTGTGTATAAATCCATATACATATTTTATTAAATGAGAATTATTATAATTTAGAAGAGATATTATTAAAATTTTAAAAATAAAATTATCTAGATTCACTAGAGCAGTTCCCATTTGTAAGTGTAGTAGACTCTCAAATTACCCATTTGTTTCAATAATGTCACTCCATTTGTCACCAACTTTTTAGCCGCAATAAAAAACTTGCCGCAATAAATCACTTTTATTCACCACATTTACATTGCAGACAATAAGGCAAATTTGTGTCAATAATACTTGCTTTTATCTATAAAAAGCTATTGCCACAAATAAAAGTGTAATAAAAGTCATTTTTGATCAAAAAGTCATCTATTGTCACATTTTGTCTTGCCACAATTACTAATCCTCTATATTAATGAAAATATTTTTTTTGACAAGTGAGTCTCACCGTATTAAGTGGTTATAGCGGCAGTTTTAATTTGGTAGCAGATTTTCTAAACTAATTCTGGGCGAATTTATTAGTTTTTTCAACGACTTTAATTGCTATTTCCAAAGCTTCACGATCATCGAAAATAGTCTTTTAAAAATTTACTATCGTGATTCGCGATAACCTAATAACCCCCCCCCCAAATAGCAAAACCTAATATCTCTCCTCCCCCTCTTCCCCTTGTGGTGAATTCTCCCCCAAAACCTAATCTCTCTCTCTCTTTGTGATTGCACCAACCCTTCATTGTCACTGTGCCATTGTCGTAGCCGTCTCGCTTAGAAGGTAGTGTCTCTCTCATTTTCTCCCTCTCCGTTCGTCTCTCACATATTCGTTCTCCCCTTCTCTCTACCCAGTACTTTCTCTCTCCCTATTTGTTTCTCCATTTTTCCAATGCATTGAAGAGGTGAGAATCCCATGTGACGGTTGTAATGATTGGTTTTTGCATTCTATTTTTTTTTTCATTTGTGAACAAATTCTCAGTTATTAGCGTCATTGATCACCTGCCTTCAAGTATTAATCATAATATTTTTTGTGTAATTCTCGAATTTATTTATATTCACTCCACTTCTTACTGAAAACGAGCCATCAACTTAGGTTTTCTTAATGTTCTTAATTCTACTATTTTTGAATTCTAGGGTTTGGTACTCTCTGTTTATGGTAATTTGTGCTATCTCTTTGATTTCTTTGTAAATAGGTTTGGTATGATACAATCCTTTTTTCACCTTGTGTTTTGTTAACTTTCATTTAAAAGTGCAGGACATGTGTATATTAGAATGTGATCATAGCACATGCAATCCAAAATAAATTGAGATCTCTACTATATAAATTGATTGTTGTTATTACACTGGAATGTCCTTTATATTTATTTATTAAGGAAATGTAAAGCCATTGTTTTCTTTTCTTGATAAGTGGAACACAAACTGTATTTCACTAAAAAAATCTTACCTTCCATCGGTAATTAATTATTTTAGATTGAATTTATGTAGCATTGAATTTATTGTTTTACTATAACAACCATTTATGTTATCGTGATACTTTTGCATAGAACGGTTAGATCATATGTTCATGCTTGCTAAAAGTTAATGGATTGCTCCTACTGGAATTTGGTTTGCTTGCTTAACAATTTGATTCATTAGCTTTCTTAAAATTGTCATGACTCTATATTTAACAAATAACCAGAAGTTAGTCTCTGACTTGTGTGATTAACATTTGATTAAGCATAGTACTTAAGGGTGTCATTTGTGTTCTTTTACCCATCATATAATGCCTTTTCTTTAAGTACTTTTTTATATGGGAATTTAAAAATTCATAATGATTATAGTTTTTGTTATTGACAACTTCTCTTATGCATTTCCACAAATTCATTGCTTTTGATATCTAATTTTGGAACCTATTTTACATCTTTCAATATATACCTGTGTTGGGCAAATTCAACAGGTGATAATGGCAACACCTAGGCAAATTGAGAGTTTGATGCGCCTTAGTGAAGCCCTGGCTCAAATTCGCTTCTTAGAATGGGTTAGTGCTTGCGTCTTGTCATGGCTGTGATTTGGTGCTTTCATAGGCAATTTTTCTTGGTTATTAAATTTAAAAGCTCTTACCTAGGCTACCCTCTAATTAAATTAAGACGGGGATACCATATATTTTTGACAAACAAAGGGTTGCTCATATGGTGGGATTAATTTAAAAGTAGGATGGTATCCAAAGTTTAGCTTCATATCCCCCTGACACAAACTGCATCAAGAGACAACCATTTGGGTTCCCATTGCACGTTAGGTTGTTTACTATATTGCACCCCACTGAGCATAAAAGTATATTAAATGCATGTGTGCACATATTTTATTAATGTATAATATGGGAAAAAGGGGTCATCGGAATCGCTAGTCCAAACAGACACCCATTTCTATCTTTTCATTCTACTAATTATAACCTTTGCTCATTGATTTTTGCATTAATCAATTGGTAAATCGCATCTCTTAATTAATTGTGAGCTTTGCTTCACTTAAAAAGCATTCAATCCTTTGTTTTTCATTCTTTAATCTTGGGTCACAAAATTTGAAGTAAAAAAATCAAGTAATTACTTTTGAGACAGTTTCTAGACCAAAAAATGAAAAAAAAAAAAAAAAAAGGAAAGGAAGAAGTCAGAGATTGCAGAAACTGCCTAGATACCAAAGCATATTTACAAGTAGATACAATCACCATATATACTACCATAGAAAATGTGATAAATATTTCTTATGATATGTGATATGTTAGTTGAGGGTTCTACTTCTGCATCTTTTTT
Source organism: Platycarya longipes (assembly GCA_036559045.1). Taxonomy (NCBI): domain Eukaryota; kingdom Viridiplantae; phylum Streptophyta; class Magnoliopsida; order Fagales; family Juglandaceae; genus Platycarya; species Platycarya longipes. The sequence goes on along the minus strand of CM071798.1, from coordinate 33,154,067 downwards.
CTAAAATATTTATGCATTAGTTTGTACATCTTATTTTTTTGTGATAAATAATTTTTTGGCAAATATCAATGAAATATGATTTCCTGGCTTTGAACAAGTAGATCTAGATCAGGTACCTTCTCTTAATATTGCTAACACAGTAGCTTGATTTCTTTGCACCCTATCAATCATATAACTTGGTCTTGGCTATGTTACATTGAGCCATGACCTTAGGTCTCCTCATACCTATTTTAATGCTTTTTAATTGACCCAACCTTGAGAGACGTACTTGGGAATATTCTAGGTCAGTATCCATCAGCCTCAAAGAAAAAATCAATTTGCCCTGCTCTGTGAAAACATGGGTTAGTTCAATTTCGGATTTTTCTGAATTGTCCCAACTCAAACAGACTTGCACCTACAGTTAGTTTGCAGAAATTCAAATCATGATGCTTCCTAATCTCTTGTAATTTCTGAACATTGTTTTTTCAGTTAATTGTTTGAGATTATTTTGTATGGATCTATAGTTCCAGTTTTGCAGTGCCTTAATACTCTTGAAGCATGGTAATTCTTGACAAGTTGTTTTGTATGATCCCCATGCGTGCAAGTTGTCATTTTTGGCTTTTCTTTGTTTGCAGATCAAGTACTTGATACCATGTGCATGATACTAACTACCATGAATCATATATTTTCTTTCTTATTTTTTGGTTTTTCTTTTGTAAATTTTAGGCTCCTAGCAGTCTAAGTTTTGAAAACTTTAGAGATCATGACATTAATATTACACAACAAATATTGGGGGTGATCCCATTTACGTACACTGCCTAAGATTTGGATGATGCAGGGATAAACAAGTTTGGACAAAAAAGTAATACCCGGATTCTTAAGTATTCTTTTAATATTCATATTTGGCATGATTATATTTCTTTAAGATTATGTTAGGGAACCTTTGGAATTTTGGATATACGTATATAGTTTTTATAAGCCTTTTATTGGTATTGGAGGAAAAATCATGGGAGACACTAAATATGATGGGAAGATATAGTTTTTGAATATTCAAAGAAATATCGTATAGAAATTGAAGGAAATTTACAAAGGAAGTAAAGTGGAATGAGTAAGGAAAGTACCCTATGATATTTTCGGATTAAGCAAATTTAGACAATTTCAACGTCCTTTAGTAATATGGACATAACTTACTCATTTTATGTCGGATTGAGATGATTCAAGATGATATGGAAAGATAAGATAAATATATACAACTTTTGTGTTTTGAATTTTAAGAAATAAGGATTAAATAAAAGGAAAAATTGGGATATAAGTGGTAGAACAGAATTTATCGCAGTAGGCATTAACTTCATTGGTGTATTTCTTTTATTCTAAATTCTTAGTGACTTGTTTTTAATTATTTGAATGATATTTTTATAAATATGGTAAGCTTAAAAACTCCAATTTACTTGGATAATTTTCAAGAATTATTATACTAAAAATTTATTAAGGAAATATTTAAGAAAACAAGGCTTGAAAATGATTATTGAAATTATGGAAAGTTTGATAGGTTATATATGTGAATTTTGGGTTGATTTGAATAAGAAGAAAATAAGGTTTAACCCTATGAGAGTTTCGGCTAGCCTTGAGTTGACGATATTTTAATATTTTATTTTGTTATTTAAGTACTTTTCGTTATATGTTGAGGCTATGAATTGATGTGACGTAAGTGCATGTACATGTGATGTATGCTATTGTGAAATGTTCTCATACGCTATAAGATTTATAAGGACATGAAATAGGTATGTCATAAGTTAAGGTTATGTTTACATTGCATTTCGTCACATATAAGTGTCGTCATAAGTCATCACGTCTGTTATAAGAAAATACGTTAAGAAAACTTTACAAGTAGAAAGATTAATAAGTCAGTAACATTATGACGGGGATGGCGATACATAACGCCCGTATGATTGACGTGTCGGCAAGGACCTAAACCTGTCGATGATATGAAATCTACCAGGGATCTAAACCTGTCGATGATACGAAATAAGTAAGATTGGACAGGGACCTAAGCCTGTCGATGATACAAAATAAGTAAGACCCACAATATAAGAAAGTAAATAAAACTTTTAAGTATAAAATGGTGGGCCCATGTAAGAGTATAATTCTGTATGGAAATTATGATCATCCATATGCATGAGTCTCATAAGACAATCATGAATCATGTGAAATAATTCATTATGATATATACTATGTTATGTTATTGATATGTTCGGATGATGCCTTTGTTAAGTTATTTGTGTACTTACTGAGATTTTTTAGAAATCTCACTCTTATAAGTTTTATCTATCATTCCTTATGGAATAATAGATATTGTTGTAGGATTAAATAAATTGTCATGAGACTCGGACAGCACAGGAGATTCTGAGGTACCTTAAGGGTCCTACAGAATACTCCTATCTGAATGGAATGATATTTCATGTACGTGATCAAGTGGAATAGTAAGATTATTGAATGACGGTTGTGACGACCCCAAAATTTATTGTATTTTATTTTATTTAATTACGCACATATGGCTTAGTGACTTAGGCAAATTAGTGGCTAAAGCCTTAAGAAAATGGGCTTAGAAGTTCAAGGGCCTTAAGGCCATGGCAATAGCTTTGGGCCTAAGTGGGGGAGAGACAAGCCCATAGGTCCATGAAAGGAAGCCCATTAGTCAACTCAAGCCCAAGCTTGATGACACATGTCAAGTTAGAAAAAGTTTAGTAATTTGAGTCAAGACTAGTAGTTGAGAGAAGGAAATGCTAGTAGGTGAGCTAGTTGACTAGTTATTTTGTTGAAGGAAGAAAAGAAAAGACATGAGTGGAATCTTCCATCTTTTCCTACCTAGAGAAGTGTGTGAGGTGTAGGATTTTGCCAAATAAGTCAACATAGGATCCTACCATATCTAGTAAAATGATGTGAAAAGGACTTGAGAAGATTTGGAAATAAGAAAGGAATGGAGGGTTTCGGTGGGGAGGCTTGGCCGAATAGCCTTAGGGCTTTTTCACCTAAACTTTTCCAAATCTAGAAGAAAGGACATGAAGGATTTGTGTAGGATTGGTGTAAGATTGGATGAGACATGATGTGTAACACGAAGTGACATGGGATGGGAGATGATGGAACAAAAAGTGGAAGGAAATGGATGAGGGTTTCGGACATGCCTTAGCTGAATCCCCTCCCCCCCTTGTTTGACTTTCTTTTGCTACCAAATCTAGATAAGGATTTGTGTAAGAGTGACATGACAAGTTTGTGTGAGATGTGAGGTGATTGGTTGGTGGAAGAAGCATGTGACAAAATAGAAAAGAGTGTGAGATGAAGAGAGGATTCGGATGGAGGATGGGGAATCCGAAACCCCTTGGGTGTTTTCCCAAAATGGGATTCTCAAATCCTTTGGAATGACTCATGAGGGAATTGTTAGGGAGACAAGAGAGGATGTGTGATGATGGAACCCTAGAATGGGTGGCCGGCCATGAGGAAAGAAAAAGGGGAGCAAATCTCCAAAACCTAGGATGGGATAGATTAGGGTTGATGTGATCAAGTGATGGGAGTCACTCAAGGGTCTTTCAAGCCCATCACAAGTCACTCAAACGTAGGGGAATGAGTGGCCTAGGAGCTAGCAAAATGCCTTGGCCGAACGGCCTAGTTCCCTCACCCTTTTGGCTTGCACATTTCGGATACACACACACACATCTCTCATTTTTGCACCTCACGGCACCCTCCTCATTTCCCTCCACCTTGTTTCACTTCTTTTCACCACTTAGACACCTAAACACTCCAAACTAAGAGGGAGAAGAAGATAGTGTTTGTGGAAGGAGAAGAAGTCCAGAAGAGGTAAGTAACCTAGTTGCTTTGAAATGAAACCTAGAAGCATGAAGGAGAATCTTATGTTCATACCTTTCAAAAAGGAAACCTTTCTTTTGAAAATGATAAACTTTTAGCATGATCTAACTAGGTATTTCTTTTATTTTCAGAAGTTATATAAGCTAGCTAGGAAGACTTGTAAGTATATCCTTACTTTGTCTTTAGTATTCTTTGTATATTTTGGAGTGAATGTGCTTGAATGTGTGCATATACTTGTATATGCTTATATTGTTTGGTTACTTTCTTAGAAATGCCATGATGAAAACTTTGAGAGTAGAAATGTCATTTTAATTAGGATCCATGTGTAGGACTTATAATTTTGTTGATTAAAGAGTTATGAGATGATTGATGATCTTTGTGGTTTGATGAGGAAAAACATGTAAGCATGAGGTTGTTAAGTTAGTTGAGTATTGGTGAATATGGATATATGCATATATGTTACCTGAAGAAGTATCTTGAATTTTTAGTTGAAATTATCTTGCCTATAGAAATGCCATGCTAGGATGAATATGTATAAAGTTTTGATGGAAACTAGTTATATTGATCTTGGAAGATATTAATGTTATTGTTACTTGATGGTTATAAAAATGCATGCTTGTGGGGTTATATTTTAGAGGGATTTCTTGAAGTGAAAATCTTGAAGTTTTAAATTCTTTAGTTACTCAATATTCATGTTTGGATATTTTGGAGAAGTAGAAGTATATATATATTGGGAGAATGACATGTATGGATTCGGTTTCGCATAGAGTATTCAAGTAAGACCCTAGTTTGAAGGGCTAAGAAAAGAAAACACAAAACTTGAGGGCTACATAGGTTTCGGGTTTGAGCCTTGTAAGGCTAGAAAATTATTTTAAAATTTTGATCTAAGGCTGGAGGGTGTTAGAGAGATCAATGGGAAACAAAATAGGGTCTCGGCCCAAACCCTAGGGGTGAATACCGAGCACCCCACTTCCCCCTAATGCATTTGTTTAGATATTTTCACATAAGTATGAGTCTATAGAATAAGGTTTCGAAGGAAAAATGACCAAAGGTGTGTACTCGGGTTCGCCTCGAGTTATTGCATTCACAAAGTCAAAAGTTGCATGTCCCATGCATCAGCACGAAAACCTATGTTTTTTTTTTTTGTAAAGTATGTTTTCGAAAGAAATAAATTAAAGTTTTAGAAGAACCCCAAAGGCTAGGACGGGGAAGTGTCCCAGTGGAACTCTCTGTTCACTCAAGAGTGTTTAAATTGAGTGAAAACCCCTAGGTCGACGAAGAACAGTCGGCGGACCATGTATGGCTCCAAAAAGTGTCCGGAGCGTGGTCGCACCTAATGCTAGTGGGTGCCCTATAAGCGGTGTTGGCTTAGGCCTCGCCATCTGATAAGGTTGTATTCGCTCAAAAAGAAATCCCTGAGTGATGAATAGCACGAAAGGGCGCGTACGTAGTCACTTAGGTCGACTTGGTCGCCGGGTGTGACGGTAACTAGCGGGGAGCACACGGTGCATAGGGGAACCGTGAGGTGTCCAAAATAAGAAGTCATGACGAAAAGAAAAAGGGCTTTCGGGCCATATATGATACGATATGATAAGTGGCGCCTAAAATAAGAAAAGACGAAAAGTTTTTGAACAAAGTGTTTTCAAAAGAATATGCATTAAAGAAGCTTTGCTATGCGTTTTGAACAAGTATGTTTTGGAAATTGAGAAAAGGAAAAGAAAGATGAATTTTTGTCACGAGCATATGCATCAGTCTAAGCATAAGTCCCATGTTAATACATACGTAAGAAATTTGTTTGTTTTTCACTTGACTATATGCCTAGGATACTTTCGTTAAAGTATAGATGTACTTGCTGAGATTTCTCCCAAAATCTCACCCCACTCTTTATATCCCTACTATCCTTCCCTCTTGGGAACGATAAAAGTACTTGCAGGCGAGGATGGATCAGATGGGTACAACCCCGGTGATGACACCTCGGATCCTCGAGGGTCCGATCGAGGCCGCCCTTAGGGGGCCGGTGACTCTTGACCGCCCGGGTCAGTGGGAGGTGGAGTCATTGAAGGTGACCATATACAGTTCTGTTGGTCTATACCCTTCGGGGTGTTGTTTAGTACTAGGGGTTGACGAGTCCCTTCACTTGGGGCGTATTTTTGGAACGCCTTCTAGGGCGATATGTGAGCTAGGGCCTAGCTTGGATTTGGATCGGCTTCGCTGGAGCCCGAACCTGAAGAAAGTGAAGAAGGAACCCGTCGGATGAATATATGGGCAATGTTAAGACCCATACTGTATTTTGATGCCCTGTATTAATGATTTTGGTACAGTCTTCCCGCATGTGGGGAGCACTATTTTGGTTTCTTGGACAAGTTATGTAATGATTAAATCCTGACTATGTTTAATATTATGTTTGGGATCCGTAGTCTAACCATGTGATACATGTTATAGAAGGCTTGACCTTTTTATTTCGCTACGATAATTTTTACTTGACGTTTTAAAAAAGAAAAAAAAAACGTAATTGTATGATATGACGAGGGGTGAACTTCCTTGTGTTGTTTGTCCCAGACACTTCTATTCACGTGCGATCCCAAGCGTGGGTTGGGGCGTCAACAACGGTGGGATATGTTATTTATTTTAAGAAACTAACTAGGTTATGTAAAAACCTTGGATACAATCTGTTTTTGTAAATATGAAGTTATGAATGTTATAGTTTTACTATGTCATGTGATCTATTTATACAAGAGTTAGATCTCTTTGCATATATTAGAGATTTACCTCTTTTTGCTGTATTTCGTATTGCATTTAATTAGTAAGTTTAGATGCATGCATGCTACTCCTTACGCTTATGTAGGATAAGTAGCCTTATGTTACTTGTCCGAACGCTTCAAATTATGTTTTAATTGAGGCGAAAAATTGGGGCGTTACAATATTGCAATAGTATAACTGTAAATTGAAACACTTTACTTAAAAAACATAAACACTATCCTTTAAACTCTCTTTGTTCTAGTGCAGTATGCTAAATGATATTTTCAGGTATCTAAAAAGCCGAAACACAATACAAGTTGGGTAATTTTGAGTCTTCCAATGTTGGCTACTCTTAATGGGGATGCTTAAATATATATATATATATATATATATACACACACTTACTCTCATTGCTATTTTTTTTCCACCAATGCCATTTAGTGTTTGCCAATCCCAATCTGGCGATGTGGAGTTCACAAAAATAAAAGTGGTCATTTGGCATTGTTCTTTAGACTACTATTTCTTTTTTGACTTGAAAGGGTATTAATGCTATAACTAGGAGAGCAAATTTCCCTGCTGATCTGAGTATTACAGAATGCTCTTTAAGTAGATAGCCTTTTCCCTTCTCAAAGACCTTTTTTTTGGTCATCCCCCCTGTTGGATTTGTTCAAATGCTTTGCTATCCAGGTTTTTGGTTCTCTCTTGCAAAGATTTCATGCTTTAGCAACACACCCTATAACTACTCTTGCTTTAACAAAGATTTCATGCTTTAGCAAGATTTCACACATTTAAAATTATAATTAGAGCTTCTTGTAATCGTTAACATTATTAAATTCTTGAGCTGTTTGATGGATCATCATGAAAAGGGAAAAGTGCCCTAACATGTTGTTTTCACTTATCTCTTGCTTAGACAGAATCAATTTGTAATTCATAGTCAGCAAAACTTCCATCTCATACATTGCAGAAGACATGTAAATGGAAGATGAGTTTTCTACAGCGCTAGTTTTGATTTTTTTTTTTTTTGCATTTCGTTGGAGATTAATATGTTCTGTTCTAATTCAATGTAGACTTCAAGTTTTAAGTGATTAGCTAAAAGATGAAAATTTACATATTCTTTAAATTTTGAAGATTGGGATGACCAATCCAATGTGAGTGCTCTTATAAAAAAAAAGGTCCTCTTAATTTAATCAAGCATATTCACTTACTCATTGACACAGACTGCTTTGCTTGCAGTCTAGGCTCTGGAGAGTGGATGCTAGAAGCTATAATTTTTTGTTTTGGTTTATAACTATTTTGTGTTTAAGTGAATATCTTTTTGCATAATCACAAGGCGGTCTAAGTGATGGATTCAAAAATAGAATTTTGGAGAAAAGAATTCCAGATGATACATATAAAGAGGACGGTATTGCATCGTTTTGTGTCCAGGGCACTAGATCTGATAATATGCAAGCAATACAAGTTGAAGCAGTATGTCTTTTTCTGAGTTTTTTTTTTCCTCTATTGCTTAAATTGATTATATCTTCTAGATATTTGTTGGTTTTCCCCTATCTTTGGTTTGCATACACTTGTTCTCTATGTCAAGATGATTTTACCTTTTCATTACATTTTCTCTATCAGGCTACATCATCGTTGAATTCTTCCTACTGTTATATTTTATACAGTGACTCTGCTGTCTTTACATGGTCTGGAAACCTCACAATGCCAAATAACCAAGAATTGGTTGAGAGGCAACTTGATCTAATAACGGTCTCTATTTATTTTACGCCATAGTAAAAGGAATAAGACTCAACATATATATAGGTTCTTTCCTTTTTGAATAGAGGCACTGTTGGGGATGGCTAGATACATTTTGTATATCTTTGAGTCTTATTGACGAAGTCACTGGTGGATTACTTTGTTGACAAAATGGCTGATAGTTCTCCTGAACATATGGCTGCTATATTTGTTCTGTGCATTAGTATCTCAATATGTATGTCTTCTCATATGCTTATTCATTGTCTGCAGCCAAATGTACAGTCCAAAACCCAAAGGAAGGTGTCGAATCTAACCTGTTTTGGGCTTTGTTGGGAGCAAAATCTGAAATACCCCAGCCAAAAGATTGTTGGGGATGCTGAAAGTGATCCTCACCTATTTGCTTGCAAGTTTTCAAAAAGTATGGACAATTAAAAATGTTGGTTGGTAACATTTATATATTTTCTCCTATTTTGTATCTGTTTGGTTCAAATTAAAATTGACCTTTTCTTTTCTATGGTTTAAATTGCACATGGATCTGCAGGAAACTTGAAGGTGTGTATATCTTATAGTCTATCATTTTTATTCTTGTACTCTGATTATCTTTGTATGATCCTTACTATCATTCAGTTATGATGCTTGTAATAAAAAATGCTGGTGTTTTAGGAAGTACTTTCTTTTGTTTATGTTTCATATGTTTCTATGCTTTGTTTTAGTGTAGCTCATCCTAGTTAGATGCCCTATAGCTTGTTGAGTTACGTACTCTCATATGAGAATATTTATGAAACTAATGAGAAAAAACAGTGTTATGAAACCAATATTTTTTGATAAGTTGTGTTATGAAACCAATATGATGAGATTATGATGTTGTTCACCTTCATGGTGTATAAAGCGTTATTTAAACGAAGGTAACTGTGAATTTTATTACTCAGTATTGGTACCACTTAAGTTGGGGGTCATGTAAGAAGTGCTTTCGATAAGATTATGGCCTTTTGCCTGTAATGGTCTTTAATCTATGTAATTAATTATGTTATTTTAGTTTTTTTTGTTTGTATGGATCATAGTAGTTTTGATGAAATTAAGTTGGTGAATTGGTAGCACAATTTGTTGAATTTGTGCTTCTAGGCTTATATGATGTCATTCTCATTTCATCCATTTTTCCCTCTATAAATTTTTTTTTGGAATTTTTTTTTATATTTGCAGCAATATGTTGTGGCTACAAATATTTTTTTTTCTAGCAAATAGGTTATTTTCAACAAAATTCTTTGTAGAGAAAAATAATTATTGAAAAAAATTCTTGTCACAAATATTTTTTTGATGATGTCACTTTGTGGGAAATACATTTTTGTGACAATGTGGGCTGTCATTAACACTTAATTGTAGCGATTAATATTGGTAGAAAATACTTTTACTGACAGACTTTTTTGATGCAAAAAGTATTTTGTAGCAACAAATTAGCGCAGCAATTAAGTATCTTAGAGGTATTTTTGGCAAATATCACTCTTATTAGCAACGACAAACTTTGCCGGAATAAGTAACTATATTACAAATCAGTAAGTTGCCGCGACATTGACACTTAAATGGCAATTTTTTATCCACAAACATGCGATCATAGAGAATTGCCAATACTGCTCCTTAACTGCAAGTTTTTTTAGTTTTTATGACAAAAGTCATCGCGGCTATTGGTTGAAAATGTTGTAAGCATGTTCCGTACACCATGTGATTTTGGGCGTTACGTCAGGTGCCTTTCCCTTTATCATAAAAGACTTCGATCTCGCCATCATGTCATGCACGAATGTGTCCCTTTGAATGTCCTTAAAATCGTAGAACTACTTTAAATTTTACTTTATTTTTTTATTTTTTTATTTTTTGGTCACGTGTATTGATCTAAATGCATAATTCAGATGTATACTTCCTCATTTTCAAGTCTAATTTCTTAAGAATTCTAATTTTATGCATGAACTCGAACCAAAATATTATTAATTTGTAATTAATATTTCTGTTTTTATTAAAAATTAATTAAAAAATGGAAAAGAAGCATTGAGTTTTCAAATAAATAAAACAACAGAGAAACTATAGAAGATGGATATATGAATATTTTATATTCAAACGAAACAATAATTTACATGGAATGTTATTTGACTTTCAACCCAGCTTGAGCAATCATAAAGTCTCCCGATTTTCATGCCAATATAATTCATACTAAACAAACGTATAGAAACTTCTGATTTATTAATCGAAGTGAAAACCCTTCCCAAAAGAACCCAACCCCATGACCCCCGTCACTTTGTATTCAATACCTCTAGTCTCTCTCCCCCTTATTTCCACACACAAAATTTTCCAATATTTTATTTCTTTTGTTGGGATAGCCTTGGACACTGAGGTACCCTTGCATCAAACTTGCTGGCAAGTAGGACCCATCTCAAGACAGTCTCACTAAAATATCAAAAAAAAAAACAAACAAAAAAAAAATAGTAATCATCATCACAAGGTGAAAATTAGAATGATGCCATTTGCATAATAACAATGGACATGGCGATAATTCCAGGTTTTACTTTCAACCCCAGCACTCAGGTGTTAGGGAATGGTCTCTCTTGGGGTCCCTGCAATAGTCATACACCAAATGGTGGCTTTGAACCCATCTCATGGCCCAGTTTTGTTGTCTGGTCAGTCTTCCAGAGCGGAACGGAGAGGCGGAGACCGGGCGGCACCAAGCGGGAGCATAGGCAGAGCAACCGCTGGCCTTGAAATTGGTGTACCGTGCCATGAATGGCTGGTACCTGTAGTCAGCTTTATATTTTCCATCTTCAGTGGCCCATGAGGAGGCATCCCATATAGAACCATAAACCCACATTGGCCTCAGTGGAAAGGTTGCAGCACTCTTCCTCGGGTACCTTCTGATGGGAACATCATCCACAAGGAATCTAAAAAAAGGGAATAACAACAAGACAATTAACCTAACAATACCAATCATATCCATTTTAAATTAAATGAATAGAATGCTTTGATATCTCAAGATATGACCAGCCAAATAACTTGTGTCCACCCATTTGATCTAGAAACTATTTCTTAATTTCCCTATCAAATCGCTTGCTTTTCCTTGATTTTAGAGAAACATGGAAATATTTTTTACCTCTTTTGCACGGCGGTATAATAATTCACTCCTAAAAATACCAATGGACCCAACATTTTGCAGCTCAAATGTCGACCATAAAAGTTTGAGAACCACTTATTAATACCATTATTTAACTCAAAACACTTAACTCTTCTTTAAAAGTCTGTTCATAACTTCACATATGAATTCGTAGACAGAATGTAATTTAGTTAAAAAAAAATTAAAATTTTATCTACTTACATGAGCTCTTTAGGACTCCAAAAAATAGCATAGTGATGAAAATTTTTGGTGGGGTCAAACCATAAGTGAAATTTCATCTCTCTGCCAATAATCCTCCCATCCCCACTCCCTCTGATGTAAACATTGGTCTGCAAGGTATAAGGCTTCCCAAATGTCGTCCCCAGGAACTCAATGTCCACTTCATCGTGGAAACCTGGATGAGCTTCATTGTTGGAAAGCTGCCATAGACCAATTCAACAAAAGAAATTTTTATAAACGGTATTTTTCTTCTTAAGCAGTAAAATTAATAGAGGTATTTTGGGTCCAAACTCTCACATAGAAAGCAGTTATGACTCCTGCAGTGTAACCAGGTTGAAGCTTAATGGAGGCACCAAAGTATCCAGATCGAAATGCACGAACGGACTTGAACCCACTTCCTGTTATGGAAAACCAAGAAATAAAGTGGGGAAAAATCAGGATTTCCTTTTAGAAATTTAAGAGCTAGTTTCGATGTATGCAGTACAAAAAAGTGAACTGAGTGAGACCTGAAGTATGATCGAGCCAGATTGTCAATGCCTTTTGGTCAAATCTTTGGTGCGTAGGACCCCAGAGGCTTCTATATCCATCATAAAAGCTCATGGACCTGAACTTAGAGCTTGGCCAGTAGCCAGGAGAAGGTTGCCTTTGAGCATTGCTTGAAGTTAAAAGGACCATAAGGATTAGAAGTAGGTATGGAAAGAAATCCATAAAACTGGAAGAAGATGGATGATGAAGAGAGCTAGCTATATGGAGAAAGATTAATGATTGCTTGTGTATAAATGCAGGCTGATAGAGTGAGACAGAGTGCCGAAGACAGGCATATATGAAAGAAGAGAATGGCTGTACTGTTTGACATAAATAAGAAGATTGGTGGGTCCCCCAATAGAGTTTTTTTTTTTCTCTTTTTCCCTCCTCTCTTCTCCATTTGAGTGATTAGGAGGCAAAGGACTCAAAACCAAACAAATTGCTGACAAATCTTAAGCCTAAAAGTGGTTTGAAAAGGTCGAAGGGACAGTAATAGACTAACAATTGTTATGTATGAAGTTTTTGTAACTTTTTTTTTACACAGTACGTACGACTACTTTCTTCCCCACCATGATGAAAATCCTGATAGATTGGGTTGCATGGCTGGAAAGTGAAGAAAAGAAAGATGGATTGCAGGAAGGGGTAGATGGTATCTCTTAAATGTGCTTTCCTTATGTGTGGCTTTGTGAATTCTCAGGAAGTTGGACTCGTGCAGTGAGTAATCTATCCTAATTGAAAGCTACATGCATTTTTGTCTGTGCCTTTATAGCAAGCAAGCAACATCGTTGGATCCAATTTAATTTTTGTGTTTTTTACCATGCCTTCCAGTGTGTGTGATTTCCAGGCAATGAAGGGGGGAAATGTTCGTCAGATTCAGATCGAGACAATCTCATGAATCAAAATGTAGCTACCGGTCGTGTGCTTGAACCTGTGAACTTCATCAATGGAGTGGGGCACGGGCTATCCAAACGGGCCCAAGTTTGATTTTATTTTAATAAATATAATGCTAGATATAGTACTCATAGAGTCTACAAGAGTCGTGCAATTCTATTTAAAAAAGAATTGAGTCTACTATATTGGCAAGATAACATTTTATGCAAGTTCTATATATTTTTTCACTTTGGCAAGATAACATTTTATGCAAGTTCTATATATTTTTTCACTTTTTGCAATATACATATAAGACACTTGCACATTTTATCACTATATCTAGTATTTTTATTTTAATAATAAAAAATAAATACTATTACAGATGACAAGAAATATAATGTTTTTATTAGTCAATGCAACTCTTTATCCTAGATGGAATCAAGTTTTTTTTTTTTTTAAATGAAGACTCTTTGGCAATATTTTTCTTTTAATTTTTATCTTAACTAATCTCATCTCTTAATCTAAATGAGGCACAGTCTCACCTATTTGAAAAATGAGAAACATTAATGCTCCTCACAGCATAAAAGAACAAAAAGATATGCAACGATTTTAATAGATTTTATGCATTCTTTGCATATTTCATAGATGTGATTGGTAAAAATAATTATTTTATATTTTAAAAAAACGACATAACTAATCACATTAATGAAGTACCTAAAGAGTACTAAAAAATGACTAAACATTGATTTTTGATTTTAATAACTTTGGGGTACAAAAATTTAAACATAGTTAACGAGTTGGGATTTATGCAGAGAAAAGAATTGGTTTTAGGGTTTGAACTTTAAACAAATTCTGGCTTTCCCTAACAATAATGCGAGACTAGACACTTACTCACTGATCAGTTTAATCAATTATAATTTATAAGGTTTCTTTTTGTGAGGATCTTATCACTGAAAAGTTTTATTTTCTTGGACCATGCCTCAAGAGTGTAGAGCAATATCACTCACGCTATCATCTACAGGGGATTGCATGTTCCCTAGATCCCAGCCACTGTATAATAATTTGGATGCAGCCCCCCAACTCTAAACCTCTATAAATTAGCCAACCAACAAAACCAAAAAAAAAAGAAAAAAAGGAAAAACTTACACAATTTATAGGTGATAATTGTATATTTATCTGCTGCTGTATTATTGTTTTACAGATGACGTCTGTCCCATTTTCGTAGTTTCTCGAGTCTCAGGCCTTTGTAGAGGAATCCGTTCTTTTGAAGTTATCTGTGGTGGTTGCCATCCATTGTTAAGAGCTTGATTTTGTAGAACGAAAAGTGTAGAACGAAAAGTGGCAAATATTGAAATACGTATAGACGGTGAAGACACTGAAGAGTCGCAACACTGTTGTGTCGGTCGGATAGTGAGAGGAAATGGCAGTGGGTCCAGCTTGGCCGACAAAACATAGAAGCTCATTGGACGTTTTCCATGCATCAGTATCTCATTTTCATGGACTTTGGTTCCTCTGCTGTAAAGGTAAATCCCTATGTTTTTAGGCTACCGGAAGAATCCGACCATTGATCTCACCTTTCTCATACGTGGTCGGTGGTGTCCTTGTCCCCCATTGTTATTCGCAGGTAACTCCTTATAAGTTAATTATTCTGGTAAAACAAAGGAAAATGATAAAATTATTTTTTATATAGATTTTTTACGTTCATCATTTTATTAGTGGAGTTTTATAGTATAGAATTGTAAAGGAATCATTAATTTACAAATTATCTACCATTTAGAAAAATAAATCATACAAATTGTTAAAGAGTTATCTATATATATATATATATATATATCCTAACTCAAAAGAAAAATATTTAACTACAAAGAAATTAAACAAAAATTAATTTTATAAAAAAATATAATTTGTTATATTTTATCAGATTATGAAGTTATTTTTATTATAAAATAAATCTAAATACTCAAATAAAATCTCAATTTCTAAAATTAGTTTTATAAAATTCATTTGTAGATGTAATCCCGCAACTCAACAATGAACAAATAATAGAACACAACAACTAAGTTTTTTATTAGGCATGGTTAGACATAAGTTTCAACTTTTGAGAAAAATATTACTCTTTACTCCGTATTTTCACATTCTAAACGATATAATACGTTTCTAATTTTATATTGTTAGTAATGGGTACCTCAAGATTCATATAGAGTACATATGAGTGGGCGTTATGAGCGGTTAATTAACTCACCACCAGTAATAATTAATTAACTTTTTTAATAAGTTAATTATTAACCACTGTTAAAGATAATATCAAATATTGTCTTGATTTGATTTGGTATTATTTTGATTTGATTTTCCTATTTCTCAAATTACTTTGATTTGATTTTAATTTAATTATCATAATATTAAGATATTTATCCTTCTTATCTCAATGTAATTTCTTTATAAATAGAGATATATGCCTTGTATTTAGCATCAATTGAGAAAGCAAAAATGTAGCTTTTAAAAGTCTCTTACATTCTTTCTCTTCTCCATCTTCTTTTATATTATATTTTATTTTTTAATATGGTATCAGCCAAAACTCGTTCCTAACATACCTTTGTCGTCTCTCATGGCTTCTTCTTTCAAACTTTCCTCTCCATATCTCCTATTGCCCTTTGATTCTCCCAACCTTATTCTTGATTCCAGCCATTTCATTGGAGATAATTTTCACATACGAAGAATAAATTCTACTTTGTTGATGGCACTCTCAAAGCCATCACCGATTTATTTTCATAATATCAAATCAATATTATTTTGATTTGATTTGTTTTTCATATTTGTCTTCACTCTGCTAATCACCCCAAATCCCCTTTAGTTGAACCTTTCTTCATGGCAATAAACATCTCTATTGGCTTCTTGCTTCCATTGAACCCTCTTTCTCAAGTAGTTTGCTATATTGCAATATTTCATATGATCTCTAAACTGATTTGGAAACTCGCTTTTAGCAAAGTAACAATTGCAAAATATTTTGTTTGAAGCGCTAGATCCCATTTTAGCCATTCGATTTTGGTTCAATGGTTGACTAGGGCATATATAGCTCATTGTTGGCCACAACTCTAGATTTGATGTCCCGATTATATCACTTCATCACCAACACCATCATCCCATTGGCGATCAACGATCACCTAATGATTATGAAGGCTACTACTTTCAAATTTCAAACTCAAACTTTCGAAGTTATCTACCTTGAGTTTGAGCGGGAGTATTGAAGATAATATCAAATCAATATTATCTTGATTTAATATTATTTTGATTTGATTTTCATATTTCTCAAATCACTTTAATTTGATTTGATTTTAATTTGATTATCATAATATTTAAGATATTTATTTTTTTTATCTCAATGTAATTTCTCTATAAATAGAGCTATATGTCTTGTATTTAGCATCAATTCAAAAGGCAAAAATGTAGCTCTCAAAAGTCTCTTACATTCTTTCTCTCTTTTCTATCTTCTTTTATATTATATTTTATATTTCTAATAACCACCCTATCAAAAAATTTGTAGGTTAGTTAAGTGTGAAAAAATGAACAACATTTATTGTACAACAAAATAAATGCCTTCTCTTTTTACAATTTTCTAGAGAAACCATTTAAACCTTGATCTTCAAGTATGAAATTATTTTAAAAGTATGAAATTATTTTAGAAGACACTAGTAGTCTCTTAAGCGACTTAAAGGTGAAATCAGAATAAATGTAGGTTGTAAAATGAAGAGCAAAGGTTAGGAATTGGTATGATTTGGCATTGACAAACTCAACATTATGAACAATAAATTGGTTGAATTCAAGAGAAATATTCACATTTTTTTTACGACGATATTAGATTTGACGCATTGCTTTTACACCAAAATGAGCTTTGGGTTGGATGGTGTCTATTTGCAACGATTTTAGGACATATTGGGACGAGAAAAAAATGTTGGTTGGATATTGATTGGATTGCCGGTTCGCATGGGGATCGGTCGAAGGCGGGAGATTCACAATAGGATTGATTATATCAATTTTCTGCAAGTAGCTTGATGGATGCGTCCTTGGGCAAGAGTTCGTTGATGGATTTATTATATGAATTTTCTACAGTTAGCTTGATGGATTGATTATATGAATTTTCTGCAGGTAGCACAAATGCACCGGATCCCATCAGAACTCTACAATTAACCATGCTTCAATAAAAGTAGTACTACAATGGGTAACCTCATAGGAAGTCCTTGTATTGTAACCCCTCTTTCTATTTCAACAGCCTTTCGGAAAAGAAATAACAAAAGAGTGATGCTACATCTACCGAAAAACACCTCTGAAATACATTAAAAAAAAATCACTCCATCATTTAAAAACACTTCTATAATCATTAAGTTAAAAAAAATAAAAATATATATATATAATCACTCGGAAGATTTTTTCGGTACATCGATTCGGGTGAAAATTCAATACTCTTAACAAAAAGGTTGACTCGGGAGTGGAATTTTGGCAAAAACGAGCCCACCGGATCGCGTAGCAATGGGTATCGATTGGATCGCTGGTTTGCATGGGGACCGGTCGGAGGTGGGTGGTTTGCAATAAGATTATATGAATTTTCTGAAGGTAGATTGATGGATGCGATCATACTAGCACTAATGCATCGGATCCCAATCAGAACTTCGGAGTTAAGCGTGCTTGGACGAGAGTAGTACTAGGATGGGTGACCTCCTGGTAAGTCCTCGTATTGCACCCCCCTTTTTTTTCAAGAGCCCTTCAAAAAACAATTAACAAAAGTGTGATCCTACATCTACCGAAAAGCATCTCCGGAATAAATTAAAAAAAAATCACGTCATCATTTAAAAACACTTCCACAATCATTAAGTTAAAAAAAAATAAAAATATATATATAATCACTTGGGAGATACTTTCGGTACATCGGTTCGGGTGAAACATCATTATTCCTAACAAAAAGGTCGACTCGAGAGTGGAATTTTGGCAAAAACGAGCCCACCGCATCGCTTAGCAATGGGTATCGATCGGATTGCCGGTTTGCATGGGGACCGGTTGAAGGCGGGTGGTTCGCAATAGGATTATATGAATTTTCTGCTGGTCGCTTGATGGACGCGATCATACCAGCACTAATGCACCAGATCACATCATAACTCCGCAGTTAATCATGCTTGGGCGAAAGCAGTACTAGGATGGGTGATCTCCTGGGAAGTCCCCTTGTTGCACCCCCTATTTTTTTTTTCAACCGCCTTCGAAAAATAATTAAAAGTGTGATGCTACATCTACCGAAAAACATCTCTGCAATAAATTTTTAAAAAAAATGACGCCATCATTTAAAAACACTTCCACAATAATTAAGTTAAAAATAGATTAAAAAAAAAATATATATATATATATATATATAATCACTTGGGAGATACTTTCGATACATTGGTTCCGGTGAAAAATCATTACACTTAACAAAAAGGTCAACTCAGGAGTGGAATTTTGGCAAAAATGGGCCCACCCCATCGCGTAGCGATGGGTATCGATCGGATCACCGATTTGAATGGGGACCGGTTGGAGACGGGTGGTTCGTAATAGGATAATATGAATTTTCTGCAAGGAGCTTGATGGATACGATCCTACCCACACTAATGCACCGAATCCCATTAGAACACCGTAGTTAAGCGTGCTTGGGAAAGAATAGTATTAGGATGGATGATATCCTGGGAAGTCCTCTTGTTGTTCCCCACTTTTTTTTTCAAGAGTCCTTCGGAAAAGAATTAATAAAAGTGTAATGCTACATCTACTGAAAAGCATCTCCGAAAGAAATTTAAAAAAAACATCACGTCATCATTTAAAAACACTTCCACAATCATTAAGTTAAAAAAAAATATATATATATATATATATATAATCACTCGGAAGATACTTTTGGTACATCGATTCGGGTGAAAAATCATTACTCTTAACAAAAATGTCGACTTGGGAGTGGAATTTTGGCAAAAAGGGACCCACCCCATCGCGTAGCAATTGGTATCAATCTGATCGCCGGTTTGCATGGAGACCGGTTGGAGGCGAGTGGTTCACAATATGATTATATGAATTTTCTGCAGTTAGCTTGATGGATGTGATCATACCAGCACTAATGCACTAGATCCCACCAGAACTTTGCAGTAAAGCATGCTTAGGCGAGAGCAGGACAAAGACGGGTGACCTCCTAGGAAGTCCTCGTGTTGCACCCCCCTATTTTTTTTTCATCCGCCCTTCAAAAAATAATTAAAAAATGTGATGCTACATCTACCGAAAAGAATCTCAGGAATAAATTAAAAAAAAAATCACGTCATCATTTAAAAATACTTCCACAATCATTAAGTTAAAAAAAATTAAAAATATAAATATAATCACCCGGCAGATACTTTTGGTACATCGGTTTGGGTGAAAAATCATTACTCCTAACAAAAAGGTCGACTTGGGAGAGGAATTTTGGCAAAAATGGGCCCACCCCATCGCGTAGCGATGGGTATCGTTTAGATCGCCAGTTCGAATGGGGACCGGTTGGAGGCGGGTCGATCGCAATAGAATTATATGAATTTTCCGTAGGTAGCTTAATGGATGCGATCATACAAGCATTAATGCACCAGATCTCATCAGAACTCCGCAATTAAGTGTGATTGGGCGAGTGTAGTACTAGGATGGCTGACCTCCTCGGAAGTCCTCGTGTTGCACCCCCTTTTTTTTCAACAGCCCTTAGGAGAAAAAACTAACAAAAGTGTGATGCTACATCTACCGAAAACCATCTCCGAAAAAAATTAAAAAACAAAATCACGCCGTCATTTAAAAACACTTCCACAATCATTAAGTTAAAAAAAAAAAAACGTATATATAGTCACTCATGAGATACTTTTGGTACATCGGTTTGGGTGAAAATCATTACTATTAACAAAAAGGTCGACTCGAAAGTGGAATTTTGGCAAAAAGAGGTCTAACCCATCTCATAGCGATGGGTATCGATCTGATCGCCGGTTCGCATGGAGACCAGTTGGAGGCGGGCGGTTCCCGTAGCGATGGGTATCGATCTGATCGCCAGTTTGCATGGAGACCGGTGGTTTGCAATAGGATTATATGAATTTTCTACAGGTAACTTAATGCATGCGATCATACCAGCACTAATGCACCGGATCCCATCAAAACTCCGCAGTAAAGCATGCTTGGGCGAGAGTAGGACTGAGATGGGTGACCTCCTAAGAAGTCCTCCGGTTGCACCCCCATAATTTTTTTTCAACCGCCCTTCGAAAAAGAATTAAAAAGTGTGACGCTACATCTACCAAAAAGCATCTCCGAAATAAATTTTAAAAAAATGACGCTATTATTTAAAAACACCTCCACAATCATTAAGTTAAAAAAGTAAAAATATATATATAATCACTTAGGAGATACTTTTGCTACATCAATCCGGGTGGAAAATCATTACTCTTAACAAAAAGATCGACTCAAGAGTGGAATTTTGGCAAAAAGGGTTCCACCCCATTGCGTAGCAATGGGTATCAATCTGATCATCTGTTCACAAGGAGACCGGTTGGAGGCGGATGGTTCGCAATAAGATTATATGAATTTTCTGCAAGTAGCTTGATGGATGCGATCATTCCAGCACTAATGCACCGAATCCCATCATAACTCCACAGTTAATCACGTTTGGGCGAGAGTAGTACTAGGATGAATGATCTCCTAGGAAGTCCTCGTGTTGCACCCCTTTTTGTTTTTTCATCCGCCCTTTGAAAAACAATTAAAAAGTGTGACGCTACATCTACCTAAAAACATCTCAGGAATAAATTTAAAAAAAATGATGCCATCATTTAAAAAGACATCCACAATAATTAAGTTAAAAAAGACAAAAAAGATATATATATATATAATCACTTGGGAGATATATATATATATATATATAATCACTCGGTATATCAGTTCAGGTGAAAAATCATTACTCTTAACAAAAAGGTCGACTCGGGAGTGAAATTTTGGCAAAAATGGGCCCACCCCATCGCGTAGCAATGTGTATCGATCAGATCGCCTATTCGAATGGGGACCGGTTAGAAATGAGTGATTCGCAATAGAATAATATGAATTTTCTGCAAGGAGCTTGATGGATACGATCATACCAGTACTAATGCACCAAATCTCATTAGAATTCCGCAGTTAAGCGTGCTTGGGCAAGAGTAGTACTAGAATGGATGACATCCTGGGAAGTCCTCTGGTTGCACCACCCCCCCCCCCTTTTATTTCAAGAGTCATTCGAAAAAGAATTAACAAAATTGTAATGCTACATCTACTAGAAAGCATATCCGGAAGAAATTTAAAAAAAAAAAATCACGTCATCATTTAAAAACACTTACACAATCATTGAGTTAAAAAAAATAAAAATATATATATAATTACTTGGGAGATACTTTACGTACATCGGTCCGGCTGAAAAATCATTACTCTTAACAAAAAAGTCGACTCAAGAGTGAAATTTTGGCAAAAAGGGCCCAACCCCAGCGCGTAGCGATGGGTATCAATCTGATCGCCGGTTCGCATGGAGACCGGTCGGAAGCGGGTGGTTCGCAACAAGATTATATGAATTTTCTATAGGTAGCTTTATGGATGCGACCATACCAGCACTAATACACCGGATCCTATCAAAACCCCGCAGTTAATCGTGCTTGGGCGAGAGTAGTACTAGGATGGACCTCCTGCGAAGTCCCCGTGTTACACCAACCATTTTTTTTCAACAGCCGTTCGGAAAAGAATTAACAAAAATGTGATGCTGTATCTACAAAAAAGCAACTTCGGCAAAAATTTAAAAAAAAAATCACGCCATCATTTAAAAACACTTTCGCAATCATTAAGTTGAGAAAAAAATAAAAAAAAAAACAAAATAATCACTCGGGAGATACTTTCGGTGCATCGGTTTGGATGAGAAATCATTTCTATTCACAAAAAGATCGATTTGGGAGTGGAATTTTGGCAAAAAGGGGCCCACCACATCATGTGGCCATGGATATCGATTAGATCGCTGGTTCACATGGGGACAGGTCGCAGGCGGGTGGTTCGCTATAGGCTTATATGAATCTTCTGCAAGTAGCTTTTTGGATGCGATCATACCAGCACTAATGCACCGGATCCCATCAAAACACTGCAGTTAAACGTGCTTGGGCGAGAGTAGTACTAGGATGGGTGACCTCTTGGGAAGTTCTCGTGTTGCACCCCCCATTTTTTTTCAACAGCCGTTCGGAAAAGAATTAACAAAAGTGTGATGCTGTATCTATCGAAAACCAACTCCGACAAAAATTTAAAAAAAAAATCACTTAATCATTGAAAAACACTTCCGCAATCATTAAGTTGAGCAAAAACAAAAATAAAATAAAATAATCACTCGGGAAATACTTTCGATACTTTCGATGCATCGGTTTGGATGAAAAATCATTTCTCTTCACAAAAAGGTCGACTCGGGAGTGGAATTTTGGCAAAAACGGGCCAACCCCATCGCTACGCGATGGGTAGCGATCAAATCGCTGGTACGCATGGGGAGCGGGCAGAAGCAAGTGGTTCGCAACAGGATTATATGAATTTTCTGCAGCTAGCTCAATGGATGCGATCATACCAGCACTAATGCACCGGATCCCATCAGAACTCTGCAGTTAAGCGTGCTTGGGCGAGAGTAGTACTAGGATGGGTGACCTCCTGGGAAGTCCTCGTGTTGCACCACCGGTTTTTTTCAACAGACTTTCGGAAAATAATTCACAAAAGTGTGATGCAGTATCTACCGAAAACCATCTCCAGAAAAAATTAAAACAAAAACCACACCCTCATTTAAAAACACTTTTAAAATCATTAATTTGAAAAAAAAAAAACTTACATGTAATCACTCGGGAGAAAGTTTCGATGCATCGGTTCAGGTAAAAAATCATTTCGCTTAACAAAAAGGTAGACTCGAGAGTGGAATTTCGGCAACAACGAGCCCACACCATCGCGTAGCGATGGGTATAGATCAGATCGCCAGTACGCATGGGGACCGGGAGGAAGCGGGTGGTTCGCAACATGATTATAAGAACTTTCTGCAGCTGGCTTGATGGATGCGATCATAGTAGCACTAATGCACCGGATCCCATCAGAACTCTGCAGTTAAGTGTGCTTGGGCGAGAGTAGTACTAGGATGGGTGACCTCTTGGGAAGTCCTCGTGTTGCACCCCCTTTTTTTTTCAACAAACTTTCGAAAAATAATTCACAAAAGAGGGATGCAGCATCTACCGAAAAATATCTCCGAAAAAAATTAAGACAAAAACCACGCCCTCATTTAAAAACACTTTTAAAATCATTAATTTTAAAAAAAGAAAAAAAACATATAATGACTCGGGAGATACTTTCCGTACCTTCGGTGGATCGGTACGTGTGAAAAATCATTTCTCTTAACAAAAAGGTCAACTCGGAGTGGAATTTTGGCAAAAACGGCCCCACCCCAACGTGTAGCTATGGGTATCGATCGGATCGCCGGTACGCATGGGGACCGGGCGGAAGCAGGTGGTTCGCAACATGATTATATGACTTTTCTGCAGGTAGCTTGATGGATGCGATCATACCAGCACTAATGCACCGGATCCCATCAAACTCCGCAGTTAAGCGTGCTTGGGCGAGAGTAGTACTAGGATGGGTGACCTCTTGGGAAGTCCTCGTGTTGCACCCTCCTTTGTTTTCAACGGCCCTTCGGAAAAGAATTAACAAAAGTGTGATGCAGCATCTACCGAAAAGCATCTCCAAAAGAAAATTAAAAAGAACCACGCCCTCATTTAAAAACACTTATAAAATCATTCAGTTAAAAAAAAAAAAAACATACATACAATCACTCGAGAGATAGTTTCGGTACTTTCGGTGCATCGGTCTGGGTGTAAAATCATTTCGCTTAACAAAAAGGTAGACTCGAGAGTGGAATTTTGGCAACAACGAGCCCACACCATCGCGTAACGATGGGTATCGTTCGGATCGCCAGTACGCATGGGGACCGGGCGGAAGCAGGTAGGTCCCAACATGATTATATGAATTTTCTACAGGTAGCTTAATGGATGCGATCATACCAGCACTAATGCCCCGGATCCCAACAGAACTCCGCAGTTAAGCACGCTTGGGCGAGAGTAGTTCTAGGATGGGTGACCTCCTGGGAAGTCCTCGTGTTGCACCCTCCTTTTTTTTCAAAAGCCCTTCGAAAAAAAAATTAACAAAAGTGTGATGCAGCATCTTCCGAAAAGCATCTCTGAAAAAAATTAAAACAAAAACCACGCCCTCATTTAAAAACACTTTTAAAATCAATAATATGAAGAAAAGAAAAAAAACATATAATCACTCGAGAGATACTTTCGGTTCCTTCGGCGTATCGGTACGCGTAAAAAATCATTTCTCTTAACAAAAAGGTCGACTCAAACTGGAATTTTGGCGAAAACGGCCCCACCCCATCGCGTAGCGATGGGTATCGATCGGATCGCCGGTACCCATGGGGACCGGGCAGAAGCAGGTGGTTCGCAACATGATTATATGAATTTTCTGCAGGTACCTTGATGGATGCGATCATACCAGCACTAATTCACCGGATCCCATCAGAACTCCGCAGTTAAGCGTGCTTGGGCGAGAGTAGTACTAGGATGGGTGACCTCCTGGGAAGTCCTCGTGTTGCACCCCCATTTTTTTTTCAACAGACTTTCGAAAAATAATTCACAAAAGTGGGATGCAACATCTACCGAAAAACATCTCCGAAAAAAATTAAAACAAAAACCACGCCATCATTTAAAAGCACTTTTAAAATCATTAATATGAAAAAAAGAAAAAAAACATATAATCACCCGGGAGATACTTTCGGTACCTTCAGCGCATCGGTACGCGTGAAAAATCATTTCTCCTAAACAAAATGTCGACTCGGAGTGGAATTTTGGCGAAAACGGCCCCACCCCATCGTGTAGCAATGGGTATCGATCGAATCGCCGGTACGCATGGGGACCGGGCGGAAGCAGGTGGTTTGCAACAAGATTATATAAATTTTCTGCAGGTAGCTTGATGGATGCGATCATACCAGCACATATGCACCGGATCCCATCAGAACTCCGCAGCTGAGCGTGCTTGGGCGAGAGTAGTACTAGGATGGGTGACCTCCTGGGAAGTCCTCATGTTGCACGCCCCCCTTTTTTTTCAACAGACTTTCGAAAAATAATTCACAAAAGTGGGATGCAGTATCTACCGAAAAACATCTCCGAAAAAAACGTAAAACAAAAACCACGCCCACATTTAAAAACACTTTTAAAATCATTAATATGAAGAAAAGAAAAAAAAAACATATAGTCACTCGGGAGATACTTTCGGTACTTTCGGCGCATCGGTACGCATGAAAAATCATTTCTCTTAACAAAAAGGTCGACTCAGAGTGGAATTTCGACGAAAACGGCCCCACCCCATCGCGTAGCAATGGGTATCAATCGAATCGCCGGTACGCATGGTGACTGGGTGGAAGCAGGTGGTTCGCAACATGATTATATGAATTTTCTGCAGATAGCTTGATGGATGCGATAATAACAGCACTAATGCACCGGATCCCATCAGAACTCCGCAGTTAAGCGTGCTTGGGCGAGAGTAGTACTAGGATGGGTGACCTCTTGGGAAGTCCTCGTGTTGCACCCTCCTTCGTTTTCAACGGCCCTTCGGAAAAGAATTAACAAAAGTGTGATGCAGCATCTTCCGAAAAGCATCTTCGAAAAAAATTAAAAAGAGCCACGCCCTCATTTCAAAAGATTTTTAAAATCATTTATTTGAAAAAAGGAAAAAAAACATATAATCATTCGGGAGATACTTTCGATACCTTCGGTGGATCGGTACGTGTGAAAAATCATTTATCTTAACAAAAAGGTCGACTCGGAGTGGAATTTGGGCAAAAACGGCCCCACCCCATCGCATAACGATGGGTATCGATCGGATCGCCGGTACGCATGGGGACCAGGAGGAAGCAGGTGGTTCGCAACATGATTATATGAATTTTCTGCAGGTAGCTTGATGGATGCAATCATGCCAGCACTAATGCACTGGATCCCATAAGAACTCCGCAGTTAAGCGTGCTTGGGCGAGAGTAGTACTAGGATGGGTGACCTCCTGGGAAGTCCTCGTGTTGCACCCCCATTTTTTTTTCAACAGACTTTCGAAAAATAATTCACAAAAGTGGGATGCAGTATCTACCGAAAAACATCTCCGAAAAAAATTAAAACAAAAACCACGCCCTCATTTAAAAACACTTTTAAAATCATTAAAATGAAGAAAACAAAAAATATATATAATCACTCGGGAGATACTTTCGGCACCTTCGGCGCATCGGTACGCGTGAAAAATCATTTTCCTCAACAAAAAGGTCGACTCGGAGTGGAATTTTGGCGAAAATGGCCCCACCCCATCGCGTAGCAATGGGTATGGATCGGATCGCCGGTACGCATGGGGACCGGGCGGAAGCAGGTGGTTCGCAACATGATTATATGAATTTTCTGCAGGTACCTTGATGGATGCGATCATACCAGCACTAATGCACCGGATCCCATCAGAACTCCGCAGTTAAGCGTGCTTGGGCGAGAGTAGTACTAGGATGGGTGACCTCCTGGGAAGTCCTCGTGTTGCACCCCCCCTTTTTTTTTCAACAGACTTTCGAAAAATAATTCACAAAAGTGGGATGCAGCATCTACCGAAAAACATCTCCGAAAAAAATTAAAACAAAAACCACGCCCTCATTTAAAAACACTTTTAAAATCATTAAAATGAAGAAAACAAAAAATATATATAATCACTCGGGAGATACTTTCGGCACCTTCGGCGCATCGGTACGCGTGAAAAATCATTTTCCTCAACAAAAAGGTCGACTCGGAGTGGAATTTTGGCGAAAATGGCCCCACCCCATCGCGTAGCGATGGGTATGGATCGGATCGCCGGTACGCATGGGGACCGGGCGGAAGCAGGTGGTTCGCAACATGATTTTATGAATTTTCTGCAGGTACCTTGATGGATGCGATCATACCAGCACTAATGCACCGGATCCCCTCAGAACTCCGCAGTTAAGCGTGCTTGGGCGAGAGTAGTACTAGGATGGGTGACCTCCTGGGAAGTCCTCGTGTTGCACCCCCCCTTTTTTTTTCAACAGACTTTCGAAAAATAATTCACAAAAGTGGGATGCAGCATCTACCGAAAAACATCTCCGAAAAAAATTAAAACAGAAACCACGTCCTCATTTAAAAACACTTTTAAAATCATTAAAACTAAGAAAAAAAAAAATATATATAATCACTCGGGAGATACTTTCGGCACCTTCGGCGCATCGGTACGCGTGAAAAATCATTTTCCTCAACAAAAAGGTCGACTCGGAGTGGAATTTTGGCGAAAATGGCCCCACCCCATCGCGTAGCGATGGGTATGGATCGGATCGCCGGTACGCATGGGGACCGGGCGGAAGCAGGTGGTTCGCAACATGATTATATGAATTTTCTGCAGGTACCTTGATGGATGCGATCATACCAGCACTAATGCACCGGATCCCATCAGAACTCCGCAGTTAAGCGTGCTTGGGCGAGAGTAGTACTAGGATGGGTGACCTCCTGGGAAGTCCTCGTGTTGCACCCCCATTTTTTTTTCAACAGACTTTCGAAAAATAATTCACAAAAGTGGGATGCAACATCTACCGAAAAACATCTCCGAAAAAAATTAAAACAAAAACCACGCCATCATTTAAAAGCACTTTTAAAATCATTAATATGAAAAAAAGAAAAAAAACATATAATCACCCGGGAGATACTTTCGGTACCTTCAGCGCATCGGTACGCGTGAAAAATCATTTCTCCTAAACAAAATGTCGACTCGGAGTGGAATTTTGGCGAAAACGGCCCCACCCCATCGTGTAGCAATGGGTATCGATCGAATCGCCGGTACGCATGGGGACCGGGCGGAAGCAGGTGGTTTGCAACAAGATTATATAAATTTTCTGCAGGTAGCTTGATGGATGCGATCATACCAGCACATATGCACCGGATCCCATCAGAACTCCGCAGCTGAGCGTGCTTGGGCGAGAGTAGTACTAGGATGGGTGACCTCCTGGGAAGTCCTCATGTTGCACGCCCCCCTTTTTTTTTCAACAGACTTTCGAAAAATAATTCACAAAAGTGGGATGCAGTATCTACCGAAAAACATCTCCGAAAAAAACGTAAAACAAAAACCACGCCCACATTTAAAAACACTTTTAAAATCATTAATATGAAGAAAAGAAAAAAAAACATATAGTCACTCGGGAGATACTTTCGGTACTTTCGGCGCATCGGTACGCATGAAAAATCATTTCTCTTAACAAAAAGGTCGACTCAGAGTGGAATTTCGACGAAAACGGCCCCACCCCATCGCGTAGCAATGGGTATCAATCGAATCGCCGGTACGCATGGTGACTGGGTGGAAGCAGGTGGTTCGCAACATGATTATATGAATTTTCTGCAGATAGCTTGATGGATGCGATAATAACAGCACTAATGCACCGGATCCCATCAGAACTCCGCAGTTAAGCGTGCTTGGGCGAGAGTAGTACTAGGATGGGTGACCTCTTGGGAAGTCCTCGTGTTGCACCCTCCTTCGTTTTCAACGGCCCTTCGGAAAAGAATTAACAAAAGTGTGATGCAGCATCTTCCGAAAAGCATCTTCGAAAAAAATTAAAAAGAGCCACGCCCTCATTTCAAAAGATTTTTAAAATCATTTATTTGAAAAAAGGAAAAAATATATATAATCACTCGGGAGATACTTTCGGCACCTTCGGCGCATCGGTACGCGTGAAAAATCATTTTCCTCAACAAAAAGGTCGACTCGGAGTGGAATTTTGGCGAAAATGGCCCCACCCCATCGCGTAGCGATGGGTATGGATCGGATCGCCGGTACGCATGGGGACCGGGCGGAAGCAGGTGGTTCGCAACATGATTTTATGAATTTTCTGCAGGTACCTTGATGGATGCGATCATACCAGCACTAATGCACCGGATCCCCTCAGAACTCCGCAGTTAAGCGTGCTTGGGCGAGAGTAGTACTAGGATGGGTGACCTCCTGGGAAGTCCTCGTGTTGCACCCCCATTTTTTTTTCAACAGACTTTCGAAAAATAATTCACAAAAGTGGGATGCAACATCTACCGAAAAACATCTCCGAAAAAAATTAAAACAAAAACCACGCCATCATTTAAAAGCACTTTTAAAATCATTAATATGAAAAAAAAGAAAAAAACATATAATCACCGGGAGATACTTTCGGTACCTTCAGCGCATCGGTACGCGTGAAAAATCATTTCTCCTAAACAAAATGTCGACTCGGAGTGGAATTTTGGCGAAAACGGCCCCACCCCATCGTGTAGCAATGGGTATCGATCGAATCGCCGGTACGCATGGGGACCGGGCGGAAGCAGGTGGTTTGCAACAAGATTATATAAATTTTCTGCAGGTAGCTTGATGGATGCGATCATACCAGCACATATGCACCGGATCCCATCAGAACTCCGCAGCTGAGCGTGCTTGGGCGAGAGTAGTACTAGGATGGGTGACCTCCTGGGAAGTCCTCATGTTGCACGCCCCCCTTTTTTTCAACAGACTTTCGAAAAATAATTCACAAAAGTGGGATGCAGTATCTACCGAAAAACATCTCCGAAAAAAACGTAAAACAAAAACCACGCCCACATTTAAAAACACTTTTAAAATCATTAATATGAAGAAAAGAAAAAAAAACATATAGTCACTCGGGAGATACTTTCGGTACTTTCGGCGCATCGGTACGCATGAAAAATCATTTCTCTTAACAAAAAGGTCGACTCAGAGTGGAATTTCGACGAAAACGGCCCCACCCCATCGCGTAGCAATGGGTATCAATCGAATCGCCGGTACGCATGGTGACTGGGTGGAAGCAGGTGGTTCGCAACATGATTATATGAATTTTCTGCAGATAGCTTGATGGATGCGATAATAACAGCACTAATGCACCGGATCCCATCAGAACTCCGCAGTTAAGCGTGCTTGGGCGAGAGTAGTACTAGGATGGGTGACCTCTTGGGAAGTCCTCGTGTTGCACCCTCCTTCGTTTTCAACGGCCCTTCGGAAAAGAATTAACAAAAGTGTGATGCAGCATCTTCCGAAAAGCATCTTCGAAAAAAATTAAAAAGAGCCACGCCCTCATTTCAAAAGATTTTTAAAATCATTTATTTGAAAAAAGGAAAAAATATATATAATCACTCGGGAGATACTTTCGGCACCTTCGGCGCATCGGTACGCGTGAAAAATCATTTTCCTCAACAAAAAGGTCGACTCGGAGTGGAATTTTGGCGAAAATGGCCCCACCCCATCGCGTAGCGATGGGTATGGATCGGATCGCCGGTACGCATGGGGACCGGGCGGAAGCAGGTGGTTCGCAACATGATTTTATGAATTTTCTGCAGGTACCTTGATGGATGCGATCATACCAGCACTAATGCACCGGATCCCCTCAGAACTCCGCAGTTAAGCGTGCTTGGGCGAGAGTAGTACTAGGATGGGTGACCTCCTGGGAAGTCCTCGTGTTGCACCCCCATTTTTTTTTCAACAGACTTTCGAAAAATAATTCACAAAAGTGGGATGCAACATCTACCGAAAAACATCTCCGAAAAAAATTAAAACAAAAACCACGCCATCATTTAAAAGCACTTTTAAAATCATTAATATGAAAAAAAGAAAAAAAACATATAATCACCCGGGAGATACTTTCGGTACCTTCAGCGCATCGGTACGCGTGAAAAATCATTTCTCCTAAACAAAATGTCGACTCGGAGTGGAATTTTGGCGAAAACGGCCCCACCCCATCGTGTAGCAATGGGTATCGATCGAATCGCCGGTACGCATGGGGACCGGGCGGAAGCAGGTGGTTTGCAACAAGATTATATAAATTTTCTGCAGGTAGCTTGATGGATGCGATCATACCAGCACATATGCACCGGATCCCATCAGAACTCCGCAGCTGAGCGTGCTTGGGCGAGAGTAGTACTAGGATGGGTGACCTCCTGGGAAGTCCTCATGTTGCACGCCCCCCTTTTTTTTCAACAGACTTTCGAAAAATAATTCACAAAAGTGGGATGCAGTATCTACCGAAAAACATCTCCGAAAAAAACGTAAAACAAAAACCACGCCCACATTTAAAAACACTTTTAAAATCATTAATATGAAGAAAAGAAAAAAAAACATATAGTCACTCGGGAGATACTTTCGGTACTTTCGGCGCATCGGTACGCATGAAAAATCATTTCTCTTAACAAAAAGGTCGACTCAGAGTGGAATTTCGACGAAAACGGCCCCACCCCATCGCGTAGCAATGGGTATCAATCGAATCGCCGGTACGCATGGTGACTGGGTGGAAGCAGGTGGTTCGCAACATGATTATATGAATTTTCTGCAGATAGCTTGATGGATGCGATAATAACAGCACTAATGCACCGGATCCCATCAGAACTCCGCAGTTAAGCGTGCTTGGGCGAGAGTAGTACTAGGATGGGTGACCTCTTGGGAAGTCCTCGTGTTGCACCCTCCTTCGTTTTCAACGGCCCTTCGGAAAAGAATTAACAAAAGTGTGATGCAGCATCTTCCGAAAAGCATCTTCGAAAAAAATTAAAAAGAGCCACGCCCTCATTTCAAAAGATTTTTAAAATCATTTATTTGAAAAAAGGAAAAAATATATATAATCACTCGGGAGATACTTTCGGCACCTTCGGCGCATCGGTACGCGTGAAAAATCATTTTCCTCAACAAAAAGGTCGACTCGGAGTGGAATTTTGGCGAAAATGGCCCCACCCCATCGCGTAGCGATGGGTATGGATCGGATCGCCGGTACGCATGGGGACCGGGCGGAAGCAGGTGGTTCGCAACATGATTTTATGAATTTTCTGCAGGTACCTTGATGGATGCGATCATACCAGCACTAATGCACCGGATCCCCTCAGAACTCCGCAGTTAAGCGTGCTTGGGCGAGAGTAGTACTAGGATGGGTGACCTCCTGGGAAGTCCTCGTGTTGCACCCCCATTTTTTTTTCAACAGACTTTCGAAAAATAATTCACAAAAGTGGGATGCAACATCT